>CM057101.1:3979329-4709329 GCA_029959045.1 Taenioides sp. WSHXM2023
CCTTTTGGACATTAATCACAAAGTACAGTGTATTCTATTCTCTGGCTTTTGACATCATCACGTTATACAATCTGAAAAATCACCAATCTTCATTTAATGGAACATTCCGGGCAAAGAAATAACATCCCCATGGAGACAAGAAGTTTATCCCAATGAGAAAGGTTACGCAGCAAAGCTTTAATAGTTTTAGTGTGTGTGGAAATGGTGCAGTTAGAAACCTGTGGCTTTTGCTTTCTTTGATGCAATTTCTGCTAGGAGTGTTTACTTTATTTAAGCACGAATGCAAAGTACCAAGCAGAGAAATGAAAATATCTTAATAATACATAGCCTTAGTGTTTTGAATCCAAAAAGTAAATTGGAAAAGCAACACCTTTGTAGAAATAACAAACTAAAATTCAGGGCCCAAATTTCCATTTTTCTATTAAAGGGCCTAATGTGTCAGTGAAGTGCAGCCGTTGTATTAATTTTTAATAGTTTTCTGGCCAAAATGGCTCTGCGTGGGGGGATGCGATATGAGGTAAACAGAAAGTGCCTCTCATAAACTCATTTGTGGCCCGTGTCTCTCACCGGATTAGAAAATGAAATAAATAGAAGAGAGCAGCGCTGTTCTGCTGAAGCTGAAAGGCAGATATCTGTGCATGTGACCTGGTTCATGAGAAATGCCAAACTACTATTGCATTCGAAGAGGCTTGGAATCATGGTACAATGAGATAGAACTGGCATGTAAACAGGCCAATCCTCCAGCTAGGTACTCCTCAACCTTATTAAGATACATTTTCTATTGAGATTAACCTTAAACATACAGATTAGATTGTAATTAAAGCAAACTTATTACGCAAAATTGACTTTTCTGACATTTTAACCATGTTATAGTTTCCCATTTGCATTAAGTTGTATTTGGCATGATTCATTCATGTTTGAGCAATCTTTAATCACTTATTTTCAAGACGATGTTTTGCACCAACCACATTTTTACCCACTGACACATGCCCACTGTGACGTACTTACTTCATTCTCCAGTTTTATTTTCTTAATCTGTCAAAAATGTAGGTTTCGGTAGCGTTGTGTAATTATTTTGGCACACATGAAAAATAAATCAAATAAATAAATAAAGGTCTCTATCCGAGGGGCCAACAGCTGCATGGCGCTTTGTTGTGTTAACGTTTATATTGACGTCAGCTCCAATTACACCATTTTCTAAGGCAGAAGTCAGCAAACATGTCTCTTTTATGAAGTTGTAAATAAAATGTGCATATTATAACAATGATCCATTAAACTTATTTAGCAGACACAAGTGCAATAGGTCTTTTTTAAAATGAATCTGCTATACCAGCACTAGTTCTAAAACAACATAAAACAAAGATTTGGTGGCTTACTTTTTTTTCACCATCACTGTTTCTCAAACTGTGGTCCAGGATTAAGAACGAAAATATTGGTCTGTTTCAAAATATTGGTCTGTTTCAATCACCAATCACACAAACATTCTGATTATGATGGATAAGTATCTTGCTCATGGACACAACAATAGCATGTATTTCTGGTTTAGCAAAAAGTAGCAATAGACAATAGAATATAACAGAATGCAATAATAAACATGAAAACAAGACACAAACACAGAAAACAATATCTTAAACAAACATAAAACAACAACGCTCCCCACCCCTTTCCCCCAAACACGCACACACACACACACACACACACGCACACGCACACGCACACCCACACCCACACCCACACACACACACACACAAATTGAAGTAAATAAAAATAAAATAATGTGGTAGTCCAGCATAACCATACTGCTAGGCCCCTTTATGTTTTGGCCTATTTATAATTTTTTTGTTTAATATATTGTTTGCATTGTTTTTCCTATTTGTCCAACTGTCTTTGTCAAAATTATTATGTTGAGAATAACTTGTTGGTGTAATTGTTTTTTTTTTTAAATCACATTCCAACTCCATACCAATGCCTGAACAACATAGAGACACATTTCTGTATTATTTTTCTTGTCAATCTGCCATATTTCCTTTAGTTCAGCACCCACAGCGCATTGGGAACAGATATTGCTTTTTGTCCTTGAAAGCGGCACACACAAAGAGATGAGATCAAATGTTTCACTATGGGAGCGTGTTCAGAATGGGTCCACTTTAGATGACATCAGCACAGCAACATTTTAAAGCTACATGTAAACAGAGCCGGAGATAGCAGCGCGCTAGCTATCCTCATCTCGTAACCTGTCCCGGGCCTGGATTTACCGCTGTCCCCGTCACCTCTGCAACTTGTTCACACTAAATTTTGGGTGCCGTTGTTCATCATTTTTCCATTTTTCCGAAGCGCGAGGCAGGACTGTAACTCAGGGGCTGGCAGGTGGCTTGTCATTTGGCGGGTCGCGGGGAGAAAATAAAGAGGTGTTTTTGTGAAAAGGTACAAGAGTTTACAATAGAGCCCAGGCAATATCCACAGTCATTTCAGAGGATGAGACGAGAGGTGCACAGAGATGGAAGTGTGGCCAACTGAAGGTAACTGAGAACTGAAAACGCTATTCAGGCCTTTGTGACATGGACACTTTACCATTGGCGGTTCACGTTGTAGAACTTTAAGGTCTTATCTTACACAAAATGGACTCTGCTGAGCTTTAAGTCATGTTATAATGCTGTTTCCTCATCAGAAACATACCTGGTTTGAGTAATCTTTTATTATTATTAGTCTGTCTATGTCTCAAAAGCTCAAAATGCTCTGTTCCACCTTGTGATGTCATGAAGCGGTAGTTTTCAAGTTAACAGCTCCTTTTACCTTTAGTTCAGTAGAGACTGGCAATTCCAGGGTGGAAATCATCCCAATATTTCTAGTGAAGGTTAAAGTTAAAGAGTTAAAAAACACAATGGATCACTTCCTGTATTAAGACATGACGTCACAAGGTGGAAGTGTTTTCTGTTTGAGATAAGATCAGCCTAAATATGGTTTTGTGTGTTAAACATGTGTGAATGAAACAACATTATAACAGATCAGAAAACTGTAATTTTTGTATTTAATATAAACTGTTTTACATCCAGTTTATATAGAGGTTTTTTTGTGTCACTCAAAGAGGCGTTCATTGACTCCATACTCGGTGGTGGTCCGCATATCAGTGGAGACAGGATGACAGAACCATCTGCAGTCCGCCTTCTTTTGGACAGTATCCCAGGTGTGTGTGAATAAAAAAGCCCCTTTGTCCCGTTTATACTCCCTTGGGCACGTTTCTGCATTTCGATTGCCTTCTTAATCCAGTGACAGTGTTTGTTGTCCTTTGTCTCAGTGATGTTTGCTGCGTCCCAAACTGTGTCATCATCCTGCCTCCACTGACGGGAAGACAGAAGGAAAACTGTGGAAACCAGATGACCAGACCAGAGTCGTTGTTGTTGGCTTATAAAGTCTATGTCTTTGTGCTTTTGCAGAACGCTGTTACACATTTCACCCCATAATCTGCTTTTATGTGGCCTCTTTTATATCTTTTTACTAATCTATTTGTATATAATGCAAATTTTGTCTTTTAGTAATAAAATAAAATAAATAAAACTAAATATCTTACAGCAATCACATGACCACTCTGAGGAAGGCTGTAAGCGAGCGCTCCAAACTGTGAGAATGCAGAGAACAAATGATCTTATGACATTAAGTCTCCATTACCTTTAATCTTACAATTTTACTGGAATAATTATTTGGAACTTGGACCAGACTAATACTGCTTATATGGAAACACCAGCAAACACCAGCAATCAAAACTGGCAGAAAATCTAAACTTTGCTCTGAAAAAACAATGGATTAGAATGCACTTTTGGTAACATTTTAGTGTGTCCCCTCCTCTGCGTGTGATCTATAACTGAATTAGTCTAAAGAGCTGTGATGTTTGACCCCCGGCAGGATCCAGGACTGTCCCCGGTGTTTAGCTTATGCTACGAGAGCCTATTAGCTGCTGCACCTCTCTGCTTGCCACATGTTTACTGCTTTATTAGGACCCACGCAGACTTCACAGCACCAATTTAAGGCCCATGCAATTGAAATAAGCCCCATATTAGAGCGGAGAGAGCCGGAGTATGCCGTTCTGTGCAGTTTCATTAGGATTCAAAGAGCTATAGGCGCGTGGAGGTGATGGTGAATTAAAGCTCAGGCCTGAGGCATACAGACACGGTGCTACACATTACTGCTGTGTCACACTGGCTATAATGGGATATGGAGGCACCATTAACCAGGACGTTTCTCACATTGAACGGTTGAGTAATATATTGGAGTAATGCTAACAACAACTAGCATGCTAACAGCTCACTTTCTGAATCTCAATAGTGGTTACATGCTTTACAGATAAACAAACTTGCCTTGGTTTATGTGTATTAATGTGCTGGGTTTCTTAAGTGAAGTTATATGTTCAGATTATGTTTACATTATCACTTACAGATAGTCAATTTATAATATTGTGGACTTTATAATACATAATTTACACAGCCAAGAACTATATTTAAGATACTGGTTTAAACTACAAGATTTGTGTTGCCTGGGATCCAGAATACACATACACATACATACATACATACACACATATCTTTAATACTTTATGAAGATTCAAGTCGGATCACTGGAGTCTGGTCTCCCCAAATTCAGATGGGTGTGACTGACAGGTGGATTTGCCAATCAGAGAGACACATCCATCTGTATCAAAACAAATATGTATTCTTATGACGGAAAAAGACAGAAAAAAATCTCACCGGGGACTGAAAAACATAAGTGATACAGAATCAATGAGTGGAGCTCTAAACAGAGAGAACTGGTGAGAGAAATGACCAATGAGCTCCTTTTGTTTCACATGCGTCACTGAAATAAACAAACCTGATTGGACGAACAGGTTTAGTTCTGACTCAAGGTGGAGATTATTGCTCTGTATAAAATACAGAAAGATATCATTTTGAATTTTATTTTTTCTTATAAAGTGTTATGGGTATCATGAGACTCTTTTGGTGTTGAAGTGCTTCTTTTCTTGAGTTTTATTATAGTTTAGATACTCTTAACTGTGCAAAGACATTTTTTCACATTTTCCCAAGGTAACAGCATGAGATAAATGAACAAAAAATATTTTGATTACCACAGTTGAATGCTAAGCTATTTCTGTTATCTTTTCGTGAGGACTAAAGGCGCATTATGTAACTTTCCTGCATGGTGATGTTATGCTCTGCCTGTGGAATTAAACCTATTTCTCTACTTCTGTGTTATGCAGGTGGTGCCATCAGGTCACGCTATAGGGCAGGGGTCTCATTGATTAAACAAAGGTGTACGTACGGACAAAACACAAACTTCCTCAAACTTACTCAAAGTTGCTCAATTCTCATCTTTCTTAACACAGATGTCCTCCTGTGTCATTTCTGAAATCCAGTACACAAAGTTCAAAATTGTTGTACCAAACCACTCATTTAAGATAAGATAAGATAATCTTTTATTTGTCCCACAATGGGGAAATTGCAGTGTCACAACACAAGTTACAGAAACAGTAGGAAGATAAGAGCATCAAAATCAAGATAAATAATAAGTATTTACATCAACTAAAAAAACACAACACTGTAAAGCTAAAAGGCACAGGAACGTTGCACAATAAGTGTTTTTGATTCTGAGCAGTGAACAAACAGCAGTTAAAGTGACTCCAGTATAGTAATATATAATATTACTACAATAAAGTGATTTCTATATCAAGTTGCGTTTTTATTGACCAGTTTTTCTCTCAAACAGAAAATACTGTTCCACCTTGTGATGTCATGTGGTAATACAGTAAATGCTCCACTGTGTTAACTCCACACACCTTCACTAGAAACATTTCGATGATTTCAGTCATTGCCAATCTCTGCTGAACTAAAGTTAAAAGGTAGCTTTAAACTACCACGTCATGACATCACAAGGTGGAACAGAGCATTTTGAGCTTTGGAGATGTAGACAGACTAATGCAGAATTACTCAAACATGTGTGAATAAAACAAAACACAACTCCAGGTCTGTTTTTAATGAGAAAACATTAACAGTCTACACATGGTTTATAAATGAGACCCCATTTCTGGAGGTTATGGCCCTACTACTTTGTAAGGTGCTTTGTATTATCAGGACAGTGTAAATTCTTCTTCTCACTGTAAACGTACAGTATTTAGATGTGCCCCTCGCCCTCTGCTCCCTCCATAAAACCGTGCATACACCGAAGAACGGCGTAGGATACCTGCACATGTTGGATTAGGAGACTGGGTCTGAGCGGCTGGCGGCGCGTGGAGGGGACACTAAATTAAAAAGCAGCTCTGAGCCCTGAGCTGCATGTGAGATGCACATGACATGAGAGCTACAGCACTACACTCGAAGAACATATGAGAGAGAGAGGAGAGGAGGAGTGATAAAGAGGGAGATGACCTGAGGTAAGGTGGGAGAGAGAAGAGAGAGACTTCACATAAGAGTTTCTATACACTACACTACTATATGAACATACGACAGAGAGGGGGAGGAAGAAGAGAAGAGAAGGAGTGAAGAAAGAGAAGGAGTGATAGAGGGAGATGACCTGAGGTAAGGTGGGAGAAAGAAGAGAGAGACTTCACATGAGAGTTTCTACACACTACACTACTATATGAACATACGGCAGAGAGGGGGAGGAAGAAGAGAGAAGAGAAGGAGTGATAGAGGGAGATGACCTGAGGTAAGATGGGAGAGAGGAAAGAGAGAGACTTCACGTGAGGTTTTCTATACACTAGAGCACTATATGAACAGACGAGAGAGGAGGAGGAAGAAGAGAAGAGAAGGAGTGATAGAGGGAGATGACCTGAGGTAAGGTGTGAGAGAGAAGAGAGATGTTTCATGTGAGAGTTTCTATACACTAGAGCACTATATGAACATACGGGGAGGAAGAAAAGAGAAGAGAAGGAGTGAAGAAAGAGAAGGAGTGATCGAGGGAGATGACCCGAGGTAAGGTGGGAGAATCAAGAGAGCGAGATTTCACGTGAGGGTTTCTATACATTACACTACTATATGAACAAATGACAGAGAGAGAGAAGAAAGAAGAGAAGGAGTGAAGAAAGAGAAGGAATGATCGAGGGAGATGACCTGAGGTAAGGTGGGCGAGAGTAAAGAGAGAGGCTTCACATGAGAGTTTCTATACACTAGACTACTATATGAACATACAACAGAGAGAGGGAGGAAGAAGAGAGGAGAGGATGGGGTGAAAGAAGGAGATAAGCTGAAGGAAGGAAGGAGGGAGAGAGAGGGATGTGCTTCACATGATGGTCTCTACACTACACTATATGGACATACAGTATGAAAGGAAGAGGAAGGAGGGGAGAAAAAGAGGAGAAAGGGAGACCTGGGGGAAAGAGGAAGAGACAGAGCGGGGAAGAGGTGGAGGAGAGTGAAGTAGGCAGAGATTTCATGAGGTTTTCTACATTACACTATATGAACATATGAGAGAGAGAGTGGGGGATAGAGGTGAGAGGAGGAAATGAGCAGAGGGAAGGAATGAGGAGAGAAAGAGAGAGAAAAGAGAAGAGAGGGGGCCTTCACTTGAGGATTTCTACAATGCCGTGTATGAATATATGAATTAAAGAGAGCGTGGGAGATGAGCTGAGGGGAAGAGAGAGGGAGAAAAAGAGGAGAAAAATAGGAAAGAAGACAACCCAAGCCAGTAGAGAGGCTTCACATGAGGGTTTCTACAGAGTTATGGAAATTTAGGACTGTAGCCATGGCAATTAACATTTAAAAACAAAATATTATGTTTTTAAAGAGTGAAAAGTCCTCAAAATGTTGTAGAACATCTGGAAGAAATAGAGAGGGGGAAGAAGGGAGAGAAGGAGAGAGAGAGACTGAGAGATCAGATTGGAGAGAGTAAAAAATACAGAATAAACGAGAAAAGAGAGAGGGATTCCTTTGTCCAGTCTTGGGAGTTTGACAAAGTCTGACAGCAGAGTGGTTCTGAATGAATTTCACTGATTGAATTCTAAAATCACTGGCACATCACCCTGTCCCTGTTCTTTCGGCAGCCAAACCCTTAAACAGTGTGTGTTGTATCCGGCTAATTCCTGGACACATGTGACATTTTACCAAAACAAATCACCGCAGACACAGACGCGGTGTCGTCATGGTGACCTTTAGGTGACACTGATGTAATGTAAAGTCAATGGGAGTGGTCAGGGGAGGGCATCAGTGAGGGATATGTGGGTGTGACGGTCTAACGCAGCTCCGTCAAAACAAAACATTCATTTATTTGAACTAGAACAGGGCGTTTTAATCCATGTGTCTATGAGTCTACGAGCAGCTACAATAGAAATAAATGTTATCTTAAGAAATAAACGTTACCCTAAGACAGGTAAAAATACATTAAGTGTGTTATGACATGTTTTGATCATTCTCTAATTTTGACTTAGAATTCCAATGTCTAACTGCCGTGTGTTAATACCGCATAATGCAAGTATTCCGGCAGCAGCCAAATCACCGTTCTATATCACTGCTCTGTGGCCATCGCCATAACATCACCATAGCAACGGGTAAACACATCCTCAACTGCTCTGAGTAGAATGAAGGGACTATTTTCATTTAAAGCACTGAAATAATGAACATTTGAGACCTTTTCAGATAGTGAACAGAGTTTTCACATTCACAAGTGAGACATTTCAGTTTGTAGCCGTGTTACAAGCGCATTAAACAACTTGGAGCCATGCATTATGCAGTTTTAACACACTTCGTGGAGGAACACCACTCCTTCTAACGCATAAGGCATGGCTCCTCATTGTTTAATGCTAACTTAATTTGGTGGGATAATACATGTTGTAAAAATAGATTATAGTTTTAGACTGATTTAAGAAGCAATTTGTGAAGAAAAGTAGAAAAATGTGTTGAAAATGACAGGAAGTAGAAAGTTTGCACATTGACGACATCACAGTAGGAAAGTTCTATCCAAAAATGTGTAGCAATTTATTTTATTTTGCTGTTACTTTAAACATAATTTCAACTAAATAAAGGGGTGTTGTTATAGTTTTATTTATTTATTTTGTTTTTTACATTTAAGCAATTTTGGCACAGTGTACAATATGGTTGCCTGGTAACAGCTATGCTATTCCCTAGTGTTACGTCATGATTTCAAACCAGGAAGTCAAATTTGAAACCTGAAAAAAATCGCCAAACCAGGGAAAAATGTATACAATTTTTAGTAAAATCTTAAATATAACGATCTTATGTGTGCTTTAGTAAAATGAGTAGTCCAACATGTCATAAGCACTTTAAAGAGGGGGTATTATACCCCCCTCCCCCCCGTGTTTGCTCCCCGTACTAAGTCACTCCCCCTTCAGAGCACTATCGCAACACAATCAGCGTGCATCTTGCTAATGAAACTACTGCACCTCGCGTCAGGTTTGTGAAGTTGTAGCGCAGTTTTGTATCCTGCTTTTGTATATTTATGGAAAATGGCCGTGAGGGAGCATTGGTTATGTGTTTTTGTGGGCTGTCGGCTGAGCAGTCTCATACTGCTAACTGTAAAGAATAGTGTCCAGGAAAAATTGCAAGTCTACTTTCCGCCAAGTTATAATGTTGTTTCCTCATTGAAAACATGCCTGAAGTGGTGTTATATGTCATCCATACATGTATGAGTAATGTATAATGATCTCTCCTGGGCACTATTCGAACCCTCCTTACAGTTACAGGTACGATTCTGACACAAGCCTACCTCACCCATGTTCCCACACAGATATTTTCCATAAATATACAAAGGCAGAATACAAAAAAAAACTAGAAAAGCACTCAGAGAGCGCAGACCTCCGCCAAGCAGCTCAGTTTTCAAAGTGATCCAGAATCCAGGATTTCTTCTGGATCATCACCAAAATCTAATCATCTGTTGGATTTACCATTAGGAACATTTCCTGAAAAATTTCATCAAGATCCGTCCATAACTTTTGAGTTATCTTGCTAACTAACAAACAGACAAACTCAGGCGAAAACATAACCTCCTTGGCGGAGGTAAAAATACACTACAATTTCATACGCTATACTCTAAGAACATATGAAGGAAAGAGGAAGAGAAAAAGGGAAGTGAAGGGAAAGAGACAGTCCTGAAGGGTGTTTCAAGTTATTTTATCTCATATAGGCTTAGACTTAGACAAACTTTAATTATGCACAAGGGAAATTACTTGGACACAGTGGCTCACACATCACAATATATTAGAATAACAAAGAAAAATATATATATGAATGTTAATAATACATTCTAAACAAGTAGCAAAACTATCAAGAGACTGGTGTCAATAAGGCATAATTATGTATATGTGGATATGTACAGGTGCATTGTGTAGCTTTTTGGTTGGGGGTCCATCACCTGCTTGTTTCTATGGAGATGTCATTGCTCTGCCTGGAATGTTCCACAGTATGACATTAAACAGCTCTACTTTACATTTATTCAATTACAGGTGGTATTAAAGCTCAAAAATACCTAGAAAAACAGACATTCTGACTGTGAGCGGGGTCGCCTATCTGTTACATAAGGATGAGCTGTTGTACAGTTGTAGGGAGTATTATCTGTTACATAAGGGTGAGCTGTTGTACAGTTGTAGGGAGTATTATCTGTTACATAAGGGTGAGCTGTTGTACAGTTGTAAGGAGTATTATCTGTTACACAGGGGTGAGCTGTTGTACAGTTGTAGGGAGTATTATCTGTTCCATAGGGGTGAGCTGTTGTACAGTTGTAGGGAGTATTATCTGTTACATAAGGATGAGCTGTTATACAGTTGTAGGGAGTATTATCTGTTACATAAGGGTGAGCTGTTGTACAGTTGTAGGGAGTATTATCTGTCACATAAGAGTGAGCTGTTGTACAGTTGTAGGGAGTATTATCTGTTACATAAGGATGAGCTGTTGTACAGTTGTAGGGAGTATTATCTGTTACATAAGGGTGAGTTGTTGTACAGTTGTAGGGAGTATTATCTGTTACATAAGGGTGAGCTGTTGTACAGTTGTAGGGAGTATTGTATGAATGCAGTCCTGTATCTCTCACTGTAAATTAGATTTTATTTTATGGTGCTTGTTCATTGGAGTAAATCACAGTTGTTGGACCTCACCCTGGGCTGTGCAGAGGGCCGTGTGCAAAAAGCCGAAGAGCGGTGTGCAAAGCTGATGAGCTGTGTGCAGAGCGCAGGATTCTAAGGCCTGGGGCTGTATCAGTAATACAGTGAACTTAATATGGCCTTCTAGTCGAAGAGCAACACAGAGATGATTATTATCCACATAGTGCAAACTCAGTCTGTGGGGAGATACATTAGTTTACAATAAAAACACTGGAGTTCACCAAGAGCTAGAAAATACATTATGTACAAGACAATACAGACTATAGTGTTTATGTACAATGCAAATAAAGCAGTTTCTACACCAACACTCACCTCAACATCTGCATCTCAAAATAAGTAACTGAATACATGTAATTCTATTCTGACATCATTATATTATCTGTTCTGCTAAAATAAGTGAAAAAGAGAACAACGTAAAATCCCCATTGTTCACATAATATAGGAAATGGTCACTAAAACTATACGCACTGCCAACTCTGGTCTGGCTTCCGACTGTCCATTCAACTGACTTAAATAATGGTACTTTCTGAAACTACTGTAAAAAAACAACACTTTTGTTCGTTTATACTGTTCATACTTTGTGTCAGTTTTTGTTTCATGTGAATAGGCCCAGTAATTACAGAGATATCAACTATAAACCAGGTCCAAAAATCTGCAATCTGACAAATCCCACTATAGAGTTTTGAAGCTGGTTAGTACTTGGATGGGAGATTGGAGGAACTGTTGTTGTGTCCTTTGGCAAAACTCTTCACCTACCTTGCCTAGTATGAAAGTATATGTGTAAGTTATTGGTGGTGGGCGGGCCAATGGAGCAGATTGGCAGCCTCGCTTTTATCAGTCTACCCCAGGGCAGTTGTGGCTACAACTGTATCTTACCTCTGAGTATGGAGTGAATGAATAAAGCATGGAATTATAAAGGTTTTTTAATGGTTTACAGCTATGGCAATATGTTCTCATTTTATATAATTAAAAACCCATACAGTGACGCTATCCATGTGTTTCAGAATGATGAAATGATTGATTGTATATTGCCATAACAATTAACAATTTAAAACTACTGTGTAAAATTTTGGTTTTACACAGATTTTTACACAAATTTTACACATATGCACTGTGTAAAATTTTGGTTGCAGTTCCGTCACGTGTTTCTATGGATATGTTATTGCTCTGCCTGGAATATTTCACAATACAAAATACATTTATTCAATTACAGGTGGTTTTACAGCTGAAAAATACCTAGAAAAAATGTCATTCTAACTGTGAGCGGGGTTTTCTCTCCACAGATATAACTTGGACCTTGGTTTGGTTTGATTCCCATGAAGATAGAACTTTTTAATGCCATACTGTGAAACATTTCAGACAAACGTGGCAAAAGGAGAAACTCAATTCGTCAACTGGACAAAAGAACTGAAGAAGCAGCTTGGATGAGCTGTGAAACATATTCGACCAAATAAACTTTTGTCCAGTTGACCAACTGAATTTCTACCTGGGCGACTGAGGGATTCTACACACATTACAGACAAACAATAACATCTCCATGGAGAAAAGCATTTGACAGACCCTCCACCAGAAAAGAAACACAATGCACATTCAAATAAAATCTTTTGAATGGTGAAAAGTCTTCAAAATGTCACTTAAAACAGGACGCTGAAATTGCTAATACGACAGTCATGTAACCTCTTTTAGGATATGTTTACATGTTTTATTTTCTGCATAGTTGACTCTTTAACACTGCTCTTTTCTTTAACTCGCTTATTTTTAGCCTGAGCCTCGTAATGGGTCCTTAACAAAGCTGCTGGTTGTTGTTGAAGCCGGTACATAATGAGGAGGCAGCCGTCAGTAGCACCATATGGCCCTGTACTATTCCTGTGAGCGCGGTCTGATTAAGTCAAGACTGAGGGCCCTTGAGTAGAGCCTGTATCTGCTTCACACTGACTGGAATGGGCCACTAGGACGCACCCAATGAGGTATTAACGAGAGCTAGAGAGATCGTTTTCATGGTAACCGAAATCCAGTTTCAGGAGCCATGTTGTGAGTGTAAACTTCTACTCAGGAACTCACGCACGCTAATGGATACTTTGCAGCTGACGCCATCAACGTTCCCTGTAGGGGGTGGGGCTTTTACTCAAGTTAGTTTAATCTGAGCTTTGTTTTAACACAATTGGACAAGAAATATGTCACTGCTCTGTTTGGAATGTTCCATGGTTTGACAATAGCTCTATTTTACATTTATTCAGATGGTCAGATTACAGATGGTTTTATAGCTCAAAAATACCCTGAAAAACAACCATTTTGACTGAAAGGGGGGTCGTCTCTCCACAGATCTGACCAGTAACTTAACTCCATAATGTATAATAAATAATAAAAGGTCATAATAAAAGGTTTAATGCCATACTGTGAAACATCTCAGACAAAGCAATAACATGTCCGCAGAGAAAAGCATTTAACGGACCCTCCACCAGAAAAGTTACACAATGCATCTTTAACTAGGTGAACTGATTTGTGCTGTTAAACAAGTTAGTTTGATTTTCAGTAAAAAAAAGGTGAGAGTGACTAACTGAAGAACTGCTGGCTAATTTAACGGCACACATCAGCTCACCTGTTGTAGTTCCAACTAAGTCAGTTTTTTACGGTCAGATTGTGTTAAAACAGCTCAGATTAAAGTCTAACTTGAGTACCAGAGCTTCAGACAGAACAGTGCCTCCAGTTAGCTGCACTCCTTCCCCAGAGAATGTTGATGACATCAGCTGCAAAGTGTCAACCACTCTTCCAGTGTTTGTAAACAGAACACAGGGATTCCATTAGCTGGTGCCCCTCTAATTTATTTTGAGTGGGGGAGTTAGCATCACAAACCATGAAAAACCAGGACTGTGTCGGCAGCTGACCACTCGACCACCAGAGACTCGTTAGAAAACATCACCATATGTAGCACTTTGCATGCATGCTAACTATCATGTTGTAATAATAATAATAATAATAATAATAATAATAATAGTAATAATAATAATAATAATATAATAATGCATCAGTTTTACATAGTGCTTTACTGGGAACTCAAAGACGCTTTACAGAGCATTATTCATTCACTGCCACTGGCCCCTCTGACCACCACCATCACTCACACACACACCACTGTCATACTAGGCAATGTAGAATTAGTGCCTTGCCTAAGGACACAACGACAACTTTATTGCAACTGGCGTCCCCCTGTGGCATCTGATTTTCCCATTGTCTCCCATCCAAGTACTGACCAGGCCCGGCCCTGCTGAGCTTCTGAGATCTGACGAGATCAGGCTTTGACAAGATGGTATGACCATGATGTAAACATTCCTTAAAGCTAATGTTATGCTAGGTAGTAATGCACCAAAAACACTGTATTTTTTTTATTTTTTATTTTTTTTTTCATCAAGCACCTTAAATCCAGCAAACAAACTTTACACAAACTGGAGCTGAAGGTTAGATATAAGTAAACTGTTATTACGTGTTGCCATAACAGACATACAGTGTAGAAACAACCACTTGTCTGAGCTGTGTCAAAGTTAATGTTTTTATGTAGCTGCCCTGTTAAAATCAGTGATATTGAATGTTCATATCAGTACCAGGCTGTGTGCACATTCTAAACACACCATTCCTGGAAGGCTCTATACTATACCCTATCAGGACCCACCTCCAACTCTACCGCCATCCGCCCGCCCGCTCCCTCGCTCCCTAGAGATACCCCCATGTTTTTCTCCTATGGATGCGTGGTTGGAGATGCCATGCTAATGCGCCTGGTGGTATGTAAGTGAATCTATCTGGGCCTCTTCATCAATCACAGCTGAAGGATATCGATCGGGTCTGTGCTCATTATGATGTCCAAAGTCCACTCCGCTCTGGACAGACAGGCTTTTGGACGAGGAGCAAGAGGTAAATACTCACACAAGACGGATAGTTGTTTAGTAGTTTGTGAAAATGCAATCACTGTCATTGTGGTTGCATTAAGCTGTCGGGTTGTACAAGTGGAACAGCAATGCACAGACTTTATAGGAGGGTCTGCAGTGCTTTTTGAATTTTAATGTTGATTTGAGTTTTGATCTGTTGAGCTGATCTAATTTTTTACTATTTTAAAAACGTGAAAAACAGTACTATCGCAGTGGTCCAAAGTTATTCCTCACTTACCTTAAGCAGCCTGAACATCCTAATTATTCACCGAGATGAGTTTATAAGACCTTTTCCCAACTTTCAGAGGACAGAGTGGAGTTTTAGAGACACGGTAATGCTAACAACTACTTGCATGCTAACTGCACACTTCTGGATGGACAGGGGTCTTTTGGATAAGGAGCGAGAGGTAAATACTCACACAACACGGGTAGTTGTTTAGTAGTTTCTGAAAATGCAATCATTGTCATTATGGTTGTGTTAAGCTGTCAGGTTGTACAAATGAAACAGCAATGCACAGACTTTATAGGAGGGTCTGCAGCGCTTTTTGAATTCTAATGTTGATTTGAGTTTTGATCTGTTGAGCTGATCAAATTTTTTACTATTTTAAAAACGTGAAAAACAGAACTATTGCAGTGGTCCAAAGTTATTCCTCACTTACCTTATACTTTCAGAGACTAGACAACTAGCATGCTAACTGCACATTTCTGGACAAAAGAGGGGCTTACCTGATTTTTAAAAATGTAAAAAAAAAAAAAAAAAAAAAAACTAGTTCATGTTATGTAGTCTAAGCATCCTTGTTATTCACCATGATGAGTTTATAAGTACTTTTCACAACTTTCAGAGGACAGAGCGGAGTTTTGCTGTCACAGCAATGCGAGAGGTAAATAATCACACAAGACGGATAGTTGTTTAGTAGTTTGTGAAAATGCAATCACCATCGTTGTGGTTGTATTAAGCAGTTGGGTTATGCAAATGGGGCAGCGATGCACAGACTTTAACCTGGCAGGGAAATAGGAGGCACTTTTTGAATTTTAATGCTGATTTGAGGTTTAAACTGTTGAGTTGATCTTATTTTTACTGTCTTAACGTGAAAAACAGGACTAGTTCATGCAAGTTATTCCTCACTTACCTTATGCGTTCAGAGCATTCTAGTTATTCACCATAATGAGTTTGTAAGAGCTTTTCACAACTTTCAGAGACCAATGGAGTTTTGCCATACAATGAAGTAACAACAACTAGCATGCTAATCTCTCACTTCTTAATGACAATGAAACTGTTTATATTAGATGCAGACAAAACACAGCGGACTTATTTTGACATCAAGAGCTGCTTATACAATATATCTGCACTGGGGCAAGGCGCATTTTCCTCAGATACAAAATAATCTGGATTAACGTCACTTTTCAAACATTCATCTTGATTTGAGTTTGAACTGTTGAACTGTTCTGCAAGCACAGTTCATAATTGTGAAATCAGTTCTAAATAAGATTGACTGAACTGTTTCCAAACTGCTTCTAGTTACTGTCACTCTGAAATTGAACCCGGCAGAGAAAGAAACAACAGTCTGGGATAGTCAGTGTTGATTCCATATGGTTCTCATCCAACAACATCCCTGATTGGATAAAATGACTGGCAGGTGTTTCTTTATGGTTCTCATCCAACAAAATGTGTCGACAATATAGCATTTTTGTCTCATTTATTTATTCATTTTCACAAACAAGTAACTTTTAGAATACTGAATTTTGGACTGAATAAAAGTTTGGTATGCACCCAAAGTCATATAAAGTCATGTAAAAAGTCTAATTTGAGCATCAGACAGGGCAGTTCCTTGAGTTAGCTTCACCCACCCAGTTGGAATGTTAATGACATTAGCTGTAAAATACCAATAGACCAGACCCTTCCAGTGTTTGTATACAGAGATTTCATTAGTTTAGCATTACCAATCCATATGTTAACTCAAAATAAATGTGTTTTCAATGAGTTAGCTTTAGCCTCCAAACATCACGAACTATGAAAAACCAGGGCTGTGTCCAAATGTCCCCCCTAGCTCCGAACCCCTCATTCACTACTTAGGCCCGCACGCATCAGCGTGTTATACAGTGCACTCATTCGCTCAAAGATTCGGACACTTCACGCACTACAACCGGGTCACGTGGCTCTGGCGTCTAGGTGAAAAAAAGTCAGCTAAACTGTGCTAAACCTTGATTTCTGTCATAAATAATGATCAGATCAGACTGACACGTGAGTATTTACGGATGAATAATAATCATACGAGTTTTTGTCACGCTGGATTTCACGTAAACGGCTTGAATTATTTGCTTTTTGACTGAAATGTGCAAATTTTCACTCTTTTAACAGCTGGAGCTAAGTGAGTGCACTACTTTTTACCAAGTGGACATTCAGACACCCCTAAAAAAAGGGAATAGTGTGGACATTCGGACACAGTTTAGGACTGTTTTTGCAACTGATTGTGAGTAACAGCCTGGGCAGAAGGTTGGAAGAAAATCGCAAATGCCCTTAAAGTTAATTGTAATATCATCTTATTTTAAACACAGTATAGCCCCATTATTGTAAAGGAAAATGCATTACTGACAAGTCAAAACATATGTGTATTCAACTTTTAAAAAATCGAGCAGTTTTCCACTATCTGTCATTTTGAGATGTGTGGTTCATGTAACTACCGCAAAGAGAAAAACGCTTCTTCCTCACCCACATTATGTCAAAACGTCACATTTAATGATTTAATAAAGTTTTTCTGCTGGAGTGGAACCTTATTATGTTCAGATTTATCACACGTTTTCCAAATTATGTGAAATGACACGAACAAATTAATTAAACATTATGCGAGCAGATGTCCCTAATTTATGTCATGTGAAAATAATATCAGGGCTTTTTTTTTTTTAAATTTTTTTTTTTTTTTAGATTTTTTGCCAATGCAGTGAGGAGGCGGTATGGGGTGAGGAGGTCAGATATTTCGCTAGAAACAGTTTAGAAAAACCATTCCATTCCATTCACTCACACAAAAAAATAAAAATGAAATAAATAAATACAAAAAAAATTCAGCTTCACGGTTTTCACATTTGGGCCTGATTCCAAGGTCCTCCTCTGCCTGCAAAAAAAAAAAAAAAAACACTGAAAAAAGTCATGCTTTGAGAGACTTGTGCAGAATATTTCCTCTGGGTATAAAAAGCATCAGTTTCTGTCAGAATGTGAGAATCTTAGTGGGAGTTAAAGCGATAGTGACCTGGGTGTTAGCCATTAGCGCTGTTAGCTTAGCCTGTCACCCACCTCGCTGCAGTGCGGAGGGGCTGAATCAGGCTGGAGAAGAGTGGCTTTGGATGGGAGAGCTCCACGGCTGTCCTCCCACTACTTCCAAGCTTCCTGTAGTGCATTTTTTTACATGAGTTAAAATTACTTTTCAGAATTTACCAGTAGAATTTTGTTTTCGTATCAGAATTCTATGGTGGAATTCGCTGTCTAAAGAAGCATTGTGCAAATTTTCTGGTGGAGGTCCATCAAATGCTTTTCTCCATCTATATGTTATTGCTTTATCTGAAATGTTTCACAGTATGGGACTGAACCTTTCTATCTTCATGGAGACCAGACAGACAGAAGTTACAGGTCAGATCTTTAAAACCACCTGTAATCGAATAAATGTAAGGTAGAAATGTTTAGTGTCATACTGTGGAACATTTCAATCAGAGCAATGACATGTCCATAGAAACAAACAGGTGACAGACCCCCAACCAAAAGTGTTTAACCGTTAACTGTCAGATTGCAGATTTGTTGACCTGGTTTACGGTTCATATCCACATGAAACAAAAACTGGCACAAAGTTCAACATCTTCTCCGTTAGCATGAATAAACAAAAGGTAAATATCTATAATCTTTCACAAAGCTTCAGAAATTGGTGCCATTCAAACACACAGAGTTGATTGTTGTCAGTAGAAAGGACGTTTTTGTTGATTATACATTTTTTGGAGATTTCTTTCCAAAAACTGTATCTCCCATTGTGTTATATGGGCCCCTGCCCTCTATCTTATCTGAAATTATGACTAGATCGTGAACGCAACCTAATGAGAACATCTTAATCTGACCCTTTATGATACAACCCATAATCTGTAACAACATCATCTATCCGTGTCCTTTCTAAAGTCCGTAACACCTGTACTGTATACATCTCAGTAAACACTGAAGCAGAGCCCACATTCTCCACTGTGAGCTCTGTTTGCTCCTCTGCTGTTTGTCGTCCTGTTTAGGAGATAGAGAGATGATGTGAGATAGAGAGAGAGACAGGGAGAGAGAACGAGGCTGTGGTGTTAACACGGTGTGGATTTGGACTTTTCAGACTGGTCATATGGTGTAGAGCCTGATTAGGCCCACAAACGGGTTTAATCCGGCCCGCGAGATAATTTTGTAGAGTATAAAAAGGAGCTGCAATTTTTTAATAAACATATCTTTGTGAGCAACTTTTCTCTGTAATGAGCATAAATAAAACAAAGCTGCGCTCAAGGCTCACGCACAAACACTTCAATCACATCCTGAAGTTGACTATCACTCAGGATATGACACCTGATATTGATGCGCTGGTTAAAGCTAAAAGATGCCAGGTATCAGGAGCCAAACAGACAGTGCAACCACACGTAAAGTGCTGCATGAGACACCCTGATATAGTTCTGTGATATACTTCTGTGAATCACTGAGGCATTGTGTGTTTGTGTTACTTTTCCTCAGAATTTTCAAATAAATTTAAGTGTTTTATGATTAATAGTGATGTTGTGCTCGTACTAATTTGGACCGTATTAAAACAAAGAAAACAATCTAAAGCTGTTGTTTATAAGTTATTTACCATGATTTTACTGGTCCGGCCCACTTGGGAATAGATTTTCCTCCAGCTAAAATGAGTTTGACACCCCTGGTGTAGAGACTCAAAGCAGTTCACAGTCTAACCTGATCCCACTGTCCCACATGTGAACTCCGACACAGAACAGAAGAGAGGAACAGAGAGGTCCAGGAAGAGGGGGACAAACTACTGTGACACTGATGAGGGTGAGTAAAATGCATACTTTTCCCCAATGAACAATTTTTGCAGATATGAACCATAAACCATATCAACAAATCTGCAATCTGAACAGATTTCCACTATTCTGACCTGTCCTCCAGCTCAGGTTAAACTACGTTCTGTTTGGTGCGTGACACTATGGTACTGCAGACTACTGCATTATTAAATAATGAATTAAATAGATCAATTAGCAACATCATGTGTTCTGCTTCTAACGGATTTGAATAATATGCTTCAATACATGTGGGCTCCTTTTGCTTTCTAATTGAATAATTGGCATTGTGGTTTTCAGAAGCAATGTAAAGAAATGTAAACAGACAATATTTACAACTATTTTATATTGTGGTTAAATAATCTTTGCAAATATAATCAGTAACCCATTATCTCTTTGCTTCATAACAAAGATATTAATAATAATAATAATAATAATAATAATAATAATAATAATAATAATTATTATTATTATTATTATTATTATTATTATTAGGTATATAGGACTGCTGTTGTCATAGCAATTAACAATAAAAAAAAAAAATCTGGTGCGTATAACAGGAAGCTGAAACTTATGAATGATGAATGAGTGACAATTTAAGGACTTTCCTCCATTCAAAAGATATATTATTTAATTTTACAATTATTCCATCATTCAGACATCTATGGAAATGAGAGTATATGAGAAATAGAGCACATTTCATATTACATTACATTACATTCAAACTTATTACCTTAATCAGCAGCTTGCCACAGAAAGGGAGGCTGTGGAACATTTCAGATCACACACTTTTTAAGAACTTTCTCTTTAATCTGATCATGTGAAATTTGATCAAGCGTCAAGGGGTAAAAATACATCCAGCACACGGAGTTTGACAAATGTCCCGATAAATGAGAGTTAACCGGAAGACGGCAAACGGCACTGGTGCCTGCTCCCTTCGCAGATTGGACTCAGAAAAAAAGTTGTCTTTGAAGATGATATTAACACTATCCATCACTGGGGTGTCATCTCTCCTCATGCACGAGCGATCCCCGCGATTGTGTATCACGGCCGGTGTAATAATGTTTACTGACAGCATTCCCAGCGGAGGAATCTGGGATATGACTGTACTTTATCAGGAGTTAAACAGGAACAGCTGCCCAGGGAACGCACGGCTTTCCAAACACGCACCAGCACATCACTATGGCTGTTTAGGGCCAGGCTAAAGACATAATAATCAGCTACAGTTTGAAATCAGGTCAAAGAGGCAATACTTACTGTGGCCACAAGGGGCTGGCGCCATAGACTTAAAATAACTTCAAAACGAAAGCAGCGTCCTGTTCCTTTGATAAAGTGAGTGGAGCTTAAATGCACGCACAGCACTTCTGAGCTCATGTGTTGCCTAAAAGCTTCTGGGAAATCAGGTTAATGTGGTACAGTGGAGGTGTTTGCAGTGAAAAGGTTGTTGGTTCGATACCCAGATAGTCTAGGGTTTTTCTATGCAGAGTTTGAAAGTTCTTCTCATGTCTGTTGGGTGAAAAAAAGGAAAAGTTCATGTTAATTTAATTTTAGTCTCCATCCATCCATCCATTTTCTCCCGCTTAATCCGGCTGGGTCGCGGGGGCAGCACGCTGCCCATTACTCTGTGCACCAGACCCAGACCCCTATGAACCCCTCTGCAGGTGGTGAGCCCACAGGAGGGAGGAATTCCTTGACGGTCCTTGATTGTATACTGTTCATAGGGGTGTTGCATGTTTTTGGTTAATGGGGGAAACCGGAGTACCCGGAGTAAACCCATCCAGACACGGGGAGGAAACATGCAAACTCCACACAGAAAGGCCTGGGCGACCCGGGGATCGAACCCGTAACCTTCTTGCTGTGAGGCATGAGTGTTGACACTCAGCCACCGTGCCGCCTGCCACTCAGCCACCGTAATTTTAGTCTATTTTTTCAAATTATTTTTCAAAAAATGTCTTATTAATTTTCACAAAATACACAATAGTTTTAGTATCAGAAAGTATACTTTAACATACTAACTGGGGCTGGGTCACAGCCTAAGAGCGAGGCCCAGACTTCATGCACACACGTCCTCCAGGTCTGGGAGAGATCGTTCCCAAGACAGTCGAGAGACAGAGTTCCTCCAGTGTGTTGGGTCTTCTCTGGGCCTCCTCCCAGTGGGGCATAAATCCCTCTCTTGGGAGGCGTCCAGAACAGGGGCCCGAGCCACCTCTACTCCCCCTTGAACTGCCACCTTACAGTGACGGGTGAGTTTGTGCACCCATATGATCCTAGGAGCTCTGTTGCCCAGAGCATTATGTCCCTAGTATAGGGTCAGACTATCATAAATGTCCAATGAACATGAGTGTTAAAAATGTTAACTCAGTCAGCAGACTGAGCCCCGCCCTGGAGCCAGGCTGTGGGCACCCTACTGTGGGGACACCCTCCTGTGGGCTCACCCTCCTGTGGGATCGCCCTCCTGTGGGCTGAGCACCTGCCTGGGGTCTCATCTCATAGGGTACAGGTACATTGTGGATTGGATCCACAACAACCTGACCCATGGACATGGCATCTGCCTGTTGGGACTTGGAATGTCACCATAGTATTAGTCATTATGATTATACTGATTAGTCAATAACTAAATGCATTGTGTAGAAAGATGTCTTTAAATTGTGATTTTCTGTGCAATTTAATAATAATAATAATAATAATAATAATAATAATAATAATAATAATAATAATAAAAAAGATGTATTAGTAAATGAAGGTTGTGTTTCAGACAGTGACACTTAAAATAAAATGGCATTATAATCACTTTGACAAAGAACATCCTCTTCTTTGTGCCAGGCATCAACCTTTTCTTTCTTTCCCTGACAATTCATCAAGTGAGAAACTGTCGATTGTCTTTGGTCGGCTGCACGGCGCTCTGCTTGAAAACCTTGATTAGAAAACCCCAAAATGATGATTCTGTGAGGACAAGAGGGGCTGGGCCTTGTAATCAAGTCTGCGCGCTGATGAAGAGTTAAGCTAGCGTTCCACAGTTGCCGCGGGCGACAGCTGAGGGGGGCAGGTGGCGCTTTAGTCACAACACACTTTGAAACAGGCGAGTGGTCCGAGGCGGGAGCGACGGGAGCGACAGGAGCGGAGGACAGATCTACAACTCATTAGTCAAGGTACGGAGCGTGGCCAAACAGCTGTGAACATCCGCTCTCAGCCAAAAATCGGCACCATTCCTTTGACCTCCACCCAGACGTGATCGCCGAGATCCACCACTAGGACTGTCATGGTTTTAAAGGTCCTATATCACCCAGAAATGACTCTAGTGAACTTTTAGCAAATTATAATGTTGTTACTTCATCAAAAACACATGTGGAGCTCGTGGTACATGAGCATGAGCAACTTTTTGAACAGCTTTTGGGGTTGATTATTTAATTTAAAAGTCAAAATTCAGCCATTCAAAATAAACATTAGTAATGCATCAATTTGTGTTCAAAATGGAAAAATGATTTGTTAATTAAAAGAAGCAAGTGGAGGACACGCCAGTGGAAAAGTTACATAGTTTAGGATTCTAGGATTCTTGTGAGCTTTAAGTCATATTCTAATGCTGTTACTTCCTCAAAAACAGACTTGGAGCTGTGTTTTGTTTCATTCTCACATGTTTGATTAACCCTTTATTTTAGTCTGTTGACATCTCCTAAGCTCAAGACGCTCTTTTCTACCTTGTGATGTCATCAAGAGGTTTTCAAGTTTAACAGCTACTTTTTACATTCAGTTCAGCAGAGATTGGCAATTCCAGGGGTGAAATCATCCAATTGATTTTAATGAAGGTGTATGGAGTTTAAAAACACAGTGCAGCACTTCCTGTATTGCCATTGACAGTGTTTTCTGTTTGAGAGAAGAACTTAAGATAGATCATAAAATACCGTAATATGGGCCCTTTAAGCTTTAAGTGGACAGTAGCAGAGATGAGAACTGACGCTGTACGACCTGTGCTCAGAGGTGGGAGGAGTTCTCAAGGATAAGGACAAAGCAGTGATGAAGTTCAATCTTAAAAGTTTTTGAGAAGTCATTATCACAGTAAAAGTAATAAAGAGCTAATTGTCTCAGCATAACATCTGATTTATAATTTCACATTAGTGTATTTAAATAATGCTCAGAATCTGGTGTTTTCAAAGGACAGACATAAATATTAGACAAACTAAATCAAGACAGTCTGCAAGAAGCACAAATCATCAATTGTCTCATGTTGTCAACACAAACTCAAACTTTGATTCAAGTAAGGGTGCACTCATACTACCCCAGTCGAACCGTGCCCAAGCATAGATAGCCTCTAAAGCACAGTTGGGACTTTGGCCCAGTTTCAGGAGGTGGGCCGAAGCATGGCACAGTTGCTTGTGTACAGTATGTGTATGACTTTACTATGTATGAGTAACATTACTAACCCTAATGTTACTCATACGAGGAAAACAGTGAATAAAGTCTGCTCTAAAACACAATGAATCTGTGCTTACCTTCAATAAGGATTAGAGAGAGACAAAAGTTTTGCAGCCTCTCTCCTCTGACTGTCCTCACTCCTTCGTCCTTTTTTTATATCCATAAACTCACTGAGGAGTGCATATCACAGCAGGACTCATATCTGCCTCACTGTTTAATAGATATTTCTGCCGCTGGACTTGTATTCTCTGCTAAAAGCAATCGCAATGCTGTATGACATGTAAACAAATGTGTGTGTGATGAACGTGTGATGACGTCATTGGGCTGTGGCTCAGTGTGGTTGTGTAGGTGTGAGTGCGGGTCAGAGTGCGAGTCAGAGAACCCTATGGGGTCAAATATATAACTCACTGAATAGTAGTAGGCGTAAGTACAGTTTTGTTACAGCTATTCCAGTAAATGTACACGGGTAATGTAAATGAATACCACTTCTGCCTATGATAATTATTATGGTATGACCCATCTCTTCTCCCAGGTATGAAGTCACATGCTCAAATGAAGTAATAGGTATATCTGCACATAAACAAAATGACCAAAAATATATGGTGATTTATTTATTTATTTATTTTTAGATCTAAAATAGGATGAATAGCAGACTGCATAGAAATAAGGGATAGAGATATGGCAGATATTAACACTTTTTAGCGTATCAGTTATCGGCTTTAAATCTCGAGCACAGGTTGATATTTAGTTTTAGAGTACACACAAAGCTTTATTTTAATACTTAAATGTGATGAGGTAATTGCACAAAATGTAAAAAAGGCTAAGGGTGAGATTACAGAATTTAGGGAACATAATAAAAATCGTTATATATATTTTTTTGGATTCTGAACAGCTGGTATCAACCATGAAAAAAAACATATCAGCTGATCTCTAATTGAACTTCAAAGACTCAGTACCCAAGTTGTATTTTACCCAAATACTTTTACGCTCACCTCTGCTCGCCATCAACACCTGCAAACCAACTCCACAGATGACCTCCAAGAAACTTGAACAGTCTGCTTACTGTACTGTCCATTCTGAGAAAACTTTGAATGAGTCACACTTTCTTACTCACAGATCTTTCATTCAGTTGAATAAAACTTATTTAGTCCAATATTAAACTCACAAACTCTGTCTTAACTCACAATAACAACAGAGCATAGCCGCAACGTTAGCTCCAAACACTCCACAACGTTAATTTTAGCTTCTGGTTGTTTTCAAATGTCAGCCATGTTCTGCACAGCTGGGCTACTTTATTTTTATATATGTCTTTTTTTTCCCCACAACCTGCTTCTCTGCTGGAGGTCCCAAGGGAGAGGCCGGAGATCAGGCTGCATTGCACCGAAGCTTGGCTGCTCGCTCCGCTGTTTCACTACTGAACTGTGCTAATGGTCCGGGCTCATTAAGAGAGAACTGACACAGACTCGTCTCCACGGCAGCAGAGAGAGAGAGAGCGGGAGGAAGAGGAGGAGGAAGAAGAGAAGGAGGAGGGCAGGAGCCAAGCAGCCGTGATCAGATTAAAAGTTCAGACAAGCCCTTGGTCGGTGTAATTTTCGGGGCGATCGGTGATACACAAATAAACAGAACGCAAGAGCACTTTAGTGAACAGGGCGCCCCTAATTAGCTGTCGGAGACATGGACAATCAAGAGCAGCAGAAGAAGCAGGGGCTAAGGAAGGGGAGGGGAGAGAGAGGAGGAAAGACAGGAGAGGGGAGAGAGAGGAGAGAGGAGAAAAGGCAGGGGGCGGAAGTGAGAGGAGAGAGACGAGAAAAGACACGAGAAGGGAGTGAGAGGAAAGAGAGAGAGCGAGAGAGAGAGAGAGAGAGAGAGAGAGAGAGGAGGAAAGACAGGAGAGGGGAGTGAGAGTTATTGTTTTCAGAGTGATGAAATATTAGGACCATTGTCGTCAGGGATGCACAATTCAGCTTTTTCAGTCCCGATATTGATACTTTTACCAATACCGGATATTAACGGATACCAATTTAGGGACAAAAAAATGACAATTAAAACACAAGTTACCTTATTACACAAGAGATCCAATAATCCAATACACTGTAATCCAAAAACATTCATTCTGTACATTAACTTAACCATAGAAGGTGTATTTACCTTGTTGACATGTTTGGGCTGTGAGCCATTTTCAGAAGTGTCACCGGTGTTGGTTATGACCTGTTGTATATCAGCTGTTATTACTCAAGTTGCTCAGATTGACCACGCCTCCTGCCCCCTGGTGGTCTCTGGAGGAGGGAGTCTCAGGTGTGTGAAAGGCTGAAGGCTCCATTATCTCGGTTAATAGTGTCCATGCCCCGTTTCCTGATTTCACTGGCTTCTCTGAGCCAGCGTTTGAACTTGTGTTTCTTCCATCCAATGACCCGTGCACTGCCCCAGTCCATAATGTGGTTATTTCTTTTACAATGACCTGATAGGTCGATTTTTTTTATTTTCCTGCTTTGAATTTTTGTGTTCTGGTGAGTCTCCCTGACGTTTTCTTCTCACATTCCTCCAATCCAGTGTATTTAGTTGGTTGCGGAGAAAAAAAAAAAAAAAAAGAAAAAAAAAAAGAATGCCCAGTTGATTCTTTACAGCTGATGTCATTAACACTGCCTGGGGGTGTGATGCTAACTGTAAGCATTGCTCTGTCTGAAGCTCTGCCACGCTGTAATTGTATGAATGTAAGGTAGAGCTGTTTCATGTCATACTGTGGAACATTCCAGGCAGAGCAGTTGACATATCCATAGAAACAAGCAGGTGACAGACCAACCAAAAAGTTACACAGTGCACCTTTAATGCTAATTCTTTAATAGCACTTACCTTCACAATGTTTGCAGTCTCATATTGGCTGCGTAATCGTGTGGCTCTGGATCCGCTGACTTCATTCTCCATGGAACTTCTATTAATTCTGAATCACAGTGAATTTAGTGCACTTTCCCCATTTCCAAATTGGAGTACTTTGAGTCCCGTTTGTATCATCAGCCCACTCACCACCTGAATTATTCAACACAGTATTTATTAGCACTCTGAGGTACAATTACATGAACTGGGATTAGCTATGGTTGTGTGAGGGGAAAAGTAGGATTTGGGCGAATTTTGAAACAAAAAAAAAGAAATCCTGTTTAATTCCTGTCAGCCTTTTTCCTCCTCTTCTGGCTTGTTAAAGTAGATGTTTAATATTCACGCGGCGTGGGTAGATCAGTGATGACAAGTTAAAACAAGAGTGGAGCAGCCCATTGGTACTCATGCGCTCCAACTGTTTCCAGGAGCATGGATTTCTTCAGTCAAAATGAGTCCAGTTTTTTGGGAAGTGACCCACTGACCTCAAAGTCTGTAACAAGCTTCACACACTAATGCAGAGTGGTCAAGGAAACAAGGAAACTGATCGACTGTTGAAGGATGTGTATAAAGTTAATCTACATATATTTTAAGCTTTAAAGGTGCATTGTGTAACTTTTGTGGTGGAGAGTCTGTCAAATGCTTTTCTCCATGGAGATGTTATTGCTTTGTCTGGAATGTTTCACAGTATGGCATTAAACCTTTCTATTTTCATGGAGACCAAACCAGACCACGTTATAGAGTATATATTTTTTTAGGTATTTTTGAGCTTTAAACCCATCTGTAATTTAACTTTCCAGGCAAAGCAATGACATCTCCATAGAAACCAACAAAAAACAAAAAGTTACATAGTGCATCTTTAAACATGGCAAAATCCTGCATGCTGAGGCCATGCTCATCTCCGAATCATACAACTAGAAAAAGGAACCGGTGTGTGTGTGTGTGTGTGTGTGTGTGTGTGTGTGTGTGTGTGTGTGTGTGTGTGTGTTTGTTTTGTTTTTTTCTTATTTTGTCACCTGTGGCAACTTCCTGAATAATAAGGTGAATCCAATGTTATATTAACTTACACAGTACAGTGCAAAGTGCTAGACTGTTTCCATTACATCTTTCACATCTTTTCATCCATAAATGACCTCCTGTTTCATGTTTTAACATCATTGTCAAAGCTCAGTCTCGTCAGATCTCAGAAGCTAAGCAGGACTGAGCCTGATTAGAACTTGGATGGGAGACTGATGGTGGGGCACCAGAGGCAAAGACAAAAAAACCCCCAAAAAAAAAACAGTTGTGTCCTTAGCATAGACTGTATAAAGAAGTGGACTAAGGTAGTGTGACGTCACCCATAACGTTCAGCTCCGGTCTAATGAGTCAGTACAGTACAGGAGCGAATTTGGGTTTCAATAGGAATTGATTTAGAAAAATAGTAACAAAATATTGAAATAAAAACACTATATTAAAACACACTATATAAATAGAATGCTTGATTATTAAGATTTTCCTGGCACTTCCATCTTCAGCATCCTCTTCCCACACAGTCACAGTCCCTCCTCTGTACAGATTCAAAACTACAGTCTGGATTCATTGGCAAAATATCCAACAGTGAGAGTTATCCTCAGAATGACTCTTCAGTATTTGTTTGTTTGTCAAACTGACCCAAAAATAAACAAGTCTCTCCCACCAGACTCTCCCGTCATACGTCTAGAAAATAGTCCAAATGCCACTATACAGTTTGCCATAGTTCAGTGAAGTTTTACCCTTTTTCCATTTCAAATTCATGGGACTTTTTGCTCGGCTGCTCTGGCATTAGAGATTGAGAAGGTCATAAGTTTGAATGCATCCATTGTTTTTGTAAACTCGTCAATAATTCAACAACTTCCCCAAAACTCCAACTGCTAACTGAACACTGAACACACGCACAATGGAGCCTTCTTTTATTATCTATTTATTCCAGCCTGATTTTTCATAATTAATTTTTTGTGGGTCTAATTATTTGTTTTGCCCCGACCCAGTGTTCCTCGCTGCAGTTTCTGGGTTAGATTTAGCTGGAGTTGTTCATTATTTTTGTTTTGTTTTGGGTTTCTTTCCTTGTCAGAAGTGGGAGAAACCTGATCATTGGCACAAACATGGAGGGTAATTAGCCACAGCAACTCCACATCTCCAGCTCTGAGCAGGATAGAGCGGCTCAGAGGAGACTGGCTTTGACCTGCGTGCGCTCGCTGTGACTGGAGATGCCAGACTTATCTTGTTTGGAAATAACACAAAAAAACATGGACTAATGGGATTCCAGCTGAGGTATTTTTTAATAGTAATAGTAAGAAGCCATTTGTAGGAAGTGTCTTGCTCAGGTGCACAAAGGCACCTTCTTCATATTGTTTATTGTTATTATGTTGTGTAAAAGTGTAAGCAGGAAATACTATAGATTTAAACCAGGGATGAACTGTTTTGTCAATGAATTCAACAGAAATAATAATTAAAAAAAAAAAAAAAAAAAGGGTTAAACAATGTACCAAAGTTTTAAATCGGGGGAAAAAAAATATGGGGATGTTTCACAGTATGGTATCAAACCTTTCTACCAAACAACCAAACAAGACCAAGTTACAGGTCAGATCTGTGGAGAGACGACCCCGCTCACAGTCAGAATGCCTGTTTTTCTAGGTATTTTTGAGTTATAAAACCACCTGTAATTGAATAAATGTAAGGTAGAACTGTTTTAATGTCATACTGTGGAACATTTCAGGCAGAGCAATGATGTATCCATAGAAACAAGCAGGTGGTGGACCCCTAACCAAAAAGTTACATAGTATATAGTTACATATCTTTAAAAAAGGATAAACTAAAAAGGTAATTAACCAAGACTAAACCTGGACTAAACCCGGTCTTAACCAGGTCTCCAGTTCTGTCAGGTAATTGAACAGAACTTAAAACCTGGAATAACAAAATTGTACATTTCAAACAGAACTAAACTTAATGTAAACAAGGTCTAAATCAGAACTAAACCAGGACTAACCTTTGAACAAACAGAATTAAACCAGGAACATTTCAGGACTACGCAGGATCTCAGCACGGTCTGTTAAACCAGGTCTTTACCAACACTAAACAACTGCAAAACTAGAACTAAACATAAACTGAAATAGATCAAAATGTACACAAACTAAGGATAAATAGAACAAATAAGCAGGACTTAACCCAGTCTAATATACCAACACTAAAACAGGACTGAATCAAGACTGAACCAAGACTGAACCAGGACTATACTTGGACTAATCCAGCACTCAGTCAGGACACAACCAGGACTGTATCAGGACTGTATCAAGGACTAAACCAGGACTAAACTAGGACTATGCATGGACTGACTAAACCAGAACTAACTCAGGATTAAACTAGGGCTAAACCCAAGTCTAAACCCAGGAGTATATGAGGACTAAACCAGGGCTTAATTAGGACTATGCATGGACTGACTAAATCAAAACCAACTCAGGACTAAACCCAAGTCTAAACCCAGGACTATGTGAGGATTAAACCAGGACTAAACCAGGACCAAACCCGGACTAAACCCAGACTATGTTTGGACTGACTAAACCAGAACTAACCCAGGACTAAACCAGGACTAAACCCAAGTCTAAACCCAGGACTATGTGAGGACTAAACCAGGACTAAACCAGGACTAAACCAGGACCAAACCAGGACTAAACTAGGACTATGCATGGACTGACTAAACCAGAACTAACCCAGGACTAAACCCAAGTCTAAACCCAGACTATGCTCGGACTGGCTAAACCAGAACTAAACCAGGACTAAACTAGGATTATGCTTGGACTGACTAAACCATAAGTAAACCAGGTCTAAACCAGGACTAAACCAAGACCTAAACCAGGTCTACCCCTCCAAAAGCACACCTGAGCTGCCTCAGATTCCAGGTTGTGCTGAGCGTTTGACCCCAGCGTGTGACCCCTCCTCTCGCCTCAATTGTGATTTTGTTCCTTTTCCCACATCTCCAATTAGAGCGGCTTCCGGGCTCTGGCGTTTCGGATTCTTCCGCGGTTCCTGAACTCAGCGTTAATTAAACATAAGTGGACAGTGTTTCTCCGAACCCCTCACCACAGCCTGCCTTCCTCTGCATAATATCAGTCTCCTCTCCCACGGGCCTGAAAGTGGCACCACAAACAAAGCTAATCTCCAACTCCACTCACTGACTAAATAAACTACTTTAAAACAGAAAACACATTGAGAAGTCGAGTCTTATGCAACATGGGGTCTCACAGGAGAAGAGGCCATTTTGTGCGTTACACCTGTGCTGCCAATTAAAACAGCGCGATCGTACGGGGACCAAAGCTCATTACAGTGCTAGAGTTTAGTTCTGTAACAGAGACCTATGGAGGATTTTAATATGAAACTGTTTGAAACTTAACTCTGAGAAGAACAATTGATTTATTCACTGGATACTCTTTCGTGTGGATTGTTTGTGAGTTTGTTTAACATTTGCTCTTGGATGGTGCGGCAGTGAGTGGGTAGCAGCCTCGCCAAGATTTTGACCCTTCCCAGGCCTTTCTGCATGGGGTTTGCATGTTCTTCCTGTGTCTGAGTGGGTTTCCTGTTTCCCCAATTTCCCCAAAACATGTTCAGAAGGTCTTTTTGAAAGACGTGTCCTCCACAGATATGACCTGCAACTTTTCCTGGTTGCGCCACCTGCTTGTCTATGTTTAATGATATATTTAAAGCCATACTGTGGAGCATTTCAGGCAATAACCTCTTTATGAAGACAGACAGGTTTTGGACCTTCCACCAGAAAAGTTACATAGTGCCCTTAGTGTCCTTAAAGCTACAGTGTGTAACTTCCTGAAGATGACACACCCCCTGCCTGATTCCATGGAAATAGAAAGTTGAACCCATATGTCAAAACATTCTCCATGGAGATAGTTTAGAAAGTTTTATGCCATACTGTGTAATATTCTAGCCAAAGGAACAGTTCCATGGAAACAGGCCATCCTCCAGGCCACAAGTCTGCTCACAGTAAGGATGCATGTTTTTCAGTACAATGAACACAACCCTTATTGGGAAAAAAAGAAAGTTACATACTGTGGCTTTAAATGAGAACAGTGTCAACAGCACCTTAATAATTCTTTGTGCAAATTTTGACTCGTTTAATATTTATTTTAGCTGCTGTATTACAATCGGACAGAGGATACTGGGTTTCAGATGCCAAAACATTTCATGGACAAAAAATATTTAAAGCAGATGGGCAACGGCTAAAGTTAGTGTGACTAAATATGAGTTTTTTGTTGTGATACAGTGAGTTCTTGGGTCTTGTAGTTGTAGTAGTAGTAGTAGTAGTAGTAGTAGTTGTAGTTGACACTTAGCAGCTGATGTCGGGTGTGACGCAGTAGATACACATAAGATCTCGCTAGACAAAATTGCCACAAGATCGTGCACACATAGTAAAAATCATCTCGTTATATTTTTTCCTAATTTTTTTATGTTTGGATTGAAAAAAACAGAGTATTGGTAAGTTAGATTTTTTAAGAATACGTAGTCCCAAACAGCAGCAGAAATATTAAATAAAGTAAATCACAAATGGTGAGGCTAAAACTGGGAACTGAAATGCACTATGTATTTATTATAGCTTAAATAATATCAAAATCTTGTCTTGTCTCATTCTTGTAGATCCAGTCTTGTTTCTCGTCTAGTAGTAGGCACTGCTCTGTCTGAAGCTCTGTTACTCAAATTAGACTTCAGTCTGAGCTTTGTTTTAATGGAATCTTACTAGAAAGGGCTGACTTAGCTGGAGGTACAAAATTTGAGCTGATTTGTGCTGTTAGTCATGTCTCTTACACATAAAATTACAGTCACAAGCTAGCTAGCATTAGCCAACATTTTTCCAGTTAGTCATTTTCACCTTTTTGTTGAAAATCAAACGCCTATAGAGGACCATGGACAAAAATGTGTTGTTTCAATCTATTTTGTATTTTCTCTTCTATCTTAAAACTTGTTTGCTTGTTTTGCATTGTGTCTCCATGGTAACAGCTGAACATTCTGCAATATCGGCATACAGGCATAACACTCCCGGTGTCATGTCAATTCCAAAAAGGTGAACTTAACTAACACACTCTCCCTGTGTTTGGAGCAGAGTCCTTTAGTCCTTTAGCCTGAGTTTGGTGTGTGGAAGTCCAAATCCCACCCGGCCCCTGGTACATCTGTGCAGAGCCTCTGTTATCAGGGCCCCAGCCGTGAGTAAACAGCAGATAAAGACCCAGCCGCCTCTGTCATGTCCTCTTCCTCCAACCGTCACTTCGAATGAACGCTCACATTAAGGCAGTTACCACAACACAGAGACAGAGACACAGCCCTATGAGAGATCAGAGCCCCATGAGGAGGGAAGGAGGGGTGGGGCAGGGCGACCATATTGGCTCTAGACTAGTAGTGAAAACAGTTCTCTGCATTTGAGCTGAAAGGAAGACTGGAAGTATTGTTAGTGTAAAGTATTACTCAAATAGGAGTGAAAAGCATGGGGTCTGAAAACTACTCTGAACTTTGCCGTACAAACATTTTAACCTGTTTGCTGTGGCCCAGAGTTATTCCTCACTTATCTATTCTGAGCATTCTGATTATTTTATAAATGCTTTGCTCTCATGGCAATGTTAATGACAACTAGCATGCTAACAATGCACTTCCTGATTCTTGGATTTTTTTTTTTTTAAATATGTTTTATACTTGCAGACAGTAGGCTACACAGCGGACGTACTTTGACCTCAAGAACTGCTACAATATATCAGGACTGGGGCAAGACACGTTTTGTTCAACTACATGGGAATAAATTGGGTACAGGGGCTTTAAAAGGTCCATATTTTCTGATATTTTCTATTTTCTGATCTATTATAATGTCATTTCCTCATCATAAACAGACCTGGAGTTGTGTTTTGTTTCATTCATACGTTTAATACACAAATACACCTGCATATTTAAGCTGAGTCCTTCTCTCAAACAGAAAACACTGGTTCACCTGGTGATGTCATGTGGTAATACAGGAAGTGCTCCACTTTTTAAACTCCATACACCTTCACTATAGATGAATTAGGATGATTTCAGCCCTGGATTTTGCAATCTCTACTGAGCAAAAGGTAAAAGGTAGTTCTTAATTTGTGGTTTAGGGTTTTAAAGTGGAACAGAGCATTTTGAGCTTTGGAGATGTAGACAGACTAATAATAAAGGGTTAAAAACACAAACGTGTGAATGAAATAAAACACAACTCATAACATGGCTAAAAGCTCAAGAGTCAATGTTGCGTTTTATTGTACCTTTGAGTTATTGATTGATGAGTTGCTTCCTTCCTGCTTTTCCAGGCTGTTCGCAGAGTTTCCTGTAGATCCATATAACTCACAGACTGATGTAGCTACAAGCACAAACGCCATGGCCTTTTCCAATAGACGGTACAAGCTAACACGTTGCTAACAGCCCCACTTGTGTTCACTGTCTCTGCTCCCAACGCAATCACATCTGAGCTATTGTTGTTTCAGTGCGGCGGACACAAAGGCGCTCCCCGGCTCTTCCGATGCTTTTGATTTCCCTGCGTCTGTGAGGAGCGTGTGCCCTTTGACGCGCCTTGAATAGTGGGGACATATTTTCACGTAACACCACAATGGAAGCCCCGATCGCTGGAGGCCTTGAGGTTTTGTTTGCTCAGACAATCAGTGCTTGTGTGTGTGAGAGGAGAGGGACATGGAGAGGATAAAGAAGCACTGGAGACGAACAGAGGAGCTGAGACAAAGAGAGATGAGGCCATTCTGTGTGAGGGTCCCAGCTGGCCCTCACATAAGGACATCACGGAAAATTAAAGATTTGTTCTGAATTAAAGCCATGGTATGTAACTTTATAGCCAAGAAATAGTCTAAAATAAAAACCTTCTTTTATTTCATTGAAAACATGCATCCTCACTGTGAGCAGAGCTCACAAAATCTCCACAAACCTGATTCTTTGGCATTATCCTGTCTGTTTCCATAGAAATGTTGTTCCTTTGGCTATAATATTCCACAGTATGGCATGAAACGTATGTGTCTCCATGGTAAATGTGACAAAGTATGTTTTAAACTTTTTTATTTTTATGGACTCATGCAGGAGATGTCACACATCCAGAAAATTACATACAGTATTATTAAAAGTCCCATATTACACTATTTTTGATGTAGTTTCCTCATCACAAACAAACCTGGAGTTGTGTTTTGTTTCATTCACATGTTTAACGCACAAACCCTGCTTATTTAGGCTGAGTTCTTCTTTCAAACAAACAAAAAAAAAACCCTGTTCCACCTTGTGATGTTGTGTGGTAACACAGGAAGAGCTTGACTAAACTAAACTAAACTAAACTAAACTAAACTAAACTAAACTAAACTAAACACACCTTTACTAGAATCATTTGGATAATTTTACCCCTGGAACTGCCAACCTCTATTTTACTGAAGGTAAAAGGAGCTGTTCACTTAAAAAACACCTGCTTAATGACATCACTAGGTGGAACAGAGCATTTTGAGCTTTGGAGATGTAGACAGACGAATAATAAAGTGTTACTCAAACATGTGAATGAAACAAAACACAAATCCAGGTCTGTTTTTTAGGAGGTAACAGCATTATAACTTGGCTTAAACCTCAGAAGAGTTAGTTTTGCGTAATATAGGACCTTTAAGTCTGGAACCTGAAAAGTTAAAGTGCCTTTCATAGACCTTTGGACTGTGTGCTGTACCAACCAGATATTTCTGTTTTCGATCTGATACCAAGTAATACTATGGCAAGTATTACAATACTGATCCATAGCCAATATGAAAAAAAAAAAAAAAAGAGTTACATTTGGACTAAAAATGAATTCAGTTTTATCTTGTGGTTTGACTTGTGTGGTTTTATTTAGTCATTATTCAGCAAGTGTAGATTTTTACATTATTTCTAGATATTCCGGTGAATACTGTCTCACCTCCCAGACCTCCATCTGAATCTCCACCTCGTGTCATTGACTGGTCTGATCCTTTCTCTCCAGGCAATTCCCACCAAGGTCCGTGCTGCGTTAAGGGTGAGCTCGTCCCATAAAGTTTTACTGCGACCGGACAGCAGCGGCCTTCTGGGGTCAGAGAGGCGTTCACTGCCCCCTCACACCGCGGTTTATCACGCCTTCCCCTGCACTTTAACACTCCACACATTATACACAGAAGATAATACAGCGTGAGATGGTTCTAACTGGTCCAGCTCATTCCACTAGAGCCATTTTATAAGTCCATAGATTTGTTCCATTCTAAAGGTTCAGTATGTAACTTTTCTGTAGGCAGGTATGTCACCGACTGGTCGCTATGGAGATGTTATGATTTGCCTACCATGTTCCACAGTCTAGCATTTACCAGCTATACTTACTACTTCTATACAAAAAAATGCCTTGAAAACCATACATTCTTTCTGTGAGCTGGGAAGCTTCTCCACAGATCAGACTATTGCTTGTTTCCATGGAGATAGATAAGTTTAATATACTGTAGAACAATCAAGGCATCGTTGAAAATTTACAAATTGCACAGTTATAGGTCCTACATTACCTGAAATTGACTCTTTTAAGAAGTAACCCTTTATTTATTCTTTATCAGTCTACATCTCCAAAGCTCAAAATGCTCTGTTCCACCTTGTGATGTCATGAAGTGGTAGTTTTCAAGTTACAGCTACCTTTTACCTTTAGTTCAGTAGAGATTGGCAATTCCAGGGCTGAAATCGTCCAAATCATTTTACTAATACTGATGTATGAATTTGAAAAACACAGTAGTGCTCTTCCTGTATTCCCACATGACATCATAAGGTGGATCAGAGTTTTTCAGCTTCAGAAAAGACAGCCTAAATATGCAGGTGTGTGGGTTAAATGTGTGTGAATTAAGAAAAACATAACTCTGGGCATGTTTTTGATGAGAAAACAGCATTATAAGTCCATTTACACTGTATGATTTGTATTGTAATTCCTGCTGAAAACGATGCCATAAGTTCAACAAGTGGCTTTCATTAACCATCTTTTCTTGAAAATGACATTAAATAAATAAAAAGAATCTGTGAATTGCATATTTTCAGTTATGTTTTCAAGTATACTGATACTGGGTCTGAAATTTTAATTAAAATTTTTGGAAAAAAACTGTTAGACCTCAAAGTCAAAGAAGCCGAACTGCAGGTTAAGAATCATTTAGTCAAAAGAAATGTTGAAAATGTCACATGAATGTAACAGAATAATGTGACATTAAAAGTAACATTAGCTTCTCAGAAATCCTCTTTTGAAAACTCCAGGACAAGTGAAAGGCCTAATGGCACGATGGCAGTACTGTCCTTGACGCCAAAACCAAAACATGCATAATATATATATATATATATATTTTTTTCAGATTATTAATACTGCTCTTGCCTTTAAGAGGAAAAAAAAACAAAAACATTTGCATCAGTTCATCTTTTAAAAGTTCAAAATGTAACTTTTCTCGTGGATGTAACTGCTCGTCTCCTTGGAGATGCTACCGCTTTGTCTGGAATGTTCCACGATATGGCGTTAAACGTATCTATATCTCCAGGGAGACAAGACAAGGAGTGACCACGCCCAAACTAGTTACAGGTTGGATCTGTGGAGAGGCTTTACTTTCCCAAATCAACTTTAAACATGTATTAGAGGTTGTGTTCGCATTCTAGAATTTGAGGATGGAGGGCAGGGGCCTGTATAACTCGATGAGAAATTCACTGTTTTTGAAATAAATCTCCAAACTTATAATCCACAAATGTTGAAGCTTGTCATTAGTTAGTGACTGACTCCTAAAAGTGCATGACAAAACAGAACTAGTTCATTTGAAACAGTTTGCAGTGGTCCAGAGTTCTTCCTCACTTACCTTATGCATTCAGAGCATCTTAATTATTCACCATATACCTGACCGTTCATTTTATGGCTTAAAATTCTTTTATTAACTGACAACAATCACAGCTTTGGGGTTGAATAATGGCGACACTTGCTGAAGCTACTGTGGAAAAATATTACTGGGTTTCAGATGACATCACAGCATTCTATAAGTCAATAATGAGGGATTCTATACAAATAAGTCAATAATATTTAATACAGATGGAGTGAAGCTACATCTAATATTGTTGAAATGCAGATTTTTATTGTAATACAGTGAGTTCTTGGATCTAGTCAATAATAGAAATGATCAGGTTCCATATTTGGGAATTTACTTTTCCATGGCAAAGTATAATGTAATCAATAGGGAAAGTATGACATCACCACATTCTGAAAAAAACAAAACACCAATACAGTAATGTCACGCTAGCTGATTTATGGAAAATTGCGTGTGACCACTGAAAGGTGAAATATGAGGACCTGCTACATTACTAGTACATGTTAAAGGTCCTATATTGTCAAGAATTGACTTTAAGCCATGTTATAATGCAGTTACTTCATCAAAAACAGACCTGGAGTTGTGTTTTATTTCATTCACACGTTTGAGTAATCCTTTATTACCTCCGCCAAGGAGGTTATGTTTTCGCCTGAGTCTGTCTGTTTGTTTGTTTGTTTGTTTGTTAGTTTGTTTGTTAGTTAGCAAGATAACTCAAAAAGTTATGGACGGATCTTGATGAAATTTTCAGGAAATGTTCCTAATGGTAAATCCAACAGATGATTAGATTTTGGTGATGATCCAGAAGAAATCCTGGATTCTGGATCACTTTGAAAACTGAGCTGCTTGGCGGAGGTCTGCGCTCTCTGAGTGCTTTTCTAGTTATTAGTTTGTCTACATCTCCAAAGCTCAAAATACTCATTGTTCTGCCTTAGTTTTCAAGTTAACAGGTACTTTTTACATTTTCTTCAACAGAGATTGGCAACTCCAGGGCTCAAATTATCCAAATGATTGTAGTGAAGGTGTGTGGATCTTAAAAACACAGTGGAGCTCTTCCTGTGTTACCACATGACATCACAAGAAAGAAGAACTCACTGCAGGTGTGTTTGTGTGTTAAACGTGTGAATGAAACAAAACACAACTCCGGGTATATTTGTGATAAGGAAACTGCATTAGAACATAGCTCAGAAAATACTGTGATATAGAGCCTTTAATAAACAATAAATAAACACCAGACTTCTATCCACATCTTGACAGAAACGTCCTTCACCAAATATTGATGTTTAAAAAAACTTTGATAAAACTCAGATCTAAATGAACTCGAGTAGAGGACAGATTCAAAGAGCTGTGTCCTTGTGGAGAAGGATGCTAAAACAAAAACCTCCAATTTCAACAAACGTGACTTGTGAATGAGGAAGTCTGCTAAAAAAAAAAAAAAAAAACACATTTATTCTGTTTATTTCCATTATTTTTGACTTTTAGCGTCCCGTTCTGCCCGTTCTTTCTGCAGACAGTACTTTGAAAACGTGTTTATTGGAGAAGCGGTTTTGAATCACCAAACTCCGTCTCTTTGTTGGGCTGAAAGAGATGCTTGATTAGAAAACCAAGGCTGACGATTTCAATTAAACGAGTCTATTCTGTACACCGCTAATTGGAAGCCGTCCCCAAAAGTGGCACATTTCAAAACATGAGCAACTTTTTGAACAGCTTTTGGAGTCAATGATTTCATTTAAAAGTCAAAAAGTCAAAATTCAGCCATTCAAAATAAAGATGAATGATGCATCATTTTGTGTTCAAAATGGGAAAAAATATATACATTTGTTTTTTTAAAAGTGCTGGGAAATTATGAAAACAATGTGAAAATGTTCAACAACCTGGTATTCACTAGTCAAACAAGCAAGTGAAGGACACCCCAATTGAAAAGTTACATAGTGCATCTTTAAAGACCTTATATTACACAAAATGGACTCTTGTGAGCTTTAAGTCATGTTATAATGTTGTTTCTTCATCAAAAACAGACCTGGAGTTGTGTTTTGTTTCAGTTACACATGTTTAAGTAATAATATATTCTGTCTGTCTACATCTTCAAAGCTCAAAATGCTCTGTTCCACCTTGTGATGTCATGAAGCAGCAGTTTTCATATTAACAGCTACCTTCCAGGGCTGAAATCATCCAAATGATTCTAATGAAGGTGTATGGAGTTTAAAAACACAGTGGAGCACTTCCTATATTATTACCTCATGACATCACAAGGTGGAACAGAGTGTTTTCCATTTGTGAGAAGAACTCAGCGTAAATCTGCAGGGTTTGTGTGTTAAACGTGTGAATGAAACAAAACACAACTCCAGATTTGTTTGTGATAAAGAAATATTCTAACAGATCAGAAAACAGCGAGTCCTTTTAATTAAAGACGGGATATTACGCACTCTATTTTTTGGAGCTTTCCACCTTGTTATAACGTTGTTCCCTCAAAAACATGCCTGAAGTGGTCTTATATGTCATCTATTCATGTTTAAGTAATATTGTGATCTCTCTTTATCCCTATTCAAACCCTCCGAATGGTTAACAGTATACTACCACTACTACCTTTACTACTATTGCTACTATTGCTACTACTACTGCTACTACTACTACTGCTATTTACTGCGATTTCCCCATTGTGGGACAAATAAAGGATTATCTTATCTTATCTTATATTTACAAAAGCAGGGTACCAAACAATACAACTTGACAAACCTGATAAGATGTGAAATAGTTTCAGGATGAAAAAGCTTTCAGGATGCACATTGATTGTTGTGGTCGCGCTCCGAAGGGGGGTGACGTAGCACAGGGAGCAAAGGGAGGAGAGAGTCAGAGCGGCAAAAACAAAACTTATTTAACATGTTAATACAATGTTTTCGGTGAATATAGCACTCGCAAAACACAAAAGGTAAAGTGTTAATACCCCATAGAATTGTAAAGACTTTTCAACTCTCTTAACTTCCGCATTTTGTGTTTATAATTATCCAAAGTTAATGACAAAGTTTGGTATTTGGCAACATTTCAAGGCAAAAAAAATCACTTTGAACAACTTTTTTTTTGGCAGGTTCACAACTTTTTTTCCCTTATCGTTCTTATAGTTTTACCTTTCAATCGTTTATTTTCATTCCCTGGTTATTTTACTTTCCCCAAGCCACTTTTCACATTTGAACGCTCACACATTTTGATTTCTCAGTTGCTAAAAGCCCCCGCCCTCTCCCTATACACAACAGTTGTATCATTTTTTCTGTTTATATCCGCTCGAGTTTTGTGGTTGGTATTCTGACATTACACGCTGTTTGATTGACAGCTGCGTTAGAAGGAGCTGAACTGCAGTGGTCTGTGCTGCTGAAGTCCTGATAAAAAATGCATGAATTTGAGGTTTGGCGGTTGGGGTTTGGTGACCTTCGTGAGACTATTGAAATCTAGATCCAGGCGTCTCCAACGAGAGGGAGGAGGGAGTGTTTTTACCGGGCGTTTGAAAGCAGGGGAGTCCTGTGGGCGATACCGGACTCTTTTGTTGGTTGGTAAAACGGGATTCACTTCATTTCACTTCAAGTTTATTCATGTAGTACTTTTAAAGGTCCTATATTACACAAAATGGATTCCTGTGAGTTTTACGTCATGTTAGAATGCTGTTACCTCATCGAAAACACACCTAGAGTTGTGTTTTGTTTCATTCACACATGTCTGAGTAACACTTTAGTATTGGTCTATCTCTCAAAATGCTCTGTTCCACCTTGTGATGTCATGAAGTTGTTAAGTTTTACCTTTTGTTCAGTAGAAATCAGCAATTCCAAATGGTTCTAGTGAAGCTGTATGGAGTTTAAAAACAAACTGGAGCACTTCCTGTATTACAATGCACATTACTGGCAGACAAAAGTGGATAGAGTTCCCAAAAAAACAAATAAAAGTACAGTTACCTCAAAATATATAACTTAAATTGAAATATGAAGTAGTGTCTCAGAGTAAGAATGTATTTGGGAAAACTACTACTCAAACAAGAGGAACTATAACACCGGATTTATAATTTATAATTTACATAATTTACAATTACAGTAGCTCCTGAGGTTTTTCCTGAAAACATCTACATTTTTAAGTTACTCTTGTTTGTTAAGTTACTCTTGTTTTTATTTTATTTTTATTTACTCTATCTGTCCAATAAAACACTCATGTTTTTTGGGCATTTTTGTGTTTTTTTTTGTGTTTTTTTGTGTGTTTTTTTTTTTTTTTCTTGATTTTTGCTGGCCTCTTTGACAAATAATTTCCCTTTTGGATGGATAAAGTTTGTCTAAGTCTAAGTCTAAAGTGACTGTAATTGAAAAATAAAAATTAAATACTAAATTATACACAGAATCTGTTATTTTCATAGGACAGACAAAAACACAAGAAACACAAATGTTCAAATCATTTCATATTGTCACATAAAACTTCTGTCACTTGTAGATTTACCCGCAGTAGGAAGAGAAACCAAAAAACTACAACTGAAGTTACCGGCAGCTTATACGGAAGACTTCGACGTGAAACTTTAGGTCAACGGCACTTTTCTCTCTACTCCTGCTCTGTTGTTGTGCCTTTGGGCCTTGCCTCCGGTGCTTTGGCGAGGGTTCTTCTTCTGTTGATGTGTTTGAGCTTTGTAGAGCCTCTTGGCACAGTTTGGCTGCCATGTCTCAATCAGGCTGCCCCAGGGCTGTCGTATCACCACCACTGCATGAAGAACAGGTCAATAGAAAATGGCAAAGTGAAGTGTTGTGTAATGTTAGTCCAGAAAAACAGTTTAGTTAGATGGTACTCCAGATCCTCCTGACCACAATCCTGCTCCTCCTCTTGATGTGGTGCACAGATATAGTGATACAAATGTGAATTATTATTTTTTATAGGAAAATACATGACTTAAAAGGCTAGTTTCTGACTGATTTTGTGTTGTTTCCTCGCCAAAAACACACCTGGAGTTGTGTTTTCTTTCATTCACACATGTTTAACACACAAACCCTGCAGATTTTGTCTGAGTTCTTCTCTCAGACTGAAAACAGAGTACTCCACTGTGTTTTTAAGCTCCATACACCTTCAGAAGAATCGCCCATTTCTGCTGAACTAAAGGTAAAAGGAGCTGTGAACTTGAAAACTACCTCTTCATGACATCACAAGTGGGAACAGAGCATTTTGAGCTTTGGAGATGTAGACAGACATGTGTGAATGAAACAAAACACAACTCCAGGTCTGTTTTTGAGGAGGAAACAACATTATAACACAGCTTAAAGCTCACAAGACTCAATTTTGTTTAATTTAGGACCCTTAGAGGTGCACTGTGTAACTTTTCCACTCAGGCGTCCTCCACTTGCTTGTTTGGTTGGCTTTCCCAGCGCTTTAAAAGACAAATGTTTTTTTCCATTTTTATTAATTGACTCAAAAAGCTGTTGAAAAAGTTGCTCATGTTTTGAAATGTGCCACTAGCTGATAACATGGCTAAAAGCTCACAAGCGTCAATTTTGTGTAATTTATGACTTTTACTCTTTACGAAGTTGGCCCTGAATACACCACGGTAAAACTTTCCATAAGCGTTAAGTTTCTAATGGATTTGAGTTTTGGCTGTTTTATCCTTTTTATACACAGCATCTTCATTTACACGTATTTTTTCTGACAAAAAACAGTCTTCTCTGTGAAGTTGGTATAAAGCAAATATAGTAGACTTTATATACGAATAAAGGACCTTTCTGCTTGTGAAACGTACATGAGGCAGGTGTGCGGACGCTCCAGCTGTGAGTAAGTCTGTGCTGTAGAGTAGTGAGGAAAAGTGTTTTTAATGACGACTTCAAACTGACAGAAAGTGTTTAGTTTAGTATGAACCGTCACCTCCGTGTGTGTGTGTGTGTGTGTGTGTGTGGGTGTGGGTGGGTGTGGGTGTGTGTGTGTGTGTGTGTGTGTGTGTGTGTGTGTGTGCGTGCGTGTGTGTGTGTGTGCGTGCGTGTGTGTTTGTGTGAGCAGCATTCCTCTGAGCAGACTGTACTCTGAATCATCGCAGTTACCTGCTCCAAACTCTGGCCCAAATCCAGCAACTTTGATGCTTCCTCTGCTAATACCACCACTGCTACTACTGCTACTACTGCTACTACTACTACTGCTACTGCTACTGCTACTACTGCTACTACTACTACTACTACTACTGCTACTGCTACTACTACTACTGCTACTGCTACTGCTACTGCTACTACTACTACTACTGCTACTGCTACTGCTACTACTACTACTACTGCTACTGCTACTACTACTACTGCTACTGCTACTGCTACTGCTACTACTACTGCTACTGCTACTGCTACTGCTACTGCTACTACTACTACTACTACTACTGCTGCTACTGCTACTGCTACTACTGCTACTGCTACTGCTACTACTACTATTGCTACTGCTACTGCTACTACTGCTACTGCTACTACTGCTGCTGCTACTGCTGCTACTGCTACTGCTGCTGCTGCTGCTGCTGCTGCTACTACTGCTGCTACTACTGCTGCTGCTACTACTGCTGCTACTACTGCTGCTGCTACTACTGCTGCTACTAGTACTACTGCTACTACTGCTACTCCTACTACTGCTACTGCTACTACTACTACTACTGCTACTACTACTACTCCTACTACTGCTACTCCTACTATGACTACTGCTACTCCTGCTACTACTACTGCTGCTGCTACTGATACTGGTACTGCTACTACTACTCCTACTTACAGTGCATTTACACATTTACATTGCATCTAGACAGGGACTAAACCAGGATGAAAACTGAGTCTAACTGAACTAAACTGTGAACAAACTGGTGATTTACTTCAGTGTGAATGTCCCTTAGTTTTACATTTCACTATCAGAAAATTCCTGTCCACCTCCGTGTCTTTGTCCTCTTCCTCCTCTCGCTGCTTCTTCTCTCTGTTCTCCGGATCTTTCCCAAACCGCTTTGTCCGAGCCAAGCCAAGGAGAACCTGCCCGCTGTAGTCCTCCCTCTCTACTCCCTCTCTCTCTCCTCCCTCTCTCTCTCTCCTCCCTCTCTTTCTCCTCACTCTCCTCCCTCTCTCTCTCCTCCCTCTCTTTCTCCTCACTCTCCTCCCTCTCTCTCTCCTCCCTCTCTCTTCCCTCTCTCTCCTCTTTCTTTACTCCCTCTCTCCCCCCTTTCTTCTCCCTCTCCCGTTCCTCTCTCGCTCCTCTATCTCTCCTCCCTCTCTCTCTCTCCTCACTCTCTCCTCCCTCTGTCTCTTCTCACTCTCCTCCCTCTCTCCCCTCCCTCTCTCCTCCCTCTCTCTTCCCTCTCTCCTCCCTCTCTCTCCTCTTTCTCTACTCCCCCTTTCCCCCCTTTCTCCCCCCTCTCCTGTCCCTCTCTCACTCCTCTTTCTCTCATCCCTCTCCTCCCTCTCTCCCCCTCTCTCCTCCCTCTCTCCCTCTCTCCTCCCTCTCTCCACTCCTCTGTGCACAAAGCTCTCAAGTCCTCTGCTTCTAAAAGGCACTTAAAGAGACCCAGGCATCCGGGGAGCTGATCAAGCCCCGTACGGAGCCTTTAAACTGGGGAGATGAAGGAGGAAGAGGGTCATGGAGCTCCGCGCAGGTACTGCCTAAAGAAAGTTCAGTCTCTTGAAGTGAGGATTCTGAGAGAAGCTTTGGTTCGGACTTAAAACTGTCCCAGGACGTCCAGAGGGATACTTTCAATGATTATGATTCTCCATGTGCTTTTATTGCTCCTTTAAAGAGTCACCAAACCTGTGACTGCAGGGCAATGGTGTGAGGGGACTGACGGTATGTCACAATCTTAGGTCAATTTTTTTTTTTTTTTACTTTTTTTTTCTGTAATTCCTGAGACTATCCACATAAAACAAGGAGAGTCCTCCACCTCTTTAAAGAGCTTTTGACCATGTTATAATGGCTTTCATCATTGTTTCACGTATATTTGAGTAAATCTAGGCTCTGTTGTCCCTCCTCATTTGGGACAGCTCTGGGACCAGACTAAGCTTACCACCAAGATGAACTCTCACCATTTTTGTCTGCCATCTTGTCACAGGGCAGCACTGTGACCAATCACAGGGCAGCATTGTGACCAAATGAACCAAATGAACCAAAACAAACATGACAACACGCATAAATGTACTTCAGCCTATTTTTATTGTCAATATAGTTAGTGAAAATCATGCAGAGGGAAGCACTTGTGGACAGGGAAGATGTTTGTGCTTTTCTCTTAACTTGATTTCACAGCTAAAGTTTGATTTTTCTGCTTGTTCCGCTGTTGTGACGCTTCCACCAGTCAGATTCAAGTACTGGTTCAGATATCTTTAAGAGATCATGTGTAGAACTCGATTTACAGTGCAACACATCAATCTGATGAGAGGCACGTTTAGACCAGACCACACACAGAGCACACACAGCACACACACAGCACACAGAGCACACACAGAGCACACACACAGCACACACAGCACACCGGGAGCATCAGACACTGTCCAATAATCCAGTCAGCTGCACTCACTTTAAGTTGTTTCTCTGATTGGTTAATCCACATGTCAATCAAACCCTCTAGACACATAGAGATAAGACACGCCCCTTGAACAGACCTGTTTCTATTAGATCAATTCTGTGGTTTACATTTAACACATTTCAGCACCATGGACAGTTATAGTTGTAGTTGTAGTAGTAGTAGTAGTAGTAGTGGTAGTAGTTATAGTCGTAGTTGTAGTAGTAGTAGTAGTAGTAATAATAGTAGTTGTAATTGTAGTTGTACTCGTACTCATAGTAGTAGTTGTAGCAGTAGTAGTCATAGTTGTAGTAGTATTAGTGGTTGTAGTAGTAGTAGTCGTAGTTGTTGTAGTAGTAGTAGTACTAATAGTCGTAGTAGTTGTCGTAGTTGTAGTCGTAGTTGTAGTAGTAGTTGCAGCAGTAGTAGTAGTCATAGTAATTGTAGTCGTAGTAGTAGTTGTAGTCATAGTAGTAGTAGTCGTAGTTGTAGTGGTAGTTGTAGTAGTAGTGGAAGTAGTAGTAGTAATTGTTGTAGTTGTAGTAGTAGTAGTAGTAGTTGTAGCACTAGTAGTAACTGTAGTTGTAGCAGTAGTAATTGTAGTAGTAGTAGTGGTAGTGGTAGTAGTAGTAGTAGTAGTAGTCATAGTAGTAGTAGTCATAGTAGAAGTAGTCGTAGTCATAGTAGTAGTAGTAGTAGTAGTCGTAGTTGTAGTCGTAGTGGTAGTTGTAGTAGTAGTGGTAGTAGTTGTTGTAGTGGTAGTGGTAGTCGTAGTAGTAGTTGTAGCACTAGTAGTAACTGTAGTTGTAGTAGTAGTAGTGGTAGTGGTAGTAGTAGTAGTTGTCATAGTAGTAGTAGTCGTAGTAGTAGTTGTAGTCGTAGTCGTAGTAGTAGTAGTCGTAGTTGTAGTCGTAGTCATAGTAGTAGTAGTAGTAGTCGTAGTTGTAGTCGTAGTCGTAGTCATAGTTGTAGTCGTAGTGGTAGTTGTAGTGGTAGTAGTAGTAGTAGTTGTTGTTGTAGTAGTAGTAGTAGTAGTAGTAGTAGTAGTAGTAATTGTTGTAGTAGTAGTAGTAGTAGTAGTAGTAGTAGTCGTAGAAGTAGTTGTAGTCGTAGTCGTAGTAGTAGTAGTCGTAGTGGTAGTTGTAGTTGTAGTAGTAGTAGTAGTTGTAGTAGTAGTGGTAGTAGTTGTTGTAGTGGTAGTGGTAGTCGTAGTAGTAGTTGTAGCACTAGTAGTAACTGTAGTTGTAGTAGTAGTAGTGGTAGTGGTAGTAGTAGTAGTTGTCATAGTAGTAGTAGTCGTAGTAGTAGTTGTAGTCGTAGTCGTAGTAGTAGTAGTCGTAGTTGTAGTCGTAGTCATAGTAGTAGTAGTAGTAGTCGTAGTTGTAGTCGTAGTCGTAGTCATAGTTGTAGTCGTAGTGGTAGTTGTAGTGGTAGTAGTAGTAGTAGTTGTTGTTGTAGTAGTAGTAGTAGTAGTAGTAGTAGTAGTAGTAGTAGTAATTGTTGTAGTAGTAGTAGTAGTAGTAGTAGTAGTAGTAGTAGTCGTAGAAGTAGTTGTAGTCGTAGTCGTAGTAGTAGTAGTCGTAGTGGTAGTTGTAGTTGTAGTAGTAGTAGTAGTTGTAGTAGTAGTAGTTGTTGTAGTAGTAGTAGTAGTAGTAATTGTTGTAGTAGTAGTAGTAGTAGTAGTTGTTGTTGTTTTGGCACTGCTTCATTGAACACATAGCATTTGACAGCCCCGTTCAGCACCATGGACAGGGCTAAAATAATGATCTATGCTCGTTCTAGTTCATCACTAAATAAAACAAAACTCCACAATACATCAGGCCAGTTCTTCTGTTATTCCCAGACACAGAAAGTGACCTGCTCCAATCCCGATCCTCTTTACAATTTTCAGAGACAGTAGAAGGACTGGCCTCATGGTGTTGGTGATCAGCTGCTGAGTTTGAGCCTGGACTTTGAAGCATGAGGACGGTGTTTGACAGATAAAAGATGGCTGCTCTGCTCCTCTCTCTTCTCCATCTCTCACTGTGCTTCAGTGTTGGCGATCGCCATGGAAACCCATTGTTTTTTTTATTACTTGAGAAGAGAGGGTTCATGTCAGTGCAGTCCGTACAGTGAAGACGAGTGTCCATTTCTTCGAGTTTGAAAACCTCAGATCTGCAAAAGTCCACGGTACATTCACAAAGTACTGAAGTTCTGATCATTTAGACTGTCACAACATGCAAAATGTCAAAATTATATAAATTTGAATAAAATGTGCTGTAAAAATAAGTGCTCACTAAACCGCTTTAACGATGTCTTTCTCACTGCAGTAGTAGCAGTAGTAGAGGTTAGTCATATAAAATGTCATATTATTTCTCTTAAGTCCACACTAGTCCTGGTTTGATTCTGGTTTGATTCTGGTTTGATCCTGGTTTGATCCTGATTTGATCTCGGTTTAGTCCTGGTGTAGACTTGGTTTGGTCCAGGCTTAATTCACAACCTCGTTTAGATGTTTTTAGTAAAGGTAAAAGTATCTTAAAAATGCGGTATTACTCACTTCTCCATGTGGCCTCTGGTAAACAAGCAAATAAACAAATTCTGAATTTATTTAAAACTAAATAAAATAAAATCTGACATATTCATAGGATAGCATGTTTCAGCACCATGGACAGCACCAGCCAGTGGTCTTCTAAATACAATGTATTCATGGAAATAACAAAACTTTTATTTTTATTTTATTTTTATTTTTTTTACTATGACTATGATCAGTAGTATTTATTTATTTATTTATTTATTTATTTATTTATTTATTTATTTATTATATAGTAGTTGTAGTAGTTGTAGTAGTTGTTGTAGTAGTATTTATTGTAGTAGTAGTAGTAGCCCATGGTACTTGAAAACCCTGTTCAGTACCATGGACAGCTCCAGTGAGTCTGCGCTGTTGAAATACAGTCTACAATAACAACTCTTCTAACCAAACTACTGCTAGTACTACTTATAATACTACTTAGCTTATACCATTAATACTTTTTATTCTGTTTGGGGAGTAATTTTCTGAAAGCTTTGAATTTGGGAAATAAAAAACGCTACATTACAGACAGATTTGTACCTCACCCTTTCACCTAACCGCAGTTGTCAGAACCTATTTCCGTGCCCACATTCATAACACAGTGAACCGTCCCTTTAAGATTCCTTTAGACAGCGCGGCAAACCTGTTGTGCGTACTGACAGCGCTCTTCACTCGACTTTGTCCTTTTAAAAATCCCTTTAAGACCAACTCACCTGAATTATTTAGGCAATTGCTGTTCGGAGCGATTACACTCTGAAAGACTGAGAATCTGTGACGTTTTCTTTGTGGATTGCTTCTCTCCGTCTATTCTCCTCTCCTCTGCTCATCTCCCCCTCCCCACCTCTCTTCCTCCTCTTCTCTCCTCCTTTTGTCTCCTCCTCCCCACCTCTCCTTCCCTCCTCCTCCCCACCTCTCCTCCCCTCCTCCTCCCTCTTCTCCTCCTTTCCTCTCATCCACTTCTTCCTTCTCCTCTCTGTCTCTCCTCCATCTTTCCTCCTCCTTTCTTCTCCTCCTCTTTCCTCCTCCTCACTTCTTCCTCTCATCATCTTTCCTCCTCCTCTCTTCTTTCTCTCCTCCTCTCCTCCTCCTCATCGCTCACCTTCTCTTCCTCCTCTCCTCTCTTTCTCTTTTCTTTCTCTCTACTCCTCTTTCCTCCGCCTCTCTTCTTCCTCTCCTCCTCTCCCCCTCCTCTCTTTCTCTCTTCCTCTCCCCCTCCTCTCCTCCTCCTCTCTTTCTCCTTTCCTCTCCTCCTCTCCCCCTCCTCCTCTCCTCCTCTTCGCGCTGTTTCACCCCTGCACAATTTGATTTGACTTGATTTGATTTGAGCCCTGCCACTTTCAGTTTGAATAAGGTAAGCGGGAGATATTTGCCATTGCGGAAAGTCAAAGAAAAAAAAAAAAAAAAAAGAAGAAAAAGGAAAAATCGTGATGTATTTTGGAGCTGTTTAAAAATTCCTTCCTTTGCTTTACCAAATGTAGGAATGTGGAGTGCAAAGAGAGGCCTGTTTGATGGAGCGTGTGTATGTTAATGTACCAGGCGCCGCACCACGGTAATCTTATGAAGAGAATGGAATTCCAGCCGTGAGAGAGGAGGGAGGGGAAAAAGAGAGAGGGAAAGGAGGTAGATGAGAGAGAGGAATGAGAGGGAAAGAGGAGGTAGAGGAGAGAGAAGGGGGGAGGGGGGGGGGTTAGAGGAGAAAGAAATAGAAGTGAGACAAGGGGGGAGCCAGAGAGGGGAGAATGAATGGGGGGAGTAAGAAAAGGGGGTGAAAGAGGAGGAGGGAGGAGAGAACACAGAAAGAGAAAGAATGGGGAGAGTGAAACAAGATGAGGGAGGTGGAAGACAGGAGGAGAGAGGGTAAACGAGGAGCAGGAGAGGAGAGAAGGGGGACGGAGAGAGGGGGTGGGGTGGAGTAAGGGGATGAACATGGGAGAGTGGGTGAGAGAGTGGGATAGGAGGAGAGGGGGTGATAGTGAGAGACATAGAGGAGGAAGGAGAGGAGAAAGAGGGCAAAAAAGGCAATAGAAGGGACTGAGAGAGGAGGAGGATTATGTGGGGATAAGAGAGGGAGGAGAGAGAGATGAGGGAGAATGAGAAAGATGAGAAGAGGAGAAAGAGAGAGGGAAAGGAGAGAATAGAGAGGAGGACAAGCGAGATGGAGAGGAGGAAGGGATACAAAAAGGGAATGGCAGAGGTATAGAGAAATGAGGGGAGAGTATGGAGGGATAGAGAGAGAGAGTCCCCCGGGGAAAGCGAGGATCAGATGGAGCAGAGCCGTGCACTACAGGGATCTTTACAAGGTGTCCATTTTTCAACTTTTGAATACTTAAAAATCCGGGGCTCGGCTGCTGCCTTCATGCTACATTTACTCCAGCTCCACTAAAGCAAACCTGCTCAGTCTGTCAGATGCACCGGAACAACACGGAATACAGGAATAACATGGGAGTAACAAAGGCAAAAACATGGAAATAACAGGGGAATAACAGGAGAATAACAGGGGAATAACATAGGGATTAACATGGGGAATAACATGGCAATAATATGGGGAATAACATGGGACTAACAGGTGAATAACATGGGGTATAACATGGGAATAACATGGAAATAATATGGGGAATAACATGGGGAATAACATGGGAATAACATGGGAATAACATGGGAATAACACAGGGAATAACATGGGGATAATATGGGGAATAACATGGAAATACCACGGGGAATAACATGGATATAACACAGGGAATAACATGAGAATAACATAAGGGGAGCTGTAAAGAATAGGTCTGATTAAACTACCTAATGATAAGTCAAACAGTTTTTTTTTTTGTTTTTTTATTATTATTGTGATTGTAGCGTGACTGCTTAAATACAGATTGAATGAATGAATGTATAGATGTATAGATGTATAGATGTATAGATGTATAGATACTTATTTTATTGATCCTGAAGGAAATTCCAGTTTAGATACAGCAGCATTTCCACTTTGCTTTTCAGTGGCCTTTGTTTCTCAGTCAAAATTCAGGTCAGGTCCTGTATTTGGGCAGTTTGAGGAGAGTAATATCCCTCAAGACAAAAGAAAAAAAAAAAACAAAAAACAACAACTCAGTAGCATCTCAGAAATCAAGCTAGCTCCTTAATAACTCATTTAAACTACTGTTTGATTTGATTGACAAACTTGGATTCATTTGTGCTCATCTGAACACCAGTCCCCAGTTTTAACAGTAGCAGTAACAGCACTATTACCCCCCTGTATCTTTGCCTTGATGACTCTTGTACAGTATTTCCTGCTCTCATGATTCTTCTCTCCTTCTGATCCTCCTGGAGTGTTTGCTGTACTCTGCTCCTCCTTCCCTCTCCACCTCTCCATATGCAGCTCCCATAATCCACTGGGGCTGAGGGCGTCGGCTAAGTGTCTGTCATGTAAATGTATGGAAATGTGGACCACCCGTGAGCGAGGCATGTCTGATGCCAAAGCACCAGCAGCTCCTGATCTCCAACAATATGGAACAAGCTGCAAAGTATATATATCAGGAAGTGTGACATGCTAACACGCTAGTACAGATAAACCGAGCTGCTAATGTGCCAGTGGTGCTGAAATATAGATTAAACCTAAACATTCTGTATGTAGAGTTATGTTTTATTCACGGATTTTTAAAATGTGCTTTATGCAACTTTTCTGGTTCCAACACCTGCTTATCTCCATGAAAGTGTTCCACAATACGGCATTAAACATCTATCCCTATGGAGACCAGTGGGGTCAAAATCAGGACAAGGTACAGGTCTGATCTGTGGAAAGACGAGTCATCACCCAGTAGACAGCACTCGTTTTTTCATGGTGTTTCTTTGCAATATAGACAAACAAGCTAAATGTAATGCCATATTGTGGAACATTGCAGGCTAAGCAATAACATCTCAGATTTTTCTTCTACATTAAACCTGGAGTTCAGCTTCATACTTGTTTGAATATGTAAGCAGCTAATGTTTTTAGCCTCCTTTAAGCTATTCTACAGTCTTCACTTTTGCCAGCAGAGTGTACAGAAAGTTTTTCAAAGCTCTAAAGTTCTTCAAAGTTCTAATATCAGGCCTAGATTACTTTGATTTTTTTTTTTTTTTTTTCGCAGTTAAAGGCCATGTACCATTTTGTTCCCGATGTATTTGAGCAAATGTGTCTTGCCGAAGTACGGATATATTATATAAGCAGCTATTGAGGTCAAAATAATTCCACTGTATATGATGTCTACGCCTAATTATAAAGCATTTTATTATTTGAAAATCAGGAAATGCACTGTTTGCACGCTAGTTGTCAGCGTTAAATAACTGCAAAATGCCGCTCTGGTCTCTGAAAGCTGTGGAAAGCATTTACGAACTGCGCGGTGAATAATTAGGATGCTCCAAATGCATATGGTCAGTGAGGAATACCCTTGGACCCCTGCAAAACAACAACCTAGTTCTGTTTTTCATGTTTTTTTTAAGATGTAAGAATCACACACAACACCTTTGAACATAAAACAGTAATTCTAAACTGTCCAGAATATTTTAGAATCCAAATCAGAACATCATATGACTACTTTAAGCTACCGTTAAACCTTGGTAGTTCTCCTCTCCTCTTGTATAAGTCAGTCCAAACTCTTTAGTGTGAACTCAGGGTGCAGCGGTGGACTATAGCGTCCTTGGCTGGCATGGACTGCTCCCCGTATAGCGTCTTTGAGCTGCCTCCGCCCGCTCCACCCGCTCATGCGCAGCCCTTTCATATAACAGCTTTCATCTTGAAGGGTAAAACTCCTCCACCTCCTCGCACCCACTTTGATATTCCTCTGAACCAAATGTTTTTAAAGAAGGGCCATGCCTCAGAAGAATGCATTATGTAAAACCTTGTGTAACTAGTATGAACTCGCCTGTGACTTTTGGTAGGGAAGTTAGCGCTGGCATAAAGGAGGGTTTAGATAATGGGGCATTCTATATTACAGTGCTACATTGTGGAAAAAGGAAATTAAAAAAAAGTACAGATATGTGATTTTAGAGAAGTTACCAAGGACAGAGCAGGTGGAGTAACTTTTGAACAGCTTGATAACTTTGAAATTAAAAACTGTGGACGGATAAGACACATATAACTATACAAAAGGAGATGAGAAAATAATAATTAGTCCCATATTAAAGGTTACTGTGTAACTTTTTGGTTAGGGGTCTGTCACCTGCTTGTTTCTATAAATATGTCATTGCTCTGACTAAAATGTTCCACAGTATGACATTAAACACCTCTACTTTACATTTATTCAGTTCCAGGTGGTTTTATAGCTCAAAAATACCTAGAAAAACAGACATTCTGACTGTGAGCAGGGTCGTCTCTCCACAGATCTGACCTGTAACTTGGCCTGGTTTGGTCTCCATGAAGATAGAAAGGTTTAATGCCATACTGTGGAACATTCCAGACAAAACAATAAGATCTCATTGAAGAAAAGCATTTGACAGACCCTCCATCAGAAAAGTTACGCTATGCACCTTTAATACACTATCAGTCAAAAGTTTAGACACACCTTTTCATGTTTTTCGTCGTATGTTTCTTCTTTATTTCTTACAGTGTGAACTCTCACTGAATGGACACACATGGAAAGTAGTAAACAAAAATAAGATATTGAAAGTGGTTTGTCTGTTGGCATTTTTTGACCTTGGAAAGCACAGCACTGCAGTGAAAACCATTTCAGGGATGTCATCCTGAAACTCACTGAGAGAAGGCCAAGGTCATCAAAGCAAAGTGTGTACTGAGGATTCGAATATAAAACATGAAAAACATATTTAGTTGACCACATATGTTTACTACTACATTCTTTCGTGCATCATATGTCTGATGTTAAAAGTATGAAATTTGGAACGTAGTGCGAAAAAAAAAAAAAATACATTGAAAAAGAAGGTATGTACAAACTTTTGACTGGTAGTGTATTTGTACCTGACAGATTCCTTTTTTTTTTGTTAGAATTTTGTTAGTAGTCACTCATCATTGGAAAATTCATACAGACTGATTTTCTGATCTTAAAAAAGTAGTACACTTTTAATTTACATGCCTCAGTTAAAACACAATCTTTAAATAAATAAAAATACTTTTAGAATATGCTGTACCGAAAAATAAGAAATCACAGACGTGTTAAAAGTGTGGACCCACTAACCATAACTATGCCTAGATCAGTGCTTCTCAAACTGTGGTATACGAGCTCTCTCAGGTGGTACTTGGAGCTCTTTTGTTTGCGAGTTTGCGTAATTTAGATTTCCTTTCATCCAGTTTTTGTCCTCCTTTGGGTCATTTCTTGTTGAGAACTCCAGTGGAAATGATGTAGTCCTCTTTTAGACATGATTTGGCCTTAGGTTAGATCTGGAATAGTCCTGTTACAGACCTGGTTTAGATCTGGTGGAACTTGGAAAGCCAGATCTTCTCTTTGGAGGTACTTGGGTGTGAAACGTTTGCGAGCCACTGGTCTTGTCAAATGCTCCATGGAGATGTTATTGCTTCATCTGAAATGTTTCACTGTATGGTATTAAACCTTTCTATCTCCATGGAGACTAAACCAGACAAAGTTACATGTCAGATCGGTGGAGAGGCGACCCCGCTCACAATCAGAATGTTTGTTTTTCTAGGTATTTTTTGAGCTATAAAACCACCTGCAACTGAATAAATGTAGAGCTGTTTAAGGTCTGTTCTACTGTGGAACATTCCTGGCAGAGCGATGACCTATCCATGAAAACAAGCAGGTGTAGACCCTCAACCAAAAAGTTACCCAGTGCACCTTTAAATACAATTTTTCACTGCGCCACATTAGCTCCACCTGCTAAATTCTGCTTTCCCCATATCCTCACGCACTTTCCCATTGATTACAGCCCCGTGCGTGTCCCATTCTCAATGTGGCTCCTCGACAATACCTCTGTGTGGATTTACCCGTCTGCTCCAGTCTGATAAACCCTAAATCCAACTGTCCCACCCTCCAGACGCCGCCTGCCCGCCCAACTCCACCTGAGACAAAGGCTGCGGATCGGCCGTCCCAGAGGTCCAATCCAACGCACCGCTCGTCTCGCCCGAGTGGAGCTTGTCCTTCATGCTCGACCTTTGAACCCGTACATCAGCTCCCAAGGCTAAACGCGCTACGGCTAACGGCTAACGTGACAGCTAATTGATGTCGGTGGGCGCGTGTGGGCGAGCGGGCAACGGTGATGGGAGACGACAGGCGATGTGAGACTCGGTGATTTATACGCCAGGACACGGTGCCAAACACAATGCCAGGGACGAGTGTAGTGATGAGTGAGACAGCCGTGTAAACTGAGAGGCCAGGTGAATACTTTATTATTATCATTTTTATGTCTAATTTCAGAAAAGGTCAGTTACAGACCAACGGCAAAATGTTTCAATTACAGTTTTGTTATAATATTAAAGTACCACTAATGGCAAGGTGGGTGAAGTGTCTTGCCCAATGACACACACAAGTTTTATTATTTTAGATGGGATATTATTTTTTATGTTTGATTTATTTTAATGTCTATTTAAGAAATTATAAAATTATTTCAAACTACTTAAAATACTTACACTAAAATACTTTATTTATTTTAGCTTTTAATCATTTTCCTTCATCACACACTTACCTGGAGTTGGCAAAAAAGGAGAAAATTTAATTTGTCAACTGGACATAGTTTATTTGGTTGAATACGTTTCGCAGCTCATCCAAGCTGCTTCCTCAGTTCTGGTCAGATGCTGGCGGACACTGCTTTATATCTGCCTGAAGGGAGGAGCTTAATTACAATGAAAATTACTCTGAGACAACACATATTTAAATACAGTTTCAGTAGGTCAGGTGATACAATATGGAGTTGTTAACAGTTAGTCAGGTGAGTCTATTCAATATGGAGTGGGAGTGGGGGAGTAGTTAGCATATCCATTCAGGGCCATGATGGGTGTTTTCACACCTCTGGACCTGACCTGGCTAGTCCCATTGTTTTCCCAGTTTGTTTTGATTTAGGTTTGAGGATAGAGTTATAGATGGGAGACAAATGATGTCTGAGACCCCCATTTCTGTTCAAGGAAGGATTCTCTTTCTTGACAAAAATAGCTTCTTTAACTCCCCTCTCAAACCAGTTCTTTTCTCTGGCCAAGATCTGGACCTCGCTGTCCTCAAAGGAGTGGCCTGTGGCTTTTAGGTGGAGATGTACGGCAGATTGTGGCCCACCCTGGTTTTCCCGTCTGTGTTGATACATCCTTTTGTGAAGTGGCTGTTTTGTTTCTCCAATGTAGCGCTCACTGCAGTCTTCACTACACTGAATGGAGTAGACCACATTGCTTTGTTTGTGGCTCGGAGTTTTGTCCTTAGGATGGACCAGTTTTTGTCTTAAAGTGTTTGTGGGTTTGAAATAGACTGGGATTTCATGTTGTCTGAAGATCCTCTGTAGTTTTTCGGAAACGCCAGCCAGGTAAGGAATAGTTACACCCCTTCTCCTGGGCTCTGGTTCTCTGTTGTCCTGTTTCTTTGTTCTCTTCGTTTTATTGAAAGCCCATTTAGGATATCCACAAACGGCGAGGGCTTTCTCCACGTGTTGTTCTTCTTTCTCCTTTCCCTCTGCGCTTGTAGGAACCACTTGGGCCCTGTGATGTAATGTCTGAATGACTCCTAGTTTGTGCTGAAGTGGGTGGTGTGAATCAAAAAGCAGATATTGGTCGGTGTGTGTGGGCTTCCTGAAGACCTCTACCTGGAGTCGCCGGTCTTCTCTTATCGTTACTGCACAATCTAAGAAGGCCAATGTGTTGTCCTTGGCATCTTCACGTGTGAATTTGATGTTCGGATCTACAGAATTGATGTGTGCAGTAAAAGGTTCCAAATCTTGAATTTTGATTTTTGAGAAATTATCATCAACATAACGATACCAGTGTGTGGGTGGAGTGCCTGGATATGAGGCCAGGGCTCTGTTCAAATTGTTCCATGTATAAGTTTGCAGTGATAGGGGAGACCGGTGAGCCCATGGCACAGCCGTGGATTTGCTTGTAAAAGTTTCCTCTGAACTGGAAATAGGTGGTACTTAAACAAATTTCCAGCAGTTGGCAGATTTGGTTGGGTGAAAGTTTGGTTCTCTCTTCTAGCTTGGTATCCTCCAGTAGTCTCCTCCTTGCTGCCTCCACCGCTACCGATGTAGGGATACAAGTGAAAAGAGAGGTCACATCAAAGGAAACCATTGTCTCATCCCGGTCAAACTGGAGATGCTTGATTTTGTTCACAAATTCGGCTGTGTTCTCAATGTGGTGCTCCGTGTTACCCACCAGCAGAGCCAAGATGGTTTTTAGGTGTTTGGCCACATTGTACGTGATGGAGTTACCTGGAGTTGTAATTTGCTTCACTTTAATGAATCTTGTCCAGTAAGTCTTTTCATTTTGAGACGTCACATAACACAAAATTCCTCAGTATTGTTACGTCACAGATAGACACTCCTTGTACTTTTTCCATCCACGAATCACTGGCAGACTCATTCTAAGCATTTCTGTCGTCAAATCACATTCATTATGACTGCATGCTTATATAAACATAATGGGGCATGTTTCGTTATTACTAACATTTCATATATTACTTTTTTTTTCCTCATGGCAATTTCCTTTTCTCCCAGTAGGTGGAGCCCTACACCATACTCCAGGATAGGGAGCACACAAGCTATAAAATGTCTTTATATAGGCAGTTATACAGTCACTATTTTAAGTTCTAACACAAAGGAAACAAAAGTACTCAAGAGCTTGTTTAAAGGCTAGTAACGATATAAATAATGCACAATAGTTGTCCTCCAAAAGTAATGATTATATTATATGGGGTGTTTACAAATGTCACAGATATTCTAACCAACTAAGTTTAATTTCTGTACACGACCATTCTCCTGTCCTCCTCGACTCCACAGCTGTCAATCACCTTCCTCTCTTCTGTATGGCCCTCTCTCCTCAGCGGGCGGGACTTACAGCTGACTATTCGAAGAGACCAGTGAACAGAAATGAGACACAACCCTGGCCTTTTGTATTTGATCACATTAGCATGCACACACCCTCTGCCCAGCCTCTGCTCTGCCCCCTGGAGGCTCACTGAGGCGCTGCACCGTCCACTTAATCCGGCCTGTCAGCGAGAGATAGACTCAACACAATCAGACTGCTTTCACACACTCTTAACGGAGCTCTGCGCTGCTCCCACACAGCCAATCCACTGCAGCCCGGATTGGGTTTAATGCAGGCCCGGATCAAGCGCACACGGGTCAAATGAATAAGCAATGACAGAGAGGAGAGGAGAGGAAAGAGAAGGAGAAAGAGGAGAGAGATGAGAGGGTGGAGGGATGTTCTGCTATGTCATTCCTGTTATGGACTGCGTTATAAAGTACATTTTAGAGTGTAGTCAGTAATTAGTCTGTTTTTTTTTTTTTGTTGTAAAGACATAATTAGCTCTTCAAATAGGATCTAATTTTTGAAATGATTATTTTTGTGTATGTGTTTTTTTTATATATTTCTACACAAATTTACACTGAACAAACTAAAAGAGAGGAAAAAAAGGATGGAGGGAGAGTGGACAACATGTGTGAGAGTGTTTTTAGCTTATAAAATTAAAAGCAGTCTTATTTGTTTTAGTTTCAATTTTTGCATCTCACAAACCTGACTCTTATTAGGCCTGGATGAGGGCCTCCTCCATGGATACCTGTTTGTATCCATGGAAATGTGGCTATAATCTTCCACACTATGGCATAAAACTGATCTATCTCCATGGAGAATGTTCTGAAATGTGGTTTTAACTTTCCATGGAATCATGCAGGTGACATGCCACCTCCAGAAAGTTACATATTGTACCTTTAAATGTTATATGACAACTTTCTGGCCATATTTCTGGCTATAAAAACAAAGCTCAGATTTAAGTCTAACTTCAATAATGGATTTTCAGACACAGCAATTCCTACAGTTACCCCCAATTTACAGCAGCACGGTACACAAGCAGCATACGTGCAGGTATCGCTTTCCATTTTAACCGGTGGGACAATTTACACCAGCAGTGTCATGCGCGTATCCAAAGGCCGTCATTACGTTATGCGCCGCTCAAAATACGTTGAAATTCTAATTTTGCAGAATCAACGGAGGCTTTTTAGTGGGGGAAAGACAGGAAATGAGCACGTGGTGTCAAAATAAACTTCCGATGCCCTTTCAAAACGTTCTCTACAACCACTGCAGTCGCGTAAACAACATGCGTCGCATCCAGGAGCTCGGGGAATGACTCGTGATGGACTACGGAAAGTTTACAGCCGAGGAGGATAAATATAAAACACTTTACGGCATCAGACAGCAACTTTACAAGAACAACTTCTGAAGGAAAAGGTGCGTGGAGCAGACAACCAAAGTGAAATGGTGGCTTAATTAATGCAGCACCGCAGATACATCTTGTTATCGCTGCAAAGCATCATCTCTCTTGTTGTCAACTTTTGCTTTGTGATTTTAACATATTTCATCCAATCAACAATGAATACAAAAGAAATGTAAAAAGTTTTGTGTTTAAACGTGAGAATACACAGAGGCTGGCGTCACGGGAGCAGCTCTGTAAATTGAAGCTTTTAAAAGTACGTGTTTATGCAGCTCTGCCTATGTTACGTGCTGCTTATGCTGGTGTAAATTCTGGGTTAGCTTCAATCTGTAAGGAAAGTTGACGACATCACATGAAAGGTATCAGTTAAAATATTCTAATACTGTAGTTAGTAATTTATGGTCCAGGGACTCAGAAAACTTAAGGCATTTCAGTCATGAGTTTTAGAGCTAGTTTCAAGGTTAGATCACAGCTTGGACTTAATCTCAGACCTTGTTTAGTTCTTCTTTAGTTCTTCTTTGGTGTTTCTTGAACGCTGTCTTGTATTTGTTTCCTTATATAGTCATGCTCATGTTACCCCTCCATGTTAAAATGTCTCTGGGATCCTTGGGATAGTTTTAGCATCTAACCACTGGCCGAAGCGTCTGGGGAGTGGGAGGTGATCTGTGTTTACTGCTGCCTCTGCACCCTGCTCCTGTTTAAGCGCAGAAGATGGATGGGACCATGTGATTGTCTCCACACATCATTACCATAACTACATTTCACCAGGTTATGCATATTTTATAGTCACCAATGACCTCTAGAGCTCCAGTGTTGAGTGTGTGCAGACGGCGGCCACAGCGCTCGACTAAATCACTGTGTAACCTTACATTTAAACCAATGTGTTTCATTTATTTAACCTATAACAAGGCCCACTGAGAGCACGAGCTGATTTTACTATGGACTGGCCCCTTTAATAGTGAAGCAACCAGAGCATTTGAATGAAACCTAACCGGATTTAGAGGTGTACGGTGGAACTTTTCTGGTCAGGAGTGTTAGTGCGGTATTAAAGCGTGTATTTAGCACATTAGAGGTGTTTACTTGTTTAGTGTTTGGTGTTTACTTGGAAAAAACAAAAAAACAAAAGCATTCTTACTGTGAGTGAACTTGTTTCTCCACAGATCTGACCTGTAACTTGGCTTGTTTCCATAGAGATAGATTTAGGCTAAAGGTCTTATATTACACAAAACTGACTCCTGTGAGATTTAAGCCATGTTATTACCTCATCAAAAACATAACCAGTGTTGTTGTTGTTACTGTTTTTTTTTTTTTTTTTTTTTTTCATTCACACATGAACTGCTGTCTGAATGTCCAATGCTTGGTTCCACCTTGTGATGTCATGAAGCGGTAGTTTTCATGTTAACAGCTAAGTTTTACCTTTTGTTCAGTGGTAGTTCCAGGGATGAAATGATCCAAATGATTCTAGTGAAAATGTATCGAATTTAAAAACACAGTGGAGCACTTTCTGTATTACCAGATGACATCACAAGGTGGAACAGAGTGTTTTCAGTTTGAGAGAAGAACTCAGCCTAAATATACAGGATTTGTGTGTTAAACGTGTGAATGAAACAACTCCAGGTCTGTTTGTGATGAACAAACAAGATTATAACATAAATCACAAAGCAGCGTAATATACAGCCTTTAAATGCCATATTGCGGAACATTGCACGAAAAGCTCAAACATTCTCCATGGTTACAAGTATATGATGGATTTGCATAGTTTAAAAGAAATATGTAAAATGAACTTTTTTTTCAATCTCTGAGTCATTCCTGGACATTTCTGGGGGTATTTTTAATATGGACCAAAATAAAAGTGTGTTTATGCTCTCACGCTCTCGTGTTTTAGCAAAATAAATTCCCAACAAAGTGGATGAGCTCATTAAGTCACTGCAGAACTTTAAATGTCTCATGGGGCTAATGCCAGTTTGTTTACCTCTGATTTCAGCTCTGTACAAAATGACATGGACGCCACATGTTTCGCATTAATTACTTAAAGTGCATATGAAAAGTTAGAATATGAATTTCATTAAAAGTAGTCGACATGATTATTTAAGATTTTACTAAAAACACATGTATAGGTTTTAATATTTATTTTTATTATTTTTAATTTTGTTTATAATTTTACTTCCTGGTTTGACAGAAGCAGCCGATATGACATAAGTAGAAGTAATTCTGTTACCTAGCAACCATAATGTTAATAAGGCCCAAAACTTTAATAAAATGCACAACTGTTAAAGCAGCACTGCGCAACTTTTCTGGTGGAGGGTCCATCACCTGCTTGTCTTCGTAGAGATGTTATTGCTTTGTCTGGAATGTTTCACAGTATGGCATTAAACCGTTCTATCTTCATGGAGACCAAACCAGACCAAGTTACAGGTCAGATCTGTGGAGAGGCGACCCCGCTCAGTCAGAATGCCTGTTTTTCTAGGTATTTTTGAGCTATAAAACCACCTGTAATTGAATAAATGTAAAGTAGATCTGTTTAATGTCATACTGTGGAACATTCCAGGCAGAGCAATGACATCTCCATAGAAACAAGAAGGTGACGGACCTCCAACCAAAAAGGTACACAATGCATCTTTAAGCATCAAAATGGAGTATGCTTTGGAGGATGTTTTGTCTAGAATGTTCCACAGTAGAGATTAAAGCTATCTATTTCAAAGGATACAACTAAAAGCTACAGGTCAGATCTGTGGAGAGGCAACCCTATTCACAGAGAGAATTGTATTTTTGAGCAATAGAAACTGCCGTAGAGAATTAATGCTAGAAAGATCTGTTTAATGTCATACCATGGAACATCTCCATGGAGACAAGCAGGTGACAAACCCTCCACCAGGAAAATTGCGCTATGCACCTTTAAGATTAGACTAATAAATATAAATCACAACATCTTTATTTTGTTAAATGATGGTTCAAACTGTCAGAAAAAAGCCTTCCTTTTTTATTTTATTTTCAACTTTTTTCCACAAACTGCACAAAATATTTGATTTGTAATAAATAAACAAAATAACCAACATTTCTACACTGGAAATGGAAAATTGTAGCTAATATTTTTAAATATTTTCATTCAGATCTGATGTCAGGTAATCAGTGAAAACCAAAAAGGCATTTCACATTTGCCTGTAGTCAGCTCCATTCCTGAATTTTGAACGTTCTGATTTCATAGTATTTTAATGGGTCTACTGCGCTAACTTTGCTGTGTCAGTGAGGCTAAACGAGCTGCTTTGAACTGCCATCGGTTTGAACTGTTTTTGGATCGTGATTCCAAAACTCTTCTCCAGAGAACAGCTCCTGAAGTAAACAAACCTGTGTCTTTCTTTTATGCTGCATACCACTGGGTCCAAACTGAATGTGCCTGAATGCTGTCACGTGATTGGCTGTCGTATGTCAGTTAACTCTCTCATAGAGTTGTCAGAAGTATTAAAAATCAGATACTAACTGATACTAAAACTAGGACTAGGACAGAAATTAACCTTTCCTGAATGTCTTTAGAATGATGTTGAGCTGTATCAGAACAAGTATCAGAGCTCATAGACTAGTATACACCCATGGATCACTATGGAACCTACAGGACCACTGAGGGAGTACACAGATATAAGGACACATGGGAAAAGGAAAGAAAGTACTACCATTTAAAGTAGACCTATTCTGAAAATTTGACTATTCAGAACTTTTACCCATGTTATAGTTGCTTCCCCTCACAATTTACTCACCCAAATTTGTACTTGGAGTGATTTGTGCATGTTTGAGCAATCTGTAATAATTTATTCAACATATTACAGAACAACCCCAGTTTTCACTGCCTCCGGAATATGACAAGTGCTCTGTACTTATTTTGTTCTCCAATTTGAGTTTGTTAATTGTGATGCATGTAGGATTCGGTAGTCATTTTTATACAAATGAAAAAATAAATACATTTGCTCCTCTTTAGCTTGATGTGTAGGTACTCATAGGAGGTGCTGACGACTTCACAGCTCTTTGTTGTGATGATGTTCATGGCGACGTCAGCTCCCATTGGGCACCACAGTTTAACGTAGAAGTCAGTGGACTTGTTTCTTTTATTAAGTCGTTTTAGATCAATATTGTGATTTAAAATGTCCAAATTCAAACATAATGATCCACAAAAGTTATAGATTATAACTATATAGCAGGCTCAAGCACAATATGTCTTCTTATATTGGTAATAACATTTTATTGTCTAAAGAAAGAGTGTTTTTAATATCATTGTGGTATCAGAATCAGTATCAAGAATCAGGTTTTATCCTTAGTCTATTCTATCCCTATCCCTATCAAAAATGAGTGTTAAATTTTACTCTACTCTCATTAGTATGTACCAGGGCCCAGTGCTGGCTCTGGTCCTCCCCGATGATGGTGCAGTGTGGGCGGGGTGAGCGTCCCACAGCCCTGCCTCTCACCGGGGGACCCCCACATCATTTAGAGCGTCATGCAGATCGCTGCCACTGGCAACACAAGCCTCCGGGAGAAGAAAGAATTAATGTAGCGAGCGATGGCAGCCTAGATTTATTAAAACAACACACCCTGATGAGAGGGATGCACACGCTCTGCTCAGTCCCTGGAGAGCCAATGGGAATCTATAGGAGTGTATGGGAAAGACATACAGGAGTCCATGGGAGGTACAGGACACACCAGGAGACTGTGTCAGGAGGACAGGCTGATGATTCTCTAATATGGTAAAAAGCACATTATGGCTGAGTTTATATACTGGAACAGACTTCACATAAACACTCGGACTAACACAAGACCAAATGAAGTCAACATTAAGACTTACTAAAATGGGATGTATAGTAGTGTAGGAATGTATATGCTGCTCTAGAATCAATAGGAGGTATAGGACACACCAGGAGACTGTGTCAGGGGAGAGGTGGAGGACAGGCTTATGATTTTCTAATACAGTAAAACGCACATTGAGGCTTCATTCACTTGCACAGACCTAACACTGAAAATTGGGATGAAACTGGGATTAAACCTGTGTGGGATTAAACCAGTGTCATGCACACAAAAGTGTGCATGACACTGGCTCGTCAACAGAACTTTGGGCGCCCGGGGCAAGACACCTCACATTTTGCATAATATCCCCGTCTTTAAGAATGACTTGAGCCACTTAAAATAATGAAACTAAGCTCATGGTTACAAACTCAAAAAAAGGAAAAAAAAACAAAAAAAAAAAAACAAAAAAAAAAAACCTTTCAGTACTTCTAGACTACCTAGCCTGAGCTAAAAATCAGCTTGAGACTGTTTCCTATATCAACTTAACATTCAGTAAAGGTCAGATGAACTATATCTAGTTGTTTAATAATAGTATAATATAATTCACATATTAAATATAATATAGTGTGTTATTGTGTAAAAATGTTTCAATATAATAATTGAAATGTGGTAATTTGGAAGAAATACATTACTTGAGAATACACTTCCTCTGTACTTCCTCTATCCTTCCTCTGTGCTTCATCTATACTATATACTCCTATACTTGCTTTTTACTTCCTCTACACTTCCTCCCAGGCGTTAACTTTAGCGGTGGTGTAGCATGCATGTCCTGGCTACTGGCCATGGCTCAGCTCATCACATCTATCCTCTATACTCCCTCTGTACTTCCTCTATACTCCTGTATTCTCCATCTATACTTCCTCTATACTCCCTCTGTACTTCCTCTATACTCCTCTATGCTCCCACTATACTTTCTCTATACTCCCTCTATACTTACTTTATACTTCCTCTATATCCCCTCTATACTACCTCTGTTCTCCTTCTATATTCCCACTATACCTTTCTCTATACTTCCTCTACACTTCCTCTATATCCCCTCTATACTACCTCTGTTCTCCCTCTATACTCCTTCTATACTTCCTCTATACTACCTCTGTTCTCCCTCTATACTTCCTCTATACTTCCTCTATACCTCTATACTACCTGTGTTCTCCCTCTATACTTCCTCTATACCTCTATACTACCTGTGTTCTCCCTCTATACTTCTATACTTCCTCTTAGGCGTTTAGCTTTAGCGGTGGTGTAGCGAGCGTGCCCTGGCTACTGCCCACGGCGCCTTGACAATCAGCTCAACACATCTCCTCCGGCGGATTCCAGAGGTCCCAGCGGAGGGCCTTCACATAGGGGGGAGATTACAGCGTGTCCGGCCGCTCTCCAGTCACTCATTCTGGGCACAGCTCTGCAGCTCGGTCCCTGGTGCTCTATTTACGGAGGAGGGAGAGTCCAGCGGTGTGGAGAGGAAGGGTATGATCTCCCCTGGTACTCCTGCGGTGAATGGGCGGCTACCGTCCGGTGCATACCAATGGCAACCTCGGCTCAAAGAAAAAGTCACACCAGGATTTTCTAAGACTCGTTTGGGCTGGGCTGCTCTGGGCTGCAGAAATATATGGATGTATAGAGGATGGAGAGACTTGAAGTTAGAAATAATGTCTTGCTTGTGGAAGGTTTAGATGTGTTTACTGAAGATGATCATTCCATTACTGTGTTTTTTGTTATTGTTGCTTAATGTTTTAAGCAGCATTATTGAGAGAAAGATTTTTTGTGTTATAAATTGACTCATTAGGTGTGATCTTCCTAAATCCAAGGTGAATTCATCACTGTTTAACCTGATCATTTCAAACTGTGACTAGACCCAGCTTTCTAACAGTATATATGATTGTATTTAAAAGCACAATCTTATATTTCTCAGTACAAGATAAAAAATTGGGAGTTCACAAACTCATGCGAATCCATCTGACCTGGTTCTTGCTGTTGTGATTGGGCCCCTAGAGGTCGAGCCCAATCACAAGGCAGCACCGTGTCACACAAACCAAAACAAAGATGGCGGCACAGATGCAGGGACCAAAATAGTGCTTCACATATCCATGTTGTGCGGACCAGTTTTAAAAAAGAAAAAGCAAACCTTATCAAAAACCAATTTAATCATATCTTCTTATCATCCAATCAGAGATGATGTTGGATGAGAACCATGTGGAAACAACTGCCTGTGACTATACCAGAGTGCGCCTCCCTCTTATTTTGACGTTGGTTCTTCCTGTAACTTATTTGGCCTTGTTTCAAAGATTTAAAACGACGTAGTTTTGGCTAATGTGCTGTTTGATTTTCCACCTGATTCATTCACTTTAAAAGTCCACCATCACATTACCCTGGTGTTTATGAAGCCCTGGACCAGCTGGGATACCTCTGATACTTTCTCTGATATTTGTCAGTTTAGTTTTGTCCAGTTTTGACAAATGTCCCGCAGATGTGTCAGAGATGTGAGCCAAGACAGATGTGCCCAAAATGAAAAGACATTTGTGAATCTGGAGTGTAGATTTTTCTATTTCCTTTGTCATTCATCACGAGCGACTTCAGATACAGCCATATGAGGCTAATGGAGCACAGATCAGATGTGAGCAAAGACCATTTTACACTGTTTTTATGACTTATATCAAAGTTCATGTTCTGAATAAGAAAAAAATTATGTCCTCTCTGTAATTACTTTATGTTATTTTATGCATGTAGGGCTAATGCGGGACTAAACCAGTACTTAAAGCCAGTCTAAATAGGACTATGCAAAGACTAAACAAGGACTAAACTAGGGCTAAACCAGGACTAAATCTGGTCTAAACAATAATAAACCACAATTTCAAGAGGACCATAGAGGGCTAAACTAGAACTAAACCAGGATTTAGGACACTACCAAGACTAAAGCTGGTTTAACTAGGACTACTGTATGCCAAGACTAAACCAGAACTAAAACAAGACTAAAGTAGGACTAAAGGTAAAGTAGGATAAAACTGGATTAAAGTAGAAGTAAAGTAGAATAACTCAGACTAAAGGTCTAAACCAGGACACAACCAATATAAAACCAGAACTAAACCAGGACTAAATCAGAACTAAATCAGGACTAAATTAGAACTAACTCAGAACGAAACTGCTAATTAGCTTACAGATCAATCCTATGTAGGACTAAAATAAGACCAAAAGTAGGACTAAACCAGTACTAAACCAGAACCAAACCAGGGCTAAAGCAGGACTAAACCAGGACTAAACTAGATAGACCCATAGCCACGCAGTTATTAACTCCTAAGAACTGTGCTTTGCCTGTGACAGTTCAATCCCCTGTAGGACTACACAGAACTAAAGTAGGACCAAACTAGGACTAAAGTAGGACTAAACCATGCAGGACTAAACCAGGACTGAACCAGGACTAAACCAGGACTGAACCAAGACTAAACCAGCCAGACCCATAGCCGTTCTGTAATTAACTCAGTCTTAGTTTGGTGCTTTGCCAGCAACAGTTCAATCCCCTGACGGCCAATCGCAGTGTGGCCTCAAGGCTTCCGTAGTCCCCCTTCGCGTCACCACGACAACGCAGTGCTCACTCACTGGCTCACGGGGAAACATGTCAAAGCCAACTTCACCCGTCTCCCCAGTTCAAAGCTCGAGCAGTGACAGGCGCGCTTTGCTTATTTAAAAATTCATATCGTAATGAAGCAGGCCTGAGCCATCTCCACGCAGGCCCTCCAGCTAGCATGCTTTTTTCATGGGGTTCGTCAGGGGAGGCCCGCGATTAAGTGACTAATTTGATGAGGAGATAAGTGTGGTCTGGGCTAATGGAAGGGACAGGCTTCACAAAAGCACTGCGTGAGGCCGGTGCATGCGCGGATATTAATTAAGACGTGATTGGAGCTCAAAAGAAGACGCGAGGAACAGATGTGATCAAAGGCAGTTGGAAATCTGACATGAGATGATAAAACATACAGGGGGAATATGTGGATTAATTCAAATATTGTTACTCCATTTAGTGCAATGTTTGATTTTACTAAACATCACTTAAAGTCCCAGTACGTAACTATTTTACCCAAAAACAGACACTAAAATACAATACAATGCTTTCTTTCTCCATTTTTGATAATTTTATTGCACTGAAAAACATGCATCCTGACACCCTCATGTATTTTGCATATGAATTCAAGATGCATTGTTACCAATACCAGTATTGAACATCTGCACCACCCAAAAAAATATTGGTTCTGTCAATATCTTGGTTGGACATACTGTTTAAACTGTTGGTCGTAGTTGATTCAGAAAGCCTCGTAATACTTTTATTTATACAAATTGTTCTGCAGTTACTTAGGGGATAAACAACAGCTGCATAACACAGTGTCCTACATTGTTTTTTGTTGTTTTTTTTTTTAGAAAATAAAGTCTATTTTTAGTCCCTACACAGCTGATATCAGCTATCAGCAGATACTTAAAGCCATAGTGTCAAAACTGTTAGCAGAAATCACAGATAAATGCTCACATTTTTATACAGCACTTTTCCACCTTCACAGCTCTCAAAGCGCTGTACATCACCAATTCATGGATTAGGGATAAAGTGGATAAAGTGTCTTGCCCAAGAACACAGCAACAGCATTCCCCAGCCAGCCTGTGGGTCAGTGGGCCTGACCACTCAACCAATGATGTTTATGTCGAGAGCGGGATTCTAACTGCCAACCTTCAGATCAGTGAACAACGGCTCTACCAACTGAGCTACTATCGCCCATTCGACCATTTACCCAGCGTTCAGATGGGTGTGATTGACAGGCGGCTTAGTCAGTCAGAGACATGTATGGTCCATCCGTATCAAATCAAATATGGCTGCTTATGAATAAAAAAAAAAAAAAAAAAATCACAATAAAAAAAAATCACAATAAAAAAACTGCTGGAAAACCGTCACACTAAACTCTGAGGTGAGAGAAATGTCATTTTAAGTGATTAGTGACCAGTGAACTCCATCTTTTCATGTGCGTCAGTGAAATAAACAAATCTGATTGGACAGCCATGTTTGAGCCTACCAAGAGACACAGCGGAGGGAGTGGTGACCAGTGTCAGGCAGTGCAGTAATAGAGCAAAATAATGTTTCTTTAAAAACACAGAGGAACATTTTAAAGAACAAAGAGAGATACAGACCAGTGAAAATAAATGTTTCTTTAAAGCAGCTGCCTAAGATGCAAGATTACTCAAACTTCGTTTTTTTCAAAGATATAACTCCATGTATATTTTTGATGAGGTAAAAATCTAGCGCATTTAAAAGGTCAGTTTCGCATGAGTCAGTGTAGTGTCATTTGGGATGTTTAACTAAATCTAAAATAGTGCAGAGTAAATGTTAAAGGCTGCTTCTTCTCATTTAAGTGCAGAGAACAGCTGTGCTTGTGTTAACTGGGGCAGAGTACACTGTCTGAGGCTACGCGGGGGTCCAATATCACCCCACAACACCTCACTCACCCACACAGGGGCCCCATATCACCCCACAGAATCTCACTCACCCACACAGGGGCCCCATATCACCCCACAGAATCTCACTCACACACACAGGGGCCCCATATCACCCCACAGAATCTCACTCACCCACACAGGGGTTCCATATCAGCCACAGCATCAGGGCGCACTATCTCACTCACACAGGAGTGAGGGCGGGGAGTGACAGGATGCAAGGAAAGGAAAGGGGCTACTTTTTTTTTTTTTTTTTTTTTTTTTTCAAACCAACTAATCCTATAATAATAAAATAAACATTAGAAGTATTCATAACTCTTCCATATTTTCAAGTCATTTTTACCATTGGTTTTATGAACTCCCCAATTATTTTGCGTATCTATTCTGTGTTATGTTTCCTACAGTTGTATTTTGCACTCACACTGTGTTGACATCAAAGATATACATATATCAGCATGGTGACCGCCTTTGTTAATGTTTGATAATGGTTTTATTTTAATGGTCAATCTTTGTTTATTTCTTTGGTTAATGTCTATTGTCAGCAGAGGGAGCGTGCACAAAGCGCTCACACAAATTTTAGTGAAATGGGGTCTTGCTTATAAAGTGTGTTTTCCAATTATAAACAATATTTTAATTTTTAAAACATGAAATACAAATGCGAATCTCCTTGAGTTCAGATGGGTGTGACTGACAGGTGGATTAGCCAATCAGGGACATGTGTGGTCCGTCTGTATCAAAACAAACATGGCTGTTTACAGGGAAAAAATAAAGACAAAAAAAATAAAATCACAGATGATGAAAAACAGACTTCTGAAGAGTCAATGAGCAAAGCACTAAACTCTGTTCATCTGAGGTGAGAGAAATGTGAGTTTGTTCAAAATGAAAGGTGACCAATGAGCTCCTTTGTTTCACATGCATCACTGAAATAAACAAATCTGATTGGACGGCCATGTTTGAACTTGGCTCGAGACGCGATGGAGGGAGTGGTGACCAGACTGATATTCCTCTGAATAAAAATACAAAGAGATATCAGTCTGGACTTGCCAGGCAATGTTTAAAACCTAGTAGAGGCAGAAATAATGCATGGTTTGTTAACTCATAATATTACCCATAATGTTATTTAAAGCCCCAGTACATAACTTTTAGCCAAAAAATAGACCTTTTTTTGGCTGCGTTTATTGCACTGAAACACATGAGTCCTTACTGTGAGTGGGCTTGCATCTCCATAAACCTGACTCTTATTGGACCTGCTTGTTTCCATAGAAATGTTATTCCTTTGTCTATGATCTTCGTCAGTATGGAATAATGTTTCAGAGTATAGTTTTAACTTTCTACGTATTTCCGTAAGATCGTGCACCTTCATAAAGTTACATGCTGTATCTTTAAATAAAATCAAGTACATGTAAAAACTGTGTGTGAAACCATAATCTAACATACAAAATCTGTAACTGTATTCACATAATTAACTTCTAATAAACCACCTCTGAAATGAATCATATTAATTTCACTTAAACAAGCCAATACAACACCTTTTTCACAGTAAATGACCCTCACATAAGCTCCCATTGAATCTCTCCTTTCGCCTCTTTGTCTGTGTGCCGGCTCGGAGCTGTGGAGAGGCCAGCTGTAATCACGGTGATGGAGGTCGGGTTCTGGAGTGACTCTTATGGCTCTATTCAGGAAGTGTTTAAGCACCTCTGAATTACACTTAACCAAAAGCTCCAGCCATTTCAATTCATCTGTTTGTTTTCATTTACGACGGTTCTATAGCTCTTTCTCAAGCTGCCGGTAGGAGTTGTGTGTGAGTGTGTTGTGTGTGCGTGTATGTCTGTGTGTGTGTATGTGTGTGTTATGGCCCATCAAAGGTCTATAAACTGCCACATAAAAACTAGAGAAAACAAGTCCAAGAATGTCTTACTTTTAGATCAATTTGGTGGCCTTACAATCTTCACAATGCCCAATCTTGTCTGACTGGGCATGCATGCGGGTTCTGCATGTATGTCTATGGTGGAATGTTCAGCAGTTACCATGGTGCCCCAATGCACACATTAGCAATAACTACCACAAATGCTTTAAGATAGTCTGAGTTCAAGAAAGTTACACAGTGCACTTGTAAATACTGGTTTAGGCCTGGTTTCGTCCTGCTTGATAGTACTTTTTAGTCTTACTTAACTCTTTCTTTAGTCTTCCTTTAGTCCTACTTAAATTCTGGTTTAGTTCTGCTTTGGTTCTGTTATAAGCATAAATCCTTATAAGTCCTACTTAGATCCTGCTTTAATCTTCCTTTAGTCCTACTTAAATCCTGGTTTAGACCTGGTTTATTTCTTCTTTTGTTTTGTTGAAACCATCAAATGTAGCCCTACTTAAATCCTGGTTTAGTTCTGCTTTGGTTTTGTTGTAATAATCAAGTTTAGTCCTACTTAAATCTTGGTTTAGACCTATTTTAGTTCTACTTTGGTTCTGTTATAATCATAAATCCTAGTTTAAGATCTACTTAAATCCTGGTTTGGACCTGGTTTAGACCTGGTTTAGACCTGGTTTACACCTGGATTAGACCTGGATTAGACCTGGTTTGGAGGAGTTCTCAATAAATACCTCTGTGTGTTACTGTGGTCCTCCTGTCTCTCAGTGAGGAGGTTGTGGGTACAATTCCAACATATTACCATAATGATATAGTTCTGTATTCACTGTCAGTTTGTTGTTTATGCTAAAGCTGCTGTGTGGCTGTGATGAGACTGTATTATTGATGAGGCTGTCACGGCTTGTGTCATTTCTACATTCAACTTTGAAAATCAGCCCCATATTGGTGCAAAGCTGCAGAATCGCGTGGAGTGTATGAATTTATTATTGGTTGTTGCCTTCAAAGATCCAGCGTGTGTGATTGCTGTAATAAGGTCACAATGAAGCGCAGGCAATTTGTGCGAAACTCTGCATCAGAAGTGAGACGAGAATGCATTAGTTTAGTTTGTGTGGAAAAGGTAGATTTACAGACACCAGTACTGTTCCATTTGGGGTTTAAAATGTTCGATCTGAGCTGCTTTATTCTGACTTACTTCTGTGCAGCTTAGCCTTGATGTTTTGCCTTGTTTACTTTGAAAGAGAATTAAACATGTATGAAAAATAGTTAAAGATGCACTGTGTAACTTTTCAGGTAGAAGGTCCGGTATCTGCTTGTTTCCATGCCGATGCTATTGCTTTGAATACTCCACAGTTTGGTATTAAACATATGTGTCTTGCATTTATACTATTATGGATGTGTTTATTCTCAAACATACATTGAAAAACATACATTCTCACTGAGCGGAGTTGCCTCTTCACAGATCTAACCTGTAATTTTACCTGGTCGTGTCATCTGCGTGTCCTCTACATGGATACAGACAAGTTTAATGCCATACTGTGGAACTTTAAAGGCAAAGCATTAGCATTTCCATGGAGACAATCAGGTTGCGGACTCTCCATGAGAAAAGTCACCTAGCGCTCCTTTAGCAAAAAGATTTAGATTTACATTTTGTAAACATGACCTACTTTTGCCCACAGAAATGAGGCAGACAAACTGAAATCAAACACAGCTTTCACTGATAACAATTCTACTGCTGATTTATTCTTGATTTCAAAAACATTAGACATGATGCACAAGTAGTTTCTGTTATAATTTGGTGTTTTAGTTCAAGACGATTATCCAGTCAGAAAGCAGAATGAACCTCACATGACTTTCTCATTTGTGTTCCCAGTTCCAATAGTGAAATCCAGTTGGTTTAAACCTAAAATCCCTCTCTGATCTAGTCAGTACCTAAACCCCAGCACCTGAAGCCAGTCTTGTTTGTGGGTTAGTCTTAAATCCTGGTTTAATATTTGTTTAATGATACTGTATAGACTTGTTTAGTTCTGCTTTAGTCCTGGTTTAGTCCTGGGTTAATTCTGGTACTTAAATCTTAGTTTAAGATCTGCAGCTCAGTGAGTGAATTCTGGAGGTTCTGAGCTTTTACACGAGGCCTGTCCATATACTGAGAATGAGAAAAAACATACCATACTAACTCTATTCATAAAGCACTTTAAAAACTTTACAGCTGGCCAAAGTGCTGTACAAAAACATAGAATAGACAAAAGTCACAGTCAAACTCACACAAACTTGTATGAGTCCTCTGTCTGCAGGTGAAGACACTGGGGACACAGGTTCAGTTGTGATTGTAGCACCTTTGTTAAGACGTGTGTTCTTCTGCAGTGAGGAGAGATGATGTGAATTAATTTTCAGCCATGTTTCCAGAGCACACGATGAACACGATGACCATGAAGTCTGTGTGTTGTCTGAAGTGCTTTAAATAAATAATGTTGATTCTAATTATACTTTAATCAAAGTATAATTAGAATCAAAACCCTCTCAACTCGAGGACCCCCGGCTCTCTTATGTAAACATAATACATAACTTCGCTTTAAAAAAACACTCCAGAAACACTGTCAAATGGAGCAAATTCATTTAGTTTAAATGCATTTCATTCAGAATATGTTGAGTAGTTTACATGACTGTTGTTTTTATGATCCATTTGCATGTTCTACTTATAGACCTTTTAAAAATGTGTAAACAAAAAACATTCTACATTGTGGAATGGAGGCAAGTGGAACATAATGGGATTTCAATGGGAACACTAGTATTAAACTCAGAATATCCTAAAATATGAACTTTAGCCAATAAAAACCACTAAAAACATTAACAATTGTGTTTTACGTTATTTGTTAGAAGAGAGTTAAGAAAGAAGGAATACGGGAGGAAAGAAAAAAAATATATATATATTATCATTAATTACCAGAATAGTTATTTTTTTCCCCTTTTTCTTTTTTTTTTTGGTTTTGTTTTCCCTTCCGCCCTTACCCTCTTACATCCCTCTTCTGTTTTATTACTTACCTACTCACACACACACACACACACACACACACTTGCCCTCCCATATAAAAAGAACAGAAGCCATTCTTATTGTCTCGTCACCCCTTCAAACCTTCATGTATGCACTCCCGAACAAGTCAAGTCAAAATGTCTAATGTCTTTAACCGTTTGTACTGTCTCTAATATCACAGTTTAAAACAAAAAAAAAAGAAAAAAAAAAGAAGAGAGTCAAGAAGAGATTATGATAGACACTAAGCACAAAGTAAAAGTCCAGAGTTGTATGTTTCACTGAACAAATCCTTACAGAAGTTGAGCCCACTACCATTTGCCACCTCAGCTACAGATATTTTCCACGTTTCATCATAAATTCAACTTTTTTGTGAAGCTCAAATACAATTTTGACGTTAGAACATTGTATTATCCTCTCCTTTTTAACAACGAAGCAGATTAAATACTAACTTTGAACGTTCTGATGACATAAGATTTTAAAAAGTCTATATATTTTTTGTAATTATGTGTGACTTAACTGGTAAAAACAAACAATAAAACCACACACTATAATGACTTAACTTATACTCTAATTGTCTTATTTGAGTAGGTTTGTTTATAGTTGACTTTTCTGATGATCTGCTGTCTCCACTGACATGTTATTGCTTTGCCGGGAATGTTCCACAGTACGGCTTTAAACATATCCTTCTCCACGGAGACAAGCAGGTGGCATCCGCAGATGGATCGGCAGAATGTATGTTTTCCTATCTACTGTCAGTCTTTAAAAACATCTGTTATTAAACATTTGCGAGATAGAAAACTCTGTGGTCTATCTATCTCCATCCATCCATTTTTGTTTGAATGTCTGTCTATCTGTCTGTTTATACGTCTATTTATCTGTCTATCTGTTTATGAGTCTGTTTATCTGTCTATTTATCTGTCTATCTGTCTGTTTATCAGTCTGTTTATCAGTCTGTTTATCAGTCTGTCTGTTTATTTTCGCACAGGTTTCAGAAATATTAACAATTAACAGTTAAGACCCAGTTATCAAATCATTCCAATCAACTATTTCAAATGAGTTCTTTTATTCCTCTCCTTCTTCTCCTCTCCTACTCATCTTCCTCTCCTCTTTCTCTTCTCCTCCTTCTCCTGTCCTCCTCCTCCTTCTCTCCTCCTCCGTCTCTCCTCTTCCTTCGCACAGGTTTCAGAAATATTACAATTACAATTAAAACCCAGTTATCAAATCATTCCAGTCAACTACTTCTTTTTTTCCCTCTCCTCCTCCTCCTCCTCTCCTCCTCTTCCTCTCCTCTCCCAGTGCATGTTCTTTTCCATCCCTGGGTCACGTCTTTTATTCTGCGTTTGTGGATTATCTGGCAACTCACAGCCTCTCGTCAACGTCAGCCAAACGTGCGCTGACTCTTTGGCGCCTCTGATTGTGTTTATCTGCTCGGCATGGTAACAGCCCCTGTAACGGCCACGGTAACGCCACAGCATTGCCACGTGTCACAGCCAAAGCTATAAATCATTTTAAATCACAATGGCAGAGCGATGCATGCTACAGTCCTATAGGGATTTCCTGGACAATGTAAGGAAACAGATCTATAGAAGAAGGATGTGACATTAAATATGGGGTAAATTAGCCTGAATAAAACATGAAAACAAATAAAAATAGGTAAATAAATGTACCAGCTTAAATTTCCTAGTAAAGGGCGCGCTGTGTTCTTGTGTCCGTGGTTCCAGAGTATAGCATAGTGTATATGGGGCAACAGTAGCTCAGTTGGTTGTGTTTGTCTACTTATCTGAAGGTCGGCGGTTCGAAATCCTGCTCTCGACCTAAACGTCATTGGTTGAGCAGTCAGATCCACTGACCCACAGGTTGGCGGTGCGATACCAAATCCCCTGAATTCTGCGGTAGTGTCTTAGGGCAAGACACTTAATCCAAATTGACTCCTGTGAGCTTTAAGTCATATTATAATTCTGTTACTTCATCAAAACAGACCTGGAGTTGTGTTTTGTTTCATTCACACACATTTGAGTAACCCTTTATTATTGGTTTGTCTACATCTCCAAAGCTCAAAATGCTCTGTTCTACTTTGTGATGTCATGTTGTAGTAGTTTTCAATGAAACAAGTTCCTTTTTACCTTTAGCTCAATAGAGATTGCCAGTTTCAGCACTGAAATTGACCAAATTCAGATTCTAACCAGATTCTAGTGAAGGTGTGTGGAGTTTAAAAACACAATGCAGCACTTCCTGTATTACCACATGACATCACAAGGTGGAATAGTGTTTTCTGAACTCAACCTAAATATGCAGGGTTTGCGTCTTAAATATGTGTGAATGAAACGAAACAAAACACAACTCCAGGCATGTTTTTTGATGATTAATCAGCATAATAACATTGATCAGAAAATAGTGTACTATCTTCCCTTTAAACTACCAACCTAACTTGACATTTTGGAAGATTTTGAGTGGTATACAGAATTTTCACCAAGTAACGCAACAGATCCTTGAAGAATTGTACTGAAATAGAAGTCCCAACCTGTGGGCCTGAAGTGCGCTGGTATTGGATGAAATGATAAAAGCTTGGGTGGTGTGTCCGCGCTGAAAACCAATTGCCCTTGTGTGCCTTTGAAGTTTTGGTCAATAAAACATATCCCGAACTGTATTTGAAGAACGGGATAACAAGGCTGTGTGGAGCCCGGGTCACCTTGTTGTGGAACGCTGAAGGATTCCTATAAAATCTATACTGTCAGTCTGTATGCGTCTGTATGTGCGGCGAGGGGGGCTTGTAAAAAGTGTCATGTGATGTGGCATGTGAGGCTTCATACAAACGTGGATTCACTCGTAAACCGTGAACTTCATAGCAATTTTCAGTCTTTTCGATTAAAATGGGTGTATTTATTTTGTTTTTTTTAAACTGCAAATTGCAAATAAACTGAACTGAACTGAGATGACAGGTTAGACTATTCATTTTTGTAAAACACTGCCATTAGATTTAAGATTTTAACAAAGCATTTTACCTTTTACCCTTTTTTTTAATTATTATTATTTTGGTTCATAATTTCACTTCCTGGTTGGACATGGGAAGCAGATGTGGCATATAACTGTTACCTAGCAACCATAATGTTAACAAGGGCCTAAACGTGTCGAAATTACAGAATAGTTATGATTTGATTGATATAAAAGAGAAAAAAACAAAACAAAACAAAAAAAAAACATGAAAACCTGTCATATGCAGTTCAAAGGGCCCATATTACACTATTTTCTCATATATGTTTAACACACAAACACACACACACTGCATATTCAGGCTGAGTTCTTCTCTCAAACTGAAAACCACCTTGTGATGTCATGTATTAATACAGGAATTAATAAGGGAAACCTGAGCCAGGAGTTACCAAAATACAAACAGTTTATTAAATGCCCAACGAGAGAGCAGAACACGCTGGATCATTGTTACACAACAGTCAGTGGGGCCTATCAGAGCGTGTCACGTGCTGCTTTAGGCTTTTCTGACCACGTCATGGTTCACCTCATCCCCACATACAAACAACAACTGAAGCTCTCCAAACCAACAGTGAGGACCTCTAAAAGGTGGACCAGCGAGGCTGTGGAGGAGCTTCGCACATGCTTGGACACAACGGACTGGAGCATGTTCAAGACCTCCGCAGAGAATCTGGATGAGTACACGGACACAGTGACGTCATACATCCAGTTCTGTGAGGACAGTATTATTCCATCTTGCACCAGGGTGTCATTTAACAATGACAAACCCTGGTTCACACCCAGACTGAGGCAGCTGAGGAAGGAGAAGGAGGAGGCGCACAGAAGTGGTGACCCTCGCTCTTACAGAGCAAGTACTCATTTAGCAAGGAAGTGGAGAAGGCTAAATCGAGATACAATACACATCTGAAGGAGAAGTTCTGGTCCAACGACTCCGTCTCTGTCTGGAAAGGTCTGAAGGAGATCACAAATTATAGACCCAAAGCCCCCCCTGCTGTGGATGACCGACAACTAGCGGAAAGGCTTAACACCTACTACGCTAGATTTGAAGTCTCACACCCCTCCCCCACCCCACTGACTACAATGGACATTGCGGCCAAGCCCACCTCAGACCCCTCCTCCTCCCCCACTGCCCTCACACTCTCCAAGCAGGATGTGACATTTAAAAGGCAAAACCCACGGAAAGCCCCAGGTCCGGACGGTGTCTCTCCTTCCACCCTGAGACACTGCGCTGAAGAACTGGCTCCTGTCTTCACGGACATCTTTAACATCTCCCTGGAGTTATGCCATGTCCCAGCCTGCTTCAAGCTGTCCACCATTGTTCCCCTCCCCAAGAAGCCCAGGATCACCTGACTTAACGACTACAGGCCTGTGGCGCTGACGTCTGTAGTCATGAAGTCATTTGAGCGCCTGGTTCTGCCTCACCTCAAGTCCTTCACCTCCCCCCTCCTGGACCCTCTGCAGTTCGCCTACAGAGCCAATCGGTCTGTAGATGACGCCATCAACCTGGCCCTCCACTTCGTCCTTCAGCATCTGGACTCCCCGGGAACCTACGCCAGGATCCTGTTTATGGACTTCAGCTCTGCATTTAACACCATCCTCCCTGCTCTGCTCCAGGACAAGCTCGCCCAGCTCAACGTGCCTGACTCCACCTGCAGGTGGATCACTGACTTCCTGACGGACCGGGGGCAGTGCGTGCGGCTGGGGAAGAATGTCTCGGACACTCAGACTATAAGCACGGGCTCTCCACAGGGCTGTGTACTTTCTCCCCTGCTCTTCTCCCTGTACACCAACTGCTGCACCTCCAGCCACAACTCCGTGAAACTGGTTAAGTTTGAGGATGACACCACCCTCATCGGGCTCATCTCAGACGGCGATGAGTCTGCCTACAGGAGGGAGGTGGACCAGCTGGTGTCCTGGTGCAGCAGCAACAACCTGGAGCTCAACGCCCAGAAGACAGTGGAGATTATCGTGGACTTCAGGAAAGTCACAGCCCCCCTGCCTCTCCTCACCCTGACAGACTCCTCCATCACCACTGTGGACTCCTTCCGCTTCCTGGGCACCTGCATCACCCACGACCTCAAGTGGGAGCCGACCATCAGCTCCCTCATCAAGAAAGCTCAGCAGAGGATGTACTTCCTGCGGCAGCTGAGGAAAGCCAAGCTGCCTGCCCAGATGATGGTGCAGTTTTACACGGCCATCATTGAGTCCATCCTCACCTCCTCCATCACTGTGTGGTACGCTGGGGCCACTGCCAGGGACAAACAAAGACTGCAGCGCATTGTGCGCTCTGCTGAGAAGGTGATCGGCTGTAGCCTTCCATCACTCCAGGACCTGTACGTCTCCAGGACTCGGGGGCGTGCAGGCCAGATAGCAGCTGACCCCTCTCACCCTGGACATGGACTATTCCAGCCACTTCCCTCTGGCAGAAGGGCCATACGGACCAGAACCTCTCGCCATAAGAACAGTTTCTTCCCCTCTGCCGTTGGACTCATGAACACTTTATGAACACTTATAACACCTGTACTAAGGACACTTTACAACACCTGTCACCTTAAATAAGTCATGTCATGTCACTTGCTCTTTTGCACTGTCAGTTTGCACTGTTGTTCTGATGCTCTGTATATACTTTACTATTTTTATTTTTTTATTATATATCTTAATCTTTTTGCATGCTCTTACTTTATTTTCAAATAGTGATACTTTATTATTATTATTATATTATTATTATTATTATCTTTTTCTAACAGTGATACCTCTACTTTGTATTATTATTATTATTATTATTATTATTATTATTATTATTATTATTATTATTATTCAGTGTTCTATGTTGCACCTTATCACCAAAGCAAGTTCCTAGTCTGTGAATTGTGTTCACTGACAATGGCAATAAAAGCTTTTCTGATTCTGATTCTGAGGAAGTGCTCCCCTTTGTTTTTAAACTCCATACACCTTCACTAGAATCATTTGGATGATTTCAGTCCTGGATTTGCCAGTCTCTACTGAACTAAAGGTAAAATGTAGTTGATTACTTGAAAACTACCGCTTCATGACATCACAAGGTGGAACAGAGCATTTTGAGCTTTGGAGATGTAGACTAATAATAAAAAACATGTGTGAATGAAACAAAACAAATCCAGGGCTGTTTTTGACGAGGTAAGGACATTATAACATGTATAACATGGCTTAAAGCTCACAAAAGTAAATTTTCTGTAATATAAGACTTTTTTCAACACATTTAATTGTCATCCTCAAGTTTCTGAATCAGTGTACTGGTTTCCTGCCAACGACGTCACTAAGTTGATTGCCATGACAAAACTGCAAGTGAAATCCACAAACCTCTCCAGCGTATATTTTCTTCAAACTTAGTTATTGTTTATGTACCCAGTAGCAAGTGTGTTAAAGGTACTTCATGTAACATTTCTGCCACTTGCTAGTCTCCATGGAGATTAACAAACTTACCTAGCTTGTCTTGTTTCTATTAAATGTGTTTTCAGGCTTCAAAAACATGCATTCTTACTGTAAATGAGCTCACTTCTCCACAGATCTGGCTTTATGATATCACCTGCTTGTCTCCATGGCGATAAATAAGTTAAATTCAGTTTGGAGGTTTGGGAAATCTGCTTTTCGGACGACGTGCTTGGTGTGTCAACCATTTTATGACCAATTTAAGCATGAATGAAAACTATTTCTCCCTGTCCAGGTCGGTTTAATAACGTGGAATTTCAAAATACTTTCCCAAATGAGGTCTGGCGTTTGGCTCATTTTAAACTGTCAGCATTTTATTTCTACTGGTGCTGCTCAGTTTTAGTGCAGTAAAGATTCTTTTCACTGGACTTTTGTGTAAACTTTATATAATATTGTGTCTGGAAAGTTGAGACTGTTGCCTGATGAAAACTGGAATTTGATGGAATGAAACTGGAATGAAATCAGTTACATGTTATAGTTTGGTGTTGCGTTTTTATCTATATCTTGAGTGGTGGTTCTCAAACTTTTCATAGTAAGACCTACTTGAGACAATAGTTGGCCTTCTGAGTAAAACGAGATCTAAACAGGGTCTAAACCAGGACTATTTCAGGTCTAAATTAGGTCTAATACAGGACTACACAAATACTATACAAGTTACAAGGAAGACAAAATGGATTAAATTGACTTAAAGGGGAACTAAACACGAAATCAGTGTTTGGTTCTAATAATTTCTTGTCAACTTTAGTCCAAACTAGGTACATTTGCAGCTTCCTGGTGTGTACTGCCTCCACTGCAATTTCAAGTACTATGTGACATCACACAGCACTGCCCTGATTACAGCCATGTGTTTCTGATACAACAACCTGGCTGCAGGGGCAGAGTTTGGAGTGTGGATACCTGTTAGACAAATCACACTGTTCCTTATACTCCTCCCTGCCCATCCTCCCCCCTCACGTTCCCCTTTAGTCCTCCAGACCCCGCCCCTCCTCCTCCCTCACGTTCCCCTTTAGTCCTCCAGACCCTGCCCCTCCTCCTCCCTCACTCTCCCCTATAGTCCTCCAGACCCCGCCCCTCCTCCTCCCTCACTCTCCCCTTTAGTCCTCCAGACCCCGCCCCTCTCCCCTTTAGTCTTCCAGGCCCTGCCCATCCTCCCTCCTCACATTCCCCTTTATTCCTCCAGACCCCGCCCCTCCTCCTCCCTCACTCTCCCCTTTAGTCCTCCAGACCCCCCTTCCCCCACTCTCCCCTTTAGTCTTCCAGGTACTGCCCAGTTTAGCCGCTCTGTTTGAAATACGGCGGTGGTGCGTAACAATCCTGTACGCAGCATTTAAGCAGTAAATATTGCCGTGTAAGCCAAACTAAGACACATGCCCTGCTCCGTGGCCCATTCTAATCCCACTATAGATGTACGTCCCTGCTCACTTTGTCCTCATTTAGCGTCCGGTTCAAACTCCACATCCCATTAGGCGTTACAAACATAGGGAGTAAAAATAAAACGTGGCGATGGCGGAGGGAGGGGCCAGGGGAGTCTGATGAATGAAGGCGGGGGCAGGCATTTGTCCCAGTGATGGAGTTTTATCCTCTGCCCTTTTCACTGCGCCGAGCCAGGGTTGCACCCGTCTGACAGGTGAATGGAGTAGCCCTGACAGTGCAGAGTCCAACCAGGAGCCAGTATAGCTTTTTAGTTTAAGTTGAAATGTACAGATGGGAAAGTGGAAAGTGCTCTCACCCCATAGCTGGAAGTTTGCATGTTCTCCCTGTGTCTAAGTCTGCTTGTTTAAAAGGGGCATTATGCAACTTTTGGAGGAGGGTCCACCACCTGCTTGTATCCATGGTGATGTTATTGCTGGGATATTTTACAGTATGGCGCGATGTCTCTGTCTCTATGGGGACGAGCAGATATTGCCACAAGGCCAAGTTACAGGTCAGATCTGTGGAGAGGCAAGCCCATTCACAGTAAGAACGCATGATTTTTAAGATATCTGAGCAAAAAAAAAAAGAAAAAAGAAAGACACCTTTATGGATAAGTACATCTATTAAAGAGTTTTAATCTGTGTGAAGTTTATAATTTTACTCCCTGGTTGGACATGGTTAGTTTTAGTAAAAGTTAAAAGTACAGTACAAGAACAGTACAGTAATAAAAACACTTCTTAAAGGTGCAATGTGTAAGTTTTATGGTGGAGGGTTTGCCATCTGCTTGTCTACATCAAAATGTTCCATGTCATGGCATTAAACATTAATCTATCTCCATGAAGACAAATACGTGACATCACCAGGCCAAGTTAGAGGTCAAATCTGTGGAGAGGTGAACCTACTCACAGTACAAATGTATGCTTTTCAAGGCATTTCTAAGCTATAAAAAAACAAAAACAAAAAAAAAATCTGTAACTGAATCTATGCAAAGGATAAATTACTTTAATGTCAGACTGTGTAACATTCTGGGCAAAGCTATAACATCTTCATTAGTTAAATAAATGGCAGACCAACCACCAGAAAAGTTGTACCTTTAAAGTGCTTGTTTCTAGTTCCAGTTTGAAAACATTTTAGATCACTCTTTTTTTTTTTTTTTTTTTTTTTTTTTAATAAAACTTTAAGTTAAGTGGTGTAAACTGTCGTCATTTATACCATCATTCACATTTAGTTTGAGTCCTGACCAATCAGAGCAGCCGATGCAGTGAGTGACCGCTAAATTTGACCAATTACAGTGAAGGCTGAGAACAATATAAAAATATAAAAATACAAAGTGTACATGAATTGATCTAAAATTTTTATTGTAATCTGGCCCAAGAAACTGTGAAATATATATATATATATATATATATATATATATATATATATATATATATATATATATATATATATATATATATATAATAGTTTCCATATTGTGCACTCCCTTGTATCGTGCTATGTTTCTCATTCACAAATATTTTCACCCAGTTTTTCTTGAAACAGGCAGGTCGGTTGTAAACAGAGCCACATTTGCGCGTGACCCAGCCGTAATGTAACACTCGTAATAGTGTGGAGCCGAACCTGAAGCTAACAACACGAGCTAGCACCCAATCCGGCGCCGTGTGGTGTTTCCCGGGCAAGGACAGAGCGGGCAGTGGTGATGGGATAATGGGTCCTGCAATGGTTTCATAAGACTGAAGTTAGGGAGCGATGAGTAAAAAGCTACAAGGCAAATGCAAAAAGATGAATTGCTGCTTTTTGGATTGCATCACTACGTTATATAGGCCTGTAATGTTTCATGGGAAATGGCAAGAAAAACTATTATTTCTACTCATTTTATGGTGTGGTTGGACACATACAGCAGGATAATGGATTTTGGCACTACTAAAATTAACCAAATTTGACATTTCTTTAAATATTTCTCATAAAAATAAATAAATAAAGCTTAATCAATATGACAGGGACATGCATGGTATTATAATTATCTTATTGTATACACAAATAAAGAAAAGGATCATTTAAATTCAAAGAAAAAAAACAGGTTATATATACAATATTTCATTTTTATATATCAGTCCTATTTAAATTATGTATATAAGTAATTAAATATATATTTATTTATTTTATTTTTTTATTTTTTTTTAAGGATTTTTTTTTTTTATTTGAATGCATGCTTTTTTTTCTCTCTCTTTCACACTTTTTACCTGTTTTTACTTGAACGTCCAAGACTTCTGCACAAGATTTCCAATGTGTATGGACTTTTGTGTGTGCACAAATGGCAAATACATCTCTTGAATCTTGAATATTTAAAGCTACTATATGTAATTAGATTGGCCGACCTGCCCCTGTTGTATTCTCACACTTCACCACTAGAGGATGTCTACGTTACTACTGACAGTCAGCTTTAGTCTGACAGAAGAGTACCAGAAAGCACAGGTGAGTGTGAATGAAGGCCAGGTGAGGGGAGGAGGGAGGTGCCAGGTGAGGGAAGACGAAGGGCGAACAATTGGCACATCTGCTGTCCACTGGTAGAAAAATATCAAATAAAGTTAAAGATGGTAGCTTTAATTTCCTGAAATGAAATAGCATTGCCATAATATTCAAAAAGTCCTGAGTAATACTGCAGTATACTTTAAAAACTGGCGTCTGGACAGTGGACATATACATATTTATTGACTGAAGTCCAAGATTGTGTCCATTAAAAATTCACATTCAGTACCGCAGAGTACACAGAAATTCAATTATATAAACCCACCGTATATGCATACACTATAGTAATTTTACCATGAGCCTGACAGTCCAAACTCTGGGCGTAACTCCTGTCTCCTTCCCCCTCTCCCTGACATTACAGCGCTTGCATCATTAGCATTATTAGATCCAGAGGAAGATGGCTGAACTCTGAGAAGTTGATGAGATTTACTCCGTGTCATGACACAACACGGCTCGATATTCACGAGTATCTGCATCACTGCGCCACCGTCACTCCACTGTGATTAATACGCACAGAGGCACACACACACACACACACACGCACACACTAAAAATACTGCTAGACACTGGAGCTGAGTGAAGCTAATGCTAGTGCACTCTGCAATGAGAATGGAACTGAAGCAGCAGCAGAAGAGGTGGTGGCGAATGAGTGCACTGTGCTTGACGGTGGTGCTCGTTGTGTTTGTTTAGTTAAAGGCCCTCTAGCTGATTTTTACCGTTTTAAAGCGTGTTTGCAATGGTCCAGTCATTCCTCACTTATCTCATGCATTCGCAGCATCCTAATTGTTCACCGTGATGAGTGTATAAGAGCTTTTCACATATTTCAAAGGTCAGAGTAGAGTAACGCTAACAGCAACTGCCATGCTAATGTGCACTTCCTGATTATTGCCAAATAAAATCCTTAATCGGATGCAGACGGTACACAGGGGTCTTATTTTGATTTCAAGAGCTTCTTATACAATATATTTGTACTGATGCAAGACAAATTTTGCTCAAATACATGCAAAGAAATCAGGTACGGGGTCTTTAAGGTGGAGATATCAGGCATTTTGGGGGCTTTTGTGCATTTGTATGTTGCAGAACTTATCAGTGGGTAAAACAACAATAACCTATTTGAATGCTTCCAGTCTGGTTATCGCTCCCACCACAGTACAGAAACAGCCCTCCTCCGTGTAACAAACGACCTCCTTCTCTCCTCTGACACCGGCAACCTCAACATCCTCATCCTCCTGGACCTCACCGCAGCATTTGATACCATCAACCACTCCATCCTCCTCTCCCGCCTTCAAACTGTCTTCAATATCTCTGGCACCGCCCTCTCTTGGTTCACATCTTACCTCACAGACAGACAACAGTTCATCCACATTAACCACTGCAAATCTCCCTCCGTTCCCCTCACCCAAGGTGTCCCCCAAGGTTCAGTTCTTGGTCCCCTCCTGTTCCTCCTGTACATCCTCCCCCTTGGTCGCATCATCCGCCGCCATGGTCTCCAATTCCACTGTTTTGCCGATGACATCCAACTTTACCTGTCCACCAAATCCATCACTCCTGTTACTCACTCCACCCTTACCGCCTGCATCTCTGAAATCAAAGCCTGGTTACAGCACAACTTTCTCCAACTCAACTCCCACAAAACTGAAATCATCATCATTGGTCCCAAAACATTACTCAAAACCAGCAATAACTTCACCCTCTCCATAGATGGCTCAACTGTTTCCACATCCCCCCACCTCCGCAATCTTGGCATTATCTTTGATCAGACACTCTCATACGAACACCACATAAAACACATCACTAAGACAGCCTTCTACCACCTCAGAAACATTGCCCGAATCCGTTCATCCCTCTCCTTTCCCTCCGCTGAAACACTCATCCACGCATTCATCACATCCCGCCTTGACTACTGCAATAGCCTGCTCTATGGTTCACCTTCCAAACTCCTCAATAGACTCCAGTACATCCAGAACTCTGCTGCCCGTCTTCTCACCCACACCCGCTCCCGTGAACACATCACCCCCGTCCTTAGAGATCTCCACTGGCTTCCCATCCCCCAGCGTATTCAGTTCAAAATCCTCACCATTGTCTACAAGTCCCTCCATAACCTGGCCCCCATCTACCTCACCGAGCTCCTCCACCACCACGCCCCCACCCGCTCCCTCAGATCAGCCGATGCCAACCTCCTGTCTCCCCCCACCCGAACCAAACACAAGACCTGGGGAGCACAGGGCCTTCTCCATAGCTGGCCCCACCCTCTGGAACTCCCTCCCCAAACCCATCAGAGACTCCTCAACACTTACAACTTTCAAAGCTTCCCTCAAGACCCACCTCTTCAAATCTGTCTACAAATAATCCACTTCTGTTGCTGTTTGTCTATTTTATTTGCTACTTTGTTAAGCGTCTTTGGGTATCTTGAAAAGCGCTATATAAGTATTATGTATTATTATTATTATTATTATTATTATTATTATTAAAACTAAACCAACTGGACTTAGCTTATGAAGTCAACATTTACCTTCTTCAGGGCTTGTGTGGGTGACCGTGACTCCCACCTAGGGTGACCAGACCTCCCTATTAACCCGGGACAATCCGGGACAGTTTTGAGCTCAGTCCGGGACAGTTTTGAGCTCTGTGTCCCCTGCCCCAGCAGATTTATCAAAAACCATTGATTTGTCCCAGTTTTATACAAGAAATGTCCCTATTTTTGACCAATTTTATCCCTGCCAACAGTAAAGAGAGGCATAAATTGAAATTTGTTTAGATAAAATACAGAAAAGCTGCTAAAAATGGCCAAAACACAAAGAAAATGTGACTATACTGACTCACAGGTTAGTCATGATGGGCCGAGTGCAGAACAATTTTCCTTAATTACGCACTTGTTTCACAATTTTATTACCAACCGCCCCAAACCGGGGGTGTCCCAGTTTTTGATTTTGAAAATCTGGTCACCCTACTCCCAACAGATATAGAAGTGGGTGGTGACGTTTTAGTGACATCACCAAAAAAGACCTGGGGCATTCTTCAAGTTACAAGTTGTAGAACTTGTATTAGAAAAAAAAATAAATAAATAAAAAACAGCTAGTGATGGGACTTTTGACTCCTTTATAGTGCCCAAATCTTTTGGTTCCATGCATTTTGCATTTCAAAGAGCCGTTCAAAAGACTGACATCCTCTTTTTATATGATAGAAACCAAAGCGACAACTCATTTTAACAAAGTAATCACAGAAAAAAGAGATCAGATCAGTAATCAGAGAAAAAAAGACAAAGGTGTTTTAAATGATTCAAACAGGGAGTGTGTACACCCTTTGAGATGATTCATAATCTAAATAAAATGTTGCATTACAACAATAAAATATTTATTTTATAAGATGCCGTATATATCAGGCCATATATATATATTTTTGTACACAAAGCTCTCACTTGTGTTTCCTACTCTGCTTCTATGCTGATTCTTGTGTTGGTTCAGCAGTAATCACTTTAAAAATGTATAAAAATTACAAAGAAAAAAACGTCAGTAGAATGACGTTACTACACTATACTGTACATACTATACATATCATGACACTGCTTTATCACTTCCTTCAAATCAAGAAGGAATCCTCTGTCTGAAACATAATCGGAAGCAATGGACGGCCACAAGGCTGCTCTTGAGAACCTTATTGAAGACATCTGAAGGATTAGCCCACTTTTCATGCTTTTTTGAGTTGGTATCTTTTCACTGAATTTGATAAAAACAGCATCAAAGATCAAATCTAATCCAGGATTTAAATGAGCAAATTACAAAGGCTGCAGTTATTTAGGAGATTTAATTTTCTCTGCCAAAAACAAAACATCCTGTCACCACTCACTCTGAGCATCCAAATTTGAATTCTCTGTGTGTTCTATTTTTGTCCGCGGCTAACACCTCTCCTACTGTACCCTCTTGTTTTCTGTTTGTTTCCCTTCTCTCCTCGCTCCCCCGTCTCTCCTTTAATTAGGCCGGCGGATTGGAGCCTCGTGTCCAGCCGCCCCCCTCCCTCTCTGGGGCTGCGTCTTCTCGGAGGACCCCCTTCTTTGGCGCTGCCCGGTTCCGATAATACGATGGGTTCTCATATGATGTTAATTGAGGGAAGATAAGGAGCGGCGTTGGCTGGAGGGATAGAGGGATGGAGGGATGGAGGGATGCAGCATGCAAGGGTCGGAGGAGAGGCAGGGGGGACCTGATTAGCCGGAGCCGTGGTGGACTCCCATCTCATTTTTCCACAGTGATATATGGACGAGCGCTTTGAAAGACACCAGCAGCACACATCAAAACTGCGTCTGGTTCTGATCTGCTACCTGGACGTGTTTGTGCCCGGCGCCGCGCCACAAATCACACAGATCATGGGCTGCAGTGATGTTTCTTATTTCAGAACAAACTTTAATAACCTGTCAGGGTTTTGTCTCTCTATTTTTATTGTTTAATGATGTGTTTCTGGCCAGTGCCTCCAAATATTTAGCAAATTATTTTGTGCAAACTGTACATTTTTCCAGATTTAGGATGAGCTCTAAGTTTCTGTCCAACACCACTTTCTCTTGAAAAAAAAAAAAAAAAAAAAAAAAAGATATTCTGAATCTCAATAGGACCTGCTGGTTAAATAAATGTAAAAATAAATAAATAAATAAATAAATAAATAATACTGTATGTAGCAAATTGCAAAAGTCTCCAGTCTTCAGTCCTCCAGATTTGGGGCTAGCACAAAGATCATCATTATTATGCAGAAAAAAAAAAAAATAAATAAATTAATTAATTAATTAATAATACTACTACTACTACTAATAATAATAATAATAATAATAATAATAATAATAATAATAATAATGAACTGATCCACCAGTTCAGTGTAATATGGCAGCGTTTATGTAGTCACATTAACTCTAGTGTAGAATCCTACGACACGACTCAGAGTTGTGCCAGTGTTAAGTGACTTAACACCGGTGAAGAACTGACACTAGGGAGTGTTGTTTTAACACAGCAGGAGTTAAAAATAAATCAGTGTAAAATACTTAACACTTTCATGCATGTAAGTGCACGGCAGTGGGCAGAGATGGGAGGTAGAGGAAAATTGAAATTTGGAGAGCATTATATAATTGTACTATAAATCTAGTAAGCTAATGATGAGGGGACATTATAATAACCTCATAAAAGTTCTTAAAAGATCAAAGTTCTTGCGTAAAAAGCCCTGAATTATATCTTTGTATTTTTTTTTTTTTATACAGAGGGATATCTGTCTGGTCCACACGACCTCCGTTTCGTCTCGAGCCAGAACCACACTTGAGCGCCCAATCAGATTTTTTATTTATTATTATTTCTTTTTTCAGTGACATGTGAAAGAAGGGAGCCCACTGGTCACCCATCATTCACAAACAAATCAAATGTCTCTTACCTAGGTTCAAGAACAGTCACAGCAGTAGAACCATCCCATCAGCCTCCTCAGCCCCTCTTTTTCCTCCTCTTTACCACTACCAGTGTCCACACCAAGAGGAGACATTTTCCTCCCACATTTACCATACTCTTCTTTCATAACAGCACTGGTGTCTCTACTTTGAGTCCATGTGCCAAAGTTTATTCATTATCTAAACTATTTCCCTCATCTGCATCTGGTAATACTGTACATGCTTTAAAATAACACCACAGTTTTTCACACCCAAACCTCCCAAAGGTGAAGTAAAGCAGTCTGTTGTTTACCAGCAATAAAACTTTATTTTTTTTTTTATGTTTTAATGTTCTACAGGTCCTATATTACACAAAATTGACTCTTGTGAGCTTTAAGCTATGTTAGAATGGGTTACCTAATCAAGTTGTTTTGTTTGATTTGTTTCATTCACACATGTCTGAGTAATTCTTTATTATTAGTCTACATCTCTAAAACTCAAAATGCTCTGTTCCATCTTGTGATGTCATATTGCAGTAGTTTTCAAGTTAATAGCTACCTTTTACCTTTTTTTCCTGGTATAGATATACAGTAGATTGGCAATTCCTAGTGAAGCTATACGGAGTTTAAAAACATAGTGGAGCACTTCTTGTATTACCACATGACATCACAAAGTGGAACAGAGTGTTTTCAGTTTGAGAGAAGAACTCAGGGTTTGTGCATCAAACGTGTGAATGAAACAAAACACAACTCCAGGTGTGTTTGTAAAGAGGAAACAACATAATAACATACAGCAGTTCGGAAAATAATAATAATAATACAAGCCCAGTTTGCAGTGGTCCAAAGTTATTCCCCAATTACCAACTAGCATGCTAATGTGACAAAAAAACAAAACAGTATTTTGACCTTAAGAACTGCTTTTACTATATACTGTATCTGTACTGGGGCAAGACACATTCTGCTCAATGGGAAAAAAAACAGGTACAGTCTTTTTAAGCTCCACCTGGCTGATTTCACATTTACTCCCCTTGGTTCAGGTTCTGATAACTGGGATTATCTCCATGTTTTTTTCCCCTTCCCTCAAATTCGATAATGGGAGTTTGAGGCCATAAAATGCCTTCACTGTGACTTTGACAGCTCTGATTGGATTACGAGACTCGCTCTTGTTTTTAAATGGGAGAGAAAAATGTATTGATTTAGCTGTGAAACAAAGCCCAGATACAAAGTGTGTGTAGTACAGAGACGGCATGAAAGCTCCCAACACCAGCGCTGCCATGTGTTGTGTGGGCAACCGAGCGGCGACAAAAATAGCTTCGCACCAAGGCAAAAGTTCAAAGTGGTACAGCTCAAATCGCCTGCTTTAGCTTCAATTAGCGCGGATTCCAGAATATTAAGAAGAAAACCGCAGCGTTCTCTTTTCTTTTTCATGCTATCAGGTTGTCAAGTTCACTGGCAACAATGCTAGACCTTGATTTACTGCCAAACTGAGGCTTAAGGAAGAAATAAATATCTGGATTCTCTGTCTGTCCAGGCCCTCTCAGTTTATGGGTTAGTGAGGTCAGAATATGATATCATAGAATAAAAAGTAGGTTAAATTACATAAAATGACCACATTTTGTTTGCAGTGTGTCTTCAAATTGGCTTTAATGCAATCGTGGTATGTTTTAAGGTTTTATATTACACAAAATTGACTCATGTGAGCTTTAAGTCATGTTATAATGTTGTTACTCATCAAAAATATGCCTGGAGTTGTGTTTTGTTTCATTCACATGTTTGAGTAATTTTTTATTAGTCTGTCTACATCTCCAAACCTCAAAATGCCCCGCTCCACCTTGTGATGTCATCAAGCAGTAGTTTTCATTAATTAACTAGCTACTTTTCACCTTTTGTTCAGTAGAGATTGGTAATTCCTGAGCTGAAATGATCCAAATGTGTTTTTACGGTTTGTTTTAAACATGTCTGAATAAAACAAAACACAACTCCAGGTCTGTTTGTGATGAGGAAACAACATTATAACATAGATCAGAAAATAGCACAATATGGGCCCTTTAAAAGTGCACTCTGTAACTTTTCTGGTGGGGAGTAGACCATCTGCTTGTCTCCATGGAGATGTTTGCTGTACAGAATTTGATATATATCTTGCATCTGTTCAGTAACATATGTTTTTTATTGCCAAAGAAAATCTTGCTTTCTTACCATGAATTTTCTCGCATCGCCACAGATCTGACCTGTAATCTCATAGTATAAGAAAAAGTAGGTCATGCTATGGAAAATGGCCATGTTATTTACATTATATTGTCAAGCTGTAGCCTCTGCATTTTGACCTGCAGAGGCTACACCACCTGCTTGTCTCCATGGACACTTCCTCCAGCTTCTCAGGTGGAACCCCACGGTGTTCCCAGGCCAGCCGAGAGAAATGTATATCTTGGATTTACTCTTTTTAATTACTAAAGAAATCTTGGAAAAAAAAAAAACAAACAAAAAAAAAACATGTATTTTTACTGTGAGTGAGCTTTTCTCTCCACAGATCTAACCTGTAACGTGGCTTGGTGGCTTCAGCTTCTCTGCCCAGACAAGAACATTCAAGGCAAAGCAATGACATCTCCATCATGGAGACCAGCAGGATGCACCTACCCAGACACAGGGAGAACATGTAACCTCCACACTGACAGACTCCACATTGTCTAGGAGTCAAACCAGTGACCTTCTGGTTGACAGTCGAGAATTCACCCACTTAGACACAGCAGAATGGAATAAAAGCGCGTACAGATCGGCAAAATAACATGTAGTTTTTGTACACGACCGTTATCAATGCAGCCAGAGACCTTGGAAAAGTACTACATGTGTGTACTTCTGACCACAGAGGACAGGGCTCTCACACAATACTCACATCCATAATGTTATATAGGTCTCAACTAGGTCTTACTATAGAAAGAACTGCTGAATAATTTCAAACAATAATGAAATACTAGCTTTAGGAATATAGTGTTAAAGGTGCACTAAGGAACTTTCTGCTGAAGGTTCCACCACATGCCTGTGATGATATTGCTTCACAGAGGTGGGACGAGACACATTTTCCACAAGACAAGACAAAAAATGAGACTGGGTCCACGAGAACGTGACAAGACGAGATTTTGACATAATTTCCAAGATGTAAATAGTCCGATTTAGTTCCCAAAGTTGGCTTCAGACTTTATACTTACTTCTTTTAATCTTTCTGTTGTCATTCGATCATTACTTAACCTTTTTTTGTCCAATCCAAATGGGGCATTTTTGTCTCGCAAGATCTTGTGGCGCGAGATCTTGTCTTCGCCTGGACCCCCTCTGACTTTTATGCTTACATTTGCGTCACCTTCAATATAGATTTGATAATTTGTTTGTTGTTAAGATATCACTCTCTTTCAAATCATGGTTCTCCACTCTACATTTACATTTAAGACATGTTGCTGAATGCCTTGTTATTTGTATTTATTTTATTTAAAGTTCTGAAATGTTAAATAAACGAAAAGGGGGAAAAACATATTGGATAAATAGTAATTAAACACAGTCTTATTGCTTTTCTCTACCTCCTTGGGCAGTCCTAAGACAATGGATACAAGATGGGTTAAGTGTCGTGCTCAAGGACACATGGAAATCATGCACTGCCCTTTTCTTTTAAAGGTGCTGTACCTGATTTTTACTGCCTCAAACACATGAAAACATAGATCTAGTTCGTGTTAAACCTTAGAAGTTCAAACTTGTTTCATTTTCACCAGTTTACAGAGGTCCAAAGTTATTCCTCATTTACCTTATGCATTCAGAGCATCTTAATTATTCTTTATGAGTGCTTTTCACAACTTTTGGAGGTCAGTAAAAAGTTTTGTCGCCATGGTAATGCTATCAACAACTAACATGCTAACATTGCAGCAGCCTTGCTTCTTCTTTCTGGTTTACAGAAGATAAAAGTGCTTTATGATTCAATGCAGACGGCACACAGCATTCTCAGTTTGATCCTGCTAGCTGCTTTTACGATATGTCTGAACTGAGGAGAGACAAATTGTACTTTCTCACACGTCCTTTGGTGGAGATTGTGAATAAGTCTGATTTGATATTTGGAGAAAAGAAAACTATAGCTTAAATGTTCCTCTGTTTCACAAAAAAGTAGTTCTGGAAAGTCAGACAGAAACGCTTGGACCCAAACAGCTGAAGTGACAGAAGCTACATTACTAGTGGCATATGTCGGGAGCGTGGAGAGATTGAGAGGAAAAAAAAAGAGAAAAGAAAAAACGAAAAGAAAAACCAAGGCCCAGGAAGGACGAAAAAGAGTGAAGCAAAAGGACGCGGTGGAAAACAGAGGAGCCGCACGTAATAGCCTCAATGCCACTGGGATTGGTTTCATTCAATTGAAGCATTCTCTCCTCTCTGAGCTGGAGGTGAATGAAGAGAGGAGGAAGAGGAGAGGAGGAAGAGGTGGGAGAGAGGAGGAGAATAGATGAGGAGGTGGAGAGGAGAGAGGGGAAACGGGGGAGGATTAGAAGGGAGTTGAGGTGAGGAGTATACACAGGAGGAGAGAGAAAAGGAGAGGTAAGGGAGAGAGGTGAGGAGGAGGTGAATGAAAAGGGGAGGAAGAGGAGATGGAGGATGAGGAGGGGGATAGATAAGGAGGTGAAGAGGACAGGGGAGGAGGGAAGATAGGAAAGGAGGAGAGGGGAGGTGAAGAGAGTAGAATAGATGAGGAGGAGGAGGTCGGAAAGGTAGGAAAGGAGGAGGAGAAGGAAAGAAAGGAGGACAAGAGGTAAGGGGGTGAGAAAGAGGAGAGGAGGAAGAGTGGAGAGGAGGAGAATAGATGAGGGGGAGGAGGAGTGGAGAGGAGGAGGAAGGGAGAGTACAAAAGAAGGAGGAGAGACAGGAAGAAGAGGGGTAAGGGGGAGAGGAGAAGAAAGAAGGAGAGATGAAATAAGGGGGGAGGAGAGGAGAAGAGGAAAAGGGAGCAAGGACAGGAGAAAAGAGGAGGAGAGAAGGTTCCGGAGCTTAACAAGCCAAAAACAATACATGCAAATTCTACATGCAAAATCGACCAAATAAAACTATTAAAAACAAAAAAGACAAGATACGAACGAAGAAGAAAGTAAATCAAGTGTTATGAGAATATTTGTAATAGTTAGGCCGTTCAATAACATGTGCCTGGAGACAAGCAGGCGGCAGATTCTCCATCAGAAAAAGTCCCATAGTGCACCTTTAAAAACCCATGCACCTTCACAAGACTCAAATTGCCTTCACAACAATGAATCTCCAGTTTATAGCCAAAAATATAGCACGGATAGCTACTGTTGTTAGCCTTATTTAAACTCTGCTCCACACAGAGGTCACAATATAAGATTAATGCATTACTTTTTAAAGAAATTTTACTTTTCAGAGTACTTTTCTAGCAGCAATATTTTTATTCAAGCAACATTACACTTACTTGAGTATAATTTTTGGCTACTCTACCATAAAAATACTACTGTAATGCATAGTTATCCACCAAAACTATCTCCATATGTTTCCAAATATAAAATAATGCATACATTGTCTCCTTGAAACCACACCACCCCCAGTGTTCAGCTCCCCCTCCTGTATTAAAAGTGAGTTATGTAACACACAGAGTCGTGGCCAAATTGGAGCAGAATAAACCAAGTCTTCACACTTAAAGCCCTGGTATATTTTTAAATTTGAGGCTCCGCATATTGTGAGCCTCCCCGGAGAGCAAACAGAACCACAGACTGCAGGAGACGCACTTTTAAACACAGCTCTTATAAATAAACCACTAATTGGTCATATTTCGGTACAAAGCCCGGCTCAGACTCTTTCCCATCTGCCCCGGCGATTAACACTAACACTGTGTTAAGTGTAACTGCAACAATTACACTTAGAATTTTAAAAAAGATGATGTGAAACTGTCCACATAACATGAAGGAGCGTCATAGGATTTGGACACAGGGGAAACTTAAATATTCTGGTTTCAGTATCGGTATCGGCCGATATTGATTCATTTTTTGGCGATTTTAGTTTTTGTTATATGATGTTATAATGATTTTTTTTTTTTTTTTTTAATTCCTAGATTGTTCTCAATGTATCAGATTTGTCTTTTGGAACAGACTCATGAGTTAAAATGGAACTTAAAAAAAATAAAAATAATAATAATAATAACACTAAATAATAACAATAATACTAAATAATAATAATAATAATAATAATAATAATAATAATAATAAAACTACAGCTTAGGTTTACAAAAAAATGTAACAAATTATGTATATTTCAGATAAATTAATTTTGTTATATTTCAAAAAAACTAAAAAGTAAATTGGTTAAAAAAAAAAAAAAGCTATGGATTTATATCGGTATAGAAAAATAGGTTATCGGCCACAGCAGCAGGCCAAAAATCGGATATCGGTACTAAAACAATCCATATATCAGCCTATCCTTAATATAGACACAGTATTGATGCACTAATAATTAATTAATAATTAAAATATTTAAAACATTTCAATTTAAAGGCACTGTACGTGATCTTTACTTAAAAATCTAATTTTCTGAACTCATTCGAAGAATCCTAATTATTCACTGTGATGAGTTTATAGGTGCTAGTAACAACTAGCATGGTAACGGTGCACTTGCTGGTTCGTAGACAATAAAAACATGTTGAAATTAGATGCAAACGGCACACAGTGGTCTCATTTTGACCATTAGAGCTACTTTTATAATATTGAGCCACATTTTTTTTTTTTTTTTTGCAACTTTAACGTTCTTATCTTTCAAAACTTTTTCTTTTACTCTACTGCCGTCCTTGTACTTTGGCGTTGTAACACTGAAATTTCCCCTTTGTGAGACAAATACAAGGTTCACTCTTCCTTCATCTTTGCAGCTCTAAGCACTTTAAATTATGCTAAAAACAATAGCTGCTAGCTGCTGACTTTTCATAGCACATTGATCTGCGGACAGGTGTTTTTCAAGACATTGTTTTAGCAATAAAAGTTTAAAAGTAACTGAACAACTGTAACTGAATTTGATGCAAGATATACAAGTTAACATAGACTGTGGAACATTCCAGACAAAGCAATAACGCCTCACCCTTCACCAGAAAAGTTCCAAATCACAACTTTAACTCAATTTATCATAACACAAGACCTTTGAGGACAGTTTAATAAAGACACATTGGTGCTAGAGACCGAAATACACAACTTATACTTGATAAATATTCATACTGTGTACTTGTTTCCTTCATAGGTCACTGCATTAAATCATCTGATTAAGTCTAATTATTATGCATTGTACTAAATGAACTATAGATGAACTAGAAATGGTGTAAAAAAGTTTGCCCAGAGCCGCATTTATGGCACAGACGGCACAGATGCACGGGAGGGGAATCAAAAGGACAGAGTGATTCGTATATTGCACTCTGGGGTGAGACTGCGGGGGCATTCACTCTGGGGAAGATTGGCAATGTACTGTATTCTAAATCATGAGAAAATGGCTTCATAATCCTCCTCAGACAGACACGGCCCAACTTTTAAGACTATTGGGCTCTTACTGTGTTACTGTGGCAGAGTGGTTAGCCTGTCTCCTGCAATCTGTAAGCGGGTTATGGGTTAGACTCATGTCATTGCTTTGCCTGAAATGTTCCGCAGTATGACATTAAACAGCTCTACTTTACATTTATTCAATTGCAGGTGGTTTTATAGCTCATAAATACCTAGAAAAACAGCCATTTTGACTGTGAGCGTGGTCGCCTCCCCACAGATCTGACCTGTATCTTGGTCTGGTCTCCATGAAGATAGAAAGGCTCAATACCATACTGTTTAACATCTCATTTGACAGACTTTCCACCAGAAAAGTTACAGTGCACTTTTAAATGCCCTGTATTACATAAAAAAGGATCTGTGAGCTTTAAGTCGTGTTATAATGTTGTTTCCTCCTTAAAAAACAGACCTGGAGTTGTATTTTGTTTCATTCACATGTTTGAAAAACTCTTTATATATCCAAAGCTCAAAATGCCCACCTTGTGATATCATGAAGGGGTAGTTTTCAAGTTAACGCCTACTTTTTAACTTTTGTTTAGTAGAGATCGGCAATTCCAGGGCTGAAATGATCAAAATGATTCTAGTGAAGGTGTGGAGTTTAAAAACACAGTGGATCACTTCCTGTATCACCACATGACATCACAAGGTGGAACAGAGTGTTTTCAGGTTGAGAGAAGAAGTCAGTCTAAATATGCAGGATTTGTGTGCCAGTTGTGTGTCTGAATGAAACAAAACACAACTCCAGGTGTGTTTGTGATGAGGAAACGAGATTATAACATAGATCAGAAAGAAGTGTCATTTAAAATAAGGAATAGGTACGATGTTTGAAATGAGATCAACCTTCTTTCTCTTTTTCTTTTGCACAAAACGTATAATTGGGAAAAAAAAAAAAAAAAAAAAAAAAAAAAGAGGCAATCACAATACTTCAATGTACTTTTGACGACTACAAGCTGACATGTCACTGTGTAGTTTCCACTTTTTATCCAGAGGGAATTTGTCGATTTTTCTGAATATTTCTTTCTTTTTTTCCCCCCGCAGAGTTCCAGTTCAGAAATTTGACAATGTGACTCAATAATGGACTGTCACTCCCTTTTAACTGTCTTTGTCCCACGTATTTGAGCAAAACATGTAAAGATAAGTTATATAAGCAGCTCTTGAGGTCAAAACATGTCTGGCGTGTGCTGTCTGCATCTGCTTACAAATCGCTTTATTGTCCGGTAATCAGGAAGTGTGTATTAGCATGCTAGTTGTTGGCATGCTTTACGGTGTCTCCAGAACTCCGCTCTGACCTCTGAAAGATGCAAAAAGCACTTATAAACTCATCACAGATGCTCAGAATGCGTGAGGTAAGTGAGGAATAACTTTAGACCACACAAACCGTTTTCAGTGAAGTAGTTGTGTTTTTTTTATTTTATTATTTTCACGTTTTTAAGGCTGTAAAAAACAAAGTATAATGTCTTCAATATAGCAATAGTTCAATATTTGTCAAAAGCAGTGAATCTCCCATGGCGTTATATATTGTAGGCCCATGCCATCCATGTCCATTTCGCATACGCAGCTCGTGTGGTCAACATATGTCCGCTGCATAATGTCTGCAGCTACACAATTAGAAAGCATTTTAGAGTTTGATAATCAGGAAGTCTGTATTAGCATGCTAGCTTTACCATGACAGCAAAACTCCGAGCTTGTTTCTGAGAGTTGTGAAAAGCTCTTATAAACTCACAGATGCTGAGAATGCATAATAAATAAATGAGGAATAACTTTGGACCACTGCAACCCGTTTTCAAAGAACTAGTTGTGTTTTTCACATTTTTAAAACTATAAAAATCAAAGTATATTTCCTTCAATATGGCAAGTTCAACAAAAACAGTCAGTCTCCCATAGAGTTATATAGGCCCCCATACTCAGCTTATGTCCCTGCATACTGTCTGCATCTAATTAGAAAGCATTTTAGTGTTTGGTAATCAGGAAGTCCGCGTTAGCATGCTAGCTTTACCGTGACAGCATGAAAACTCCGAGCTTGTTTTTGAAAGTTGTGAAAAGTGCTTCTAAACTCACTGCAGTGAATATTTAGGACGCTCTGAATGCGTAAGGTAACCGACAAATTACTCTAGTTGTGTTTTTGCACTGCGTAACATTTCTAGTGGAGGGTCCGTCACCTGCCGTCTCCATGAAAATGTTACTGTTTGTCTAGAATGTTCCACAGTATAGATTAAACTATCTAAAATTTATTGTGAGGGAGACAAGCAGGTTACAGCACAATGCTACTTTACAATTCAGATCTGTGGATAGTCGCCCCATTCGCATGAGTTATTGTATTTTTGAGCAACAGAAACACTTGTAATGAATGACTGCTTGCTGGGTATGTTTATTGTCATACCATGGAACATTCAAACAATAACATCTTTATGGAGACAAATAAAAATCAAATATATTTTAGTATGCCAAGTTCAATATTTGTCAAAAACAGTGAATCTCCCGTAGAGTTATACAGACCTCTGCCCTGAAATCATGAGATTATAAAAGTCTAGAATGTGAACACAAACTATAGAAACATTTCACACCTCAAAACCACACCTGCCCGAAAAGAATGTGTTTTTTTTTTACCCTGAGGAAAAGCAGAGCCCTATTTGAAGGCTCTCCTCTCTCCACATTTGGGTCTGTAGGACGGCGGTGGTGATGTAATGTGTTGTGCAGAGTTGCCTCATGTTCTTGACAGGTTGGAGCTAAACTCTGGACAGGTCTCTGTGGGAGTGTGCAGTAACACGCCATTCACTCCTGTAATCCAGCCACTGTTCTCCGCCAACTTCTGATAACTTACACAGTTTAAACTTCAAACTGGCTTTTTAAGTGTGAGTATTACTGTAAGATGAAGATGTCTGCACTTCAAAATGTACCTGATGGACTGTATAAAACTGAAATCCAAATAGGAAGTGAGCATAGGCATCATTCAATTCCAATCGCTCCAATTGACTTTCTATAATAAGATTGTCACCTCTCACTTTATAACTGCTGAAAAAGACTCTCTACATCATCCTAGGATTTTTAGTTTGCAATTTTGTCTGAAATCAAGATCTGAACATCAGTATCAGACCAATCTTTCCCCGAGGTTGCTACCGCTAGCGTTAACAACAGGTTTGATAGACAGCGTTGTTATCCTCCCGCCCCCAGAGGTATGGATGGGTAGCAGTGAGTACCATCAACGATTTTGCACCTGATCAGCTCTTTGGTTGCTAGGATACCCGTGCTCGGACTCACCGCTTTAACTGCTGGCCTCGATGAGCTTCATTTGGCTGGAGTCAAACACTATGGGTGACGTCAGAGTAAAGTAAGTTTAATGTCACTCCTCCAATTGGTCAGCCTCCTTAAGGCATTTACCCTATTTACCCTATGACAATTTTTTTTTTTTCTTTCTTTTTTTTTCCAGCCAACATTGATTTCTTATTAAAATCATATGCAACTGACTATTAACATAATTACTATTAACAAGTTGCACAAAACAAACATTTACTCATTTCCATTTAACACTAAAAACTAAAACTAAACAAATTTCTTCTTCCACAGTCTGAACTCTGAACTCTCCACTCCAGTGGATTGGCTCTAAACCTTTCGATACCCAATATAGGTATTGTGATACTATTTTTTATTTATTTTTTTTTTAATGCTGTTTTTACTTAGAATTTAAGTGGATTTTTTAAATTACTATTATTTATTTATTTATTTATTTATTTATTTATTTATTTATTTATTTATTTATTTATTTAAACATACACAGTACCAGTCAAAATTTGGACTAACCTGCTCATTCAATGTTTTTTTTTTTTTTTTTTTTTTGTCCAAACTTTTCACTGGTCGTGTATGTTAAACCAGCACCAGTCAAAAGTTTGAAAGTTTGGACACACCTTATTTCATATATCCGACGTCTTCTGAATCAAATGCAGAAAGTAGTAAACATAGAAAAAAAAACAACAAAAAAAAAACAAAAAAAAACATCGAATTAGAGGGTGAGTCCAACCTTTTGACTGGTAGTGCATATTTATTAGTTTATCAGTATAAGTATTTACTGCATAACACCAAGGTAATTCATATAGTAGATGAATTTCAATGAATTTTAATATGATGGTCATTGTTATTTGTGTTGATACAGTGATACTGGCCATACAAAACAATAACAAAACAAAAAACACTGGTATCACTCATCACTATTACCTGGAGATTTGATCATTTCCGTTTGTTTCACCGTCACATTTGCATATATCTGTGAACTGTATGAAACACTTTTATACACAAGCTGCATGGTGTCTCAATGTTAAACGCCGCAATGCATTATGGGCGTTTTCTTTTATCTTCAAACAAACGCAAATCATTTTTTAAGGTTGTGTGAGGTCAACATTCATCTCCACCATAGTATATTTTCACTGCTATAATGTATGCAGCTTGGGCTTTTTCAAATTGACGCTTCCATATTCATTCTGGAACATTCGAGGCCCCACAGCTGATAGTTAGATGGGTCGCCACGGAGATAAGCTCCAGGCAAGTCTTTCTCTGTCAAAACAAGAACCAAGTCCAATCGCATTTTCAGAACTACAATTTATATCTTTAAAGGTGTACTGTGGAGTTTTTTTTCTGGTGGAGGGCAGGCAATGCTTGTTATTGCGATGCCTGGAATGTTCCACAGTATGGCATTAAACATTCTTGCCTTAGATATGTTTTCATTGCTCGAAATTACCATTCAAATGTGTTCTTACTGTGAGTGGGCTTGCCTCTCCATGGATCTGACATGTAACCTGGTCTTGCGGTGTCACCTCCCTGTCTCTTTGTTACTACTATTATTAATACCATACTGTAGAAAATGATTAGTGAAGCAATAATGTATCCCCCCATCACCACCACCACCAAAAGAAAAGTTACACAGTGCAGCTTTAATGTTTTTATAAACTTAATTTGTCTTTTAAATTGTGGCTAGTGACCTGCTAACTGTAAATTGTAATTGTAAAAATGTGTAAAAAGGTGTTTGTGAAGGTAAAATAAGCACTATCTGTTAGTGATGTTACTAATAACTGTTCTATTGACTACTACTATTACTACTACTACTACTACTACTACTACTACTACTACTACTACTACCACTACTACTACTACCACTACTACTTCTAAATCTACCACTACCAGTACTACTACTACTAATACTACTACTACTTCTACTTCTAAATCTACCACTACTACCACTACTGCTACTAAATCTACTACTACTACCACTACTTCTAATTCTGCTACTACTACTACTACTACTACTACTACTACTACTACTACTACTACTAATTCTGCTACTACTACTACTACTACTACTACTACTACTACTACTACTACTACTAATAATAATAATAATAATAATAATAATAATAATAATGTCAGTATACCCCCCCTCTGTCAAACTGAGTAAGCTGAGTGAAGCATGTATACATTACTTTAGTACAAACTGTAAAATACAAAGTAAAGGTGTTCCATAAAATGTAACATGGCTGCTTTAAAACCTACAGCAAAATGAGTTGGAGAGAGCAGCAAAGGCTCCTGGGAAGCGTAGTGAAGAGTCCCATTTAAACCTGGACAGAGTACGATTTGGTTAGCGTCTGAAATAATGAAACGCTCAGTAAAAGCCTGTCACCGGAGCAAGTCAGGGGAGTGGGGCAGGTGGGAGTGCGCTCAAAGGCGCTCAGCAGGGGGCAGCGTTCTGACAGAAGCCCCATTTGATTTGGGCTGAATCTTGTTAACTACACTGCTTGTACTTACAGCTACTCAAGTCTTAATTTATTTGGAGGTGAATTAATCTTTAAAGGTCCGATATTACACAAAATTGATTCTTGTGAGCTTTAATCCATGTTCTAATGTTGCTACCTCATCAAAAACATACCTGGAGTTGCGTTTTTGTTTAGGTAATCCTTTATCATTAGCCTGTATACAGCTCCAAAGCTAAAAAAATGCTCTGTTCCACCTTGTGATGTCATGAAGCGATAGTTTTCAAGTTAACAGCTACTGTTTGCCATGTGTTCACCTTCACTAAAATCATCCAAATGATTTTAGTGAAGGTGTGTGGAGTTTAAAAACCCAGTGGGGTATTACCACATGACATCACAAGGCGGAACAGAGTGTTTTTTTTTTTTGTTTGAGAGAAGAACTCAGTCTAAATACAGTCCCTGACAAAAGTCTTGTCGCTTATCCATTTTGTAGAAACAAAAGCTTATAACCTGACTTTAAATTAATCCATTGGTTTTAGAAATGTCTCATATGAAAGCTAAAACCCTCCCAAATTATGCTCAATATACTAAAATAAATTTGCTTCACTGAAGAAAGATTGATCATTTAATGAACACAGAAAGGTCAGATTTTGGCAAGACAAAAGTCTTGTCACCTACAGAAAATTGAACAAATAATTTACTTCAAATACAAAAATATGTTGCATAACGTCAGTGAATTAAGTAGTGGTGCTGTGAGATCCATATTTAATATCTTGTATGACTTCCATGAGCTTGAAGGACTGCATCCATGCGGTTCGACAATGATTCATACAATTTGTTGATGAAGTCATCAGGAATAGCAAAGAAAGCAGTCTTACATGCCTCCCAGAGTTCATCAAGATTCTTTGGTTTTGCCTTCCATGCTTCCTCTTTCATTCTACCCCAGACATGCTCAATGATGTTCATGTCTGGTGACTGGGCTGGCCAGTCCTGGAGCACCTTGATCTTCTTCGCCTTGAGGAACTTTGATGTAGAGATAGAAGTATGCGATGGAGCACCATCCTGCTGCAAAATTTGACCCCTTTTATGGTTGGGAATGTAAGAGGTAGCTAATACGTCTTGATATTTTAGGCTATTGATATTGCCTTCCACCCTGCAAATGTCTCGCACACCCCCATACTGGATGTAACCCCAGACCATGATTTTTCCGCCACCAAACTTAACTGTTTTCTGGGTGAATCTTGGATCCATGCGGGCTCCAGTAGGTCTCCTGCAATATTTGCGGCGGCTGTGATCTAATTCAACCGAGGATTCATCTGAGAAATCCACCTTCTGCCACTTTTCCAGTGTCCATCCTTTTAGCAGGCTGTGGGCCTTGGCAAATGCCACACGGTTTTTTAATTGCCTTTTGTTTAGTGCTGGTTTCTGTGCACTGATTCGACCATGGAGGCCATTTCGAGACAGAATTCTACAAACTGTTCTGGTTGACACAGGGACTTGAGGTGACCAGGCCTGGTGGAGCTCTGCTGCAGTGGAAAAGGGGCTGGCCTTGGATTTTCGAATCAACAAACGGTCCTCCCGAGCAGTTGTTTTGCGGGGTCTGCTGGACCTGGGCTTGTCAAAAACATCTCCAGTCTTTTCAGATCTTTTTCTTATTCTTTGTACTTGACGCTGAGACACATTGAAGGTGTCAGCCACCTCAGCAGTGGATCTGGTCTTCAGCCTCTTGATAATTAACGCTTTGGTCTCAGGGTGGATCTTAGGCATGTTGTCAGAGGTCAAGTTGCAGTTGATGTGAAGGTCTGGTGTGCTGGGGTTCTTTTTATACACACCCACTAATTGATTGATCAGTAACTGATCACAGGTGAGGCTGTAATCTAGGATTGGGTGCATCATATGACAAGGCGACAAGACTTTTGTCTTGCCAAAATCTGACCTTTCTGTGTTCATTAAATGATCAATCTTTCTTCAGTGAAGCAAATTTATTTTAGTATATTGAGCATAATTTGGGAGGGTTTTAGCTTTCATATGAGACATTTCTAAAACCAATCGATTAATTTAAAGTCAGGTTATAAGCTTTTGTTTCTACAAAATGGATAAGCGACAAGACTTTTGTCAGGGACTGTATACAGGGTTTGTGTGTTAAACATGTGTGAATGAAACAAAACACAACTCCAGGTGTGTTTGGAAACAATTGTAACATAAATCGGAAAATAGTGTAATATGGACCCTTTAAGTAATCTAAAATGCCTACAGTTAGTTCAAGTATGATTGTGATTTTAAATTTCATAAACGTATCTATGTCCCCAGATACAAGGTAAACATATTCGAATTAAATACAGCTTTTATTGAACAATGTAATGCTGATTTATACTTGGTTACAAACACACTGAACATAAAGGCCCATTTCTGTTATAATTTGGTGTTTTGGTTCAAGACAGTTATCCAATCAGAAAGCAGAATGAGCCTCACATGACTCTCTCATTTGGGTTGCCACTTTCAGTGCTGAAATCCACTTGGTTTAAACCTAAAAGAGCTTTATTCTTTCTTTTTATTTGTAGAGCCCTTTACAACAAACAGGTGACCTAAGTATAAAACACAGTATAAAAACATGCATCATCTGATTTTAATCCTCACTACCTAAACTCCAGTGTTAGTGCAGCCTCCACAGCTCAGTGAGTGAATTCTGGAGATTGCACATGAGCCTTGGCCTGTCCATACACTGAGAATGAGAAAACTGTATGTATGTGTCCTGTATCTGCAGGTTAAGTCAGGGTCACACTCTGTATTCTAGTGCATTCAGGAGGTGCGCTGAGTCCTCTGCACTTGAAATATTTGCTGATTATAGAGTCAATTTAATCCACATTTGCGTTCTCCTTTGGGTTAGTCCTGGTTTAGAACTACACCCGTCAATGGTTTGGACTTTTTCATTTGGTGTTTCTTTACCTCCATGACCTTTAACACTGTAGATTCTCACATAAGGCACCAAAACTGTGAATGAACACAAAGTGAATGCAGTGCTAAAAACTCAACACATGTTTGGTTTTACACTCTTCAAACTCACCACCCTTTGTTTTGATCACTGCTTTACACACACTAACAAACCTTGACAGGGCACAGCTGTGAAGTGAAAACCATTTCAGGAGACTTTATCATGATGTTCACTGAGAGAAGGCCAAGAGTTTGTAACGCTGTCGACAAAGCAAAGGGTGTTTTTTCCCCCGTTTTGGTACATATGTTCTTATATCTTGCTTCATGTATTAGATGTATTCGGCAAGTCTAAAGTATAAACTAAAAAACAGAAAATCTCTTAGTGTGGTCACCTCCTCCTCTGCATTTCAAGCCAAACTCACACAGAGCCGCCCAATCAGGTTTGTTTGTTTCAGTGACGCATGGGAAACAGACAATCTCATTGGTTACCATCATCTCAGACAAAATCAAGCTTCTATCACATCAGACTAACAGTGTTTAGGGCTTCACATTCATTCTGCGCTCTACAATGCTTTTTTCTGTCCTCTTTGCTACTTGCAGCCATGTTTTGAGACCAAGGGATCACGTGTTCCTCTGATTGGCTCATCCACCTGTCAATCACGTCCGTCTGAACTAAGAGAGATAAGACTATTGCCCAGACTGCACATCTCTATATACTCTTGGCTGACCAGGCAGGTGGCGTATTTATAACACATTTTATTAGACCTGAAAATGTCAAACACCCCATGACTCATTTTTATTATAGCATTTCACATTTGGATGCGGCTTCAGCTCATAGGTGTCAACAGACCCATTTTAAATGACCCAAAACAGTTTTATTTGAGAGAAATATTTCAAATGACTCAACATACACTGTCACTATACATGAACCTTTATGCCTGGTTAGGAAATATTGTATGAATGAAAGCTAATGAAGGATGTGGTGTCGTGTCATGTTATGTCTTGTTATGTTATATGTTATGTTCAGTTTTATTTTATGTTATTTATTATTATTATTATTATTATTATTATTATTATTTTATCGCTGAACGAGGCAGTGACTGACCTGAAAGATAAGATCATGGCCCGAATGAACACAAAGCAACCCCGACGCCAGTTACAGAGGCAGAGTGAAGTACCATGTGAAAGTCTCCTAGAAGATGTGAATGCAGCACTGAGAGCGATCCCTACCACAACCATCACTGAAACCAATGAGCTGATATACACTTCAGCAGCAGTGAGGTGCTGGGCTATAAGAGCAACCATGGGAGCCATGAGAGACAATACCCTCCATGGAAAAGACGGTTAGAGGCTAAAATCAAGGAGAGAAGTGAGCCAACTGTCAGAGGCCCAGAAAGATGCAATGAAAAAGCAAGTACCCAAGAGGTACAGCCAGATGCCCATACCTGAAGAACTTGAAACTGCCAAACAAAGGCTACAAGCCTTAACCAATCAAGAGGTACATGCAAGAAAATGAAGCCAGAAGAATAAACTCCCTGTTCGCAACACAACCTGCAAAAGTGTACACTCAGTGGCAGGGAATAACAACAGACCAGACCCACCAAGGCTGGAGACTGTAAGGGACTGGAAAGGCAAATGGGAGAGGGAGGCATCACATAACACCAATGCACAGTGGCTGGTGGCTCTGAGAGAAGACCACAGCAACCTCCCTGAACAAGATCCAGTCACCATCACAGTGGTAGACATTCAGGAAAGAGTCTCAGGCAAAATTGGACAGCACTAGGCCCTGACATGACTGGCTAAAGAAGCTCACTATAAACTCCACAAGCACAAATTAAACCAGCTGCTAATGGACAGGAACCTTAATGGCTAACCCAAGGGCATACGATCCCGATCCTGAAGGATCCCTCAAAGGGTACAGTCCCATCCAACTATCGGCCAATAACCTGTCTCATAGAAGCTCATGTCAGGCATCATTGCGGCTAAGATAAGTGGGCACATGGATCAATACATGAGCACAGCACAGAAGGGCATCGGCAAAAACACCAGGGGAGCCAAACACCAACTCCTGGTTGACCGAACAGTCGCCCGTGACTGCAGAACCCGTCAGACCAACCTGTGCACTGCCTGGATTGAATACAAGAAAGAACCTATGACTCAATGCCACACACATGTATCACTGAGTGCTTGGAGCTGTGTGTGTGTGTGTGTGTGTGTGTGTGTGTGTGTGTGTGTGTGTATATACACACATATGTGTGTTGATATTGTAAACATGGCTGACCACTACCAGCCACTAACTCACTCTACACATTTACATATAGACAAATTATATGAATTGTCTTGCTCAAGGACCCAACAACAGCATGTACTGGTCTGAGCTGTGATTGAACCTTCAACCCTCCTATTGAGTGCTCTAACCACTGTGGCACTGCTGCTCACATGTTTCTTCTCACATTTGTATCACTACATTTGTGACATTCTCCAAAGCTCGGTGATTGTGTAAGATTACATAACCCACAATGAATGAAGGCGCTTAATTTAGTTGTAAAAGTTGCATAATGTGCTTGTCAAATCTTGAGTAGAAGTAGAAGCAGGGCATAAGTGTGCTCCTCTCCTCCACTCCTCTCATCCTTTCTTTTCCTCTCTGCCTCACCTTCTTCTTCTCTCCTTTCTCTTCCTTTCCTCCTCTTTTTCTGCACTACTGCCCTGCTCTTGTCAACTCTTCTCTTCTGCCTCTCCTCTCTTCTCCTTCACCATTGCATCTGCACCTCTTCTCACATATCCTATTCTCCTCATTTTCTTTTTCCCCTCTTTTCCTATCATCCCTTCCTCTCCGTCTCGCTCCCTCTACTTCCCCTATCTACCACTCTTCTCCTCCTCTCCCCCTCTACTCTCCTCTTCTTCTATGCTCTTCTGCTCCAGCCCTTCTCTCCTCCTCTGCCCCCTCTTCTCCTCTCCTTCTCTCCCTCTCTCCTCCTATTCTCAACTGTCTTTTCCTACTCTCCCCATCTGCTTTTCTCCTTTCTCCCCTTCTCCTCCTTTTTCCCTCCTTTCTCCTCTCCTCCTCTTGTTCTCTTTCTCTCCTCATCTCCTCCCCTCCACTCCTTGTCTCCTCTTTCCCTCCTTCTTCCTCTCCTCTGTCATTTCACACTCCTCTACCTCTCGTCCTTCTCCCCCATCTCCTCCTATTCTCCCCGTCTCTTCTCCTCCTCTGACTCTCCTCACTTGCTTTTCTCCTTTTCTCCCTTCCTCTTCTCCTTTCCTTATCTCCTTCTTTCTCTCCTTTTTCCTCTCCTCTGCCATTTTCCCTCTTTTCCGCTCCTCCACCTCTCTCCTCTCCCTCCTCTCCTCTTTTTCTCATCCCTACCCTCTTCTCTTCCACTCCTCCGCCTCCTCTCCTCTACCTCTCTCCCCCTCCTCTCCTCTGCCATTTTTCCTCTTTTTGCGCTCCTCCACCTCTCTCCTCTCCTTCTCCTCCTTCTCCCCTTCCTTCTCTCCTCTTTTCCACTCCTCTGCCTCCTCTCCTCCTCCCCTCCCTCCCTCTCTTCCTCCTCTCCAATAACAAGCGGTATGTTTGGGGCTAGCGCAGTGAGAAACCTGGATAGCTGTGCTTTGGTGAGGAGGCAGTGATGAGGAGGTGTAGGTGGACCAGGGATCATAGCTGTCAAATGTGCTTCCCCCCAGCCGTGTGATGCATGCTCTCCTCTCTCCTCTTCCTCCTCCCTCTATCCCTCCCTCCCTCCCTCTCCGCTACGGAAAACCCCTGCTAAACCGCGCATCTTTTCAAACTCCCTCCCTCTCTCCATCTCTCTGCCTCTCTCTCTTTCTCGCCTCTGTATTTTCGTGGATGCCTCTGTCCCCCCACGCGCTGCTCGCCTGCCCGCCCGCCCTCTCTCTCTTTCTCTCCCTCCCTGCTCATTCGCTCAGCTCTCCTCCTCCTCCTCCCTCGCTCCTTGCCGCTCTCACAGCCTACTTTTGCTTTTTTTCTCAATCTCTGTATGCAGGTTGTATCTAACGGAGAGACCGGTGCTACACGTTACAGCTCCCACTCTTCAGGCTTTCTTCCTCCCCCCGTTCCTCTCTCGCATCTTCACCAACAAGAATCTGTGAGTACATTTTCTTATGCTAATTACCTCTGCGCTGGCTGGCTTTCTCCGGAATCCGCGATCTCTCTTCGGCTGTTTTTTGTAATTGTCTGTTTAGCTATTCTCTGTCCACGCTCTCTTCTGTGGATGCCTGCACAGTGTCACTACGCTCTGCCTGCTGATTGCGTTAGCGAAACACAGCGCGGAATGCCACACGAGGGAAAGACCCCAATATTAGTGAATGGGGAGATGCGCTGTCCATGGTGCTGATACTGTACCGCCACTGCCGTCTTCCCCGTGACTGATTGAAGATTCAAATTGCCGAAACGGGTCTCGCGAAGGGGGCGTGTCTTGTTTGCTGGATTTTTTGGTAATAGTTACATGCGAGACAAACAGATGAATAAATAGATAGATAGTTGTTTTGTTTAGAGCTGCTGGAATTTCGAGGAGAGGGCTATCGGCTAAACTTCTTTGATTGGGAAAGAAGCGGGGAGCATATGTTTGGTGCCATTCGTTGAGTTTTAATTGAGCGCCGTACGAGAAGGAGGGTGGCAGATGCCGCTTTACTGTTGGGCATATGTGTCGGTGGGTGTATGTCAGTGATTGTGAAGGACATAGTTTTTTTTACTGTCGATTTGAGGAGCTAAATTACGCTGGCACTCCTGTCGCTGTCTCACGGAGGAGTCACAACTTGTTCCAATTATTTCTAAACGCCTGAAATCCCGTATTTTTCTCGAGAAATAAATCGCATGGTGGTTTTCAGTGACGCCTTTTTTTTTAAAATCACTGCTACTACAACGATTGTGTGTACCAAGACTCATTGAGAAATTAGCTGTGGACTTCATGATGTATTAACCAGATTATAAGGTGTACAATGTGATCACGATTTGGCGTTTTATTCAAGTTGGGAGCATTTTTTTTTGATAATTCATAATATTTGTATCGGAAACTAAAGCAAAGTTTGTCAGCACTTGAGATTTTTGTATGCACCATTGTTCTTTTATACTTGCTGTTACGTAATTATCTGTTTTTTATAATTATCCTGCTGGACTTTGTGAAATCCTGCCAGCAACGCCAATAAGTTCCACAGCACTGTTGGGTAATCACTAATACAAATAGACAATGTGGTTAATTATAAGCAATTCTTGTCTGGTTTGTAGATATAATTTTATTAACAGTAGCTTTAGGAAGTTTATGTGTTTTGGGTACATCGAAAATTCCTCATTGAAAATGTATATATTGAAAATGGCATTGTATCTGGGTTTCTCAGGGTGGTGTGTGTCCAAAAGTGGTATGCCACCTTGTTACAGAAATGAAAAAAAATCTTGCTATGTAGTGAAATCATTTGGTTTTAGGGTTAGTGCTAATTTCCACCTGTAGTCCTTGGGGAAACTGATGTTACGTCTCAAATGCTTTTAAAGACATATTTTTAGCGTTTTTGTGTGTGTTTTTTTAGTATTACATCAGACAGTTGTCATAATTACCTCATTTTGCTTGGATGTTTGCATCTACATGAAGAATTGCACCACCAACCTCTAGCATTTCAGCTCCGTGTCCAACTACGTTCTATTTTTGACTCGAACTCTTTAACACTTGAAACCATTGAAATTGCTCTGATATTACTGGCCACTTAAGCACTGTATCACATAACCTGCATTGCCTTGGGAATGACTTATCCCACAATGCAATGTTGATGTTTAGTTACACAATACTGGTGGTATATGCTTTCTAGTGTTGTACTCATTAGGGGGGTGCATTACATGATATGTCCTGGTACTAAAACACAGGAAGTTTACAATATATTCTGATTTATCAATAATTATGTATAATATTATTTTTCGAGTACACCTTCATGAGAACAAAATTGGATTAAATACAGTTGGGTTCATTTTTAAATCATGAAAACAGTAAAAGGAACTTAAATGTAAATGGAACGTAAAAAAGTATTGCGATGTATCACGGAATCGATGTTTTCTTACACCCCTGGTACTTATACTTAAATTTCAAACTCGATTTCAATACTAAGGAATATACCGATTCCAATAACGTGATAATAATAAAAAAACAAAAAAAACACTCTTTCTTTAGACAATAGAATGTGATTTTCAGCACTAAATCATAGTATTTTCTTTTCTATTCCCATGTTGTCTTATATCTGTGTAATCCCAGCTCAACATCATTCTAAAGACATTCAGGAAAGGTTAATTTCTGTCCTGTTGATTTGACTTTTTTAGTATTCATACTTCTTCAAAAGAGTATCTAGTTTCGATACTAGTTTTCGTATAGATTAGTATCTGATTTTCAATACTTCTGATGCTTTCTCCCATGAATTCCTCACCAGAAAGTTCATAATATTCCATGCTCTGTTTTCCTTAAAAGTAGGTCACAACTAAATAATTAGGGAACGTTGCGGAGAACCAGCCCTTCCGTTCATGGCAAAGCTTTATCTTTTGTCTGAACTTAACTGCATTCAGAAAAAAAAAAAAAAAAGAAAAAAAAAAAACATTGCACTTGTTTGTATATGCAAGTCTGTGTAGATTCTCTTAAAACGGTGGGCCTTATAGAGCTTACATATTTCCATAAAAGCTCCCGAAATGGAAGAGGATTGCTGGTGCGTAAACAGGCGTAATCAAGACTGCAGCGTCGAGTCGCATGAATAATTTCGAAAATGTGGGTCCGGAGGAAAAAAAAAAGGCAAAAATTAAAAAAATAAATGAGTTTGTGGAGCACTTCTTTGGAGAGTTCACTTTGTAAATAGCGAAACAACAGTGAAATTAGAAAGTAATGGTACATAGTTACGCAATATAACCGGGATTGTAAGGGACATTAATTTGACAGTGGAGATTAATGACGCTTACAATGTTTTAATAAAGCACTTTTCACAGGATAGAATTGGCTTATACAACTGAACTCATCTTTTATATTTCCTGTGTTCGTGTTTATGAAAGAAACGTTAACTCTTTTCTTTTTTTTTTCTTTTTTTTTTAACTTTGCTATGTTATATAAGCATTATATTTCCGGCTAAAGTTGATCAAGGTAAAGTTGAAAATAGCGTTTATGTAATAAGTCTGCTGTCTGAAAACTGTACGTGAAGGGGGAAAAAAAAAATAAAATAAGTGAGTTTTGTTAGAATAAGTTGGTGGAAATTAGCACTTTTGTAAGCAAGAAAGAAAGCACCTTTCTTCCTAAGCCAGGCGTCTCCAAAGTTTTTCCACCGGTGAGCTAACTTTACAAAACGAAAATGCCAGAAAGCTGCTCATTTTAGCAGTCGCAAGAAACTCAGTATGTTTAAGTGGAATGGCGAGCCTTAAATGAGATACAGTTAGATTCCTATAAAACATAAACCAGTATCCATATATTAGTGTACAAAGTTAGGCATCAAAATAATACATGTACAAAGGTAATATCCATTTAATTAATCATTACTTATTCAGGACAATATATTTAATTCAGAAATCCCTTGGCGAGCTACCAGGAAGGCGGTGGAGAGCTACCGGTAACTCCCGAACTACAGGTTGGAGACCCCCGTCCTAAGGTGTAGCTGTGTGCTTTATTTGAACGAAATGATTTCTCCAATTCAAACCAAAATTTGTTACCTACAATTAGTCCAACATCGCCAAAACTACTTTTTTTGTTATTAAAGAAGGAGGAGGAAGAGGCGATATTACTTTAAATCACCATATTACCCTTTAATTGTTTAAAAAATGTTAAATGAAAAGAATGTATGAACATGTTTTACAAGTTTCACTTTTGTTTTTGATGCTCTGAGTCTCTCCTCCCTTTGCTCTCCACAGTCCCCCTTCAGAGCACTATCACAACACAATGAATGTTCTCGCTAATGAAACTACTGCGCATCATATCAGGTTTGTGAAATCGTAGTGTATGGTTTTGTGTCATGTTTTTTTTTTTTTTATATTTATGGCGCATTGGACAGAATCTTAAAGCTAACCATAAGGAAGGCTGGAACAGGGCCCGGGAGAGATCACTAAATTACTAAAACATGCATAGATGGCATTTAAAACCTCTTTAGGCATGTTTTAATGTTTATGACGAGGGAAAATGTCATAACATGGTAGAAAGCTAAAATGACAATCGATTTTGAATAGTACGCCCTCTTTTTGAACTGTACAAGTGCAAAATGCAAATAGGAGATTATGACTCAAGAAAATGTAAAAAAAAAGTACCATGATCTTTTTTGCACGCTGTTATATTACACTTGCATATTTTCAATTTCATTAATATTTGAGCATTTCACTGCATCTTCTCTTAGCTGGCAGAGATTTTAGCTTGAAGTAGAAAAAAATGGAACCAAAGTATCTTACCTAACTACCTACATAAATCACGTTAAAGGAATAATTTGAATTCAAGTCATGGTAGTTCTTTGTTGTTGCTTTTCCTTTACAGTGCACTGATGTTTATCCAGTAGTATTTAGTTGTGGTTTTGCCTTTCATTTAAACTTTAAAGACGCAGACTTGTTCCTGCACACTACAGATTAGATTATAATGGCCCTGGCTATTTCCTGGTCTCCTTTTTGATGATGATTCGGCCATTTGCTGTGACTAATTCCCGGCGTCGTGTCCTTAACCGCATCTTCCGTAATGAGAACATCCCGGCCGTCTCCGAGGTTACGGGGTGCGGAGGTCACTAAGTCATTCACCCACGTACAAATCCCACCATCAAAGGTTCAATACTCATCCCGCCCACGACATGTATGACGGGGGGAGGGAGAGCGCCTTGCTAATGGGCACGCGGGGCAGCGAGGGCGGACATGCTAACGGCTGTGTTGATATGTGACCGCGGATAAGGCCAAGTGTACACACAGGGAGCTGGGGCCAAACATAAGTGACCACATGGACGAGCAGAGGGTGAAAATCCAGCAATATGGGGACTATAAAATGACTCTAGAAGATCTGTTCGCTTCTAAATAGTGGATTCTGTGTTTTAGATTATGTATTTGCACTATTTTTTGCAGTTTTTTTTTTTTTTTTTTTATATAATTGATGTAACAGTTGTGGTAATCAGGGAGTAATCATATTATACTATTTCCTGATCTGTGTTATAATGTTGTTTCCTCATCACAAACACCTGGAGTTGTGTTTTGTTTCATTCACACATTTGTGTTTTGTATGCATTACACAAAAGTCAATTTTGTGTAATGCATATACTTTTTGAAGAAATGTCAGTCATGATGGAGCTTTCCGCACACTGTGAAACTTAAAGTGGACCTAAACACTAAATCCACTTTTTTTTTTTTTTTCTTCTAAATAATGTAAATGGTGTTTTAGTTTATGTTTTTATTAAGACAGGGACAGTGCAAAATATACATAAACCTTTACAGGATAAATGTTTGTTCCAGGTTATAAACTTGTGCTGATTTCCACCTGCAGTCCCTGGGTAATAATAGCATTTAATAGCTGCATCTACTGTTCCTCGTCGTTTTTGGCAACTTTAAAGCAAACTACAGCTAAATTTGGAGCTTTCTGGTCAAAAATATCAAAATTTAACTTTGTGCTGCCTTCAGTGGCCTCTGGAATTTCAAGTACCTGGTGACATAACACAGAACTGCCCCGATTACAGCATATGTTTCTGATAGAAACACCTGTAGCTGCAGAGGCGGAGTTTAAAGTGTGGATACCTGTATGACCAATCACACTGTTCATCTTTATTAAGTGTATATTTTTAGTAGCTAAGTAGCTTCACCTAAACATAACTCTTTTTTATTTATTTATTTATTCATGGTAAATTGAGTAATAATAATTTGAAGTAATTGCAGTTTTCTTTGAGTACATTTTTGTCATCTTTACATTGATGTAACAAAGTGGTTCGCTAACTCCCACACACTTAGAGGGATTGATTCTCTTCATTGTTGTTGCCGTGAAGACACTTTCATGTCTTAAGTTGCAGAAAAGTGCAAAAAATGTATCTGTTTTTAATACACATGGCAAATATAGCACACTGTGTGGCCTGTTTCTCTATTAGTATTATACTATATTTACATCTGTTACAGGTGCACTCACTTCACCTGAGTGTTTCCATGGTGATTGGGTTGTCTGTTAACTTGCATATCTCACATTTATTCGATTTCAGGTGTTTTTATTGCTCTAAAGTACCTTGAAAAATATGCTTTCTTAATGTGGGCGCATGAGGTCACCTCTCCACAGATCCGAACTGTAACTTGGCCTTGTGACTTCACCTACTTGACTCAATGGAGAGAGATTTAATGAGAGTTTAATGTCATACTGTGGAATTTTCTAGGCAAAACAAAAACATCTCTATGGAAACAGCCACAAGTGGTCTGCCCTCCACCTAAAAAGTTACATAGTGCAACTTTACTAATGTGTTTTCTTTTGGCTTTATAGTTTAGCTTGTGTGGATATTTAGGCATTTTGGTGGATCTCATTGTACTACTTGTTTCTATGGAGATAAATAAGTCTAATGCCATACCGTGGAACATTCTAAGCATTGGATCAACCCCCTGAAGAGTTACATAACACAACTTAAATAAACACGTTTTATTTCACTTTTTAAAATGTAGTTTTAAGTTATGCATTTAGTGTGTGCACATTCTTATTTTGGTGCATTTTATTCTACTACTTGTCTCTATGGTGATAGGTAAGTGTAGTGTAAAGCCATAGTGCGGAACATTCTAGGCAAAGCGTACCCTCTACATAAAAAGTTACATAAATCACCTTTAATAAACATCTTTAATTCATTTATTAAGCCGTTTTGCATGGATAATCATGTTTCTACTACTTCTCTCTGTGCAGATAAGTAAGTATAATGCCGTAGTGTGGAACATTCTAGGAAAAGTGGATCATCTCCCAAAACATGTTTTATTTCACTTTTAAAATATAGTTTTAATTGATGTATTTATTTTGTGTGCATTTCATTGTTTGGAGATCTGTAAGTGTAGTGTAAAGCCATACTGCGGAACATTCTAGGCAAAGCTAACCCTCTACCTAAAAAGTTACACAATTCACCTTTAATAAACATCTTTTAGTATTTTTTTTAAGCCGTTTTGCAAGGATAATCATTTTGGTGGATCTCATTCTACTACTTGTCTCTATGGCGATAAATAATGATAATGCCATACTGTGGAAAATTGTAGCACCTGAAAAGTAAATATACATGCTTTAATTTCTTTTTGTAAATAATTAGTTTTAATTTGCCTTGTGCGAATATTTAAGCTTTTTAGTCGATCTCATTCTTTCATCTGTATAAACATTTGGCAGAAAATGGCTCCTGGCTTTTTGCTTCAAGACTTAAAAAAAGAAGAAGAAGAAGGAGAGGAGTGAGCAGGAGAGGCTCATTGGTCTAACAAAGCGCCCGGGCGGCACACACCCACACCGGGCGGCACACGGTTGGCACCCTTCTTTGGCGCGGTCTGAGGGATTGATCTGAGCGTGGCAATTAGGCAAATTTCAGAACTAAGCATCTGGCAAAGCGCGGGAGCGACGACTGGCAGAGGATTACGATTTCTCTTCCATTTCGCGGCCGTGTTTTCTGCGTTTCCATGTGTGAGGGTGGTTTTTCACTCTGAATCCGGCTCCACGGGAGGCTTTGAGCTGCGTTTGGGCCGTTCATTTGTGAAACCTGGAAGTACAGTTTGGATTAATGAGGTTTAAAAGTGGAATACAGCAAGTTTTAACAATACCTCACCATTTCTAAGGCTGGTGTGTGGCTGTGTACTGAAAGACTAAGAGTTTTATTAATGAAACAGGTCATTTTCACATTTTGAGCAACCCTTAGTTATATGTTAAGGTTACGTTTATGTTTATTTATTACATATGGGACAGTGCATATTGAGCAGCATGTAAATGTGCCAGAGTTTGCCGTGCAGGCTCATTTTCACCCGTAGTCCCATTGGCAGGTTGATGGCAAGACAAAAAACAGGACATAGGCACAAAACATTCGGTCCATCACACACGACAAAGACATTAATATGTAATCTATGTAAATGTAAGATACTGTATATGACTAGAAAAAAACTAAATAAATAAAAATGAAACTTCTTGTGTATAATGCAATGAAAAGCATATTAAAGAATAGAATAGAAATAAAAATTGGCAAAATCATTTAGGACTTATAAATAAATTAAAAAAAATGTGGCAACCATGTTTAAAGAACACATTTTATGCATCATTTGTATTGATGTTGGCCATAGACATTTTACATCTTGAGCGCTCCCCATGCTAGAATCGACATCTAGTGGCAGCAGAAGGAATTACAATGGGGAAAACACTAATCTAAACACTGCTAAGTAAGCATTAAACAACAAGGGACTGTGCATTATGCAGTTTTAGCGCATGCCTCGAAGTGATATAGAACAGTGATTTGACTGTTGCCGGAACTACTTGTGCGTTATGCAGTATTAATGCACGGCAGTTAGACATTGGAATTCTCACTGACCGCGGTATAATAACAAATATACCCTGACTTTCTGATGTAAAACCACAGTTGTAATTGGACGGCAGACATTCTTAAAACAAACTAAGTCTGGTAGTGATATATGGATTCAACTGCGCAGGAATTCTACCTATGACGCAATAATCCTGGAAAATTTCAAACCACATATACTCTTGAGGCTCAGGGGCAGAGGACTTTTTGCAGAGCATGTCTGAAACAAGGGTTAAATAAGGAAAGCATAACTCCAGGTATGTTTTTGATGAGGGGACAATGTTCAAAGAAGGTAAATTTACATAATTCGTGTTCTTCATTTTGTTGGCATATTGGATACAGAAAAAAAAAAAAAAACACACTCACACACACACACTCACGCACAGGGGATTCTGGATATCTTATTTAGTTTTTGTGGAAATTAGATCTGAAAATGAGTTCTGCCTGTCTCACTCTAAGATAAGCTGTATTATAACATACAAAATGATTCCCAGCCAATTTAGACAGTGGCTGGATTCTCACTTAGACCTGTGTGTCCTTGGGCAAGACACTTCCCCCACTTTTACAGGACAGCGGTGGCTAATTGTAATTGTAACCATTCCTAACTCATTCCTAGCATCCTAATTATTCACCATGTTGCGTTTATAAGCATTTTTCTCAACTTTAAGAAGCCAGAGCAGATGCTAATGCAATCAACAACTAGCATGCTAACCGTGCCTCACCTCCTGGTCCAGACAGTTCACAGCAGTCTTACTTTGACCCGAAGATCTGCTTTTATAATATGGCAAGACGGTGTTTTCTTTGTTACATGTAAATTAAACTTAATTGCTGTGTTTTGCGTTGCCATCTGTTTGTGGTTAGGCCAGTTTAGTTTCAGAAAAGTCAGTTCAAAGACTGCAGAGATTTGCCTTTTAAGTGAAGTTACCAGAATGTCACTTTAGATGCTGTGCCCTCGACGTGTGAAAGTGATGCAACATTTCCCCAGCAGAATACCAAACTGTGGAGTCAGGCTGCAGTTCTGATTATAGGGTTTTCTAATGTTGTGATGCCAGCCTGACGCCAGCCTCTGCCCTGTCACTGTTTACGTTTTTGTAAGTGACTCCGGACTCTGCTCTAGCGCTTCGTATCCAATCTCGTCATCTGGTTTGTACTTATTAATCACTTGCCTGATGTCTGTCCCAGGGCAGCTGTGGCTACGACAGTATCTGGAGTGAATGAATGCAGCACTGTAAAGCATTTTGGATGTCTTGAAAGGTATATATAAGGCAATAGATTTATATGCTGTATAAATCTATTGCCTTATTATGAGTGTTGGGAAGTAACTGAATACATGTACCGAGAATACCTACTCTGAATACTATACTTTCATTTGGTGTTTTTCAGAATGGAGTTACTTTTCTAAATGTATTGATGGTTTTCAGATTCTAGAGTGTGATAGTGTCATACTCTAAGACAGGAGCAAGGGTCAGATTTCACTATTGATTACGTTGTACTTTGTGATGAAATATCCAAAAGGTAAACTCACAAATGTTGAGCCTGATATTTTCAATTAGTGACTAAACCCAAGAACTTACTGCATTACAACATCATTTTGCATTTTAACCATAGACTGTATACAAAATGGACGGGAAAACATACCAGGATCATATAGAGCGGGTTAATACAAACATTTTAAAACCAAAATGACGAGGCTCACAGCAGCAGGTACAGAGAGAGGGGCCAGAAGATCCCAGTGTAAGTCAAGAAGGACTATATATACAGTCTATGGTTTTAACAATATTCATTTTAGCTGCCCCCCATCTATAGTAATTAATACTGGCCTATATAATGCTGTGATGTCATCTGAAACCCAGCAATAGGAATGCATTGTCACTTGAGCACACAATTTAGGCGTCAAACTGCACAATATTATTGAGAGAAATAGAAAACACTGCTCTTGTGGTGAGTGCATGTGTCACTTTTCCTTCTCCAACTAGCAACAACTCCAACAGACAAAAAGCTGTTTGTAATATTACGTTGCATTTTTACACTATATTTTAAATGCAACTCGGAGTAAAAGTGTTCCAAAGACGAATACATTACAAAATGCATTTAAATTCAGGTATTCATTATTCTGTATTATTGTTACTTTGAGTACTACTTTTCATCTTATATTTATGCACAACAACAACAGTACTTGTACCTGAGTACATTTTAGCTATACTATACTTTCACTTGAGTACTTTGAGCTTTTTGCATGTTTTTGCAGTGTTTTTTTTTTTTTTTTTCTTTACAAATGGCAAATAAATGAACCAAACCTTCAGTACTTCGCTCCATTGTAACTTTACCTCCTTTCACTGACGAGAATAGTTCCTTGAGTTCTTAAATCGTTGCCCGTTTGTCCAATTACCAAACACTGAGTCAGATAAGGTTACAACGACTGCCCTGCACCTCTCCCAAACCTCATTCTGTTTGTTTATACGGATCTGTGCTCCAGTGTGAGGCCGACCGCAAATATCTGATCTGAAAACACAAGTCCTGATCGGAAAAACCAGGGCTTGGCCGGAATAGTAACCAAAAGCACTGAAAGCTTCTCCCATCCGCTCAGACCTCCGCTGGGAACGCATGATAATTGACAGAGCGCCGTGTTGCACTCGGCAGTAATTAAGTGTGTAACAGAGGTTGTCAGTCGAAGAGGGAGGTGAGAGACAGAGAAAGAGGGAGAGGGAAAGAGAGAGGGGGGGAAGAGAGAAAGAGGAGAAGTGAGGGAGGTGAGGGATGGGGGAGAGAGAGAGAGAGAGAGAGAGGAAAGGAGAGAGAGCGAGAAAGAGGAGAAAAAAGTGAGTGAAGAGAGGGAGGGAGAGAAAGGGAGGGGAGGGAAAGAAGGAGTGGGAGAGATGAGAGAGAGAAATGGAGAGAGAGGAAAAGGGAGGGAGGGGAGAGAGAGAGAAAGGGAGAAGAGAGAGAAGAGAGGTGGAGGAAAGTGAGAGAGGTATTAGAGAGAGTGAGAGAGAAAGAGAGAGATGGAGGAAAGAGAGAAAGAGAGAGAGGTATTAGAGAGAGAGAGAGAAGAAGGAAAGAGAGAAAGAGAGAGGTATTAGAGAGAGTGAGAGAGAGAGAAGGAGGAAAGAGAGGAGACAGAAGAGAAGGAGAGAGAGGAAGAGAATAGGAGTGAGGAGGGAAGAGATAGGAGAGAGAGAGAGAGGAGAGAGTGAGGAAAGAGGAGTAGAAAGAGACAAACAGAGAGAGAGAGAGAGAGCTAGCTTGGCCCTATCTCTCTCGCCCAGTGTGTAGCATTTATCAGACTTCCCAGGCTTTACCCAGAGTGCATTTCAGGTGAGTTTGCGAGGGGGCAGTACATTAAAGACACCCGGATCTGTTACTGTACATGGCCAGGAGGAAGGAGCGTGACAAAGCAAATGAAAACGCAATTTGAATGAGAGGGAAAAAAAAATAAAAAATACAGTGAAATGTGGTTGGAGGGTTTGTAGCAAGGACTGTTTTAAAAAAGAATAATTAGAGACGGACTCTTGTGCCACAGAATCTCACAAGATAAAATTATACAGTTTTAATACAGATTTATTCTTTTTCTTTTTTCATGTGATAACTTTTGGTACACACAAAAAACACACAAATAAATTCACACAATATTTCACAAACTCACAAAAATCCATCTTGGCACCAACTGGACCAATCAAAGAGCGGCATTGTGGTTTGAGTCCAAAAAAACAAAACAAACATGGCGATGATGACGGACGTACTTGAGCCTATTTTGGTGGAAATTTGAGACTATTTTGTGCTTCGAAAATCGTCCAGAGGGAAGCGCTTTCTGCGTTTGTAAAGGGAAAGTGCCTGCGTCTGTGCTTTTCTCTCGTTTAACAAAATTTAACAAAAGTTTGATTTCTCTGCTTGTTCCTCTGCTGTCCCTCTACGACCAATCAGATTTAAGTACTCATTTGAACTTCCTGATAGCCCCCGGATTGGTCTAATTTCAGATCTGCATGAGTCAGGTTTGGAGTGTTACATCTCTATAGAAGCTATAGTGCTAAAAATGCTTAAAAAAAAAAAAAAAAGTACTAAAATAACAGCAAACATAATAATATTACAATGTATGTTTTTATTATTATTATTATTATTATTATTTTTTTTTTTTTTTTACTGAACCTCACAATTTAGCTATATAGATTTAGTTTAGTTTCACTTTAGTTTTATAGTTGATAAAGGGGGACAAAGGGGACCAGAATTGGACCTACTTCCTATTCATTTATATGAGAGGGGGGCCCATTAGGGGCTTCTTACCCTGGACCCCCAAATTTCTGTTGACGGGCCTGTATAATTATAATTATAATTATAAATGATATCAAACTCTTCTCATGGACCAAATCTCATGAAAAAAGAGACATTGTTTTCTTTTTGTATTTATTTAAGTCAAGTTAAATCAATATTTTTATTTATTTGTGCGTTGATTTTTGTGCATACATTTCTACACAAAATCCTAAATAAAATGGCCTCTCTCGACTCACAGTGCTGTGGTCAGAGTACCTAAATCGCTTCTACTTTAATCTTATATTAAGCTTTGTTTGAAAATCCACCCGTATATGATGAAAGAATGATTTTTATCTTTACGAGCTTCCCCCTCTCCACTTCCACCTCCCCTCCTCCTTTCCTCTCTCCTCATCCTCGTCTGTTTTTGATAAGTGCAGCGTTATTGCATTCTTAGTAAACCAGGACATCCAGGTGCTTGGTCCCCCTCTCCTCTCCCTGCTGTCCCTCTCTCCATTCCCCCTCTCCTCCTCGCTCTCATCCTCTTCCTCTCTCCTCTACCCCTCGCTCCACTCACTCTCCTTCTCCCTCTCTCCTCCTCTCCTTCTCTTCCTGTCCTTGCTCCTTCCCTCTTCCTCTCATTCTCCCTCTCCTCCTCTCCCCCTGCCCTCCTTCCACTTCCTCTCCTCTTCTCCTCTCCCCCTCTCATGTCTGGGGCTCACACGCTGTAGAGATGAAGGGCTTCATCCCTCTCCACCTCTCCCTTTCTCCTCCCCATCTCTCCACTCCCCCTCTCCTCCTCCCTCGCATCCTCTTCCTCTCTCCTCCACCCCTCGCTCCACTCCCTCTCTCCTCCTCTCCTTCTCTTCCTTTTCTTGCTCTCTCTCTCCTCTTCCTCTCCTGTTTGGGGCTCACACGCTGTAGAGATGAAGGGCTCCATCCCTCTCTTCCTCCCTCTCATCCTCTTCCTCTCTCATCCTCTCAGCCTCTTCCTGTCCTCGCTCCTTCCCATCCCTCTTCCTCTCATTCTCTTCCTCTCCTTTTCTCCTCTCCCCCTGCCCTCCTTCCACTCCCTCTTCCTCTCCTCCCCCTGTCCTGTCTGGGGCTCACACGCTGTAGAGATGAAGGGCTCCATCCCTCTCCTCCTCTCTCCTCCTCTCTCCTCCTCTCTCCTGCTCTCCAGTCTGGGTCTTCCACACTATAGGGATGCAGGGGTCCGCTCCGCCCCTGGTCCATACATCACCTGGGTGGAGGGTGTGGGCGGTGGTGTCACAGCCCCTCTCCGCTCCGCTCAGAACATGCTTTATGGTGCTTTATGGTACACAGGCGAGGAATCGTGGCCCGGGCAACAATCAACCCGAGAGGCTAAAAATAGATGATAAGCCGTTTCTTCTTCTCTTCCTCGTTTTTTCGCTCGCCCCAGAAACAATGGTGCCGTTTGCTTTTACTGAACAGAAGAAGAGGATTTTTTTTTTTCTTTTTTATTGTCCATTTCCTGAACAGATCATTTCCAAAGAGGACAAACCAGGACACTATCTCTGATCTCCACCTGGTTCAAAACGATGACAATAAGCCACAAATTAAATATTGTAGATTAAATGGGATTTTAGACTCATTTTCATTGCTCAGTTTTGTAGTCATATCCACAGCAAACCAGCCAATCAGTGTTTAGTAATATGGCAGAGTGTTTACGCCGGATGCTCTTCTTCTCAGAAACGTATATGGTGTAGCAATAGTCAGGTAACTTGCAAACTAGCAATGGACTCAGTTACAGTGTATGTGTTTGAGTGGGATTTGAACCGAGGACACTCTAGTTGGAGGGCAAATGGTATGGTATTTCTTTTGGGATGATGTGAATGAATAAAAATGAAGTTGGTAATGATAATGTTACTGCTTGGTGTGGAGTTTCCCAAAGTAAATCTTGAAAGTTCTTCTAAAAATCATGCAATCTTATTTTCTTGACCAGCCAGTCCCTTCTGATATTTTCCAGACTGCGCCATAACTTCTTCATGGAGATAAACAAGTGGCAGAACATCCATCAAAAATACGTAAAGTAGTGCACCGGTGGGATTTGAATTAGGAACAATTTAATAGGAGGCTAAATGCTCACACACTGCACCACTATCACCATAAGAAATCAGATCTTTCTTTTTTTTTTATTTATTTTTTTTTATTATTTACTAGAAATTTGTCTTGTATATGATGATAAGATGACTAGAGCTGGGTTGCCTCTAGTAATAATGCAGGTACATAGTCTAAATACTGAATACTGGATTGTTATTTTCAGAAACTACCAAAACTATGGTTAACTATCAATTAGCTTCCAAGCCAACACTCACACCTGCACAACCTGAGCCACGGCCCGATGATGTCATCACACAGCGCTGTTTGTTTACATGTCAAAGCAGAACTAACACTTTAGAGGAGAAAGAAGTCCAGCGACAAGAAATACCTCTCAAATAGTGAGGCAGATATGAGTTATGATACGTGATTCTCCGTCAGTTTATGGATATAAAAACAGCTTGGAAGAGAGAGGCTGCTAAACTTCTGTCTCTGTCCACTGTCCTCATTGAAGGTAAGCGTGGATTCACTGTGTGTTTTAGAGCGGGCTTCATTCATTGTTTTTCTCATATGAGTAACATTAGCCAACCAACCAGGCCAAAGTCCCAACCGTGATGTGCCTGCCACGCTTTAGGGGCTAGCCGTGCTTGGGCACAGTTCAGGTGGACTAGTGTGAATACACCTTTAACTTTTAACTTGCTTAAATATTACTTCTGAATGTCTCAAAATTTGTCTCAGTTAACTGATTTAGTGTATTAGAAACACAGAAAGACCCCATATAAGCAATGCACTTTGTTCGGAACAACAGAGTTTGTATTCCCCCAAAATTTAATGGATAAATGGTTGCTCATTTCAGCCATTCAAATACCAGTTCCATCCAATCTCTGGTGCTATATCTGAACTACATCCCTTATTACTTATTTGCCCCTCGGCGTCATCCCTCATCCTTTAATGGACCAGAAACATCCCTAATACCAACAAAACTAACTAAAGCACCAAACCAGCAGCGCTCGTCGAGGTGCGGGCAGAGCTGTGTGCAGCGCGGCACTGATAAGGATCACATTTCACTAGAGGGAGCTGCTCTGACAGTGATGTATGCTGCCAGCGAGCGCCACCTCATTCACGACGCTCCACTTCTTGGGTGGCTAAATCAATTTGTGCAAAGGCCGTCCCAGCTACTATTGGTTTCGTGATATCATCTTTGTTGTCCAGTTTTAGAGGTCAGCGTGAGCGTGACGACAAGGGCAAAAAAACAGGGGGTAAAAAAATGGTTGGATGGTTTTCTTTTCACTAGTAAATGATTCTTCCTGAGAGAATTGATGTTGTATAGCTTCGTAACAGAGGTGGGTACTACTCAGTTATATTTACTTTTTATTTTTTTTAAAGAAATTGTACTTTTCAGAGTACTTTTCTAGCAGTGTACTTTTACTCGTAATTGACATTATTATTATTTCACTGAAGTAACAGTACTCTTATTTGAGTAAAAGTTTTGGTGACTATTCCCACTGTAAGTCTAAATGACAAAAGCTTTATGTAGCAATAATATAATGTATTTTGTCTAATTTTTGTGTCTGTCCTTTGAAAAATACCAGATTTTGTGTATTATTTAATATTTTGTCCTTCAAATTACACTGACTTCAAATTATAAAACAGATGTTATGTCCCATTTACTTTTTTTTTCTCTTACTTCTTAATTTCTTGGACCACTTCTTTGTACTTTTACTTTATTAATATTATTTCCAAGTAACGTGACTCTTACTTGAGTACAATTTTTGGCTAATCTTCCCTTGTAACAATACAAAATACAAATACAAACCTTGAATAAACCACATTCTGTCATGGTTCATGTTTTGTAGTCATTGTTGTTGCATATTTTGGTGTATCTGATTCCTTTAATGTGTTGTGTCCTTAGTGTTTTATTTTGACATTTGTCCTGTCAGCTTGTTGCTTTTAGTTTTACTTCCTGTCTGTTGATTGTTTTCCCCGCCTTAATGTGTTAAACCTGTGTCTGTGGCAGTTTAGATTTTTGGATTTTGGTCATTCTTTGTTTTGTTATTAAAAAACTAACAGCAGTCCTGCATTTTGGGTCCTCCCCCTGTTTCTACACCACACATTTTTGTATATAAAGCCTATAGTAAAAGATGGTAAAGGAGACTGACTGAACTCTGCTGCGGTCCACTTCAAGGCCACCACTTTCACTGTACAGATGGTTCTTTATTTAGGCTGACAAAGGACTGCCGCTGAAAGAAAAGCTCAAAACAGCTGATGTCCCTTCTGAAGTATATATATAATTTAAAAAGTACTGTAGCTGGAAAAAAACAGGAAAAAAAAAAATCTACAATCATTGTATTGTCAGTTAGAGCTGTAGTCCTTCCTGGTTTGAAGGATTTTGTGAGGACCTTCCTCCATTCAAAACATGTCATATTTTGATTTGAATTCCTTTCTTGCTATAACAACAAAGAACCGTTTTCATGCCAAATTTGTGAAATCGGGAAGGAATCCCTATGCCTGAAATCTATTAGTATAGTGACATGAAAAAAAAAAAAAAAAAAAAAAAAGTTCTTGTTATTGGTAGCATATCTTTTTTGTGAGTTTGGCCTCAAATTATTAAAGGTATAGTATGTAACTTTCTGGAGGTGGTATGTCACCTGCTTGATTCCATGGAAAGTAAAAAACATACTTTCACTTTCTCAATGGAGATAAATACTTTTTTTTTTTTTTTTTTTTTTATATTATCGCCTCAGGAACAACATTTCCATAGAAAGGAGCAGAAAGAGGCGCTCATCTGACCCTAAAAAAAGTTAAGTTTGTGGAGATGCAAGCCCGCTCAGAGTAAGGGCACACGCTTTTTTCAGTACAATAAACACAACATTTTTATTTTTTTTAATTACAACTCATATTTCTGACTGGTGGTGGTCAGATGGCCTAAATTGTGGTTTTCAGATTCAGATTCTAGAAGTTAAATTCACAAATGTTGAATGTCAAATGTTTCTATTACTGACTAAACCCAAGAACTCACTGCATTACAACAAAAAATCTGCGTTCTAACAATATTTATTTTAGCTGTCCCCCATTTGTATTAAATACCATTGACCTATAGAGTGTTGTGATGTCGTCTGAAACTCAGCAATTGTGCAAAAAATGAGCTCTAGATTTGCAGTTTACCCCAGGGCAGCTGTGGCTACAACAGTGACTTACTTCGTCAGCAGGTGTGGAGTGAATAAATAATGCAATGTAAGGCATCTCTGAGTGTCCAAAAAGTTCTTTATTAATTGAAACCTCCAAACTGAGACCTTAGCATATACTGTTCTGACTGCATGTCTCCAGTCACTGTTTTACAATTGAATGAGTTGAACTTCCAGTTCTTGTATCTTTGCAGGTGGAAACAGGTGTAGCTCACATCACAGCTCTTTGTCAGTCCAATTGTTCTGAACGTAATCCCATTTTAATAACTTCTTTCTGTTTTTCGAAACGCCTCATGAATCAGTCCTGCAGTCGTCATAAAGGTTTGACTCTTTTGTACAGCTCCTAATCTCCGGCTCTTTCCTTTGGTTCAGTTTCATTTTAGCTGAAAAACATTTTTACAAATGTTGTGGACTCCTTTGATGAGCAGTTGTCTCTGGGTTCTTGCCTCTGGTGCAGTGGAATAAATTGAACCCAAAAAAAAGAAAAAAAAAAAAAGAAAGAAAAGCAGTTAAAATGTCCCGGCGCGGCGCGTAGAACAGGACAAGTCAAAGTTGTCTTTTATCACTTTGAGCCAATGGAGCGTGCAGGATCACCACGGTAACCAGCGCTTAGCAACAACAGCATCCCAGAGCCCAAACCAGGAAGCAATGCCCAAAAGTACAGAGGGTGAAATCAATTATAACTTTAGTCACAAGAAAAGAGGTCAGAAGGCAGAGGAGAGGGTCACAGAGCCAATGAGCTACAATCTGAACTCATACTTTTGTTCAGAGTATTAGTTAGAAAGGAAAATAAATAGTTCTAGTAGCAGTAGTAGTAGTAGTAGTAGTAGTAGTAGCAGCAGCAGTAGCAGTAGTAATAGCAGTAGTAGTACTAGCAGCAGAAGTAGTAGTAGCAGCAGAAGTAGTAGCAGTAGTAGTAGTAGTAATAGTAGTAGTAGCAGTAGTAATAGTAGTAGTAGCAATAGCAGTAGTAGTTGCAGTAATAGTACTAGCAACAGCAGTGGCACTATAATTAGTAATAGTAGTAGTAGTAGTAGTAGTAGTAGCAGTAGTAATAGTAGTAGTAGCAATAGCAGTAGTAGTTGCACAAATAGTACCAGTAATAGCAGTGGCACCATAATTAGTAGTAGTAGTAGTTGCAGTAGTAGTAGCAGTAATTGCATGAGTGCTAGAAGTAGTAGTAGTTACACTAATAGTACTAGTAATAGCAGTGGCACTATAATTAGTAGTAGTAGTAGTAGTAGCAGTGACAGTAGTAGCAGTAGTGGTAGAAGTTAATGAGCAAATGATTATTATTTGGTCAAATTTCAAATAAAACACTTCCTTGTTGGACTCAAAATAGCATTGTAATAGCCAAGAGAAAATACCACACATGAAAACAAAATGAAAGTCAAATAATCCGAAGTAAGATAAGATAAGATAAGATAAGATAATCCTTTATTTGTCCCACAATGGGGAAATTGCAGTGTCACAACGCAAGTTACAGAAACAGTAGGAAAAAGTATACGTTTACCTGACATTTAAAAACAATAATTTCATCAACCTGCTCTTTACCTGTGTAAGTGAAAGTCTCATGTTTAGTATCTGTGGGCTGAGATTGGCTCTTGAGTGCGTATAAAGACTTCATACCAGGGACACGGACTGGGCCTCCATAAAAACACGACAGATTTAAGCGTGTTTTACTGCCACAGCTGGACCGGAGTGGATCTACAGATGTGCGCCAGGACAGAGCCGTAAAGAAGCCCCAAATCAGACTCTCGGCAGGGGTACCAAGGGAGCGGAGGACAGCTTAACGCACTGGAGGTTTAAACATGAAGGGGAGGTGATATAAAAACCAAAAAGAAGAATTACTTTACATGAGTGAGCTTGTGATCTGATGCTTGTCTCTGGACTTACATGGACTGTACCCTGGAGGTTTTTTCACATTAAGTATAATGTATTTTTGCTTTTCTCCATGGAGATGTTATTGCTTTGTTTCACAGTATGGTATTAAACCTTTCTATCTTCATGAAGACCAAACCAAACCAAGTTATAGCAACTCCTGTTTAAGAAGGGCCCACAAGTTCTCAACTGGGTTTAGGTGAGGAAGGAGGCCATGTCATTATTTTGTTTTTCATCTTTAAGGCCTTTATTGACTAGTCACGCAGTGGAGTACTTCAATGCAGCGATGGAGCATTGTCCCGCGTAGAAATCACGGTCCTCTTGAAAGATGCAGACTTTTTCCTGTACCACTGCTTGAAGAAAGTGTCTTCTAACAACTGGCAGTAGGTTTTGAAGTTCATTTTGAATCCATCTTCAACTCGAAAAGGTCCAACAAGCTTATGTGTTATGTGTTTAAAAGAAATGTTAAACATGATATGCTAAAAAAGTATGAAATATGAACTGTCCTTTGTGCTAATTAACATGTATTTGAGATTGTGCACGTCACGTAAATAAGTTCCTCATGAGTGTAGTTGGAACTGTTGAAGTGTTGTAAATGTTTGATTTTGTGTGAAAAGGGGGCAGATATTATAAGTTTATACTTCTTTCTGCTCCTTTTCATTCACATTGTTAAATGTAACAGAATTATTTTGTATTAATCTTTTATGAATGAAACAAATAAAGAAATGAAATGAAAATGAAAGCTTATCTTTAGTAATAACAGCCCATACCAGTAGCCCACCTCCACCTTGCTGGCGTCTGAGTCGAAGTGGAGCCCACGGGCCCATCTAACTTTTTTGGTGGAGGGTCCGTCAAACGCTTTTCTCTGTGAAGATGCTATTGCTTTGTCTGGAATGTTTCACAGTATGGCATTAAACCTTTCTATCTTCATGGAGACCAAACCAGACCAAGTTACGGGTCAGATCTGTGGAGAGTTGACCCCACTCACAGTCAAAACGCCTGTTTTTCTAGGAATTGTTTGAGCTATAAAACCACCTGTATTTGAATAAATGTAAAGTTGAGCTGTTTAATGTCACACTGTGGAACATTCCAGGCACAGCAATGACATATTTACAGAAACAAGCAGGTGATGGACCCTCCACCAGAAAAGTTACACAATCCACCTTCAAGATACACTTTATTGTCCGTATATTTGTCCTCTGCATTTGACCCAGCAGGACCCATCTCCAGAACATGAGCTAGTCTTGGTCAGGACTATGTTTGACCTCTAGTGGCCAGAACTTGCCTCATCCACTGTGCCTCCACGCTAATCATAAAGTTTTTAATTTTTTTAATTTTTTATCATAAAGTAACTGGAATGATTTTAGCATGCTAGTTGTTGTTATCGACGACTGATCGCAAAGCTCCACTCTGGCCTTGTGAAAAAATGCTTACGAATTAATTGTGGTGAATAATTTTGATGCTTTGAAAGTGAGTTAGATGTTTTGATTGCGGCAAATAGTAGAAGAAGAAGAAGTGTCTTTTTACCTTCCGCTGAAAGAGGAATACCGTATAAAGTAGAATATGGAATCCTGGGCTCCTATAGATCTGTACGTTCTCATGATGTTTCTGTGCCTTTAATTAGAACACCATTGTCAACCATAACGTGTGAACGAGTCTTAATAGATGATTGTACAACTTCTCTCTCTTTCTTCTATCTCTTACTCTCTTTCTTTAATTAATCTCTCTTTGACTTCTTCTCTCTCTCTCTTCTCTCTCTTCCTTTCTTCTTTTTTTCCTTCCACTCTCTTCTCCACTCTTCCCCCTCTCTCACCTTTCTCTTTCTTTACTCCTCTAACTCTTTTTCTTTCCTTCACTCCCTCCTCTCCAACTAACTTTTTCTCTCTCATCCATTTCTCATCCCTTCTCAATATTCCCTCTCTTTCGTCCTCCCTATATCGATCACTCTTTCTCTCTCTCCTCTTTCTCTCCACACATTCCTATCTCTTCTCTCTCTCCTCTTTCTCTCTCCACTCTCCCTCTCTATATGTTCTCTCTCCCGTACCTTTTCTCCCCTTTCCCTCTCTCTGCTATCTTTCTTCTTTTGTTCTTCCACTCTCTTCTCCACTCTGCCCCCTCTTTCTCTCTTTTCTCTTTCTTTGTTCCTCTAACTCTCTCTATCTCTTTCCTTTACTCCATCTACCTTCTCCACTCCTCTCCAACTCACTTTTTTCTCTCTCATCCCTTCTCAATATTCCCTCTCTCCCTCCCTATATCTATCTATCCTTTCTCTCCACTCTCTCCCTCTCTTTTTCCATCCACCCTTTCCATCCACCTTTTCTCCCCTCCCCTCTCCCTCCCTCCCAGTCTTCCCTCTCCCTCCTGTTTTTCTTCCACTTTTCTCCACTCTGCCCCCTCTCCCTCTCTTTTTCCATCCACCCTTTCTCACCCAGTCTTTCCTCTCTCCCCGCTCTTCCTCCCTATATCACTATTGTACTCCTTTTTTCTCTTCTCTCTCTTTCTTCTCTCTCCTCTTCCATCGTCCCACCCCCCTCCCTTTTCCTTACCTGCCATCTCTCCACTCTCCCTCCCTTTATGTTCTCAGTCTCCTCTCTTTCTCTCCTACCTTTCCTCCCCTCCCTTTCTTTCTCCCTCTCTCCTCTTTTCCTTATCTCCGGTCTTGACTTTCAGCTCCTTCTTTCACCCGCAGCAGCAGCAGCCAATCAGTCTCCCTCGTCTCTCTGGGTCGGACACACTTTTAATTAGCGACAGTTGTTAGCGCTGTGCCTTTAAATGAGAGTCGTGCTTTACGCTGAGCCCTGCACATAATGGCCCATCCCCATGCACAGTTTACAGGTGTGAAATGGAGCGCTTTGTGGCTTCCCTTTGAATTCACCAACAGTTTTACTCATTATACAAGTCAAAGAAAAGGTGTATAGTCCGTTCACAAATCACTGATGGTTATGGGGAGAAAAAAAAAAAAAAAAATCTGATAAGGACTTTCCTGTACTTGAACTCCGACTAATGATTTCAAAATGAATCCAGCCATTGTTCACTCATTTTATCTGGCAACACTGAAGCACATTTTTAGCCACCTGCTGGTCTCGGTGAGGATGTGTTCCTGCTGGTAAAAAAAAAAAAAAAAAAAAGGAAAAACATGCATTCTTAATAGGTTGCATCTTCATGGATTTTAACACTAAATCCATTCTGTTTTCTATTCTAAACTGTGTATATGGTGTTTTTGTAGTGTTGTCTACTCATCCTAGTGTTTTTTTTTTTCTAAATTTTAGTCCAATCTAGGTAAATTTGCAGTTTTCCAGTCATAGATGTCTAAGTTCGGCCTCAGTAGCTCATTTGGTAGAACGTTTGTCCACTGATCCAATCTGAGTGGTCAGATCCACTGACCCACAGGTTGGCGGTGCGGTTCCAGCTCCCACAGATGAATGCTGTCATTGTGTCCTTGGGCAAGACACTTGACCCACCTCGCCCCCAGTGTCTGCGTACACTGGTGTGTGAATGTGTATGTGAATGGGTGAGTGGTTCCTTGATGTAATGAGATTTGAGTGCCTTGAAGGTGGAAAAGCGCTGTATAAAAATGTGACAGTTGACCATCTTAACACTAAATCCATTTTGTTTTCTATTCTAAACTGTGTATATGGTGTTTTAATAGCATTATCTACTCTTCCTACTCATTTTTTTTTTTGCCAGTTTTAGTCCAAACTAGGTACATTTGCATCTTTCCAGTCAAAAATGTAAATGTTAATCTAAGTTTGTCCTGCCTTCAGTGGCCACTGCAATTTCAAGTACTGCATGACATCACACAGGACTGCTCTGACAGCTGTTTCTGATACAAACACCTGGCTGCAGGTGCGGAGTTTGAAGTTTGGATGAAGTTTGGATGAAGTTAGGCCAATCACACTGTTCCTTACACCCCTAGTTCTTATATTGGTGTACATTTTAGTCAGCTTTAACTATTAAGTGGTGGACCCTCCATCAGGAAAATTACATAGTGCACCTCAAGGTTCAACAATCTATAATCACTAGGCATGGGACAAGATCTCGTGTCACAAGATCTCACGAGACAAAATCACCACAAGCTCGTACACACAAGAGAAAAATGATCTCATGAGATTTGAGTCCTTGTGTTTATATTTAGTTTGGACAAAAAAGGGGTTAGTTCCACAAAGCAGTACTAGAATGGCAACAAACTATTAAACATAATAAATAATAAATAATAATAATTCTGAGGACTAAACTGGAAACTGGCAATCACAAAATATCTTATGAATTATGTTAAAATCTCATCTTGTCTCGTTCTTTTAGACCCAATCTCACATTTCATCTCATCTTTTGCGGAAATTGTGTCTCGCCCATCCCTAATAATCACTGAAAAAAAATTAAAAATAAATAATAATAATAATAATAAATAAAATAAATTGAAAATCCCCCTGAATTGGCTTATCCAACGTACTGTATGTGTAGGGTCTTTGTTCCAGTTGTAACCACAGATATTTTCGTGGTATGTCTTACAAATTCTACAAGATGTTAAACTGTTTTCACCGTGTTTTCGTTCCATGAGAAGGTACAGGATGTTACAAGGACTTTACATTTCCCTGTATTGAATTACCCAAGAATTTGCCTTGTCTTCCAATAATGTAAATGTAAATTCTGTTAAGCAGTGTCGGGCCTTTCTTCAGATCTTAGGCTGGGGGCTGGTCTCGGTCAGGAGTACCTCGCTGGAGGAGGATTGTGCTGTGCCTGTCTCTGGTTGATTGAAGACGCAGGAGTACCCCAGGGAAGCCCATCCAGACACGAGAAGAACATGCAAACTGCGCTCACAGAAATCCCCCTCGCGGTTTGGGAATGAAACTGGTGAATATTTGAGTGTCCCCATGCAAAGCTGCAGGGAAGGCTTTGAAATTTCATCCTCTGGTTTCCTTTTAACTCGGCGAGGAACGAGAGAGAAAAAAAGAGGTGGAAAAAAAGAGAGGTGGGGTGGAGAGAAAAAGAGAGGAGAGAGGGTAGAGAGAGGTGGATAAAGAGAGAGAAATGAGAGAAAGAGACTCGGTGAGGAAAAAGAGAGAGAGATGGAAAAAAGAGAGGAGGGGTGGAAGAAAAAGAGAGAGACGGGAGAAAGAGAGAGAGGAGAGAGGTGGATAAAGAGAGAGAGAGGAGAGAATGAGACTTGGTGAGGAAAGAGAGAGAGAGAGAGAGAGAGAGAGATGGAAAAAAGAGAGCAGGACTTGAGAGAAAAAGAAAGAGGGGGGGAGAGAGAGGTGGATAGAGAGAGAGAGAGGAGAGAAAGAGAGAGAGGTGGATAAAGAGTGTGAGAGAGAGGGGCTGGAGAGAAAAAGAGAGATGGGGGGAGAGAGGTGGATAAAGAGAGAAGAGAGAAAGAGAGAAAAAAGAGATAGGAGGGGTGGAGAGAGAGAGGGGGAGAGAGACGTGGATAAAGAAAGACTGTGAGAGAGAGGAGGGTGGAGAGAGATAGAAGGAGAGAGAGGGATAAATAGAGAGAGAATGGAGAAAAAGAGAGATGGAAAAAAGACGGGAGAGAGAGGTGGAGAGAGAGAGAGGTGAAAAACTGAAAAAGAGAGGAGTGAGGTGGAAAAAGTGAAGAAAAGAAAGTGAGAAATGGAAAAGAACGTGTAAAATGGAGAGAGAGAGAAAGAGAGAGAATGAAAGGGGCACTGGATAAAGAGAGAGCGAGGGTGTGCAGAGACATATGGATAAAAAAAAAAAAAGAGAGAGAGAGAAAGCCATGCAGATTGTTCAAGCCCTACAACCCTTCATGCACTACCCCCTCTGCTCTGGTACACTGCTTTATCCAAGTGCCTATTCAACCTGCCCTCCTCTCCTTCTCTTCCTCATTTTATTATTCTCTCTCTCTTTCTCTCTCTTTCTCAGATCCCAAGCATGTGAAATTACTTTTTTTTTTTCTTCAAATTTCTCCTGGAAGCAATGACAATGGTTACAACTCATAACGGAGCCAGGCCATTGTTGTCGTGGTCTGTCCAGATTCATAAATTTTGTATTTTATTTTGTGATCAAATATTTAAGTCTTCATTCATTTGCAGTTATAAACAGTGTGTCCCATTTTAACTCCACGCTCCTTTTTTTTTTTACATAATTATTGAGAAAAGATACGTAAAATATTTAGAATAATAACTCTACTGCTACTATTACTACAGCTTGTACTACTGCTGCTACTGCTCCTGCTATTACTACTACTGCTACTACCACTACTGCTATTGCTATTACTACTACTACTGCTGCTGCTACTACTACTACTGCTAATACTACTCCTGCTATTACTACTTCTGCTGCTACTAGTACTACTACTACTGCTGCTCCTGCTGCTGCTACTACTACTACTGCCATTATTATTACTACTACTACTACTACTACTACTACTGCTGCTGCTGCTGCTACTACTGCTGCTACTATGACTACTACTTTTACTGCTGCTGCTGCTGCTGCTACTACTACTACTACTACTACTACTACTACTACTACTACTACTACTACTAATAATAATAATAATAATAATAATAATAATAAAAATAATAATATCACTCATTTTATATTTTGTAGTAGTGTGTTTGTCTTACTCCCTCTCCCTCATTTCATATTAAACAAAGAGAACTGCTGCTGCTGATACTACTACTTATGATACTACTACTACTACTGCCACTACTGCCACTAGTACTGCTACTAATACAATCATTAATGTCGTATTTTGTCGTGGTGCGTTTGTGTCCTCTCCTGTCTCTCATTTCATAGTAAAGAAAGAGTATTGTTGCTGCTGCTGATACTACTACTTATGATACTACTACTACTTCTACTGCTGCTACTACTACTACTGCCACTAGTACTGCCACTAATACAATCATTCATTTTGTATTTTGTAGCAGTGCGTTTGTGTTCCCCCATCGCTCTCATTTCATATTAACCAAAGAGTTCCATATTGTGTCTTTACCATTGAAGGGCCCCTCCCCCGTCCCTGGTCCCCGGTTACTCTATGGATTAGCCAAACGTGTCTGACAGCACATGCCAAAATTAGCTCTGATTATTTCACAGTGACCCAATTTTCCTTTCCTTTTTTTTTTTTTTTTTTTTTTTCAGAAATCTATTTTAATTAACATCACAATTTTGGCACAATTACCTGAATACAATATGTGTTTTGTGTTGCCATTCTTTTCCATTTCCAACTCTTGTGCTTTGGTTTTCCATTGGCATCACATCATTCGTTATAAACCGGATAAATCGTTGCGTAATGGACCTTGGGGCTCATTTAAATCTGTTTTGGTTTTGTATATGTATTGCAAATGTATATTATAATTAATACAGGAAGTGGTTTCTTTATCTTTAAGGGGGACATCAGAAAACAAGAAATATTACTATCAAGTCACGGCACATTAGATTTCATATTATTTTGCTATACGTTCCTGTTCAGTTTAACTGTGTACTTTATTTTTCATGATAATTCCAATTTATTTTTATAGGGCAGTACTTAATGGAGCATTTTGTTTGCCAAGGATTCTTTTCACTAATTTGCCATAATATAAAGATTAAATTGATTCGAGTCCAGATCTGAGCCGTTTATTTACTATAGGACAACCTGATGATGAGAAGAACGAGAGAAGTGGAGAAAGAACGACAGGAGAGGTGGAGAGAGAAAGGAGATAGAGGGGACAGAAAGAGATGGATACAGATAGAGAGAGGAGAGAAAACATAGAGTAATAGAGAGGGAGAGAGGAGAAAGATAGAAAAAGAGAAAGGGGAGAGAAAGAATGAAAAGCAAGAGGGAGGGTGGAGAAAGAGAGAATGCAAGAGAGAGGGAAAAGAAAGTGTAAAATGGAGAAAGAGAGATAAGAGAGGGAGAATGAAAGGAGAAAAGAAAGAGAGGATGGGTGGAGAGAGAAAGAAAAAGATAGAGGGGAGAGAAAGAGATGGATACAAAGAAAGAGAGGAGAGAAAGACTGATAAAAACGGAGAGAGAGGGAAGAGAAAATCTGAGAAATAGAGAGGGAGAGAGAGAGAGAGGAGAAAGAGAAAAACAGAGAGGGGAGAGAAAGAATGGAAAGAGAGAGGGCGAGAGAGGGAAAAGAAAGTAAAATGGAGAGAGACAGAGAGGGAGAGAGCGAGAGAATGAAAGGGGCACTGGATAAAGAAAGACAGAGGGGTTGCAGAAAGAGAGAGATGGATAAAAGAGAGAGAGAAAGGACACCCTGATAGGAGCCTAGTCGAGTACCACCAGACACAGGTAGAACATGCAAACTCCTCATTCCACACAGCTTGAGAATTGAACTTCACAACACAGACCTGCACAAAGAAATCAAATGAGTTTTCTGCAATATTTTGATTTGTGATTTAATTTTAATTTAATTTAATTTTCTGAGAGTGCGCACTGTAAATAACTCCAGGAGTGTTAACATTCGAGACAAAAATCCCATATTCCTGAAGATGTGAGACAGATTTCTACTTTGACTCTTTAAATCCAGGCTCAAACTTTCCTCGCCACAGATTTGACCCTGGTGACATTCGCCGCTTGTCTTCATGGAGACAGAAAGTTGAATGCCAGACTGTGGAACATTCAAGGAAAGCAAAATAGTCATCATGGAGACAAGCAGCTCCACCAGAAAAGTTACGCAATGCACCTTTAGGGTACACTTTATTGTTTCTGTAGGGTCATTTTCCTGTATGTAACTTGTTTAATTATACAAAGAGATTTTTCCCCATTTTTTTTTTTTCTTTATTCTTGTCAGTCTGGTCTTTTTTGTCACCTATAGCTAAGATATGATTTCCCTAAAAGCATCTTGACGCTGCTGCTCTTCCTCCTCATGTTTTCGCTCCCTCTTTCTCTCCCTCCCTTCTTCTCTATCTATCCACAGTCTTTCATTGTCTCTCTTCCCTTCACTTTCCACTGCCTTTCTCTTTCTCTCTTTTCTCTCTCCACTCTTGTCATCTCTCCTCCGCGCCCATCCTCACCTCGCTGAAATATTTATCACCACCTACACTCTATGATTACACTGTGCATTAGCGGGGCTTCAATTTAATTTGTCAATGGGGGCCCCTGACGGCACTGCCAGGGGCCCGGCCTCACACACACGCCTCCAGGGGGCGATGCGATCACTCATGCACTTGACAAGCACAATGCAAAAAAAAAATAATAATAATAAAAAAAAATGATTTGTGACAGTATAGATTAAACCTATCTCAAGGTTGACAACTATAGGTTCCATTGCAGGTCAGATCTGCGGAGCGGCAAGCCTATTCACAGAGAAAATTATTGTATTTTTGAGTAATAGAAACACGCTTAATGAATAAATGCTAGATAGATGCGTTCAATTTCATACCATTAAACATTCCAGGCAACGCAATAACATCTCCGTGGAGACAAGCAGGTGATGGACCCTCCATTAGAAAAGTTGCAGAATGCACTTTTAATTGTCGGATTGCAGATTAGTTGATCTGGTTAATGTCTGTGTAATTTACTAAGCCTTTCCACATGAAACAAAAACTGGGACAAAGTTCAAAGTTTTTGCTGTCAGCATAAATACAAACACAATATTCTCAGAAAGTGGGGCCATTATTCATCCCCAAAGATGTGATTGTTGTCACTTTAAAGGACTTTAAGCCATAAGAAATTTATGGTTACCTTTTGGAGCCAATCCTTGTTAAATAGTGATAAGGTTCAACATTTGTGGATAATAAATTTGGATATCTCTTTTATCTCCAATAAAGTTATATTGGCTACAGCCCATCTGAAATAATGGCATAAACATTTCAGAATATGAACACAACCTACAGAGGGTCAGAAAGAAAACATAGCAAAGCAAATTTAATGGATAGTGGATCAGATATGAGAACTGTATAATGTTCTCTGCATTTGACCCATCCTTCAGTGCCACTCAGGCAACCAGTCAGGAGCAATGCAGACAATTATAATGTAAAAAAAAAAAAAAAATACAAAGTAATTTAACTGTAACTAGTTAAAAAAGGGAACGCCTTGGGGTCCCCCCGGAGGAGCTGGAGGAAGTCTCCGGGGTGAAGAAAGTCTGGGAGTCCCTGCTTAGACTGTTGCCCCCGCGACCCGGCCCCGGATAAGCAGAAGAAAATGGATGGATGGATAGTTAAAACTATTCTTTACACATTTGTTTTCATTCAAGTCAGTTCAATCTGTAGATGCGGTATTACTTTTTTGCAGTACAGCCTTGCACTTCTCTTGGTTCCTCCGTTGGCTCCGCCCTCAGTGCCTAGGCCCCTGGATCCCCTTGGTGCCACTCACACTCCGGGCAGCTCGACCTTTGACCCCTCTGCTCCAAAACAGGTGATCCTTTCAGTTTAAATATAGCCGCTCCCTCCGCTTCAGTGCGGAAGAGGAAGCAGGACAGTAGAATATGGAACAGTGGGGTTATGTAATACAGAAATCTAAAATGTTTTCAGGTAGAAGCTTTTCAGAACTGAGAGCTGTGGACTTCAATGGGCTGTGTCAATGTGCAGTCATAACACTGTAGAGGGCCTATTATTGAACACTGAGGTGGTGAGAGCTAAGGATTTTATGGTGGAATTTTCTGTCAGAATAGCAAATGTTTAGACCAAGTTTATGGTTAATATCGTTGCAATTACTGGGACTTCTGATGTGAAACCAAAAACTGTTGCATAAGTTAAAATCCTTCCCTGTCAGCACAAAATAACTTTCGTAATTAAGTTATTTTTTAGTGTCAAAAAGTGGTGGTATTTTTTTGTTTCTATTTCACAAAGCAAATAGTTGAAAGGCATATCCCTGGACCTAAACCCCAACAGAGAAATTATTCAGGCGATGTTATGATACTTGCTGTAATTACTGAGACCTTTGACGTGCAACACAAACCGGCGATCTAGCCAGGAGAGAGATTTGTCCGAAGCGAATGCGTAATTGAGTAGTCTGTGGGTGAAATTTATTTAATATAAAGTGCTAGATTTGTTTTTTTTTTTAAGAAATGTGGCATTAAGATTTTAAATGCACGTTTATGGTTCATGTCATTGCAATTACTGGGGCTTTTGACGTGAAACAAAAACTTCAACTTCAAACTTTCCTTGAATTTACTTAGTTGTACTTGTTATCATTTTATGCTGTGTATTTACTTATATTTGTGGCGAGCTAGCCAGGAGAGATACTTGGCAGAACTGTGTATTTGGGTGTTCCATGGTCAAAAGTACAAAAATACGCACTGGTATACATCACAGTCTTTGTATGTTTAGGAGGGTTTAGGACTTAATACTCACGTTTTGTCTATTTTTTTTTTTTTTTTCCTATTAGTTACTACATATTAGATAATATAAATCTTTGTATATTCCACCACAGAACAAAAATAACTACTTTTAATAAGCTAATACTAAGATTTAAAAAAAGAACAGCTATGCACAGTAGAGCACCTTCAATAAAAAAAGCAATAAAACTTATACCACTAAGACAACACATTTTAATGATCTTTTAAACATCTAATATTGCTTGCTTTAACCTATCTTATAAACCTATGCCATGAGACTTTGAATGCCAATGCAAATGTGTCTGAAAGCAGTTCCTAAAGCCAATGTATAACAGGCAGGACCTTTAGATGAGTTTAAAATGCCATGTTATGACTGTGCCATTTCCCTCTTCCTTAAGCACTCACTGTTACAATAATACTTTCTTTCCTACCTCCATTGACTTCTCTCTCCATTCTCCCTCTAATAGACCTTTGCATAAACTGCCTTTACCAAGCTCCATTTAAACCTTCATTGTATTTGTCGCCGCTGTTCTCTCTCCTGCCTCCATCGGGCGCTCTTTCTCGCTCCCTGTATTTTTAGCCTGATTCTGTACATAATGTAACTGACGATAATGATCAGGTGCCACACAACGTCTATTAGCGGCGTGCAGCCCTGTCATTTCAACTTAATACCTGGTGTTTAATGTCATGTTTCTAAACCAGGTCTATAGAGCGTGTTTAAAGCAGCACAGCAGGTGGCTTAAAGGAACAGTATGTGAGGTTTTGATTTGATTTAAATACCAGGAATATGACCTAATGGTGCCTAGATTTATTATTTTTATTTTTTTTTATTGATATAGTTTATTTATGAGACAGGGACAGTGCACAATCTACATTAACCTTAACAAGAGAGATGCATTGTGCAGGTTGTAGCACTAGAGCTCATTTCCACCTGTAGTCCCTGGTGCATGGTTTTTAGGTTTGATGGGAAACTGGAGTGTCCGGAGGAAACCCACCCAGACATGGGGAGACAAAAAGGCCTGGGCAACCCGGGGATCGATCCTGGAACCTTCTTGCTGTGAAGCATGAGTGCTAGCCACTCAGAAAATCAAATATAGCTTTTATTGATAACCATTACAATGCAGATTTATTCTTAATTAAAGAAAGAAAGAAAGAAAGAACACATTGGCCAGGTTGTTTATGTTATAATTTTGTGTTGTGGTTCACAAGTCAATTATCAGAAACAGAATGAGCCTCACATGAGTCTCTCATTTGGGTTGCCAGTTTAAATGCTGAATTCCAGTTGGTTTAAACCTAAAAAGACTCTCCCTTATCTGAATCCTCACTACCTAAACCCCAGTGTTTGCAGCTAATTATTAACCAGTGCTAGTGCAGCCTCTGCAGCTCAGGGAGTGAATTCTGGAGTTATTGTATTTGATTTAGCTAAAAATAGTTTGTTCTGTTTTTTGTAATTTAACATGATCAGCAGATATGACATATATGAGGTAATTACATAATTGTTACTCAGCAACCATAATGTTAACAAGTGCCAAAACTAATTTAATCCAATCTTATTTGCAAAACAGTTATGATAAGACAAATAAATGATATCTTTATAAACTGACTCTGTATGTAATTGTGTTGATAAAATAGATAGATGTATTCATTTTTAGCTCATTGGTACTGTTTTTTTCTTTTGTTTGTTTTGTTTCATAAACTACCACTTATCTCATGTAAAACAACACCACAGGTCCTATCCCACCAAAGTAGTAATTATAAAAACATGAAAACCTTCCGTATGCACTTTAACACTGCAACCATGTCCACGTTCACTTCACATTTATTTTTCTGCCCTCCATCAAAATAACTCGAACTCGGGGCCACTCAGTTCTGCTTTTATTGGCATGCAGGAAGCTAGAAGGTCAATTTTCAAGGTGTTTTGTGCTGGTGAAGAGGGGAGGCGTGTCAGGCCGGGAAGATTCGTGCGGGCCTCTAATTGGGAAACCTTTTTCATTTTTATAAGGTTTTTTAAATGTCAAGAATGGAGTGGAGAGAGTGTTTTTTTGCATGTGCAGGGGAGGCCTCGGAGTCAGGGTCGGGGTGTTTTAAAGCGTTACACTACAAAAGGTGGTGAATGAAAGGTTACCATAGCGCTTGTCAACACTGATAGCTGGGATTTCAGGCCAAAGGTAGACCGAGCGGGATTTTTATATTCACTGATATGGTGCGGGTGACTGGTTTTGGAGTTGGTAACAGAGGCGCTGACAACATGGAGGTCAAAATAAAACACATTATCATTAGAGCACAGCAAAGGTTGATTCTGCTAATGTGTTTTGATGTGACGGTGGTTATTTGGCCAGTTGTAGTTAAGAAGGATTTATAGACCCACTGGTAGCAGAAATAAACAAAAGTGAAGGGCTGCGTGGGTATGTGAGTAGTTCAGGTTAAAACAGTGATTAACAAGTGCTCTCTGGAGTGGGGTTTGTAAGTTAGGAAAATGTTAAGTTGTTGAACAAGGGACTATTACAACTATTCTCTATCACGGCTAAAAATATGTAATGTTATCAAATATATAATTGGCAGGATTTCTAGTGTTTTTATGTTTTATGGGTTTCTAATTGAAAAGAGATTCCAAACATAGTGAACCATTAATTTTATTTATTCTTTTTTTGAAGCAGGAAGTGCAAAATATAAAGCAAAACATTCAAAATTAAATATATATTTTTCCGTCTAAATGAATAAATTGTATTATTGTTTAATCTAGTTTAGTATGCATTTGTAGACCCTTAATTTATGTATTATTTAAAGGTGCACTGCATAACATTTCTAGTGGAGGGTCCACCACCTGTTTGTCTCCATGGAGATGTTATTGCTTTGTTTAGAATGTTCCACAAGAGAGACAAGCAGGTTACATCACTAGATTCCAATTCAGATCTGTGGAGAGTTGCCCTATGAAAAATTGCTAACAGCTAGATGGATATATTTAATGTCATAACACAGAACATTCCAGGCAAAGCAATAACATCTCCAGGGAGACAAGTAGATAGCGGACTCTCCACCAGAAAAGCTGCGCAATGCACCTATAAGTATTTTTACTGGTATAATATATTTAGTTTTTGTTTTGTTTTTTTTTTATGCATAATTAATAGCAAGTGCGATATAAATGCTTTATTTTCAAATTATTATTATTATTATTATTATTATTATTTGGTTTTATTATTTATTTATTTATTTATTATTATTATTTTAAATGTATTTATTTTACCGGCAGCTAATTAGCACATTTTGCATTTAGATGAAACCAGTGTAAAAATGTTTCCTTCTCTCCTGACCCTGTCCTCCTCTGAGAGCTCACAGTACAAAGATCCTCTCTTGTTCCTCTGCCTCTCACTTGGCAGAGCCTCCTCTCTCCCCCCGGGGGGCTTCTTCTGCTCCCCTTAAACTCCCTGTGTCCAAAGATTATGCACAACACACTGTTACAGAGAGAGAAGGAAATCACCGCGCTGTACGGAGGATCCCTGAAGGCAGCACGGACTTGGAGAATACACAGAAAGAGTGGTTCATGTAAATAACGGATGTGTAAACAATGCGGAACATTTGTGTTGCATTGTACGACTGTGGGTTTGTGCCAGTGAGAATGACACACTGTATTATTTAACAACTCCGGTCTCTAGGGGGCGTGTATAGTCAGCCATGTTATAGACCTGTGTGCTGTTTCTATCAGTGCTACGCAAAGAAAAGCACTGCCTCACTAATAGGCGGGAGAAACAGGAATTATATTATAGTTGTTGTTTTGGAGATATGCAAAATGAAAATACTGAGTCATTTAAAAAGACCTAAAAGACCTCAAACAAGGATATAATGTGATAATTCTGCACTTTTGTGGTTCATTTTAACCTCAGCCAAGACATCAACGGACACATTTTAGTACATCAGAGATAAAACTAGAAATGTTTAATATACTGACAGGCCTATACATGTTTTGTTAATATCTCTACCCACAAACCAAGGTCTGTGTTGGGGAAAGAAACTGTTATGCCTGTTGTCAAGTTAAATAGGATTTTGTTTCTGCACGATTTAGTTTAAAAACAATATTACCTCTTCTATTAGCAGAATTTTTAATTTTGGACATTTTGCTGTTTAGAATTATAATGAACAAAGTGTCTGTATCTAACAGTCACTTTTTGCACCATCATAGAAAATATTAAACCATATAAATTTGGCAATATTCACACAACTACAACTCTTTTGTATCTTTGTGACAACAGTATTGGTGGCAGCAGTAGCAACTGTAGTAGTAATTGCAGTAGTAGTAGTAGTAGTAGTAGTAGTAGTAGTAGTAGTAATTGCAGTAGTAGTAGTAGTACTAATAGTAGCAATAATAACAGTAGTAGAAGTTGTAGCATTAGCAGCAGTAGTAGCAGTAGTAGTAGTAGCAGTAGCAGTAGTTGCAGCAGTAGTAGTAGTAGTAGTAGTAGTCGTAGCAATAGTTGCAACAGTAGTAGTAGTAGTAGTAGTAGTTGTAGCAGTAGTAGCAGTCGTCGTCATAGCTGTAGTAGTAGTAGTAGTAGTAGTCATAGCAGTAGCAGTTGTAGTAGTAATAATCGTCGTAGCAGTAGTAGTAGTAGTAGTCATAGCAGTAGCAGTAGTAGTAGTAGTAGCAGCAGTAGTAGTAGTAGTAGTAGTCATAGTAGTAGTAGCAGCAGTAATAGTAGTAGTAGTAGTAGCAGCAGTAGTAGTAGTAGTCATAGCAGTAGCAGTAGTAGTAGTAGTAGCAGCAGTAGTAGTAGTAGTAGTAGTCATAGTAGTAGTAGCAGCAGTAATAGTAGTAGTAGTAGTAGCAGCAGCAGTAGTAGTAGTAGTAGTCATAGCAGTAGCAGTAGTAGTAGTAGTAGTAGTAGTAGTAGTAGTCATAGCAGTAGCAGTAGTAGTAGTAGTAGTCATAGCAGTAGCAGTAGTAGTAGTCATAGCAGTAGCAGTAGTAGTAGTAGTAGCAGTAGTAGTAGTCATAGCAGTAGCAGTAGTAGTAGTAGTAGCAGTAGTAGTAGTAGTAGTAGTAGTCATAGCAGTAGCAGCAGTAGTAGTAGTAGTAGTAGTAGTCATAGCAGTAGTAGTAGTAGTAGTAGTAGTAGTAGTAGTAGTCATAGCAGTAGCAGTAGTAGTAGTAGTAGTCATAGCAGTAGCAGTAGTAGCAGTAGTAGTAGTAGTAGTAGCAGTAGTAGCAGCAGTAGTAGTAGTAGTAGTCATAGCAGTAGCAGTAGTAGCAGTAGTAGTAGTAGCAGCAGTAGTAGTAGCCATAGCAGTAGCAGTAGTAGTAGTAGAGGTAGCAGCAGTAGTAGTAGTCATAGTAGTAGTAATAGCAGCAGTAGTAGTAGTCATAGCAGTAGCAGTAGTAGTAGTAGTAGCAGCAGCAGCAGTAGTAGTAGTAGTAGTAGCAGTAGTAGTAGTAGTAGTAGTAGTAGTAGTAGCAGTAGTAGTAGTAGTAGTAGTAGTAGTAGTAGTAGTAGCAGTAGTAGTAGTAGTAGTAGTATTAGTAGTAGTAGTAGTAGTAGTAGTAGTAGTAGCAGTAGTAGTAGTAGTAGTAGTATTAGTAGTAGTAGTAGTAGTCATAGCAGTATTAAAATTCCGCCTGTTTTCTTCTCCAAACTTGACTGTAGAAAGAATTCCCTTCACCAAAATTCTCTGTCTATTTTTGACTCTCGTCGTGTTCAACTTGGAGCCTGTGAAAAGGCTCCACTGACGGATTTCACCTCACTACTTTTTATTGATCTGAAGTCAAGATAGATTTTTTGGAGACTCATAAGAACTTTGAGTTTTCTTTTTTTTTTTTTCTTTTTTTATGTTTAGCTAAAAACTTGGATAAAAACAATCTCCTTGTCATCTGTTCATTTGGCCCTGTGCACTCTCCAGAAGTTTATCCATGACTTCGCTCCATCTTGATCCAAACAGACATGCTCTTCACTGGTTTCATGCACAAAGCCTGCTTCCCCAAAACTCGCCCACTCATTACTTAGTGGTCAAGCTGTCTTTTATTCTAAGCGGCTAACGTCCAGCTATTTTGAACTTAAGAAGCAAAGAAATACAACTGAAAATATTGGTTCCTTAAAATGTGTTTTGGTGTTCGTTTAGTTCTTCCTGTTTAATATTTGGCTCGGTGATACAAACATTCTACCAAAATCCATCAAATTCTGTCGGGAATAGATTAGTACAGCCCATGAAGCTCGCGTTAGCTGTGCTATATAAGGTTAAGGTACACTTGAGGGAAAATCTGTGCTCTGCATGGAATCTCAAAATAATTCAACTTGGAACAATGGAGAACAATGAAAAAAACAATGTTGCATAATTAAAGGTTTGTAATGTTTCTGGACAATGGTACACACCAGTGTTGTTAATGCTAAAATGCATTGTGATTGAGAGTGACCTGTAACTTGGCCTGGTGACCTCACCTGCTCATCTCCATGGAGATGGATAAGTTAAAAGCTGTACTGTGGAACATACTCAGAAAATCCCCTTCCCCATGCAGGTGGTGGACACTTCCAGAAATGTTACATAGTGCACATTTGATTAAAACAAGATTATTATTTTTATTATTTCTAGTGGCATTTAACTTTGAACTGTGGAACAGGACTCTGTTTCATGGAAATTAAAACTCAAGATAAATATTCAAATACTTTTAACTACTGTACCCGATTTCTTCCCCATATATTTGACCAAAATGTGGCTTGCCCCAGTACAGATATGTTGTATAAGCAACTTTGAGGTCAAAATAAGTCCTGTGCATTCTGTCTGCAACCAGTTATAAAGTATTTTATCGTGCAATAATCAGGAACTGTGCGTTAGCATGCTAATTGCTGTTATCTTTAACGTCATGGCAAAACTCTGCTGTGTTATTTACGTTTTTTAAGACACAGCTCCTTTACCCTGTTTATCTGTGTCTGCAGTGTCAGTATAAGTTGATGTAATGAATATAGACTGTACCACTATATAAACCAGTAACACATTCTACCTTAAATGCGCTCTCCTCCACCTGCATCTCCACCTTAACCAGCTCCTTCATTTCCTTATATTTAACAAATGACACCCATAGGACCAAACGGGGACATGTCCCGGGTGCCCCCCTCTCTCCCTCCTCCTCCCTTTGACGTGGCAGCCCTGTGCATGTACCATAATGGGCCCTGTCTATTAGAGCAGTGGGCCCGCGGTGGAGGCACTGAGGTGGGCTGTCCTGGGACTCTGCTCTGCTTTCACACTCGGAGCTCTGAGTTTTTGTGGAACACTCTCATTCTATCAACCTGCGAACAGCGAAAATAAGTGTGAGAATTCTGCACAAATGTGTGACTTTCTTAAGGTGAATACTAGTGGTTAAAACCTGTCACGTAACTGTAACTGTACTACTAGGATATATGGACACTGATGATCAAAGATGAACATTTCTTTTTTTTTTTTTTTTTTTTCTGACAAATTTCTACAAAAGTTTTGACCAAAGTTTGTTAGAAACTAGGGGTGAGACGAGATACAATTTCCACGAGATTGGATCTATGAGAATGAGACAAGACGAGGTTTTGACATTAGACATTTGACTTTATAATAAATTAATTGTGCAATCCCAAAATCATATTTTTGCTGTCATTGTAGCAGTGCTTTTTTAGGACTACAGCTTCTCAAAAAATGTAACTTGCCAGAACTTAACTCCGCTTCTTTCCAACGCTATTTCCCATACACACAACAGGCAAGATGTGTGACATGTCTTGCCCATTGACACAACTGCAGTATGTGTTTATTTGGGTGGGGGTACACTTGACAACCATTTGATTAGCGGGCATGTGCTTAGCCATTGTGGCACCTTCACTGATCACTGAACATTCAGACATTCCTATAACATGGACACACTTCAGAATTAATTCAGAATTAAATTTATTTTGCCCAGAATACACAATTTAATTCATTTGATTGTATTTAATTTTTTTTTTTTTCATTTTAGAATTAATTTAATTTTTTGCTGGTGGAATGTCATGTTAGTTCAGTTAACAAATAATAAACTCGATGTATTTTCATTTTTATTTTAACATATTGCGCTCTATAGAAGTTTGTATCTTCTCATCTGTCTTTAATTTGTATTACTCTAAAACTTACGGAGATATGTTTGAAATATTAATCTTCTTTATGATACAATTTAAGCGTGCACAAGGCAGCTTTTCAGGTGGGGGGTCCGCTACCTGCTTGTGAATATGTTATTTATTTTTTGGAATGTTCCGCAGTATGGCTTTAAACATATTGGATGTTTTTTTATTGCTTAAATATAAACCATGAATCCTTAAGCAAGTTCCCTTCTGAACTGTTTGGATGTGTTTCCGTTTCTATAGAGATATTTTTAATGGCATACGGCGTAATATTCTCAGCAGAAGTTTCTTTCCACAGGCAAAGGCACTTTAAGACTGCAGCAGGCGCTTTATATTTATTTATGTATTTATCTTCGACTAAATGATATTTTAATGGCGTCTTTTGCTTGTGTTCATATTGTGTGGATTGTGTTTTTAATATGTTTTAATGTATTTGTTTGAATGTGCGTATGAATGCTGTGTACTTCTTCTCGCATCCCTTTTCCAATGTGATTTTTAAACTGCAAATGGCAAATAAACTGAACTGAACTTTCCATGGAAACCAGCAAGTGTCAGAACCTCCTTCCGAAAAGCAGCACAGTTCACGTTTAATTTTAGATTAGTTTTTATTAGTTTTTATTAGCTATAGTGAACAGGCTGACAGTGCCATAGACGCCCCCTCTCCCTCCCCGCACGTATAAACTCCAGTGATTGGCCCGGTTCACTTTGAAAGCTTTAATGAGTTGCTGGAGTGCGCGGTAATGTGCGGCCGGTGCATATGTTAATTCCCTGTGACCTGTCGCGCACGCTAACGGCTAATTGTCTCCAGTGGATGACATTCGGAGATGAGTGGAGCTCTGTTCAGGCCAATTATTGGGTTTCGCGCGGGACTGCAGCTCGGTGGAGGAACCATGTGTTTGGTCAGATTTAAGCCTGATTCCAGATGGAGAGGTCACTGTGTTTGGTCCCTGGACAGAGCTGGAATCATAGTTTTGTACAGATGTATGCACTGGGAATATGAAATGTACTACGGGCTGATATAGAATAGATTTACAATTAAAATGACGAGCAATGTCATATGGGATAATGGAGGAATATGAGAGGAGTTTAGCGAGTGTTTTTAATATTCACATTGAGACAGACACTGATCCAAACAAACTCACTGATGGTACATTTGAAATACATTTAATAAATAAATAAATAAATACTGACTTTGCCGTTATTGATACTTTGCCGTGACATCATGCTGGGGGTGTTCTACATAGATCTCTACTAGCAGAATGTTCATCAGTTACCATGGCGACACAGTCCACACATTGCAAGTTTTAAGATGGTCTGAAACCGCAAGAAAAAACGCAAAATGGATTTAAACAACACATTTTCAGGAGCAAGTGATGAATAATAAGTGTGACTGTAATGTTATTTGAGAGTGACTTGTTTAACAGCACAACTCAGCTCAGTTGTTGTAGTTCCATCTAAATCAGCTCTTTCTGGTCAGATTTGTGTTCAAATAAAGATCAGATTAAAGTTAACTTGAGTAACAGAGCTTCAGACAGAGTAGTGCTTTCAGTTAGCTTCACACCCCCAGTGAATGTTGATGATGTCAGCTGCAAAGTGTCAAGTCATCATTCAGGCTTTTTAGAAATATTTTGGACAGACTTTGTATTTCATGTAGAGTGATTTAAAGTAACACTGTGTAACTTTCTGAGGGTGGCATGATTCTATGAGGAAAGAGAGTTAAAAAAACATACTTCGGAACATTTTTCACAGTGCTTTATGCCATACTGTGGAATATTATAGCCAAAGGAACAACATTTCCATGGAAACAAGCAGTCGACGGCCCTTCTCCAGGCCAAGTAAAAGTCAGGTTTGCGAAGATGCAAGCCCACTCAGTTTTTGTTTGTCAGTGCACAAAAAACACGCAAAATTAAGAAACATGTCTTTATTTTAGTCTATTTCTAAAAAGTTACTTGTTGTGGTTTTAAATAAATATATGTATTGAACCTTCTTTCTTTAGAGTGTCTGCTAACTTCCTATCCACCATAAAATGAAGAAAAGCAATTAACAGATTAAAGAAAATGTATTTAATGTACAGTATAATCCATATCCTAGAGCCAGAGTCCATGTAGGCCACTGCAGTGTACTCTGAACAGGCCTGAGATCAGATTATAGACTGTATGATACTTTTACTTCTGTGGATCCCGGAGCTGTAGGAAACTGGGGCAGAGACGGGGCTCAGATCTGGGTTTAGTCTCACCAAACCTGGAGAGAGTTTAGAAGCCACCGGTCTGTAAATGAGACAATATATTATCACTCTGACTTGTTCCAGTTTTAGTTTATCTGAATGGAAAAGACTCATATTTAAAGTTCTACACTCCCCATTACGGATGTTGTAGTATGAGCAGCTCGGGTTCAAAATAAGTAATCTCTGTCCTGTCTGCATCTAATTATAAAGCATAGTATGAGGAATAATCAGGAAGTGTGCAGTTGTTAGCTTTAATGTGATGCCAAAGCTCTACTCTGGTCTCTGAAAGTTGTGAACAGAGCTTATAAACTCATCGTGGTAAATGATGCATAAGGTAAGTGAGGAATACAACACTTGCAAATTGTTTTAAATGAACTAGGGTTTTAAGACAGTAAAAATCAGGTACAGCACTTTTAATTTCAAAATTCAACACAAATCTTTCAGTGTTTACCATGCACTATTGAATACATATAGAAAAGTTAGTTTGTTGTGTGGCTTTAGACTCCCCAAAGCCAATCATAGTTGTCTAGTGTTTTAATAGTATTGTCAGCTGTTCCTTGTCTCTTTTTTGTCTGTCAGTTTCAGCTCAAACTACATCAATTTGCAAAAACAGTCCAAAAAGTGTGCTGTACTATGTGACATCATGCAGCACTGCCCTGATCACAGCCAGGTGTTTCTGATACAAACACCTAGCTGCAGGGGTGGAGTTTGAAGTGTGGATACCTGTTAGACCAATCACACTGCTCCTTACACCTCCAAACCCCGCCCACTCCTCACTCTCCCCTTTAGTCTACCAGACGCCCCCCTCCCCATCTCCCTTTTAGTCTTCCAGACCCCGGCTTTTCCTCCCCCCCTCTCTCCCCTTTAGTCCTCCAGACCCCACCCCCATATCCCTTTTAGTCCTCCAGACCCCACCTTTTCCTCTTTCCTCACTCTCCCCTGTAGTCCTCCAGACTCCACCCCTCCTCCTGCCCTCCTCACTCTCCCCTTTAGTCCTCCAGACCCCGCCTTTTCCTCCCCCTCACATTCCCCTTTCGTCCTCCAGACACCCCCCATCTCCCTTTTAGTCCTACAGACCCCACCTTTTCCGCTTCCATCACTCTCCCCTTTAATCCTACAGACCCCGCCTCTTCCTCCCCCCTCACTCGCCCCTTTAGTCCGACAGACCCCGCCCCTCCCCTCTCTCTCTCCCCTTGATGTGGTTGTGGGCGGAGTTTAGGTGTTTAGTTGCACTTTAATAATTACACAAACTTAACTAACTGACTATAACTATCAGCTGTCGGAGTCTGTCTTCATAACTGTTTGAATTGACATTTTGGGGAGCCATGTTTTGCCAGATTGTGTTTAAGAACAGACTGCGGAAGCTTTGAACCAAGACATGAGCGACTTTGGATGTTTTCTTGCTTTGTGGAAATGGCAGCTGAAAAATCATTAAGAATATATTTAAAAAGCGATGTGGTACAAAAGGAATTGGACTATTAACAGAGAGTGGTGCCATGTTGGGAGAAGGCACATCCTTTTGAAATGTAACTGCTGATTAAGTTTTCACAAAGTTTTTCGTCAGTTTGCCCATTTTGTTTACAATCTGTTCCTCCATTTTAGGAAAGAGATTGGTGTTATGAAACTTTAAAGTCACACTATTGTATAACAGATAGTCTGCTTAAAACAAGAGTCAGTGTAGTTTTGGACTGAACAATTTCACAAGTATATTTTTACACATTAAAGTTTTTATAGCTCAATCTAACCATAAATTAAACTTATGATTCCTTATGAAACATGTCGAACAAAAACTATATGACGATTTTGAATTTTCATGATAGACCGTCACTTTTCCTTTTCTGTTTCAGGAACGATACAATCTTCTAGCCTCAAACTATATTTGAAGTTCACCAAAAGAGTATAATTTGTAGTAGTATGTGCTATATCTGTAAAAATGAAACACTATTTGAGTCTATATTTCTGATTTGTCCAGTAAGACCTCAAAATGTGATTCTGCCATTCTGTGATGATGTGACGTACAATAGTCTGAGTGGTTTTCCTCTGCCAGACCCATGTGTTTCATCTTATATGTGTTTCCTCTTATATGGTGCCATTTTGAGGGTGGTTGACCATTCAAAATACATAGTTGTGTTTGAAGTGTGTTTTGAATTGTCATTTCATTGTTCAGAATGATTTTTCATAATTCTGAAACCCACTGAAATCATATTATGTTCTTTTCACTTTTGCCTCCAGTTGTCTTCATTCTGGACTTTAGAATGCTTTTGTTCACAGAGGGCTGTTGTTTAAAGAGTCTGTTCATGCGCCCAGAACGACCATAAAATCTGAACTGTTGCCAGATAATCAGGAAGTGTCCTTTAAGCATGCTAGTTGTTTTAGCTTTACCGTGACAGTAAAACTCCACTCTGGCCTCTGAAAGTTGTGCAACTCATCACAAACTTTTAAAGGGTCATAGGTCCAGACTGATGAAACATTTGGACCACCAGAGAAACTAGCAATTAAAAGCAAAAATATAGTTTGAATGGGAAAAAAAAAAAAACATAAAAAACTGAAACACGTGAATCGCAGGTTTTGTGATTTGCTAACACTGCTAATTGCCGTTCTTGAATTTCTGTTGCAGTTCTTCTCCTTCCTCTGTGTTGTGGTCGGTCCAATCTGAGCGGTGTTGTGGAGACGGGCTCTTGACAGTTTCATACGACTCCTCTGTGTTGTGTCTGTGCGAGTGTCTGCCTTCATCTCTCTTCTGCTAAAGTGAACCAATTGTGCTAGCTTGTGTGTATGTGTATGTGTGTATGTGCGTGCGTGTTTGCCTGATTCGCGTCTCTGCTAAACTGAAGGGATTGTACTAGCTTGTGTGTGTGTGTGTGTGTGTGTGTACGTGTGCGTGCATGTGTGAATGAATGTGTGTATGTGTGTATGTGCATTATGTGTGTGTGTGTGCGTGCGTGTCTGCCTGATTCGCGTCTCTGCTGAACTGAAGGCATTGTACTAGCTTGTGTGTGTGTATTTGTGTGCGTGTATATGTGTATGATTGTGTGTGTGTGTGTGTGGGCGTGCATGTGTGTGTCTGCCTGATTTGCATTCTTGCTAAACTGAAGGGATGGTACTAGCGTGTTCATGTGTGTGTATACGTGTGTGCATGCGTTTCTGTGTGTGTGTATGTATGTGCGTGCGTATGTGTGTGTTTGTGTGCGTGTGTCTGCCTGATTCGCGTTCCTGCTAAAGTGAACGAATTGTGCTAGCTTGTGTGTGTGTCTATGCATGTGTGTGTGCGTCTGTGTCTGCCTGATTCGCGTTCCTGCTAAACTGAAGGGATTGTGCTAGCTTGTGTTGTCAACAAACGGCATATGGGACATTAATTGCTTTGCTAACACAAACACTCCAGTGCGCGTTATCTCGTTAGGTCCTTGTCAGTTTTTTTGTGCCGATCTGACGTCTGCAGATAAAAACCTCCATCGCTTTGAGTCGGAATTCTGAGAAGGAGAAATAATCAAGGACTCTGGAAATAAACAGCACCAGTGACGTTTCCGTGATTTTATAGGAGAAGGAAAGGGGATTGTATGTTGAATTCCCTTGTGAGCTTTAAGACATGTTAGAATCATCAACATCATTCAAACAAGCTTGAGTAACCCTTTATTGTTAGTCTGTCGACATCTCCAAAGCTCAAAATGCTCTGTTTCACCTTGTGATCTCCAAAGCTCAAAATGCTCTGTTTCACCTTGTGATGTCATGTAGTGGATTGTTTTTAAGTTAAGATCTTTTTTTTTTTTTTTTTTTTTTTTTTTACCTTTTGTTATGTAGAAATGGTCAATTCCAGAGCTGAAATGATCCAAATGATTCTAGTGAAGGTGTTTGGAGTTTAAAAACACAGTGGAGCACTTCCTGTATTACCACATGACATCACAAGGTGGAACAGAGTGTTTTCAATTTGAGAGAAGATGGCTAAAGATGCAGTGTTAAACATACTATGTGAATGAAACAAGACGCAATTCCAGGTCTGTTTTTGATGAGGAAACAACATTATTATAACAGAACAGAAAACAGCGTCATATCAGCCATTTAACAAAATATTTAATTGTTTAAAGAGCATGACATCACAAGGTGGAACAGAGCATTTTGAGCTTTGGAGACGTAGACAGACTAATAATAAAGGATTACCCAAACGAGTGTGAATGAGGAGGTAACATTTTAACATGAGTGGATTTTGTGTAATATATGACTTTTAAATATTGTGTTTTGAAGTGGCAGATGTTTTTTGGTGGTTTGATCCCAGCTGTACGTACATGCTGTCATTGTGTCCTTGGGCAAAACACTAAACACACCATGCTAAACATACTACAGATTGGCAGCTGTAGTTCAGAAGTAGCTTAAAAGAGAATAATAGTAAATACATGAAATTTTAAAGCAAAGTTTGATGTAAATATTATTATTTAACTCAACAGAATACAATGACAGTCATGAAAAGTCGTAAACACGCTCCATGGTGACATTATTGCTTTGAATGCTTCGCAGTTGACATTAAATGCATTTATGTAACGTTTACTCAACAACAAAAGCCTTGAATTTTTTTTTTTTTTATTGTGAAAGGGCTTGCCTCACCACAGATCTGACTGTAACTTGATGCCTGGTGCTGTCATACATGGTGATATAGATGCATAGAATTCCCAATGCCACACGGACATTCCAGACAAAGCAGTAATAATTGACGCAATAAGCTGCAGTCCATCTTCCAGAAAGGTTACGCAGTGAACCGTTAAGAGTTATAGGACTTTATTTAATTTTGAATAACTATGAATTGATTGTGAGTGCGTTTGTGGGTGTGATTTGCTTTAACTCTCGCCACATCCTGTTTCCTCCTGAGCTCCACACTCTGTTCAGCTGTGGTCAAACGCGTGAGCTGGTGTTTGTACTGTAGCTGTGTTTTTGGTGGTACTTTTAGAAGTCACAAAAGTGTTTTAGCTGACAGCGCTGCACCGGCCTCTCCCAAAGTCACTCCTGTTTGTGTGAACGTGAGAATACGAGGATGTGAGAATGTGTGGATGTGAGGATGGGTAAAGGAGACTGGGTTTGACATTCACAAATGTTCTAAATGACTTTTGTACTGATGCTGATTACACAGATTTGGGGAGTAGCCTGTTTTGCATTGTATGAAAATGTAAAAATAAAAAAGTTTTGTAGCATCTTTCTTAGCGTTCACGTAAAGGAGAAGCAACCAGGCATGACATAGTAAAAAAGTGCAGTGTTTAGCTTCAAAAAATATTGTCATTTTCCTAAATTAATCGTATCATAAACAAGATACACTGAAATAAATGCACATAGTAGTTAGTGTCTGTGGTGGTCGTGACAAAATATAAAAATAAGTGAAAACAAGCTTAAACAACAGGGTGACAGTAGCTCATTTGGTGGAGTGGTTAGCGGTTCAAATCCAGCGCTCGACATAATTCCAGTTCTGTGATTCCAGCTCCCACAGATGAATGCTGTTGTTGTGTCCTCGAGCAAGAAACTTAACCCACTTCTCCCCCAGTGTCTGCGTACCCTGGTGTGTGAATGTGTGTGTGAATGGGTGAGTGGTTCCTTGACGTAAAACGCTTTGAGTGTCTTGAAGGTGGAAAAGCGCTGGCTAAAAATGTTGCTATTTACCATTTACCAGATCATAAACAAGAAATAAATAGGCTGAAATAAACTCTATACTACAATGCTTTACTATACTATATTACTCTATACTAATAAAGTCCCTATAGACCCTTTAAAAATTGTAAAGAAAATATATTCTAAATATCGGACTGGAGGCATCTGGAGGCAAAAGTGAAGTGGAACATAATGGGATTTTAATGGGAAAACTGGGATTAACTTCAGAATATCACAAATTATGAAAAATCAAGTAAATTTTGGAAAATGAAAACCACTCAGGTACATGTGAGTGATGTTAGAGCCAAGTGTAAAAAAAACATTTACAATTGTGTTTTACGTTATTTGTTTATTTGACAAGAGATTATGATAGACTAAGCATTTTTACAAAGGAAAAATCCTGATTTTGAGGTCTTACTGGACAAATCCTTACAGAAAAGTTGAGCCCACAACAGTTTTTCACTTCATCTACAGCTATATAATACCTTTCATCATTATTATACTTTTTGGGAAGCTCAAATACTATTTTGAGGTTAGAAAACTGTATTTTTTTCCATTCTTCTTAATAGAGAAGCAAAGTAACTAATATTTGGAAATTCAAATTTCGAAATTCAAAATAAGTTAATCATTGAAAATATATTCCGTCAGCTTCATTTTGCCTCCACTTGCCTCAATTCTAAAATTTTGATTATTCTGAAGTGTCTATAATGCAAATAAGTGAAAAAAAGTGAGTAGTGAGTTCAAATATTGTGTATCTATTTTGCATAATACCCATTCTTTAAACATGTTTAGTGACACATTGAGCACAACTTAGTGATGAACTGAGCTCTTCATTCTATTTTATTTTACCATTCATTTTGTTATTTATTTTATCATTACTTCTATTATTTTATCACTCATTCTATTTTTGTTTTATTATTTTTATTTTATTTCTATTTTATTTAATTTTTATATTTTATTTTATATTTTATATTTATATTTTTTCTATTTCCGTTTTATTTTTATGTTTATTTTATTTTAATTTTGATTAAATTTCTTATTTAATTTTATTTATTTATTTTTATGTATTATTATTTTTTGGAGCACTCAAACATGATTTGTGGTCTGGAGTTGGAGAAAGGTGGAGAAAGGTCTACTGCTTTTTTTTTTTTTTTTTTTTGGCAAAGTTGTCCAATTAAACGGAGATAACTATGTGTGTGAGTGATCTTAGTTGAGATTTAATTACAGTTCCACAGTTTCGTTTAAATATGTAAAGTACATTCAGAATGCTCTTTTTAATTACATTTCATAAAAGTCATCAGAAGTGCAGGCGGCTACTGGGATTTGGAATTTTCTCTGATTTGACCCAGTTTGGATCCCACAGGTCGAGATTTCATCATCGTTACAGAAAGAGTGGGAGAGAGGAGGAGAGGGAGGGAAAGAAAGTAGGAAGATAGGGAGGAGAGAGAGAGAGAGGGAGAGAGACTAGAGAAAGAGATAGAGAGGAGAGAGTGGGGGAGAGGAAGTAGGCAGAAAGAGAGGAGAGGGGGGAGGTAGAAAGAAAAGAGAAAGAGGGGTGAACAGAACAGAGAGGGAGAGGAAGAGAGACTAGAGGAAGAGAGAAAGGAAGAGAGAGAGAGAGAGGGAGAGGAAAAGAAAGTAGAAAGATATGGATGAGAACGAGAGGAAGGTAGAAAGAAAAGAGAGAGTTTGGGGAACAGAGTAGACAGAGGAAGAAGAAGAGAGACTAGAGAAAGAGAGAGGGAGGAGAGAGCAAGTGAGCAAGAGAGGAGAGGGAGAGGAAGTAGGAAGACAGGGAGGAGAGATAAGGAAAAGAGGAGAGAGATGATCAAGAAGAAGAGAGGGAAAGAGAGAGGGGAGGGGGGGGAAGAAATTAGGAAGATAGGGAGGAGTAAGAGGGGGGTGAGAGGGAGGACGAAAGAAACAAAGAGAGAGTGGGAGAGAGAGAGAGAAAGAGGGGGCAAGAAGGAGAGCGGCAGGGAGAGAGAGCAAGAGAGGAGAGGGTAAAGATAAAGAGGGAGGGTAAAAGGAGGGTAAAGATAAAGAAATAAGGTAAGAGAGAGGGAGGTAGAAAGACCAAAACGGGAAGAGAGATAGGGAGAGAGAGAGGAGAAAAAAATGAAGGAGAGAGAGTAAGTAATTATTGTAAATTATTGGAAAGTGGGCAGGGATAGGGGGTAGGTGAAAAGTGTAAGAGCACATAGACGAGTATATGCCCATGGAGCACTATGGAACCTACAGGACCACTGAGGGAGTACACAGATATAAGACCACATGGGAATAGAAAAGAAAGTACTACCATATAATGCTCAAAATTACCTTCTATTGTCTAAAGAAAGAATGTTTTTAATTATCTTTGTAGCATCAGAATCAGTATTGAGTATCGAGTCTTCCTTAGTATAGAAATTAAGTCTGAAATTTTTATATTGTGTCAAAAATGCTGAAGTCACCATTCTCCTCTATAACTGTCAAACTACCAAACTATTCTTCCAACTTTTTCCAAAACTTTCCCCAAATTTCTTCCAAAAGTTCCGGGTCATTTCATCGGCATAGTTAGCGCCTCTCCCTAGACGCGATTAGACTCCCTCTCTCCTCCCTCTTCCCCTCCCCCTCCCTCCTTCATTAGTGCGTGAGTGTAGCTGTTCCGTAGACACCTGTCAGTTTGGCGAGGGACTCTGGGCTCACTCATTTGCATAGAGGCCGTGCAGCGGTGACAGAGACATGCATGGAACTCTGTGCACTGTCGCTGTTCATTATAACTGCAGCGCGTCACTTAAACCGCAAAAACACACGTCCACTGGAGTTTGTGTCACTGCGGAAGATAGAGGACGCTTTATCAGGACTACACTGTAATTAGACTTGATACAGCATGGGCAAAGACTTCATTCATAATGTACAAACAGTGGGATTTTCAGGCTTTCCTTCAAATAAGGAACCACACACACATTCATACACCGCAGACACAGACACTGGGGAAACATAATAACAGATAAACAGACAAATGAACATGAAAATTGTACATAATGTGACCCCTTTAATAAAACCAGTAACATAAATTACACTAAGGCTAATCATAATAAGAGCTTTCAACCAGTGACTCACAATTTGAGCAAAAAAAAAAATATATGAACTGACTCAAGAAATCTAACTTTTTTTTTTTTTTTCATTATTCAGGTATCATTATTGTGCAGTATTTATTATTATTATCATTATTATTATTATTATTATTATTATTATTATTATTATTATTATTATTATTATTAATGTATTTATTGTATTTTTTATTTTCATTTATTTATTTTTGTGAAGAAATGATGAAAACATACCACTTGTATTCCATGGGTCAAATACAATACAACACAATTCATATAGTGATTTCTAGTGATATTATTTACAAATCTGTGTTTTTCCAGTGTGGCGCAGGTATCATTATTGTACTGTATAGCAGAGAGGGTCAAACTCAGGTGACACGAGCGCGGCCCACTCCACACGTCCCTATAGGACTGAGGGTTCCACCTGGAGTGCACTCGTTTAAATGGAAGTGCAGATATAGTGACTGATAATGACTGAGTGTACGTGAGACTGTGCGGGTCACTGTGTGGACAGCAGCCACTTACCGGCTCCCATTTCACACGTAATGAGGTCTAATTATTCATACGCCAAGCTTATGTTTGGATAGATGGTGTTTTTATGCAGGAAATAGACAACACTTGTGATGTATGGACAGAATAGTGTCCAGAACAGCATTTAAAGGGCCGGTACCTGATTGTTTTGTATGTATAAGCAGCTCTTGAAGTCAAATTAAGTCTGCTGCGTACTGTCCGCATCTAATTATAAAGCTTTTTTATTGTCCAAGAGAATCAGGAAGTGTGTGGTTAGCATGCTAGTTGTTGTTAGCATTACTGTGACTCTGTGAAAGTGCTTATAAACTCATCATGGTGAATAATTAGGATGTTTGGATTGTAATATATAACTATGAACCACTTCAGTGTGTTTAGTTGAGTTTTTAGAGGCACCTGTTTAAGTTCCAACCAGTTCACTTTTTTATTGTTGGATTTATTTATTTAAAACAAGGACGGTGCACAGAAAACATTAATCTCAGTGAGAAAAGATGCTCTGTGCCAGATTTAGCTCCAAGCTCCTCTCCATCTGCAGTCCTCGGTCGGGTACAACATACATTAAAGAAACTATTTACATTAGACCAACTCTAGCTACAACATCTCATCAGTAAAATAATCACTATCCAATTCATCATTAAACATTTAAAACAATCAAAATTCATTCATTCTAATTTCCATAAATACAAGATTTCAAATTCATTATCATCTTCTAAAAATGTCATTGTTTATCAATATCCTCAAAAATGTACATTTACCAAATTCATCAGTGTCATTATCCTCTACAATAAAGTTCATCAACAACACGACCATCAAGACAAATGTCATGAGTCAAACACAACACATTTACATCTACACAACACATCTACAGTACAATCAGTCAGAATGTGTAAATGTTCGAAGAAGCCTGATGTTGACGCTCCTGCTGCTCAGGAGACGTCGTTTTAGCCCATGAGAGAAAGTGTGGGAGTTGGTGCAAGTTTTAAGATCAGCGGGAAGCGTGTTCCAGTTTTCTGCTACTGTGTATGAGAAAGACTGACTGTCCATCACAGGACGTATCTCAGAATAAAAAATCGTATTATCAAAGTTTAACAGGTTGTATCTGTTCATTATGTTACAATAATGATAAGTCAATGATTTTTTTTTTTTTTTCATTTGATGATTTGAGGTTTGTTTGTTTTTTGTTTTTTTTTTTGCCTGAGACCAACAGATTAAGCAATAATGTAAGTGAGAAAAAATGATTTTTAGGGAGTTTCAAATATGTCTGAAGTTTACAATATTACATTTCATAACTTAGATGTTTAATTTGTTTATCAAAGGATAGGGCCGAATCCAAATACAGGCCTAAATATTTCACTTCTTGTACATTATTAATAATTTGTCCTTGAACACTAAGTTGCAGACTACAAATTTGATTCTTGTTAAAATACACTGTAAGTTGTTTTTTTTTTTTTTTAATGTGTATGTGTGTGTGTGTGTGTGTGTGTTTAGAGTGAGGCATGAAGCTTGTAGCCATTTGGCTATACTATCAAGTGCTAGTGCAAGCTTTCCAGCTACCTCTGTCATGTTTCTCCCATAGGTATGAAAGACCGTATCGTCAGCGTACATTTGTATTTCCACATTGGCACAAACAGTGGGTAAGGCACTGATGTATAGGCAAAACAACAATGGCCCCAAGATACAGCCTTGTGGAATTCCTACTGTACAGGGCTTTAAGGACGTTATTAATACGGACAATCTGTGATCGATCTGGAAGATATGACTGCATCCATATTAACAAGTTTCCAGATAGATTAAATTTAGTAAGTTTTGACAACAATACTGCATGATTGATAGTATCAAATGCTTTTTTAAGGTCCAGGAATACTGCTGCAACCACTCCATCCAATTCAGTTTTGATCTTTTCAATAAAATAACAGCAAGGAATCTCTGTTGAATAGTTGCTCCTAGTTGCATCGGGTGGAGTAGATTTTCACTATTCAGATGTGCCAATGAGTTGTTTTGCTACTGTCTTTTCAATGACTTTAGAGGCAGCAGGCAAAATACTTATTGGCCTGTTTTATGGATTGGGATCACTATAGCTGTTTTAAAAGTAGCAGGAAATATACTGTCTTTAAATGATTGATTGATAATGAAGGTGATAGGATAAGTAAGGTGATTTTTATATTGTTTTAGCATGGCATTATTAAGTCCCCAATTGTCTTTTGCCTTAGAGTTGGACAGAAATGAAATATGAACCTTTGCTTCATTAACACAGCTAAGTTTAAGGCCTTGGGATTCCGATAACACAAAATTTGGGATCACAGTGAGATCAAATTTCTTTTGGAGTTCCAGGCATGAATCAATAAAATAACCATTAAAACAATTTGCTACCTCTAAGCTGTCTTGTTTGATTTCCCCATGCAGTATAAGCTCTATCTTTCCTTGTTTACACTGTTCCTTGTCCATCAGTTATCAACAGTTCTCAACAACTTTTGGGGATTCCCTTTTGCCTGTTGAATATTCTGAAAAAAGATTTTAGAGACTTTTTTTTAGCGCTGAATCTCTTTTTTCGCATTAACTGCCATAACTCATTTGAAAACCATGGCAAAATATTTTTATTATTCCACTTAACAGGTTTTGTTTTTGTATACTTATCAATGGTTTGTGTTACAGAAGCTTTAAATATTTCACAAGCATGCTCAGTGTCATACGCTTGAGTCAACTGGTCCGAATTAATCAATTTTATCTCATTTTCCAGTTTTTCCTTGTCACGTTTTGGGATGAATGCAATAAATGTCTTTACATCAACACTATTTTGATTCTTCTAAAGACTCTTGGACAATTTCCTAGAGATCAGAGTTAGATTATGATAGATTATGATCTGCCTGTAGTAAGATTATACGTCTTCATTATACGGTCACTTTTATTTACAAAAATTAGATCCAACTGGGTTTGTGCTGATCTTGTAATTCTAGTTGGACCTTTTACCATTTGTGAAATTTGAAAACAGTTGCTTAATTTTAAGAGCATTTGTTTTATCATGCCTAGATTGATGTGAGCGTGGCGATATAGTCTGGAGAACACATGGGTGTACAGTTTGTGTTACCTGGTGGTGTGTAAACAGTTGATGAAAAGGTTGTCTTTTCACCTGAGCCAGCTGGCAGAGGTGGTGATCCAGCTAGCTGCGGTGGTGATTCATTTAGTTCTACATTTGGCTGTATTGGAGTTAGCTGCATAGCGTCCATATTATTTATGTTCAAGAATACAGGAGGACCAGGATTTATCTCAACATCCCCAGCTAGGAGCAGTATCATCAGAAGGTCCATGAATCCCAAAAGAGATTTAGAAGACTGTCCATTTTTACCTGCAGGTGGCCGAGCATGTCCATCATCTAGTACTCTTGTGAAGAGAGAGTGTTGACTCATCTTTGCTGGATAGAGGACCTGGTCAATATTTTTCACCTGTCGTTGAGTGCATGTAAACCACAGCAGCAAATGAAGAGATACAAAAGCATGTAGCACATAAATTAGTGACAGAAACCGCAGTCTTTTTGTGCTTTTAAAAAGTTTTTGTGGCAAACACACAGGAGCTGATAGACTGTGTGACTGCACCACGGACTAAAGACTAACTTGAGTAACAGAGCTTGAGACAGAGCAGTGCCTCCAGTTAGCATTACACCCTCAGGTAAAGTTGATGACATACGCTGCAAAGTATCAATACATATGTAGCTCCAGTGAGAATGTTCTAATGTTGTTTTAAAGATGCTTGGCTCAACTTTTCGGGTGGAGGGTCCGTCACCTGCTTGTCTCCATGAAGATGTTATTGCTTTGCCTGGAATGTTCCATGGTAAGACTTTAAACAGATCTATATATATATATATATATATATATATATATATATATATATATATATATATATATATATATATTTATTTATTTATATATATATATATATATATTTATATATATATATAAGTGGCGGGCATAGTGTACTTCCAGATACAGACTGACAGAATGGTGATGGCAAACCAACCAGACATAGTGGTGGTGGATAAGCAATAGAACAAAGCCGTGGTGGTGGACATTGCAATACCAAGCGATGGTAATATCAGGAAAAAGGAACACGAGAAACTAGAGAAATACCAGGGGCTCAAGGAAGAGCTGGAGAAGGCCTGGAAGGTGAAGGCATCAGTGGTGCCCGTGGTGATTGGAGCACTCGGGGCTGTAACCCCCAACCTGGAGGAGTGGCTCCAGCAGATACCAGGAAAACATCAGACATCTCAGTCCAGAAAAGTGCAGTACTAGGAACAGCAAAGATACTGCGTAGAACTCTCAAGCTCCCAGGACTCTGGTAGAGGGCCCGAGCTGGTGAGGGTGTGAGACACACCTTATATATATATATATATATATATATATATATATATATATATATATATATATATAATTACGTGTTTCTATTGCTCAAAATACAATAATTTTCTCTGTGAATAGGGTTACCTCTCCACAGATCTGACCTGTAATGTAGCCTATAGTTGTCTCCCTTGAGACTGATGGAAGATTCTACACAAAGCCATAACATCTCCCCGGAGACATGCAGGCGACGGACCCCCCACCAGAAAAGTTATGCAGTCCACCTTTTAACTTTCTACCTACTTGGAAACAGCAGGTGGTATGTCCGTCACACTTGCAGTTTTTAAAAAGCCCGTTTTAATTTTGTCTGAGAAGGTTCGTCTGTCTTTAAGCTTGTTTAAAAAAGTACACATAGTTACACTGTCCCACATGATAATCCTCTTTGCGTTTAACTCAAATATACCATCCACAAATTATTAGTTGTCACTCAAACGTGTTAATTATCGTGAAAAAACAAAACAGAACCAGCCCTGCTCACATTTTTCTTCTGGGTCTTGATTAAACTTAACTCCTCATTATATTTGATGGAGAGTTGAATGGTGTGGGCCCATATGCTCTGCTCCATCCGCTCCCATATACTTTTAGACACTGGTATTACTATGAAAGCTAATTAGAGGGAGGCAGGCGGATTATTAAAGTCTGTTTACATTGAGCAGCTGTCGGCGGAGAAGCCAAACAAGGCCCCAGCAAAACAGACACGCCGTAAACAACGCTAAAACTGTCCATTAAAACAAAGCAGGGCCAAAGCAGTGGAGCCTGCCTCAGTCTCATGTGAGGGTGGAGGTTTAAGAAAAAGGAGAGATGCAGGTTTGAAGCTGTTTGGAAATAAAATAGATGGGGTATTATACTTAGATTTGACTTTCTTTGCCATCTTTGTTACCCGGTAGAAATCAACAGACTTTATATAAGACACACTTTATCCGTGAAATATTTCTTTTTGGTCATTTCATTTGGGTTTGTTTTTACCTTGACAGCATCATCTAACTACTGCTGACCAAAACATGTCAAGGTAGAAACTAAAGATTGGCTGATATGGATTTCATTATGACCAGTGCCGATGTTGATTGCTTAGAGTCCAGAGAAACCGATGGCTAATTCTGCCGATATTGTTAGCGGGATATTTGGGGCCTATTTTGATTATTTTTCCCCAAATTATGTAATTTAAATGTACTACCAACTCACCCATAGCCCTTTTTTACAACAAACCTTTCAGAGAGCTGTGTAGTCATTTATCTCTTTGCATTATAGTGTTCAAATAAAGCGTGTTGTACTTTTAGGCAGCAAGTCAATCAAAACAACATTTCGACCTGTGCTGGAGATTTGAGGCCGATAGCTGATACTCTAGCGCAAATATCGCCCAGATATATCAGCCAACTAAAGTATTGGCCTATCTCAAATAAAAATAAACATTTTTGTCTATGAGCAAGTTATATTTAGACTATTTTTTCGGATTAGTCAGTTTTTTTCCTGAAGATAGAATGGTTTATTTTTGGCAAGATACATCTACAGCCTGGTTCATTCCTTGTTTAGTCGTAGTTCAGTCTTGATTTAGTACTGCTTTAGTCCTGGTTTGGTACTGGTTTCGTCCTGGTTCGGTTCAGATTCAGTTCTGGTTCTATCCTGGCATAGTCCTGATTTAGTCCATGGGAGTGGATCTGTCCTTCAGTGTGGTACTCCTCAAGGTTTTCTCTTTTCCCACTGTTTTTTTTTTTTTCTGACTGTTTAAACATTTCTTTGGGCCCTGTGAGGAGACTACTGATCTTATTTTAGGTGAAATTAACTTATCAGCTACAGAAAAAGTAATACTATTTTGCTTATAAAACTTTTTGAACTGTCCCACGTTTGCTCTTGTGCACCTACCTGGACGAACAAGTCTGTAGAGTTTGTGGTCCATACAGTCCGAAGTCCAAAGATGGTCCAGATAAACCAGATACACATATTTTTCAAACTTAATCCAACTTCTAGCCAAACTTTCTTTAATACAGATAAGAGTCCAGCATATGTTATAGGTCCCAGGGGAGGCAGAGACTGTGTAATGTTCTGGACATGAGCCAAAGAACAGGAAATCAGACTTCAATGAAAAACGAAAAGAGTGGATGTATCGAGAGCCACAAAGCCATAAAAGCACCACATTTACATGAGAAGTTTCAGATTTAAGTAAACTTTTGGACATATACTTAACGTATACTGTCCATCTTTTATGTCTAAAGGTCCACTACTTGCTTGTTTTCATGGAGATGTTATTGCTTTGCCTGGAATGCGCCACAGTATGCCATTAAACTTACGAATTCTCCATGGAGAAAAGCAGGCAAAATCACAAGTTACAGATCAGAAAAAAAATAGAACAAAGGTAGGACACAGGGCAAGAATCTATATATCTTTTATCTCGTTTAGTCCTGGTTTAGAACTTGTTTATGCTCATATTACTTATTTGTAGGCAGTACCTGTTTTAGTCTTCTTTGACTTGGGTGTGTGTTTTCTCTGGGTCTTGTGTTAGATCTAATTCAATCCTGGTTTAGTCCAAGTTAAGACCTGGTTTAGTCCAAGTTAAAACCTAATTTAGTCCAAGTTAAGACCTGGTTTAATCTAATTTGACTTGGGTCAACCCTTGGATCTCGTTTCATCCTGGTTTAGTCCTATTTTAGACCTGCTTTTGTCTTGGCCCTTACAAAAACACGAAAGGACAAGAATTTATGTATCTTTTAGCAATATAATAATTTGTAACTGATTAAGTTTAATGCTATCCTGTGGAAAATTCCAGGCAAAGCTTTAACAGCTTCATGGAGAATAGCAAAGTTCAGATTTTAGTAACCTGTCATCTGCAGAGAATTTCCGAGTTTTTCTTGTGCTGTCTAAGCACTTAGACTTAAACTTAGACTTAGACAAACTTTATTGATCCACAAGGGAAATTATTTGGATACAGTAGCTCAAACATCACAATATAATATAATAACAGAGTAACAAAAATAGATGGTATAGCAAAAAAGAGCAAGAGACAGGTGTCAAATGAGACATAATTATAAAATGTATATGTACAAGTCAAAATAAAATAGAAATATAAGTAATAAAGTAATAAACTATATAGTCACAGCTATATACAAGAGACAAGTGCAAATACTATGCTGATTGACAGGGCGTGAGGTAATCTGTTACTTGGGATTAACTTGGAGTACAGTTTCTTTCACCTCACAACAAAGAGGTCCCTGGTTCATACAGTATAGTGGACTAGGAGATGGCCAGACATTCACTGTTTTAAGGCACTGTAACTGTAACTGTAACTGTCTTAATTGGACTCTTTGTATCATGCATCACTGAAGTTTATCACCAATACTAAGTCTCTCACTCATCGCTGCATTCTTTATGGTTTAGTTGGCTGGGCATCACTAACAATTCACAGAAAACATCATTGGTTAATATGTATTTGCAAAGCCGTACTAGGGAACCTTCCTGGGTACCTTAGTCATCTCCTTAATATGAGCTCAGATAGTTACCGGCTTCACTCCTCCTCCCAGTTTTTCTTCACTGTCCGTCGGTGCTACACTGAGCTGGGTAAATCTGCCTTTTCCTACGCAGCTCCATGGTCTTGGAATCATTTACAGAAAGATCTTAAATTGGAATCTCTGGTGTCACTTGATAAGTTCACGAACATTGTAAAAAGTGCACTGACCGAGACGTGTGTGCGTTTTTCTTGAGAGATGCAAATCGTTTTATAATGTGATATTTTGTGAGTTTTACTGTTTTGTATTGATTGTGTTTCTGAATCTCAATTGGACCTCCTGGTTAAATAAAGGTAAAATAAAATAAAAATAAATAAAAATGTGAAAAACAGAACTAGTTCCTTTTAAACATTTTTTGAGCGGTCCAAAGTTATTACTCACTTACCTTATGCATTCCAAGCATCCTAATTATCCGAGCTCTTCTCACAACTTTCCGAGACCAGTTTGCCTTCACTACTATCATGCTAACATGCACTATCTGATTACCGGACAGTACAATGCTTTATAATTAGATGCAGTGGACTTATTTTGACCTCAAGAGCTGCTTATACCATAAATCTATACCGGGGGGAAGTTGCTTTGATACATGGAAGAAAACAAAGCTCAGAGTCTTTAATTATCCCAGTTTGTATAACCCAAGCAAAGATGGAACATTTTATACTCAAAAGTGGTAAAGTTTCCTCAAAAGATAATAACTTTTTTGCCTAATTATTCTATCTTTTGTAATTGTCTGCTGTAGTGCTGTATGTGTGAACTCCAATTTAGCCTCTTCTATTTAGTTTGGAGAAAAGTTACACAAATCTACGTATTGAAGCTAACGTAGAAACATTCCACTTCTGAGTTTGATTATCTGTACAGAGCTGTGGCAGTTATTAAAAAATGAGCTTTGGACAAGTTAAGAATTACAATAAAAAGGTGATTTGACCCATGTTTGAATAACAAAATCAAGGCAGTCATGTTTTTAAGGCCATGTGAGTTTTAAGAGTGAAATTAGAAATGTTTCCATGTAATTCAGGTTGAAAATACCACTACAAATTTGATCTTTGCTTCTTACAATGTGTGGCCTTGTGTGAATTTGGTGTCTGTTTGACGTGAAAAGGAATGACACTTTTTTTTTTCTCAGTTGTCTCAAAAAAATGTTGTTATTTAGTTTTAAAAGTCTTTTAAAAGTCCGTATTATGCTCAGAAGAGTCAGTTTTGTGTAATATAGGTCCTTCAAATATGAGTTTAGACTTGGCTGGTAGAATCTACTGTTGTCACGATATTAAAATGTCAGATAACATAATGTGATTTTCAACATTAAATGGTAGTACTTTCTTTTCTATTCCCATGTGGTCTTATATGTGTGTAATCCTCAGTGGTCCTGTAGGTTCCATAGTGCTCCATGGGCGTGTACCAGTGTTAATTTTGACAAGGAATTTTAATTTAGTTTTAGTCTTAGTCTTTTGACTAAAATTACTTTTAATTTTAGTCTAGTTTTAGTCATCAGATTTGTTTTAGTTTTAGTCTAGTTTTAGTCGACTAAAATGAAAACAGTTTTAGTCGACTAAAATGAAAATAGATTTAGTCGACTAAAATGAAAATAGATTTAGTCGACTAAAAGCTTTTCACACGTATCAATTTTTACATTTTACATTGAACATAAAACTATACTTTCTTGAAATTGGGATATTAATATGCAAACATTTCACACTTTATATTTAAACACAACTGTTTTTTTATTGAAAATGTGTTTCAATGTTTAAATGGAAAAGCAGTAGCAAACAAAGCACAAAGACAGTATAAATTATTGCTGTCTGTCTTTATGACACCAGTGTAAACCACAGCAATAACTGTCAAAATGATAGTTCACAGCTAAATCCAAAATATATTTAAAAAAAATTAAAGTGCAGGTGTCAAAGGCCCTTTTGCCCTATACAGTTTATTACTGCAGCTTATTAATGCGTAACAAGTACTGTAACAACCTAAGAACTCTAAAACTCTAACTCTAACTCTTTTTCCCCTTGATTGATGCCACATGGTTTACACTCGTCTTAAGATAAGATAAGATAAGATAATCCTTTATTTGTCCCACAATGGGGAAATTGCAGTGTCTTATTCTCTTTGTTATCAAAAGTGAAGTGAGACCACAGGTCAGACCGTCTTTTTCTCCCAGTCCCAGTCGCCAACATCTTCTCTTAGCACTTGTTGCTCCTCTGTCCTCCTCATGTTTCTCGGCGGGGCGCGTTAGCTTTTCGGCACTGCGCAACAACGAGCGCTGTGATTGGCTCTTTAGCGCAGCGGCCGCTCGTTCCTCTCTCTCTTCTCCTGAGGAGTCCTGACACTTATTCGTCACCATGGATCTATTATTCGTCACAGGTTATATTTTCGTTTCGTCTTTTATTTGTTGACGAAAATGTCCGTCTATTTCGTCATCGTTTTAGTCATTTAAAAGTAATTTTTATTTAGTTTTCGTCTCGTTTTCGTCCGCAAAAAACCTTCGTTGACGAAATAATTTCGTCATAGTTTTCGTCAACGAAATTAACACTGGCGTGTACTAGTCTATGTGCTCTTATACTTGTTCTGATACAGCTCCAGATCGTTCTAAAGACATTCAGGAAAGGTTCATTTCTGTCCTGTGAATGTGACTTTTTTAGTATCGCTACCTGCTCAAATGAGGATCTAGTTCTGATACTAGTTTTAGTATCTGATTTTCAATACTTTTGACAGCACTAGAAGGAGCAGTTTTTGTTAATTTTTCACAAATGTAGTCCTGGTTTTAAACTGGTTTGGTCTAGTTTATGTTGGTTGGACCTGGTTTACTCCATGTTTTTATCTAACTTGGGTTTGTGATCGCTGTCACGCCTTGAGATGGATCTGGTTTAGTCCAGTCCATTAGTCTGGGTTAAAACGTGGTTTAGAGCTGGTTTAGTCCTGGTTAATATCTGGTTTAGAAGTGGATTATAACTGGTCTACACTTAATACTGGTTGGTTGGACCTGGTTTAGTCCAATTTTACTTAGGTTTGTGTTGTCTCTGGTCTCTGGGTTAGATCTGTTTTAGTCCTGGTTTAGAACTTGTTTTGGTTGGACCTGGTTTAGTCCAGTTCAACTTGGGTTTGTGTTGTTTCTGGTCTTGGGTAAGATCTGGTTTAATCCTGAATTAGTCCTGGTTTAGTCCAGGTTTAGAACTTGTTTTGGTTGGAACTGGCTTAATCCAGTTCCACATTGGTGTTGGCTCAGGCCTTGGATCTAGTTTAGTCCTGGTTTAGACCTAGTGTAGTCCTGGTTTAGAACTTGTTCCTGCTTATACTTATTTGTAGGCAGTACCTCTTTTAGTCCTCTTTGACTTGGGTTTGTGTTGTCTCTGGGTCTTGTGTTAGATCTAATTTAATCCTGGTTTAGTCCTTAGTCAAAACTTGTTTTGGTTGGGCCTGGTTTAGTCCAGTTTGACTTGGATCAGCCCTTGAATCTTGTTTCATCCTGTTTTTGTCCTATTTTAAACCTGCTTCCTCACAAAAACACTGTTGGAACACTTGAATGCTCTGGTGTACTGGGCCCTGGCGTGCCCCTCCCCCTCAGTAGCTCCCCCATCAGGCCGCGTGGAGGCGTGACGGACCGATCGATGGCTCTTACCCAGGAAAGACTGAGGCGGATGGGCAGAGCTGGTGCTGTCCGCTGCATGTTAATACCACCTCTGCTTTCAGACTCACAGAGGGGCTATCGGGCTCTAGAGGGGTCTGAGCAGCCGCCATCTTGTGACTGTAACATAAGGCTTAATGGCGTAAGAAAAAACATAGTTACAAACGTAGGTAATTTGGCAAGGTCAGAACAAGGAGGTCCCAGGTTTAATTCCTGTGACTGTGCGGAGAATTTAGGTGAAGAGTTTGCATGCTTTCCCCTGTGTTGGTGGGTTTTCTAATATGGTCGCATCAACCGTTTGTATATTTTTGAGGAATCTTCATAACAGATCAATGGAAATGTCACTATAAAAGTAACAAAATACCATCTCAAAACAGACCTGTTATACAAAATCGACTTTTCAGAGTTTGTTTTCCCTCACCATTTACTCACCCAAAGCTGTATTTAGAGTGATCTTTATTTGCTTATTGTCTAAATGCCATTTTGCCAATCAACACCAGTTTTCACCTGCATACTCCACCTGTTCTGTACTGACTTTGTACTACCCTAACACTAGCATAACATGCAAAAGTATATGTGTGTTCTAGCTGATACTATAGTTTTATTATTATCAGACATACTCTCTTAAAGTTGCAGTGTGTAACTTCTCTGCAGGAGGGTCCTTCAAATGCTTTTTTCCATGGATATGTCATTGTTTTGTCTGGAATGTTTCACAGTACAGTATTAAACCTTTCTATCTTCACAAAGACCAAACCAGACCAAGTTACAGGTCAGATCTGTGAAGAAGCGACCCTATTCACAACCAGAATGTCTGCTTTTTTATAAAATCACCTGCAATTTAATAAATGTGAGGTAGAGCTGTTTAATGTCATACTGTGGAACATTCTGAACAAGGTGACTGACGTTCCACCAAACCAAATTATTTATCTGTTAATTGCAACATGGCTGCTTGATTGTAGGTCAGTTACAGCGGGATATTATGGGTTTTAGAGAGATTGAATTAAAGGACCTCTGCCTGAGCTCTTAACCATTTGAAACTAAATATTGACCCATCTTTTACTTAATTAGAAGTCCTCAAAATGGCGCCATTAATAGGAAACTCAAACCATGAATCGAGCAGTCCACTCGTATTCCACCCCTCTCTGCTCTCACTTAAAGGGGAGGCTCAGAGCAGCAGTGGGGGCAGGTATCTCATTCACCTCTGGCGTATATATGCAGACCAGCCCCTCGCCTTTAAATGAGGTGTCAGCTGTGTGTGTGTATGTGTGTGTATGTGTGTGTGGACTTTAAATGCGCTGGTCGGAAGAATCTACTCCGTCACTTTAATTGTCCTGGAGACGATTGAGATTAAGCCTTAAGATTAAGACTGCAGCCGTTTATGACCTGGTAGTCCTGATCTGAGACGGGGGCGGGGCTGAGTGGGGAGGGGCTGTTTTACCATGATCTTGGTTTACATGTGGTACAATTACCTTTTTTTTTTTCTGGACTGAGCTTAATAAATGTAAACATAAATAAACAAAGACATAAAAAAGTAAAATATTAAACACATAAATATATACATAGACTTTTTGTATTGATTCACCTCAGTTTCAGACTCAATTTCATGAACATACCAAGCTGTACTTAATGCAGCACAAATTTAACACAAAATCATAGTCAAATTTCTTCCTTGAACTCCCAGCAGAGGATTGGCGGTGGACCTATAGACGATTAGAAACAATGAAACCTTAATCGTGATTAAATTTTGTTCATTACGTAGCCCTACGTAAAAGTAATTGGTTAAGTGGTCAGAACCACTCACCCACAGGTTGACGGTGCGATCCCAGCTCTTACAGATGAATGCTGTTGTTGTGTCTGTGGGCAAGACGCATAACCCACCTCACCTCTAAGCCCTTTGAATGCCTTGTAGGTAGAAAACCACTACTTACTTGTGAAAAAAAAAAATGTAATTAGTGGATATATTGAACCTAACTCAGTTTTGGTTCAGCATCAAAATTTGGACTAAACTCAGACTAAACCCAGAACAAATCCTGAACTAGACCAGGACTAAACCAGGACTAAACCAAGCCTTGCACAACCATGTACATTATGATTAAATCCAGATCAAACCAGAACCAAGTAGAAACGCACCAATTATAAGAGTGTGAAGAGTCTTGCCCTAGGACACATTGCCGGAATTCAACCACCAACCTTTGCGTTTGTGGGTTTGTACTTCTTCGTGCTTGGTTTTACCTGCTGAGTCCTGTCATCTGTAGCAGCAGGACTGTCTTAAAATGGGAGACTATTATCAGGTAATGGAGAGCTACATTAGCTTTTATGTTTTGGGGGAAATTTGCAGTTTCTATCAGACATTACATTTGCCGCTAGTTTAGTAAAGTACAAAACATGATATCGTCCTGTATTCCAATGCTTTGTACAATATAACACCAGTAGACAAAAATACAAGTCATATCTGTGGAGAGGCGACCCGCTACAAAGTACAAAACACAATATTGTCTTGTATTCCAATGCATTTTACCGTATAACAACACTAGACAAAAATACAAGTCATATCTGTGGAGAGGCGACCTGCTACAAAGTACAAAACGTGATATCATCTTGTATTCCAATGCTTTTTACAATATAACACCACTAGACAAAAATACAAGTCAGATCTGTGGAGAGGTGACCCACTGCAGTATAAGAAAGCATGTTTTTCAATGTATTTTTTTGTATTATTTTGTACCAATAACACCTGTAACTGAATAACTGCAAGAAAGCTGAGTATAATGCCATACTGTGGGACACTCCAGTCAAAGCAATAGCACCCCCATGGAGACAAGCTAGAAAAGTTACACAGTACACCTTTACAATTGATTTTGTTGTTACGTCAGTTGTCTAAATTAGCATCTATCCAAAATAATCCTAAATCTCCTCAAATTGCATTACTACTAAACCCCCAGACAGAGACAGTATAGGTACAATATGTTCTGTTTTATTGTATTAAATTGTAATCTTCTTCTTTTCTTTTGTCAGGATGAGTGTTCGGAGCCATCTGTCGTGTGCAGATCCGACACACTGTGCATATGGCTTCTATCTACACATTTAAAACAACTCCTGTCTGCATTTCATTATCCAGAGACATAGGCATCTATTTTACTTCCAAAAAAAAAAAAAAAAAAAAAGACCAAAATAGCTTGTATGTATTGATTTAAAAAAGGATTTAAAGGGATACTATATGGAACTTTTCTTTTTTTTTTTTTTTTTTTTTTGTGTAAGATCCCTCACCTCACCTCACTTTTGCTGTTATTCAGTTACAAGTGTTGCTACTGCACAAAAAATACCTTGAAAACCCTATGTTCTTACTGTGAGTGAGTGAGTGGGCTTGCCTCCCCACAGATCTGACAGGTAACTTGGCTTGATGGTGATATCCTTGGAGATATACAAGTTTAATGCCGTACTGTGGAATATTCCTGACAAAGCAGCATTACTAGTGCTTTAAACATAGTTATTTTAAGGTATGTGTTTGATGTTTTGTTTGTCTGCATTTAAACATATCGTTCCACTGTATGATGTCATCAGGAAGTGCTCCTCAGTATTTTGAAAGTCCACACCTTCACCTAAGTCACTCCAATCATCGCAGGTCTTAATTTCGCTTTCACTACACAGAACCAACTTTGAAGCTAGCAGTTTTTTTTACTCTAGTCTAGTCATTTTTGTTTGATTTTTTTTAATTAGTTTTAGAAAATATCTGTGCATTTGTTCAGAGTTTTAGATCTCATGAATTGCTTTTAATTAATTGTGTGTGTTGTTCTTGTCATCAGAATAATTAAGAATTAATTTCCAAACACAGATAAGGACCATTTGAAAGAAAGTCTTAGATTTACTGTTTATTTTTAGAGCAATAACATATGATCCAGTCCCTTCTTGAACAATTCCCCTTAACTAGATTGTTTTTAATATGTGTAGAGAAAAGTGTGTGCGTGTGTGTGTGTGTGTGTGTGTGTGCTCCTCCTTTGTATGTGTGTGTGCTCCTCCTCTGTCTGTGTGTGTGTGTGTGCGTGTGTGTGTGCCCCTCTTCTGTGTGTGTGTGTGTGTGTGTGTGTGTGTGTGTGTGTGTGTGTATGCGTGTGTGTACCCCTCTTCTGTGTGTGTGTGGGTGTGTGTGTGTGTGTGTGTGCCCCTCTTCTGTGTGTGTGTGTGTGTGTGTACCCCTCTCTTGTGTGTTTGGGTGAGTGGGCAGTAGGGTCCAGGGCAAACCAGTGCCATGGCTGTTGCTCTGGTGCTGTTCTGAGGGTGCCATGTTTTGTTGTCACATATAATGCAGGAGTGATGGGGTCCGACCCGAATGAGACACACACGCACGCACACACACACACAATCACACGCACATATCTCCAAACATGACTCCACACACACACATTTCTACACACGCACGTATGCACACACATATACCCTCAGTATACACACGCGTCCACACACACACACACACACACACGTCCACACACGGCTCTACACCGGACGATTGCTGAAATTTATCAATGTCACAAGCTGCCAATCTGGATCTCTCCTTCTCTCCTCTCTTTTCCTTCCCTCTCCTTCTCTCCCCCTCCCTCACTTTCTCTCCCCCTCTCCATCTTCTCATTCTCTCTTCCTCTACTCTTTCACTCTTTATGTCACTCTCTCCTCCCGCGTTCTCCTCTCTTCTGTTCTCTAATTCTCCTCTTACTCCCTTTCTCTATCTTCCTATCTCTCTCCCCGCCCTCCTTCTCCTCCTTCCCCCCCTCTTTTTCCTCCCCCTCTTTCCCTCCATCTCTTCTCTATCTCATCTTTTCTCCCGTCCTCATATTTGTTTCTCTCTCCCCCTCCACCTCTCTCTCTCTCTCTGTCTGTCCCTTTCCACCATTCTCTCCTCTCCCCCATCTTCCTTTCATCCCCCTCTCTCCTCTCTATCCCATCACTCATCCTTTCTCACTCTCTCCTCCTCTCTTCTATCTCACTCTGTCTCCTCACCAATCTCCTTTCCCTCTCTGCGCTCTCTGCTCCTCTCCAATTCGGTCTCTCTCTTTCTCCTCACGTACTCCCTTCCTTTCTCTCTCCCACCTTTCTCCCTCTCTCTCCTGTTGTTGTCCCCTCCTCTCTCTCCCCATCCATCTCTCCGTCTCATTTGTGGATGTGCAAAGCAGTTGTCATATGTACTTTCCACTCGGGTAGTGATGGCTTTAAGCGCCGTGTGGCTGGTGGCGCGTGCCCAGATGCCGATCGCACTGGCATATGTAATCCGAGCGAGGGAGAGGGAAGGAGGAGGGAGAGGGGAAAGAAAGAGAGGGGAGAGAGAATTAGGAGAGGGAGAGGAGGGGGGCGAGTGCGAGGTGAGTGAGAGGAGCGAGCGAGAGGGGCGAGAATGGGGGAGAGCGACAAGAGAGGGGAGAGAGGTGAAGACAAGGATGAGAGAGATGTGGAGAGACAGAGATGGACAAGAGAGTGGAGAGAGGCTACAAAGAGCAAAGGCAGAGAAAGAGAATGGAGAGAGGGATGGGAGAGAGGGATGAGAGGTGGAGAGAAGGATGAAAGAGAGAATGGGGAGAGAAGGAGAGAGGTGGATAGATAGATGGACAAGAGAGTGGAGAGAGGCATAAAAGACAAGGATGAGCGAGAGGAGGGAGAGAGAAAGGGGAGAGAGGGACAGAGAGGGGAAAGAGAGACGGAGAGAGAGAGAGCAGGAGAGAAGGATGAGAGATGAGGGGGAGAGAGGGGAGAGAAGTGTAGAGGGACATATGGATAAGAAAGGGGAGAGAGAATGTAGAGACGGATGGGTGAGAGAGAGAAAGGGAGAGAGGAAGGGAGAGAAGGATCAGAAAGAGGAGGATGTGGGAGAGAGAGGGGACAGTGAGCTGGTATTGTGGAGAGAGAGATTGGAGAGAGGGATGATGAAGGGGCGGGCGAGGGGTCGTGCGAGCTGGTGTCGTGTGGAGAGAGAGATAAATGTAAGGAAATAAACAAACAGGTGACGGCTCAGAACAGCAGGACGGCTGTCGCTCTGTTTCCTGATTCTCATCTTTCTGCCACATTCAATATAAACACAAATCCTCCAACGCTGTGGACGGTCTGTGTTCGGTAGGGCATCTGGGCTTTAACACGCCAATCACACGCTCAACAAAGTGTCCACAAAAATGACATGAGATCAGACAGTGAGAAGATATGACTTTGTGTATAGAGAAAAAAACAAAAAAACAAAACTTGATGTTACTTGCAGGAGTACTTGCCATTTTAAAGGTGCACTGTGTAACTTTTTTTTCCGGTGGAGTGTCCGTGAAACACTTTTCTCCATAGAGATGCTATTGCTTTGTCTGGAATGTTTAACAGTATGGTATTAAATCTTTCTATCTTCATGGAAACTAAACCAGACCAAGTTACAGGTCAGATCTGTGGAGAGGCGACCCCGCTCAGTCAGAATGCCTGTTTTTCTAGGTATTTCTGAGCTATAAAAACACCTGTATTTGAATAAATGTAAGGCAGAGCTGTTTAATGTCATACTGTGGAACATTCCAGGCAGAGCAATGACATAACCATAGAAACAAGCAGGTGATGGAGTCTCCACCAGAAAAGTTACATAATGCACCTTTAACTGTACTCGAAATGTATCTTAATCCATGTGTTCTCTCCTCCTTTTTATTTTAATCATAGATTTTGAAGACTCATCATCTGATCATTTTTGTGTGGCTCCTGTAGGTTAAAAAAAAAATCATTTTTTGATTAAATGAACAATTAACTTATTATTATTATTATTATTATTATTATTATTATTATTATTATTATTATTATTATTTATGTATTTGAATTTCTTTTTTGACAGATACATGCTTGACGCTTGATGCCCTGTACTGATTCTTTGCAGTGATCATGTTGGGGGTGTTTTACATGTATGTGTGTTGTGGAATGTTCACCAGTTACCATGGTAATACAATGCATACATTAGCAAACACAGCCAAAAAGGTTTTAATATAGTCTGAAAACTTAACAAAAAACTAAAAATGTATTTAAACAAGGCATTTTCAGGAGCCTGTGATCAGCCTTCATGGTCCTGTTTAAGTGTTTGAGATTCAACAAAAAGATAAGCGTGACTGAAAAGCTGTTGGCTAATGCTTGCTAGTTTGTGACTGTAATTTTGTGTGTGAGAGACTTGTTTAACAGTAAAAATCATCTCACATTGTTGTAGTTTCAGCTAAATTAGATCTTTTTGGGCCAGAATGCGTTAAAACAAAGCTCAGATTAAAGTCTTAACAGAGCTTCAGACAGAGCAGTGCCAACAGTTAGCATCACACCCCACGGGGACATCAGATGCAAAGTTTCAATATTACATTTTGCAGTGCTGTTGGTTTAATCAGGACGGGCATCTGGCATAATACCATCTGCCATAGAAAGTGCAAGCTCAATTTAAAGTCTTAACAGAGCTTCAGACAGAACAGTGCCAACAGTTAGCATCACATCAACATCATCAGTTGCAATATTATTATTAGTATCAATATTACATTTTGCAGTGTACCATCTGCCCTAGAAAGTACATAGTAGTAGCAGTACTAGTAGTAGTAATAGTAGTAGCTCAGATTAAAGTCTAACAGAGCTTCAGACAGAGCAGTGCCAACAGTTAACATCACACCCCACAGGGATATCAGCTGCAAAGTATCAATATTAAATTTTGCAGTGTTGTTGGTTTAATCAGGATGGGCATCTGGCATAATACCATCTGTAACAGAACTTACAGAAAGTAATTTAACGTGAAACAACGGTGTGAAAATGAAGCAGCCTAAACAAAGTGATCCGGTGCAGTTCTGGATTGAGAACTTTGCATTACGTTTACGGTAACTATGGCAACAGTAAAGGCTGCAGAGGTTAAAATCTAAATTTAGAACGGTCGTACTGCCACATTTGAATTCATTTTGGACTATTTTTACTCCTCGTGGGTGTAATTTCGGTGGTACTTCATTGTGAGATCATTGTGCGTTTACGCTGAATTTTGTAGGTCCTTTTTTTGAATTGGTTTAATGTTATGGGTTTGAAGGCACTGTACCCCCCAGTTGTACTAATGCTAACAACAACTAGCATGCTAACCACACACTTTAAACAGTTTGCAGTGGTTTGAAGTTATTCCTCAGTTACTTTATGCATTCAGAGCATCCTCATTATTCACCATGATGAGTTAATAAGCACTTTTCACAATGTTCAGAGTTGTTTTAAGTGGTTTTCAACTTTCCTCTCCGTCCGCTCCTTGATTCTCTCCATTCTTTATCTCCAACCTTCCTGCCTCCACTCTTCCTCTTCCTCTCCTGTTTTCCCTCCTCACCCTCATTCTCCTCATCCTTCAGCTCCTCTTCCTTCTCTCTGCCCATTTTCTCGCCCTCCTCTCTCTCATCCCTCCTCTCCTCCTACTCATCTCCCTCTCTCTCCTCCCTCCCTGCCTCCTCTCCCTCCATCTCTCTTCTCCCCTTTTCTCTCCCTCCTCTTTCCCTCTCTCCTCTCATTCTTTATCCGTTCCGTCTTCTCCTCCTTCCTCTCCCTCTTCTCTTCCCCCCCTCCCTCTCCTCCAGCTCTCCCTCCCCTCCTCCCTCTCTCTCCTCTCCTTCTCTCCCATCTTCCTCTCCCTCCTCCTCTCTCACCTCCCACCTCCCCTCCTCTTTCTCTCTCTCCCCTCTTCCTCCTCCTTCTCTCCCTCTCTCCTCTCTCTCTCCTCCTCTTCCTCTCTGTCCCCTCTTCCTCCTCTCCTCTCTCTCTTTGGCTTCAGATCACACTGAAGCCTGGACTTCATGTTTTTGTAAATTACAATAAATAAATAAGAATAAATCATTTTCAAAATATTAAACCAAACTGGAAAGAAGAAAAACATGCTTTGCCCATTCATTTCCCCCATAGACTTTACACAAAATGAGAATTAGAAAACTATTATAAAGTTTGCTCGGGTCTAATCTGCTCTGTGGTAACTAATGACCACAAGATGTATTTGAAATTTTGTTTTTGGAACTTTCTAAATCACAGATTTATTAAAACACTTTTTTTTTTTGACTGAAAACAACCATGAAAACAGCTGTGTTATGGATTTAAGGAGCTGCTTGTCTTAAAACTCTTAATATTAGAATTATCGGGGAAAAAAAGTCTATGGGAAAAAATAATGGGAAATACGGGAGTGAAATTCATATGACGTAAATTTACTCAAACTATTACCAGAAAAGTCTGAAATATTCTAAAGGCAAATGTTCTAGTAGTTTGTTATAGTAGTGTACTGTATGATGTAGTAGTAGCGGTAGTGTGTGTAGTAGTAGTAGTGTGCATTGTAGTGTATGTTGTAGTAGTAGTAGTGTATGCTATAGTAGTTTATTATAGTAGTGTACTGTATGATGTAGTAGTAGTAGTGTATGTTGTTGCAGTAGTAGGGTATGTTGTAGTAGTAGTAGTGTATGTAGTAGTAGTAGTAGTAGTAGTAGTAGTGTGTGTATATGTAGTGGTAGTGTATGTTGTAGTAGTAGTGTATGTTGTAGAAGTGTATGATGTAGTAGTGTATATTGTAGTAGTGTATGTTATAGTAGTGTATGTTGTAGTAGTGTATGTTGTAGTAGTAGTGCATATTGTAGTGTATGTTGTAGTAGTAGTGTATATCGTAGTAGTGTTGTAGTAGTAGTGTATGTCGTAGTAGTGTTGTATAGTAGTAGTGTTGTAGTAGTAGTGTATGTCGTAGTAGTGTTGTAGTAGTAGTGTATGTCATAGTAGTGTTGTAGTAGTAGTGTATGTCATAGTAGTGTTGTAGTAGTAGTGTATAGTGTATGTTGTATGTCTGTGTCCCTCACATATTTGAAAGGAGCAGACCTGGTCACAGTGTTGGTCACGAGGCTCCAGCTGTCTCTGTCTCTCCATATGTCTCTCTGTCTCTCTCTCTGTCTCACCATCTGTCTCTCTGTCTCTTCATATGTCTCTATGTCTGTCTCTCGGTCTCGCCATCTGTCTCTCTGTCTCTCCATCTGTCTCTCTGTCTCTCTCTCTGTCTCTCCATATGTCTCTCTGTCTCTCTCTCTGTCTCTCCATCTGTCTCTCTGTCTCTCCATATGTCTCTCTGTCTCTCTCTCTCTCTGTCTCTCCATCTGTCTCTCTGTCTCTTCTTATGTCTGTCTGTATCTCTGTCTGTATCTGTCTGTCTGTCTCTCTGTCTCTCCACCTGTCTTTCTGTCTCTCCATCTGTCTCTCTGTCTCTCCATATGTCTCTCTGTCTCTCTCTCTCTCTCTGTCTCTCCATCTGTCTCTGTCTCTTCTTATGTCTGTCTGTATCTCTGTCTGTATCTGTCTGTCTGTCTCTCTGTCTCTCCACCTGTCTTTCTGTCTCTCCATATGTCTCTCTGTCTCTCTATCTGTCTTTTCATGTATCTCTCTGTCTGTCCATCTGTATCTCTGTCTGTCTCCCTTTCTACTCACTCTTCATCTCTCACTTTTTATACTTTATCCATCTCTCCCTCTTCTACGCTCTCTTCACTCTCTTCATTTCTCCCTCTTCTATACTATATCCATCTCTCCCTCTTCTACACTCTCTCTCTCCTTCTAAATTTTTTCATTCCTTTTTCTCTCTCCTCTCTTCCTATCCTTGCCCCATCTCTTTGCTTCTCTTCTCCTCCTCCTTTTCTTTCCCACATATGCTCCTGAGTCGATCATCCGCACACACTCTTTCACTCCCCCTTCTCTCACTTCCCTCTCTCTCTCTCAAGATGCCACTTGTATGCCGGCACAGCAGGGGGCTCTAGCGTGTTTACATGGCACTTAAAGCTGCACGCGGCGCTCAGTTAATCGGCTAACAGGGCGCGTGTGTTAATGAGAGGGAATTCTGGGACATGAGAGCGAAAGAGAGAGAGAGATAGGTAGAGAGAAAGAGAGAGAGAGACCCCAACTGAGAACTGAACAAACCACGAGAGAAAAAGAGACGCAAAATGACAACGTAGCACAGATTTTAGCCCAAACTCAAATCCAAGAGGAAATACTTGGTTATTTATAAAATGTATTGATAAGATATGGTAATTTTTGGCTGAATGTATCCGAATATCCGCACCATTCCAAACTTAGGGCACTATTTAAGGGTCACGCCATTTTTAGTTTTTAGTTTTTAAGGGTGTCCGAATGTCCATTTGGAGAAAAAGTACACTCAAAAATTTGTATGTTTTTTATTAGTCCATAAACACTTGTAGCCTGTCTCATTTGATCAATGTTTATGACAGAAATCTAATCTAATTAACATTAAAACAGAAAAGTGTTTTTTTTTGTTTTTTTGTTATGTTAATTTTAAGATGCTTATTTATGTTTTGATTAGTTTGTATTGTGATTTTAATGTATTTCTCATTCTGTAAAGCACTTACTTTGCCTTGCCTCTATACAGTCTGCTAAATAGTGCAGGTGTAATGAATGGGGGATTAGGGGCTGGGGGAGACATTCATACACAGCTTTTGACAGGTTTGGAAGTAAGGTATTGACTCCGGTATCCAGCCATATGCTTTTGATACCTGGAGTTGAGCTTTGTTCCCATTTAACATATGTTTCTAGTCTCCTTAACAAGTAAAAAAAAAAGAAAAAAATTGCCCCACTACATGATGTCATCAGGTGGTAATCCAGGGAGCTACCTCATTCTGACAGCTCAGATTTCCTTTGCGCACGAATCGCTCAGCAGCTACTATTTTTAGGCCTCATTTCTACTACTTCACTCCCCGGTGTTCCAGCTGGACTCCTTTTACGTCCTCTACATATGTTTGCACAGACAAACATATGGGCTGAGATTAATAAACACTGGAACATTTGCATTATTTTCATTTTCTAAAACATGAAAAAAAAGAAAAAACACAGGCTATGGATTTTGAGCATTGCTTTATTCTGATCTGTGGAGAGTCTGCCTTCCCAGAATCCAGAACACGCACTTCTTCAATACTCCCTGACTTCAGATGGGAGTGATTGACAGATGGACTAGCCAATCGGGGACATGCATGCCTGTCCGTATCAAAAAAAAAATATGGTTGCTTACAAGAGGAAAGAAAGGGAAAAAAAGTCACCAGAGACTTAAAAACATGTCAGATTTCTACAGAATCAGTGAGTGAAGCAGTAGACTCTGTTCATCTGAAGTCAGAGAAGTTTGATTTTGTTTGTGACAAGTGACCAATGAGCTCCGTCGTTTTACATGCCTCACTGGGGGAAAAAAAGAAAGAAAAAAAAGAAAAAAAAAGTTTTAATGTTATGTTTGGTACTTTTTCAAGAGGGAGTGGGGACCAGACGGGAATATCCATGTGTATAAAAAAACACAGACACCTTCTGGATTTGCCAGGCATGTCTCCGCCACCTGCTCGTCTCCATGACGATGCTATCACCATTCATTTCTTAACAGTTGTTTTTACTGCATAAAAACAAACAAGCAAACATGGATTCTTACTCTGAGCGGGGTTGTCTTTCCACAGCTCTGACTTGTAACTTCCTCGACACCTGCTCATCTACCAGTCAAAAGTTTGGAAACACCATCTCATTCAACTTTTTTTTGTTTTTTTTTACTCCGTTCTACATTGGATATACACACAGAAGACATCAAATAAACAAAGTAAAGTATAAGGAATGATACACCAAAGAAAAAGAGTTAAATGGCCAAACCTCCTTGTCAAAGCGGCAGATCTCAGAAGCTCAGCAAAGCCGGGCCTGATTAGACTGGGATGGGAAACCACTGGGAAAATGAGGTGCCACAGTGAAGCGCCAGTGTCAAAAACTACTGTCATTGTGTCTTTAGGCAAGGCACTGCCCTGTATGAAAGTGGTGTGTGTCGTGAGTGTCGGAGGGGCAGATGGTGCAGATTGGCTGAATGAACGCACCAATGCACCAAACTGTAAAGCGACTTTGAGAGTCTGGAAAAGCACTATACAAGACTAATGCATTATTATTTAATATTACATAATGCAACTTTTTTTGTTCTATTTTATATTAAAATCCTCAATGTAGCCACCTTTTGCTTTGTTGAAAAATATGTATAGATTTTTTTTTTCTTTTTTTCTCTTTGTTATTGTAATATAATGTGATGTGTGAGCTACTACGTCCAAGTAATTTCCCTTGTGGATCAAAGTCTGTCTAAGTCTAAGAAAGTGGAAAATAAAGAAAAAAACAATAAATGAGGTGGTGTGTTCAAACTTTTGACTGCTTGTGTATTCCCCTGGAGTCAAGCAGGTGTCAAGCAAGTTACAAGTCAGAGCTGTGGAGAGGCAAGATAAACTGAATGAGAGGCGTGTTCAAACTTTTGACTGATAGTGTATGTGATTTCAGTACTTTACTATAGATTCTAACATCTCCATAGAAACAAACAAACAGCACCCGCTCCAGCAGAAAGGTTACGCAGAGCACCTTTGAGCAAATTCCTCGTAAACCGCCTGTTTTGTTGCTTGATGAAGCGTGCGCGTCTTAATTTAAAGAGTCCGATAAAGAGCACAATAGAAGGACTTTGTGGTTGTAACTCTTGGTCAGTCTGGACAGAGGCTTCGGGGTCGTGTAAAGCTCCACTGCTCCTCTGCTCCAGCACAAATCAATCGGAGTCTGGCTCAGTTCAGACACGGCTCTCCTTTTCACAATCAAATTATACTCTTTTTGTTTTTCCCCCAATGAGTTCAGCGCCTGATCTCCCAAAGGCCTCCACACGGCAACAGGGAATCAGCAGTGGCTTTTTAAAAAGCTTTGCAGTTGTTTTATAAGTTAAAAATGTCTGTATATATTCTCTTTTTCATGCAAAGAAACACGTCTTGAAATGGGTTGAAATGGCAATACTATGTGCTATATGTATCAATAGCGAACCAGGAAGTAAGGTTGATTCACTGTTAGCATACTAGTTGTTGAGGGGGGTGAGGGTGCAAGGGTGCGATACATGGTTTATCATTGTTTATCATTTCTGAAACAATTTACCAGAAAAGATTAAAAAAAAAAAAAAAAAAAAAGTGGCTCTCAAACTTTTCACACCAAGTATCACCAAAGAAAAGATCGGGTATTCCAAGTACCACAAGATCTAAACCAGGTCTATAACAGGACTATTCTAGGTCTAATCCAGGGCTGAAAGTGGACTACATCATTTCCACTGTACTTCTAAACAAGAAATGATCAAAAGGAGGACAACTAGTGGGTAAAAGTTCACAAACTGAAGGAGCTGTACCACAGTTTGAGAAACACTGCTCTGGTCCTTTTGAAAACAGCAGGAATGAAGTCCCCGCGATTTTCACTTTTGACACAATACAAGTCTTGTTCACAAAAACATGGAGCTGTTCAAAGTCACAGTTTGCCTGGATTCGATTTGAAAAATGATTTCCTGTTTGAAAAAGGAAAATAAATCAGAAAATTTGCACAGACTTTCTGTATTTTAATTTCACATAGTGACTAGTTCACTGCTCACTCTATTTGTGCTGTTACTGTCGTTCTGGAGATATCCACACATCTTTATCACTATTTCACTTTCATTTTTCTTGTAAACTGGCTTTGCCTTTCATTACAACGTTCACACTTCACTACAGTGTTCTGAAGGGCCACATCACCTGCAGGATTCAATGGAAATAGAAAGTTAAAACCATACTGTGGAACATTCCCAATGGAGATACATTATATTCACAAATTAAAAATAAATAAATACATTAAATAAATAAATAAATACATAAATAAATACGTTTGGGTGTTTCACGGCAAAAACAATATTATCAATAGGAAAAATGTCTCTTGCCCCATCTGAGATTATGACATCATCACACTGTAGAATCTATGAACCACCGGTTCAAAATGTCTCTCCCCCTCCCTCTATCCCTCCAAGGATGGACTACCCCACTGTTTGATAAACTATCCAGTCTTTCTACACCTCTTTCTCTCTCCCTTTCCTCCTCCGCTGCTCTCCCTGCTCTCTCCATCTCTTTTTTCTCCCAGGAAGACCCCATTGTTTGACAAAGTATCTGGTCTCTCTCCCACTCCATCTCCCTTTTGTCTCGCAGTGAAGTCTACGCCTCCATTTGACAAACCTGCACCAAACCTGCTCCCTCTCTCCTCACTTCCTTTCTCCTCTCTCCCTCCTCCTCTCCCCCCTCTCTTTTCTCCTCTCTCCCTCCTCCTGTCCCCTCTCCTGTCCTCTCTCCTCCCTGTCTTTCTCCTCTCTCCTCCCTCTCTCTTCTGTCTCTGTTCTGATCCTCGCCCAACACTCACGGACACCACCAATTAATTCTGCACAAATAGGTGCAGCACAACAAGTCGTTACCGTGGATTTTAACCAATTAAGACTTTCCCTTTTGGAGACTTTGACAAACTTTGCTTTTTTGGTTCATGTTTAAAAATAATTGGTGCCAGAGAAAAAGCGTTTGTGGATTTAAATGTGCGGTTTTGTCATTAAATGTTCTCAAAGTGAAAAGGGAAACGCCAGCTTGCCACAGTCATTTGGTTGAAATTTCAAGTTTATTCTAATGAGAATAAATATGAAATGGGCTTTCCAAAAACTAAAAGCTCCAGAAAAATGGTGCGCAATTGTTTTTAAATCAATGAACTGTATGACATGAAGACAGACGCCAAATTACTTTTAAAAGGCCCATATTACACTATTTTCTGATCTATGTTCCTCATCTAAAACAGACCTGGAGTTGTGTTTTGTTTTGTTTTGTTTTGTTTTGTTTCATTCACATGCTTAACACACAAATATATATTTAGCTTGAGTTCTTCTCTCAAACAGAAAACACTCTTCCACCTTGTGATGAAGACAGGAAGTGCTCCACTGTGTTTTTAAACTCCACACACCTTCACTGGAATCATTTGAATAATATTAGCCCTGGAATTGCCGTAAATACAGTGTCTTGTCTGCTTATTTATTGTGTTACTTACAAATAGTTTAGCATGCCACACATCACTCTGAATATTTTATATTGCAATAGCCATAATGACACTAAAAACGCTGATGACAGTGGGTGTCTTAGACTAACTGTGTAGCCTATGAAATAATAAAGCAGCTAGTAGTGCCCTAGCGCCCCAAATCAAATTCTGCTTAGGGCCCCATAAAGGCTTGGACCAGCCCTCACCAAAGGTAAATGTAGCTGTTAACTTGAAAACTACCACTACATGACATCACAAGGTGGAACAGAGCATGTAGACAGACTAATAATAAAGAATTACTTAACAAAACACAACTCCAGGTATGTTTTGTGAGGATGCAGCCTTATTACAGACCAGAAAATAGTGTACTATGAGCTCTTTAAAGGTGCACTGTGTAACTTTTCTGGAGCTCTGCCTGGAGATGTTATTGCTTTGTTTGGAATATCCAAAAGTATAAAATTTAAACCCATCTTTCATTCAGTTCCAGGCGTTATTATCGCTAAAATAACAAATATATTGAAAACGTGCATTCCCGGAAGAAGCAGATTTTCGGTTCCCTTGATGTGTGATAAAAAATGTAATTCTAACTGATGTTTGAAAAGTCAGCTGTGTTTTTTTCTTCACTTCCTGTTGATACACATTTAGTTTACGTATAGTCCAGTGTATTACAGAAAATCTGCCTTTTCTCCTGTTTTCTGCACCACAAGGCTTCATGTTAATGTCTGTGTGTTTCACTGTACATTTGAACGCTTGTGTTGCTCTGGAGTGAGAGGCAGCACTCCTCCTCTGCTCCTCCTCTGCTCCTCTATTTCTCTGCTTCCCTGCATATGTAACAGTGCTCCTCCTTTGCTCTGCCTCTTTTTCTCTGCTCTTCCTCTCCTCCTCTGCTCGTCCTCTGCTCCTTTGCTCCTCCTCTGTTCCTTTCCTCCTCTACTGCTCTCCTCCTCTGCATATGTAACAGTGCTCCTCCTTTGCTCTTCCTCTGCTCCTTTGCTCCTCCTTTCCTCCTCTTCTCACCTGCATATGTAACAGTGAATAGAGTAACTGAATGAGTAACTGTACCAGAATACAGTTACTCAAAATGTGTATTCAGGATACGTATTTTCAGTACATGTACTGCGTTACTTCCCAACACTGCATGTACTCCAGTGTATTACCACAGCCTCTCTCCATGACTTTACATTAGCATCGATTTGTTTCACTGCATTTAAACGCTCATGTAGCTCTAGAGTGAGAGGCAGCGCTCCTCTGCTCCTCTGCATATGCTTCATGCTCCTCCTCTTCCTCTGCTCCTCCTCCTCTGCTCCTTTCCACCTCTATTCATCTGCTCCTCTGCATATGCTTCATGCTCCTCCTCTTCTTCTGCTCCTCCTTCTCTGTTCCTCACCTCCTCTGCTCCTCTCCTCCTCTGCTCATCCTCCTCTCCTCCTCTGCTTCTGCCCTTTTCTGCTCCTCCTGCTCTCTTTCTCTCCTCTTCCTCCTTTGCTCATCTCCTCCTCCTCCTCTCTTCCTCTGCTCTTCTCCTCCTCGTCTCCTCCTCTCCTCTGCTCATCTCCATATGCTTCGTGCTTGATGCTTGATGCTTTATTTACTTGGTCCGGGGCCAGTGAGGAGAGGAGTGGGAGTGTTTTTTTTTTCACAGAGAAACAGCATATAGACCCAACCTGCCAACAGGAACACGTACTGTAGAAAAGAAAAAAAAAAAAAAAAAAAAAAATAGAAATGTTGAAATAAATGTAAAAAAAAAAAAAAAAAAAAAAAAAAAAAACACTCCTAAAAATTTGCTGAAATCAAAATATTGCTCTAGTCTAGTCTAATTCTGTTTAGTTATTAGTATTCCCTGTAACGTTAGCAAATAATTACTGCTTAAATTAAGGAAAAATTTATTGAAACAAGTTCTACATACGTTGAAAAGTGCACTATACATTTTCCAGTGGCAGGTCGGCCAGGGAGATGTTATTGCTTTGTCTGGAAAGTTACAAAGTATGGCTTTTTTTCAGTTATAGGTGCATTTATTTTATTTAAATTTGCTAAAAAAAAAACAAAAAAAAAAACATGCATTCCTATTGTGCACCGGGTCACAGATCTGAGCATCACCTGCTTGTCTTCATGGAGACTGGCAAGTTTTATTTATTATACATTAAAAATAAATTAGATTACATTACATTAAAGGTGCATTGTGTAACTTTTCTGGTGGAGGGTCCGTCAAATGCTTGTCTCAGTGGAAATATTATTGTTTTGTCCAGAATGTTCCACAGTATGACATTAAACAGCTCTGCCTTACATTTATTCAATTACAGGTGGTTTTATAGCTCAAAAACACAGAGAAACAGGACAAGGTCGCCTCTCCACAGATCTGACCTGTAACTTGGTCTGGTTTGGTCTTCATGAAGATAGAAAGGTTTAATGCCATACTGTGAAACATTCCAGACAAAGCTATAACTATATAATCTGTACGGAGAAAAACATCTGACAGGCCCTCCACCAAAAAAGTTACACAATGCACCTTTAAATTACAGCAAAGTACATTAAATTACATGAAATTAAAACACAGGTACTGGTGATGCAACAGTATAACAGACAGTATAACAGATAAGCAGTTTTTATATCTCAAACCTATCAACAAACTCAGTGTAAACTAGTCCCAGCTCCTCAAATGAAGCTCCACGTTCTCCAGTAGAGCCGTTACAGTGTCTTTTTACAGTGTTCCTCTTAAAGTGTTGGAAACGTCCACTCCTCTGCAGCTCTGTGTAAGTCTCAGCTTTATTAGACCCATGGTCTTCTTTCATGTTCCTCTTTGTGCGCAGTCTTAATGAGCAGCCGTGTGCGCGCTGCCCCTGTCTGTTCTTCGAGGTAATAGCAGCGCGGGGATTGTACGGCGCCCTCTAAGCTTCGGGCTGGATTAGTGCGTCTTTGTTGATGGGATGTTTCTCTTTTTCCAGTGAGAAGTCTGTACTGCCGAGGAAAGAACTGTGATGGAAAATGGTGATGTTTTTGCATAGTGATACCAGCATATATACTCAAGATAATTTAACTGGTAAAATAAGTGTTTGGAAGTCAAATAACATGATGAACACACAGTTATGTGTCCTCTCACTGAAAATGAAGCTGAAATTGTGCTTTGTTTACATCACAGCTCTACATAGACCAGTGAAAACCAGAAATATTTTACATTTCGTACATTTGGAGCCAGGATCTATATTATGAAGAGGATTTTTTTAACAGACAAAATAGCGACAGTTACAATGAGAGGGGCCACAATATTCCAGTGTAAGTGAATGGGAGCCAGGGTCAGTAGGAGCCGGAAGAATCCGCATGTGAACTTCCTGTTTGGAACACAGCGGCTTGCGTGTTAACTACGTCCAATACAGTCTACGGTTCAGCCTCACCTGTGCTCTCTATTCTTCTATCAGACCAAAGCTGACGCACTGTGAGACAGCAGTAACATAGACAGCATCTAGTGGTGAGATGTGAGAATACAGCAGTCTAATTACAGAAGGTAGCTTTAAACAATGCTTATACACTCTGTCCACCTCCCACTTTTTGCCTTTTTTGGCTTTATTGTTGTTGTTTATATATATATATATATATATATATATATATATATATATATATATATATATATATATATATATATATATATATATATATATATATATATATTTTTTTTTTTTTTTTCAAATTGTAAGTGCATTTAATCATGCAGTTTCAGTTACCTGCTAGTTATGATACTATAATTTTGTCATTGTGGAACAAATAAAGTTTGTCTTCCATGTTAAGTGTTGAATAGGTAGGTGTGTATTGGTATTATTGCTAAAACTTCCAACTTTTAGCTTCCACAAAGTCATAAAAGTGTATTAAAGTTTGTGAACATGTGAACTTTAAGCCTCTCTTTTACAATGATAGCTGTACTTTCCATGAATGCTTTGTGTATGTTCTGAATCCATAAGAACTGTACAGCCTGGGCCAATTACTGTTTATTTTTAGTTTAATACTGTTCTTATTTAGGACGGAAACAGTTTAAAAAGCATTCAAAAGTCCCACTGTAAACTCCAGCAGCACAGTAGTGTGTGTGTGTGTGTGTGTGTGTGTGTGTGTGTGTGTGTGTGCGTGCGTGCGTGTGTGTGTGTGTGACAGACAGGAGGTAGGTAGGCCTCAGTATTTTAGGAGTTCTGCTTTGTCAGCACTGTCAAAAACTTTTTCACTTTATTAATAATCGTCCTTTTTACGTAAGAATGAAACTCGTTAAAGAACTTTTCTCATGACAGTTAGGCAGATGGTTAGCTAACCACGCATCCTCTGCTCCTTCTGACCCTCTCCTCTGCATCCTCTGCTCCATCTGTCCCTTTCCTCTGCTCCTCTGCTCTATCTGATGCTCTTTTCTGCTCCTTCTGACGCTCTCCTCTGCTCCATCTGATCCTCTCCTCTGCTTCTTCTGCTTCATTTGACCCTCTCCTCTGCATCCTCTGCTCCATCTAACCCTTTCCTCTGCTCTATCTGATGCTCTCCTCTGCTCCATCTGACCCTCTCCTCTGCTCCATCTAACCCTTTCCTCTGCTCCATCTGACCCTCTCCTCTGCTTGTTCTGCTCCATTTGATCCTCCCTTCTGCATTCTCTGCTCCATCTGACCCTCTCCTTTGCTCCAACTAACCCTCTTCTCTGCTCCTTTGCTCCATCTGACGATCTCTTCTGCATCTTCTGCTCCAGTTGACCTTCTGTGCATCCTCTGCTTCTTCTGACCCTCTCTTCTGCTCCTCTGCATCCTCTGGTTCTTCTGACCCTCTCCTCTGCTCCTCTGACCCTTTCCTCTGCACCCTCTGCTCCATCTGCATCATCCGACCATCTCCTCTCCTCTGCTCCATCTGACGCTCTCCTCTGCATCCTCCTCTTTCACTACGACCGATTACTATATGTCCAAACCAAATAATCTGGAAACTGTATTGTCATTTTTAAAGAACACATTTATACAATCATGTGTCTTTAATTATCTTTTAAACTTGTTTTTGGTTGCCTTGGGATTAGTATTTCACATTTTCTAAATTAAAATAATGTCTGCATTTAGAAAAATGTACTCTATAAACTTCACCTCTGTTTCCAATGAGGCATGTAGACTCTGGAGCACCTTCTGCTGTCAGCAAAGGGAATTCACATTTAGAAAGTAAACAACTGAAGCCCAGATCTCATGTGAATGCTATGCTAATACAGCCATGTTTTTGTTCTCAACACAATTTGACCTCAGAATGAGTCCAGTGATGGTTCATGGGCTTTAAAAGTGCGTACAGAAGTCCAGTGATATAACAAAACCGGCAATCAGATCAAACACAGATTATTTTTGAGGCTCAGAGAAGACAACTTTGGATTATTGGATTAATGAACGAAGTGTGAATGAAAAAAATACAACTCCAGGCATGTTTCTGATGAATGGACAACACTATAACATGGTTAAAAGGCCCAAAAAGTCAAAGTTGCAAACTAGACGCTCTTTTCCTTTATTTTATACTTTTCCATACTGTCAGCCTTCATCTCATCAAAGCTGCTTGTCTTCCGTGGCTGCACATTTTTGTATGAAATTTTAAAACACAGTTCCAGCTCGAAAATAACACGTCCTTGTGAATAAGGAATCAAAGCTGGAGAAGCGTTGTGATAAAACAGATTTTTTTTCTCCTTTCTTTTTTTTTTTTTTTTTCTTTTGGCACCGGAACAGGACCACAAAGCCACAAACAGCCGAGCCCAGATTGTGTGCGGAGCGATGGGCGATTTACATGACTGATTAGAGCCCAATTTCACACTTATTTGCATGGAGCTCCGCAACATACTGCTACAGCTAATGGACTGGGCAGGCTGTGAGGGGAACGAGGGAGGAGGAATGGAGAGGGAGGCTGAACGATTGAAAGAAAGAGAGGAGAATAGGAGAGAGAAGGGTACAGAGAGTGGAGATGTAGAGGAGGTTGTGGAGGGGTGACGGAGGATAGAGATGGAGAGAGACTGGGATAGGAGGGGGAGAGAGGGAGATAGAGTAGAGGAGAAGAGAAAGAGGAGGTAAGTGAGGAGGAGAGAGAGAAAGATTAAAACACTGATGAAAGTATGGTAAAGAGAGACAAAGATGGAGAGGGGTGAGGGAAAGAGGGTGATATAGAGGAGAGAGATGAGTGTAGGATGAGGGGAGAGGAGAGATGAGGAAGATGAAGAGATGGAAAGAAAGAGAGGAAGAGAGAGGGGGGCATAGGAGAAGGGTAGAGAGAGAGGAGGAGGAGGACAGAGCGATGTAGAGGAAGTTGTGGAGGAGTGACTGAGGAGAGAGAGAGTGAAGCAGGAGAGGGAGAGAAGGAGAAATACACTGATGAATAGAAAAGTATGATAGAGAGAGAGGCAACGATGGAGATGGAGGATTGAGGAAAAGAGGATAAGAGAGAGAGAGGAGGGAAAGAAGAGAGATGGCAGAGAGTGAGGAAGAGGAGATACAGAAGGGTAGAGAGTGGTGAAGGACTAAGAAAAGGGTGAATGATGTTGAGGAAGAGTGAGGGAGAATTGAGAAAGAGATTGGCAGTGAGGGGGTGAAGTAAAGAAGAGAGAGAGAGGAGGTAGATGAGGAGGAGAGAGAGAAAGTCTGGCAAAGGGGGGCAGAGGTGATAATAGAGAGGGGTAAGGAGGAGGAAGAGGATAAGAGAGAGAAAAGGGTAGGATGATGGCAGAGGAGGAAGAGAAGAGAGCAAGAGAGTGGGGGATGGCGGGAAAGGAGTCAGGTAGAGGAGATATAGAAGGACAGAGAGAGTGGTGGTGGCAAAGAAAGACAGGCGATTGAGAGAGTAAGAGAATGAAGAGGAGAGGAAGGGATGAGGAAGAGAAGAGAGAACAAAGCTGAAGAGAGAGAGAAGAATTGAGAAGTGAAGGATGGAGAGAGAGAAAGAGGAAGAGAATGAGAGTTATGTAGAGAGAGTAAGGAGGAGAGAGAGGATATGCAAGAAAGAATAGAGCTTAGTGAAGAAGTAAAGTGAGAAAGAGTGACAGAAAGAAGAAAGGAGGGGATAGTTATTAAGAGAGTAAGATAGAGGGGCAGGGGGGAGAAAGAGGGGAAAGGAGGGAGGGAGACAGAGGCAGAGAAGAGTGGAGGAGTAAAGGGCAGAGAGAGAGAGGGAAAGAAAGAGAAAGACGAGTGACTAACCAATAAATATTCATCCAAGCAGGTTCAGCGACATGAAAGAAAATGGAATGATGGAGATGGAGTAAAGAGGGAGAGGAGGGGAGGAGAGAGACAGACAGACAGAGAGAAGGAGAGTGAGGAGAGAGAAGAGAGGAAGACAAAACACCAGGCAAAGTTCAAGCTAAAGTTCAAGGTCGTTTTTCTCAAAAGAGTTTCATCACGTTGTACTTTTACCCACACAGAAACGAAACAGGACTCAGAGAAGAGAAAATATCCAATTAGAGTTCATCCAACTAATCAGCAACCAATCAGAAAACAGAATGGAAGGAGGTGCAGAGGACGCACCGTGAGGCTAATCAGGGAGGAGGAAGAGAGAGGCTTTATTAGGCTAAAGGGCAATGCAAAGACTTGTATATGAAAGACAAAAGGAGATGAAGGTTTTCACTCAAGATGCGAACGCTAATTATAAACTGTCTATTGTAAAGAATCAAGGCTAAAGTGTGAGAAATGTGAGGAGAGACAGTTAAAATTCGATAACTAGAGAAATCAGACAACCCAATAATTATATCTGATCACCAAAAACAGCTGCTTCCTCTGCTCCTTCTAACCCTCTCTGCTCCATCTGACCCTCCCCTCTGCTCCATCTGACCCTCTTCTTTTCTTCATCTGATCCTTTCTGCTGCTGCTTCTTCTGCTCCATCTGACGCTCTCCTCTGCATCCTCCTTTTTCACTCCGACCAATTACTATATGTCCAAACCAATTCATCTGGAAACTGCATTGTCTGTACTGTATTTCAAAGCTTACAGAACACATGTATTCAACCTTGTGTCTTTAATTATCTTTTAAACTTAAGCTTTAGTATTTCACATTAAACTAACTTAAAATAATGTCTGCATTTGGAAAAATGTAAACTTCACTGCTCTTTAGGGTAACTGATTTTTTTATTTTATTTTATTTTATTTTATTTTATTTTATTTTATTTTATTTTATTTTATTTTATTTTATAATGGTGCACCGTGTAGCTGTCACCTGCCAGTCTGTAATTGCTTTCCTGGAAATTCTACAGTATGGCATTAAATGTACCTATCTCCATGGGGACAATCATGAATGATGCCAAGTTACACACGTCAGATCTGTGGAAAGGTGGCCCCGCTTACAGCCAGATTGTATGTTTTTCAATGTAGTTTTGCAATAAAAAAACATTTGTAATTGAAATGCAAAATAACAGCTTCTCCATGGAGACAAACAGGTGGTTACATAGTGCACCTTTAAATTATTTTTAAAGCCCCAGTATGTAAATTTGTTGCCAATAAATTGAATTAAAATTGTGTTTAGTTTTTATTTTTTCCATTATGTATATGTTCATTGGACTTAAAGACATACTCTGAGTGGGCTTGCTTCTCCACAAACCTGACTCTGAAGGGCCCTCACCTGCTTGTTTCTATGGAAATGTTGTTCCTTTGGCTATAATATTCCACAGTATGGCATAGAACATATCTATATCCATGGAGAATGTTCTTGAAGTGGTTTTAACTTTCTTTTTCCTTGGTATCATGCAGTTACCTTGCTACCCCGAGAAAGATACATACATGCTATCAGTTTAAATAACTATTTCAAACTTTAACATTTCTTCTTTTATTTAGTTATATTTTTTGGTTTGCCCTTTTTGGCCTAATTTTCCTTGTCAAAACTTGCACGGCTGTGAACAATCAGACCAAAATCAGATCAGTGGAGGTTGTGGGTTAGTCCTGACCTCTGTGCCCTTCACTGGAGTAAATTTAAATGTGATAATTATTTCCAAACTCATTCCTAAGTCAGTCTTTACTCAGATATCCTCGTGTGTTTGCGTAGACCCTCAGGAGCCCTCTACAGCTGCAGTGACTTTGAGCTTTAAGTTCTCAGGTCATCTCTGCCTGAGTTTATTTGATAGAATTCAATAAAAGTGTGAGATGGAAACTGCTCTGTTAACTTTACAATGGAACTTCAACAGGTCAGTTTTTACACACCTGAGAACGTATCACAGTGCATTACACACGTTTGATATTTTTAGCACGTTTTATTCATATCATTTTCATTTATTTGCACCCGAGCACATTACTCAAAACTGATTTTGATTCTAAAGATATATGAACCAGAAAGTGGATTCTTCTGAAAGTGTATGAGGATAAACAACACATAAAATCAAAGGTGCACCATATAACCTCAAACTTTTAACACCTGCTTGTCACCATGGAGATGTCATTACTTTGTCTGGAATATTACGCAATATTTAAAAGTGCATTGTTTAATTACAAGTGTTTATATTGCTAAAACTTTGAAAAGCAGGCATTTTTACTGTGAGCTGACTCTCCTCTTCACAGATCTGACTTGTAAAGTTTGTCTTCATGGATATAAGTGTAATCTAATCCACTATATTTATAGAGCATTTCATAAACCAAACAGTTTCCAAAGTGCTGCACAATAACGATAAAACATCCAACAGAAATATAAAATAAAGCTCTATTTAACTCTGTTCAGACAATAAAACTATTGAAATCAAATAAGAGCAAGAATACCAATAAATAATAAAAAGGTTAAAAAAATAAACATATAACAAAATACCATGGTACTACCAAACTATGAATATTCCAGATGAGCAATAACATCGCCATGGAGACAAGCAGATGATTTGATTTATTGATCAAAAAACAAGAAATTCCGAGGGTTTCAAAGTGAAGAATGAATTATGAGGACCGTTGCCAGAGAGATTAACAATTTACATCAAAATATTATATCTTTTGAATTAGGAAAAGACCTCTAAATGTTGCATGTAACAGTATCCTGAAAGACATGACTATAGGGGGCCCCGAAAGCAGCTGTCTCCATTGGCCCTCCACAATTTTCCAGCTCTCTCCGGCCCTGTTCATTTACGATCTAAACTTGCTGTAAGCAGGCTCTCCTCTCCACAGATCTGACCTTCTGGAGGATTAACTTGCTTGTTTTCATGGTTATAAGTGTAATGCTATGCTGTGGACCATTCAGGCGAAGCAATAACATCTCCATGGAGACAAGCAGGTGATTGCGCCTCTACTAGAAAAGTCACACATCCTACCTTTAAAATTGTACTACTATTTGATGTCTCATGTCATTTTGTTACTGAAAAAAAAAAAAAAAAAAAGAATAAGTTTTGAATTATGAGGACTGTTGCCATACAGATTAACAGTTTACAACAAAATATATCTTTTGAATTGGAAAAAGCCCTCGAAATGCTGCATGTAACAGTATGTTGAAATACATGAATATAGGGGGCCCCAAAAGCAGCTGTCTCCTCAGTTTTCCAGCTCTCTCCGGCCTTGTTCATTTACTGTCCGAGTCGTTGACATGCTAGCCCTATTTGCCTATAAATCCAGCAGTGAAACGCACTCCGGTCTGGCTAAAGTGCTATATTAGCCGTTTGCGAGCGGATTCCATTTCGAATCGTCTACGGCGGTGATCAGTGCCTTTATGGCGTTTGGCGGCGAGTGACTGCGTTCTTTTATGAGCCTGGGTTGTTTTTATTCGGATGTTCAGTGGAAATGTGGGTGTTGTGACGGCGGTTTTGTGAGGGAGTTTACACGAATCGGCGAGCACGGACAGAAACAGGACGAATCATTTTATTCACTTTTATTACAGGATTTACTCGTGTTTTAAAGATACGCCACATCTCATGTCAGTTATGTTTTTGCAGGATCAGAAATGTTAGCCTGAAGGAATATATGCATTTATAAGGGGAAAAATGTAGTTGTCTAAAAGCAACTTATAAATGTACATGCGTTAATGTATTATTATTATTATTATTATTATTATTTTATTGTTATGTATTATTATATATTTTATTTTTATTAATTATATTTTTTTCCTATACAGGGAATTTCAGTTTGGTGTTATTTTGTTGAAACTTTTTAATGAATTATTATTATTATTATTATTATTATTATTATTATTATTATTAATAATAATTTATTTTTATTTTATTTTTCAGTGTCATATTATGAGAAACTGAATACAACATAAAATGTGTTTAGCATGGATTTAAAAAAAAAAAAAAGTCTTAACATTTTACAATTTCATCCTTTATAATTTCACTTTCAATATCGTTTAGTTACCAGGTGATGGTGCAAAGTCAGTCATAAAAAGTACTATTAAATAAATAAATAAATAAATAAATAAAGATACATAAATAAATACATAAATAAATAAAGCGGACCTATTCTGACTTTTGACTTTTTTACTTTTCATATCGACTTTTCAGACCTTGTACCCATGTTGTAGGCTATTTTTTCCCCCCTTCTCATTTACCCTCTCAAAGCTGTATTTATTGTCAAGACGCCATTTAGCCAATCACCTCCCTCCTTCACTATCCCCCCTGTATACGCCCACTGCTCTGTTTTGCCTTGACAACTAGCATGCTAACTAACCATACACTTTCTAATTATAGGCTAATAAAACGTTTTATGATCATATGCACACAGTACAAAATGGAGATAGTTCAGTAATGCCATATTGTGAAACATTCTAAAGCAATAACATAACCTTGAGTAGTGCAGTGTTTAGCCTACAACTGCCGGCTCTAGCCTCAGCCAACACTCACTAATGTTGTGTCTGTGAGCAAGACACTACATCTATTCCCAACTCCAGAAATAGTTTGTGAGTTGGACTTGAAGGGCATCTTGTTGTGATGACGTTTGCGGTGACTTCAGTTCCAACTGGGCACCGCAGTTTTCTAACACAGAAGTCAGCAGATTTGTTTATTTTATTAAGTCGTTGCAGATCAATATTGCGATTTAAATGTCCAAATGAACATGCTGATCCATGGGTATCAAAGATTAAAACGACAGAGCAAACGAAAGCACGACAGTCTCTACTCACGCTTATGTCACGAAACCAGAAGACGTTTGGAAACATGCAGATGATGACTTCCTTTTGGCTCTGTTAGCGATAACTGAGAACTGAAAAAACTGAAAAAACAACCCGTTTTTCTTCATTTAGATGTCATTGTATTCTTTCTTTTCCGTTACGTTCGGCAGATCAACAGTTCCAACCAGCTGCCTGTAAGTGACATGGAAGACGCGATTAGAGTCCCGTCCCCCTTGGAAAACGTTTTTATCACATGCCCAATGTCGCTAACTGCACCGAAGTTGTCATCCGCATGTTTCCAAACGTCTTCCGGTAAGCGTGAATAGAGCTTATAGGTCTTCTTTAAATAAAACTTTTTGTAAATAATGACCCAAACTCTTAAACCAACATGGGCATAAATTTCACTCGAATTCCCTCTTTTTTTCCTTTAAACAGTGAGTAAGTGCTGGGTTTTGGCTGTGACTCATGCTATCACTTGTTCTGAGTAGCGCGGCGGTGCTAAAAGCATAAACGTAGCCCTGGGTAAATGGTGATAAGTGAGTTAGCCGCTCTCCATTCGTTTAGTCCAGACAGAGATTCATTTGTAACACCTCGGCCTTTCTCTGCAGTCTTTGTTTTCATTAGGTTTTCATTAGGCTCATTACACAATCACACTTTACAGGGAATATATCTACTACTTACACTTACCTGCAGGTGTCTGTGCTGCTTTGGCGTCTTTTTACTCTCACTCCGAGTTCCATACTTTCATATGATCCGTCATTTTATTTACTATGAAATTACAGGCGCTGTACTTGATTTTCTATCTTAAAAAATGTGAAAAACAGGACTATTTCAGTTTGCAGTGGTCCAAAGTTATTCCTCACTTACCTTATGCATTCACAGCATCCTAATTATTCACCGCAATGACATTATGAGCACTTTTCACAATTTTCTGCATAACGCACGGCTCCTCGCTGTTTAATGTTTTTTATATCTTGCATTGTTCAATTATAAATGCTTATATTGCTAAAACTGAAAAGCATGCATTCTTACTCGGGCTCTCCTCTCCACAGATTTGACCTTTAACTTGGCCTGACCTTTTGTCGTCATGGATATACTGCAATATATACAGTAGTGCAATGCTAAACAGTGGAACATTCCAGAAAAAGCAATAAAATCTCCATGGAGACGAGCAGATGATTGAGCCTCTACCACAATACGATTTTAAGAAATACAGCACCTAAAGGCTTACTGGAATGACTCCACGATTTGTTAGCCACAGGTTTCAGAATGATGAATTATGAAGACCGTTGCCATAGAGATTAACAATTTACAACAAAACATTATATCTTTTGAATGGGAATTTTTTTTTTTTTTTTTTAGCTTTTCTCACAATTTTCAGAGACCAAAGCAGAGTTTTGTTTTTTTTTTTTCCGACAGTAAAGCTAACAACAACTAACATGCTAACCATACACTTCCTGATTATTGGCTAGTAAAATTTTACTCACAGAAATACACAGTGGAGATTAAGTTAAGTAATGCCGTACTGTGAAACATTCAAGACAAAGCAATACTATAACCTTGAGCAGTGCAGAGTTCAACCTACAACTGCTGGATCAAGCCTCAGAGGGCAAGACAGTGGCTGTAAGGGTTTAAAAGCTGGACATTTCACAAATGATCTCACTGTGGTTGGAAGGGCATCTGGTTTAGAAAGATGCCTAATCACTATACTACTTTATTACTTTGGGAAATTCAATCAGATGGAAAGTGGGCAGCGGTAGAATGTGGTCTGTTTAAGGGTTTGTAGGTGCCTATTGCCACTCATATATATCAAATAATCTGGGCCTGTGGTTGGAAGGGCATCTGGTTTAAAAACCTGTCAAATTATCAAGTGTTAGCAATGGCAACCTCAAACAGATGGAAAACAGAAAGAGGTAGAACATATAGTAGATTTAAGGGTTTAAAAGTGTCTATTTCCCACTCCATAACTAATCTGGGACTGTGGTTGGAAGGGCATCTGGCTTAAAAAAACATGCCGTATTACTATTCAGCCAGTTATAGTTTTGCTTATGTCAAACAGGTGGAAATCGAAGAGAGGAAGAAATTCTTTGACTTCAGCATACAAAAGTGCCTATTGCCCACTCCATAAATAATCTGGGACTGTGGTTGGAAGGGCATCTGGTTTAAGAAGATTTCTGTGCAACTGCTTTATAACTTTGGCAAATACAAACAGATAGAAGGTAGATAGAGGTAAAAAAAAAAAAAAAGGTTGTTGGAAGGGTTTATATTTGTATTGCCCATTCCATAAACACTCTGATAGGACATGGAAGGGCATCTGGTTTAAAACTTGCCATACTATTCAGTTGGTTATAACTTTGTGGAGCTTAAACAGGTGGAAATACGAGAGTGGTCTAAAATATTTGAGTTTAAAGTACCTACTGTCCGCCCCGTAAATAATCTGTGACTGTGACTGGAAGGGCATCTGGCTTAAAAACCTGCCAGATTATATTCAAAACGCTTATACCATTCTGGATCTCAAACAGGAGGGAATGCAGACGGAGGTATAAAATAATCTCTCTCGGAAGGAAAGAGAGGAGGAGGGAGAGGTTAACAAGAGAAGAGAGAAAGGGAGGGGGGAGGAAAGGGAAGGAGAGAGAGGGAGAGAGACAAAGGAGTACAGGGAGAGGGTAAGGTGAGAGGGAGGGAAAGAGGTAAGGGAGAGATGAGAGAAAGGAAGGGGGAGGAAAGAGAGAGGTAAGAGGGAAGAATGAGAGAAAGAGGGAGAGAAAGGTGTAGATGGAGAGAAAGGAAAAAGGAGGAGGGAGAGAGTAATGACAGAAGAGAGAAAGGAAAGGGAAGGAACGAGAGGATGAGAGAGAGGGGGAGAGGGTAACAAGAGAAGAGAGAAAGGGAGGGTGGAGGAGAGAGGTAAGAGGAAAGGGAAGGAGAGAGAGTGGGAGAGAGACAAAGGGGTACAGTGAGGGAGAGAGAGGGAGATTTTAAGGAGAGAAGAGGGAGGGAAAGAGGTTAAGTAGAGAGAGGTAAGAGGGAAGGAGAGAGAGGGGGAGCAAGTGGTTGGGAACAGATGGGGGTAGAGAGACAGAGAGCGAGAGAAAGGAAAGAGAAGAGAGGAGGAGAGAGAGAAGGAGAGGAGGCTTTGAAAGCATCTGTGTAGTGATATATATTGAGATGCGGCGTCTGTATTTGAACCAGGCGTTAGACAGCTCCTCGTTACTGCAGCGAATAGCCCGCTCCGCTCCTCCATCCATACTAATGCAGCGGCTCACAGACGACGACTGTATTCAAATGGGCCGCGCCGGGGACAAGTGTGGGCTGTCGGGGATCACGCTAAACACCACGCCAGGTATACAGCGAGGGACGAGGAGGGAGCGAGGGAACGAGGGAGGGGAGAAGAGGAGAAGAGAGGGAGAGGGGCCTGGAGGGGCACAGAGAGGTGGAAGAGGGAAGGTAGACAAGAGAGAGAGAGAGGGGGAGAGAGAGGTAAGAGGAAAAAGAGAGAGGGATAGAGGTAAGAGGAAAGAGAGAGGGGAGTAGAGAGAGAAGGAGAGAGGTAAGAGGAAAGAGAGAGAGGAAGAGGGGGGTAAGAGGAAAGAGAGAGAGGAGTAGAGCGGGAGAGAGGCCTGGAAGGGCAGAGAGAGGTGGAAGAGGGAAGGTAGACGAGAGAGAGAGAGAGGTAAGAGGAACGACAGGAAGAGAGAGATGAGAGAGGTGGGGGGAGGTAAGAGGAAAGAGAGAGAGGGGTAGACAGAGAAGGAAAGAGGTAAGAGGAAAGAGAGAGAGGAAGAGAGAGGGGGGTAAGAGGAAAGAGGCTAGAAAGAGGAAGAGGGTAAGGACAGATGAGGAAAGAGAGAAGAAGAAGAAGGGAGAGGAAACCGGAAGAGAGAAAAGAGAGAGAGGGTAGAGATAAAAGGGGAGGGAAGCAGAGAGATAGAGTAAGGAGAGAGGAGCAGAGGAGATAGGGAAAGGGGGGAGAGAGGGGGAAGGAGCGATAGAAGGAGAGGGAAAGGGGAGGAAAGAGAGAAACGGGAAGAGAGAGGAGGAGGGAGAGAGGGAGGGGAAGAAGAGTGGAGATAGAGAGAGAAAGAAGAGAGAGGCATGGAGGATGGAGGGGAGATGAGAAAAGCAGAGAGAGCCAGAAGAAGAGAGATGGTAACTCTCCGTTTCCATGAAATTACGCAGGTCATGACCCACCTCCAGAAAGTTACACACTGGAGCTTTAATATGAATAGGTTTGATTGAATCTAATGAAGCTGTTGATCTACATTGGAGTATTTGTTTTAGTAGTTATTTATTTATTTATTCATTTGTGGGTCAGTGGATCTGACCGCTCAACCCATGAAGTGTATGTCGAGAGCGGGATTTGAACCGCCAACCTTCAGATCAGTGGACAGATACTCTACCAACTGAGCTACTGCCGCCTGAGAAATTGACAGTATTCTGAAGTGGGCAGAGAGACTGTTTGATGTGATAATTGTACTTCTGTTTTATTAGCGCTTTAAACACCAAATCCATTTCATTTTTCAGCGTTTGTCGTCTGTCGATTGAAACTCTGAGTGTAAAAAAGCAGCTAAATCAGAAGTCAGGTTATGAAACATGAAGCATTAGAGTAAAAGAGTTTTTCCCCGGACAAATCTGAGAATGAAATAAAAGCGCAAAAGTTATCAGATACTGTCAAATTCAGTATTAATGTCATCCTGTGTTACTGGCAGAGTGGTTATCCTGTCTCCTCCTCTCAGTATGGAAGTTGTGGGTTAGACTCCCAAGCTCTGTGAGTGGAGGAAGCACAACTACAGACGGAAAGATGGATGGAGAGATTCTCAGGGAGGGTCAGCAGATCTTTATCAGGGCAGTTTGAGGAGAGGAAGAGCCAAAAGTGTCCCTCCTCTGTGTCCTGCAGCATCACAGCAGCCTCCAGGGGGCGCCAGGTGAACACAACAGGAAAACCTCTTGTAAGACTCACTCTCACTCCGCTCTGTTGTTTTGCGGTGATGAAATGGGCCCTTCCCTCAAAATATTTCCTCTGGAAGGTCTCGAAATCTTAACATCTCTAATGTCCATAGGCAGCTTCTGTCTCCATGGATACAGGGAAAACAAACAGTTGATTTCACACAGTCCAACAGTCCCTTACTTGTGTCCTTGGAAGTGCACATGCTGCGCTTCTTAGTTGATTAAACTCTCAAGAAATTATGTTAAAAACTGAAAAGCAGCCAAAAAAAAAAAAAAAAAAATCACGGAACAATCCAGGTAGAACAATATCAGCAGAAAAGTTCCACAGTGGAGCTTTAACTTGTGTTTGTGTGATAAATGCACTGTATAAAGTACCTTCAAATATTAGTGTAGGTTTCTCTCAGTGATTTGGTGCCCTCCTCACTTCTGTCTTACATAAACACACATATTTTTGAGTTGAAGTTCTGTAAAACTCATTGACCTGATTATTGTGACTTTGAACAGTGAGTGGGCGGCTGCTCGGGATTCACAAGGTCACGCTCACTTTTATTCTCTTATGTTCAGCTTCATATTTCTGACAAAACTCAACAGGAGAAAAACAGTTTTAGTACAGACACAGAACAGAGCAGTTTGGTCAGTATTCTGTTCTCTTCTTTTGGTCAAGGGGAGACAGAGAGGGGTAGTAGTAGTAGTAGTAGCAGTTATAATTGTAGTAGTGGTAGTAGTAGTAGTAGTAGTAGTAATAACTGTAGTAGTGGTAGTAGTAGCAGTAGTAGTATTTATAATTGTAGTAGTGGTAGCAGTAGTAGTAATAATTGTAATAGTGGTAGTAGTAGTAGTAGTAGTAGTAGTAGTATTTATAATTGTAGTAGTGGTAGCAGTAGTAGTAATAATTGTAGTAGTGGTAGTAGTAGTAGTTGTAGTAGTGGTAGTAGTAGTAGTAGTATTTATAATTGTAGTAGTGGTAGCAGTAGTAGTAGTAATAATTGTAGTAGTGGTAGTAGTAGTAGTAGTAGTAGTAGTAGTAGTAGTAGTAGTAGTAGTACGAGCAGCAGCAGTAATAGTGGGAGTAGTAGTGTCAGTGGTAGTGGGAGTAGTAGTAGTCACAGCAATAGTAGTGGAAAAAACTCTTAATTGTTTAACCACTTCACAAAATCTACAAACCAATAGAAAGTCGTCTTAACTAAAAAATGTTCCCAAAAAAAAAAAAAACGAATAAATTTGACTTAAATTTCTAAAACTAAATCTCAGATTTGACGTTTGAACATCTGAAATAAAACAATAAATAAAATAAAAAAGAACAGAATCAGACGCTGCAGATCCTAAACCTCAGATGTCGTGAAACCTGCAAATGACTGGAGACGTTACCCACAAGTCTTTGCAGCTGTAGTTTAAAGCTCAGAGTGAATCTAAAATTATCCGTGTTCCTCTTCCTCCTCCTCTCCTCCGTTTCTTCAGCAGCAGTCACAGTGGCAGGAAAAACGCTGAGCTTCTCTCTCTTCTCTTTCTCTCTCTCTGTCTTTCTGTTTTCTCCCTCCATCTCTCTCTTCTCTCTCACTTCCCCTCTTGTTATGCACTCTTACGCGTCCCTCTTGCCTCACACTCCTTCCCTGTTTTTCCCCCTCTCCTTTCTCTCTCTTTTTCGCTCCCTCCCTCTCTCTATCTGTTTTCTCTCTTGCCATATATTCCCTCACTCCTTCTGTGTTTACCTCCCCTCTCTCTCCCTTCCTCTTCTCTCTCTTTCTTGCTTTCTCTCTCTGCCCTCCTCTATGTATCTCTATCTCTCTTTCACCCCTCTCTCGCCTTCTCTCAGCTCTCTTCCTCTCTCTCTCCTTTCCTTCCCTCTCTTCATCTCTTTCTCTCTCTCATCTCTCTCTTTTTCTCAGTCTCTAACTATACTTATTTCTTCCTCGATTCTCCCCCTCTCTCGCTCAGTTCTCTCTCCTGCTGCTCCCTCTCTATCCCTCCAAGTTCTCTCTCTCTCTCTTTCTATGCCTCTCTTTGTCTCTCTTTAATCCCTTCCTCTCCTTCGCTCAGACCTCTTCCTTCATCTCCCTTTTTACTCTTCTTCATTTCTCTTTCTCTAACCTTTCTCTCTGTCGCCTTCTCTTTCAACTCCCCCTCTCTCTCTCCTGTCCTCTCCCTCTCTCTGTGACTGTCTCTCTTTCTTTCCTTCCTCTCCTTCTCTCAGCCCTCTTCCTCTATCCATCCATCTCTCTCTCTCTCTCTCTCTCTCTCTCTCTCTCTCCCTCATCTCTCTTTCTCTCTCCTTTCTCACTCTGTCTCCTCCAATTTCAGCTCCCCCCCCTCTCTCTCCTGTCCTCTCTCCCTTTTTCACTTTCTGTCTACATCTCTCTCTCAGCCCTCTTCCCTCTCTCCTCTCCTCTTTCCTTCTCTCTCTGGTCTCTCCGTCTGGGCTCAAACAGTGACCTAGTTTCTGTAGAAAATCCCTCTGTAGTCACTCGTCTGTGGGATATTGTTCTGTTTGTTGTGAAGAGGTTATGGCGGGTTCAAGTACTGCCCGGACACTTCTCGTTGTTTTTTTTTTTTTCTATCCCTCTTTTCTCCCTCTCTTCTATCCCTCGCTTCTCTCTTCTCAGGCAGCATGGTGGGACAGTGCTTAGTGCTCTCGACTCACAGCAAGAAGGTCACTGGGTTCAACAGTTTCTCCTACCACTGAAAACATGGACAACAGGCTCTCTTCTGTTCTCTTTCTCTCTCTCTATTCACCCTCTATTCTTTCCATTTACTCTTCTCTCTCCCTTTCCCTTATCTCTCTCTCTCTCTCTCTCTCTCTCTCTCTCTCTCCTCTCTGTCTCCCCCTCTCTCTCTCTCTGTCTATCCTCCCCATGTATTGCTCCTTCTTTTTCCCTGTCTCTCTCTATACTCCTTCCTTTCTCTCTCTCCCTTCCATCTCTGTCTTTCTGCTTAGTAATGTTCTTTCTCGCTCTCTTTTATCTCTCTCTCTACGCCCCCACCTCTTCTCCTTTCTCTCTGATCTAGGTAGAGGCTCGCCATCTCTATCTCTCATTCTCCTTCTCACCTCTCTCCCTCCTCCTCCTCTCTCTCCCCTCTCTCATCTCCTCCTCCTCTCTCTCCCTCTCTTTTTCTACTTTCTCTCCCTTCTCTCTCCTTCTGACACTCTCTTTCCTCCAGCTAGATAGAGTTCCCCTCCACTCCATCCACCTCTGCCTCCCCCCTCTTCTTTACCTCTCTCTCTCTCCTCTCCCCTTCTATCTCTCATTCCCCTTGTCTCCTCTACCCCCTCTCTCTCCTAACCCTCTCTCTCTTCTATCCCTCATCTATGCCTCCCTCTCTCCTCTCCTCTTTTCTCTCCCTCTCCTCCCTCTCTCCTCTCCTCTTTTCTCACCCTCTCCTCCCTCTCTCCCCTCCTCTTTTCTGCTCCTCTCCTCCCTCTTCCCTCCTCCTCTCCTCACTCTCTCCCCTCCCCTCCTCTCCTCCCTCTCCACTCCTCCTCTCTTCCCTTTCTCCTCCTCTCCTCCTTCTCTCTCCTCTCCTCCCTCTCTCCTCCCTCTCCTCTCCTCCCTCTCTCCTCCTCTCCTTCCTCTCTCCCCACCTCTCCTCCCTCTCTCCTCTCCTCCCTCTCTCCTCCCTCTCCTCTCCTCCCTCTCTCCTTCCTCTCTCCCCACCTCTCCTCCCTCTCTCCTCTCCTCCCTCTCTCCTCCCTCTCCTCTCCTCCCTCTCTCCTTCTCTCCTTCCTCTCTCCCCACCTCTCCTCCCTCTCTCCTCTCCTCCCTCTCCTCTCCTCCCTCTCTCCTTCTCTCCTTCCTCTCTCCCCACCTCTCCTCCCTCTCTCCTCTCCTCCCTCTCCTCTCCTCCCTCACTCCTTCTCTCCTTCCTCTCTCCCCACCTCTCCTCCCTTTCTCCTCTCCTCCCTCTCTCCTCTCCTCCCACTCTCCTCTCCTCCCTCTCCTCTCCTCCCACTCTCCTCTCCTCCCCCTCTCCTCCTCTCCTCCCTTTCCTCTCCTCCTCTCCTCCCTCTCTCCTCTCCTCCCCCTCTCCTCCTCTCCTCCCTTTCCTCTCCTCCTCTCCTCCCTCTCTCCTCTCCTCCCTTCGTGTTTAGGCTGCAGGTCATGGTGTGTCTGATATGGGTTCCTCTGATAAACCGCTGTGGTTGGCTTCTGAAATTAGAAAGATCAGCGCGAACAACATAACCAGAATTTAAATATGTTCAGGATCACCGGGGACATTTGAGGTGAAGAAAACAACAGCGGGGAGGCAAGTGGCTCAAATCCGCTCTGTGGTTGTGTCCATGTGCAAGACACTTACCAAATAATCTATGTAAATGTGCTATAGAAATGTTTTACTGTGTTTGACTTTGTTACTGAAGAATGACAGTGGACTAAGCCTGTTAAACATGTTCATTCATATTATTTTGGGTTGGAAGTGTTTTCATAGTTATTAATACGCAAATTTAGTGGAGTAGATCACCCAGAAACTACAAGGTTGGTAGTTCAAGACCTTCAGAAAGTTTGTTTTCGCAATATTTCACATAAATAAATAAATAAATAAATAAATAAATAAATAAATAAATAAATAAATAAATAAATGAATGAATGAATGAATGAATAAATAAATAAATAAATAAATAAATAAAAATATTATCAACTTGGTTCTCAGAGGGACTTAACATGCATATGACTTTGATTATTCTCTAATTTTGACTTATTTTGGTGGAATAATACCTGCTGAAAATATAAATTATGGATTTACACAAGTCAAGAGGCAATTTGCGAAGAAAAGTTGAATATGTCGAAAACTACAGTTTTATTTTAGAGAGTCCCGCACTGATGGCATCACACTGGGGAGAATTCTATCCAAAAGTTCAACACAATTTACACAAAAAACACAATGTTCTGATACTTTAAACATAATTTCAGCAAAATAAAGGTGTTATCTCATATTTTTATTTGTCAAATAACACTTTCTGTGTGCGTTAGAGGTGTTTTGGCCAGCTCTACAGCAATTCCACAGTGTGATGTCATGATTTACAACCAGGAAGTAAATTTTAAATCTAAAAAAAAAAAAAAAGATTATTAAATATTTGTAGCAACATCTTAAATCTAATGATATTAACTGTGTTTTATTGAAATGATTGTGTAACCTGTTATAGGCTCTCTTTTGTGGCCCTCTCTTTCACCCTGTTAATCTCTCTCTCTCTATTCACCCTCTCTTCATTCCATTTGCTCTTCCCTCTCCTTTTCCCTTCTCTCTCTCTTCTGCACCCCCTCTCTCCTCCTCAGTCTCTCTCTCTCTCCTCCCCAATTATTGTTCCTTCTTTTTCCCTGTCTCCATGCCTATTCCTTCCTTTCTCCTTCTCCCTTCCATCTCTCTCTGCTCTAGGTAGCAATTTTCTCTCTCCCTCTCCCCTCTCCTCTCTTCCTCTCTCCTCTCCCTCCCTGTCTCCTCCCTCTCTCCCCCTTGATCCCTTGTTCGGAGTAAGGCAATGCAGTTTGTTGCTGTGTCCTTGGGCAAAATTTCACCGCTTCGCCAATACAAATGTGTTTAATGGTGAAGTAGCTTGTGGTGTCAACATTCCCTGGGGGCGTGAAGCTAACCGTAGGCACTGCTCTGTCTGAAGCGCTGTTACTCAAATTAGACTTGTTTTAACACTGTCTAACCAGAAAGAAGCACAACAGGTGGACTTCTGATCAACATTTTTGTTGGATGTGTTTCCTGATGTGCACTGTGGTAACTGCCACTATATAGACATACATGTAGAACACCCCCACTGTGATGTTAGCGCCACATAGCAGTAGGTGCAAAATGGCAGCTGCACTCCCACAGATCTGACTGAACATTTGAGCCTCTATAACTGCAACTTGTGTACTGTTACTGTCAGTAGATTAGAGACACACTGTATTTGTGTGTAAACTTCAGACTCACACATCACTGATTTAATCCATGTGTTTACGGTCTGATTTCCTCCGCTCTCCTCCACTCGCGTCTGTCTTTTTTTTTTTTTCTGTGTCTCTCCTTCATACTGGGGCTTTGCCAGTGGCTCGTGATCAGATCTGGGGCTAGCTCTCTGCTGCTCTCTCTCATCTTTTGTCTCTCCATCCTTCTGCATTTCTCCTTTTGTTCTTCTTTCCTTCGTTGACTCTCATCTCTCTCTCCTTTGTCTCTCTCCCTCTCCTTTTCGCTCTCTCGAGCCCTCTTTTGTCATCTTTTCACGCTCTCTCTTCCTCTTGCTCTTCCATCTTTCTGCCCACCTCTCTCCCTTCCTCATCTTTTCTCTCTCACTCCCTCTCTCTTCATCTTTTCACTCGCTCCTTCTCTCATTCCCCTCTTCTTCTCTCTCTCTTTCTCTCTATTTCCCTTTCACTCACCTTCCCTCTCTGTCTCTTTCCCTTCCTCTCCTTTTTGCTCCCTTTCACTCCTTCTTTCTTCAGCGTTTCACGCTGTCCTTCTCTCCCTCTCTCATTCCCCTCTTCTTCTCTCTCTCTTCCCTCTCCTCTCTCTCTCATCTCCCTCTCTCTTCATCTTCTCACTCTGTCCTTCTCTCCCTCTTTCATTCCATATTCTCTTTATCTGCATCTTTCTCTCTTCACTCTCTCCCTCTCTTAAACTCTCTCCCTCTTTCCTCTCTCCCTCTCTTTCCTCTCATCTTCTCCTTCTTTCCCCCTTTCTCTCCTCTCCCCCTCATCTTCTCTCTCTCTCTCTCTCACACTCACTCTACCCTCTCCCTCTCTCTTTCTTCCTCTCTCTCTCCTCTCCAGTAGATGACTGACAGATGGCCGCCATTAGTTTATATTCCATGCATCTGTTGCAGGCCGCTAATTTATCTCATTAGAGGAAACGTGTGGAAAAGGGCGAGAGACAGAGGAGAAGACAGAGAGAGGAAGAATGGAGAGAGAGAGACAGAGAGAGAGAGAGAGGGGAAGAAGGAATAGAGAGGAAGAGAGAGAGAGGGTGCTGAGACGGAGCGATTCATTAGTATTGTAAAACTTGACAAATGCAGATACAGAGGAGGCAGCAGGAGCTCAGGAGGCTCAGGTTTTCACAGACTCATAAAGCATCAGTAGAACATGCACAAAGATGGAAGAACATGCACAAAGATGGAAGTGGGTCAAACAGCTAATAAATTTCAATCAAATTCAAGACGCTAGAGAATTACATTTACTCAAGTCACTTTTATTTATTAGTCCCTGTATTTGGTAACAGTTTTATTTTGGGACCACGTATTAATAGCTACTAATAGTAAAATATGTGCTTAATTACATCTTTGTATTAATTACTTCTTTAGTATTTCTAAAGGACAAAAGGCAATGGAGTCTTTTCAGTCCGGGCGCCTCTGCCTCGGAATGACCTGCCTGAGGAGATAAGGCTCGCACCATCAGTATCATCTTTAAAATCACTTCTTAAAACTAATTTTTAACGATTGACCTTCCTTTCACTGGTTTTAGCTTGACTTATTTATTTTTATTCAATTTGATTAATTTATTTATTATAATTGATTGAATTTTTGATCCTATTTTGATTATTGTGTTAACTGATCTGCCTCTGTCTGTTTTTGTATGCTTTTTGTATGATTTGTACTGTTTTTTTTGCTGTCTGTACAGCATTTTGTAAACCTTGAGCCTCATTCATGAAACTTTCTTACGAACATTTTTGGCATTCAACTGAAAATGTTCTTCGGTAAGAACAAATCCTACGAACAGTCAGGAGCACTCATAAGAACAAAAATTCTACTGTTTTAGAATATTATCACTCTGATAATGCAGAAAACAGAAAATTCTAATTCCCCTATTTTTGTTAATTATATACTTTCTTAAATTATTTCCTAAAAACATATGACTCTGTGATCCAATAACATTTATGAGGTGTTTTATAGAGCATGTGTCTATTGGGTCTAACCGACTTTACAAACTGCAGTGAGCCTCAGTCTGTCCCAGCCCCAGTGCATATGGGCTTCTATCAAAGCCCCTGAGCCCTAACCCCATCACCCCCGTGACCACCCCATGACCAGGACGCACTCGTATGCACCTCCACCCCAGCCCTCCTTCTTCGCTATTAACAGCGAGGGAAAGTGCAATAAATGCGATAAAGCGCCCGTTTATTTGAGTAAGTTTATTACTTAAATCTTCCCTCCCTGAGTGTGTTCATGTGAGTTTGGACATTTGAAATCGCAGCTGGTAGTCTGTAGATTCTTCACTTGACCTCCTCGGTCACTCTCTCCCTCACCCTTTCACACGTCATAACACCAAACCCATATTGGCCATATTTGGACATTCAGAGGGCGTTTTAACCAAATACATATGAATTTCCTATGTAAATAAAATGTAAATGAGCGTGGAAGTGTTCGTAGCCGGGTGTTAGTGAATTCAGCTCAATTGTCACTTAAATAAAAATTTGGCTGCATAAGAAAACTTTATGAATCTGGGGCAGAGTTTTCTCAGCATTTTCTTAAAGTAAAAAGATTCATGAGTGAGTCCCAATGTTTTTTAAAATGCTTTATAAATTATATTATTCTAAAGTACTTTCAACGCATTTTTGTCAAAGGCTGTATTTGTCAAGTACCAAGCCATTAACTACTTTGCTCCCATTAAAGTAGTGGGGATTATAATAGATGTTTTTGTACACTGAAATCTTAATAAGCATTAATAAGTGTAACCAGCTAACAGCTAATTAGCATACCAATTAAAGCGTTGGTAGCAATTTATATGTGGTCCCTAAAATAAAAGTCAATATTTTTATTCCTACTTGAGTAATATATTTCACAATGTAACAGTACTTAAGTTCCTCTTCCCACTCTGAGTCTACAAGTGACAAAAGCTTTATGTTCACAATATATCTTCTTGCACCGCTGCTTCAGATATCATTTGTTTTTTCTTATTTTTGTAGTCTATGCTTTGGAAATGACAGCTTTTATGAACTATCTGAGGTTTTGTCCTTCTAATTCCATTAAGTACTCCATCCTCATTTGAACTGAACACACATGCATTCCTTATTGGCCATTTTAAAGTCACATATTCTCTTTGACATGCAGTCAAATATTTGTTGTTGTTTTTTTTTTATCCAATCCAATCCACTTTATTTCTACAGCACATTTTATAAACATGACAGTTTCCACATCGCTGCACAGACAAATTAATACAATAAAAGAGAGCAAATCATGAATAAACGCAATAAATCAAAAAGTGTTAAAATGCATAAAGCTAAAAATGATTTTAAAAAATGAATCAAATCAAATAATAAATGACCTAAAATGAAATAAAAGACACAGAGGACCACACAAGTCATGCAGTGTTAAAAGCCGGACAATAAAAGTAGGTCTTAAGACTTAAAACACTCCACTGCAGGTGCTGTATGAACAGTAACAGTAAAGCTAAGAACAACTAGCATGCTAACACTCACTTATGTTGACCTAAAGAGCTGCTTATACAATCTAGACTCATTTTGTTGTAATACATGGGAAAAAATCAGATACAGGCTCTTTAGATGACTAATTGAGTGATCTAGTTATAGGCTGTGTCTGAATGTTCATCTTAGTCCCTACCCCCATTCACTACATAGTCCTGCACTCTTTAGCGCCCTCTACAGTCCACTCAATCACAGAGAGATTCGGACATTCAGCTCACTATAATCCGGTCACGTGACTCTGGCGTCTGGGTGAAAAAAAGTCTGATAAAACTTGATTTCGGTCATAAAAAATGATCAGATCAGACTGACACATGAGTATTTAATACTAATAATACAAGTTTTCGTCACACTGGATTTAATGTAAACGGACTGGATTATTTGCTTTTTGTCTGAAATGTGGAAACTATGGCACTTTTAACAGCTGGAGCTAAGGTTAACACCATAACGGTTTATTTAAGAGTGTTTTATTCATAAAGAGGGATCAACAGAGCCATAACCCAGCGCTTTTATCTGCTTCATTCAGTCAGGTTGTGTCCAGTTGTTTTCCCGACTCTTGCAGTGCATTGTGGTCTATATTGGCCGGTCTAGTGACCACCGATGCTCAGTACTTTAAACGAAAGATGTTCATTTTGTCTTCTTCTGTACTTCTTGTGTAAAAAAGAACCCAAGAAGTTAAAATGCTCAATACTTTTCATGGTGCATTGTGGAAAATTTTGAGTGCACTACATTTTCACCAATTGGACATTCCGACACCCCTAAAAATGGCGTGACCCCTCAATAATGCCCTAAGTAGGGAATAGTGTGGACATTCGGACACAGCCATCGTATTTTTATCGGCCATATAATGTACAGAATCTCATGTTAGAACTGTTGAACCACTGCGTTCCATTGTATTGTTTCGTATCTCGTTGTGTTGACCTTTGCCCTCTGTAAGCACTGGCCCCCTCACTAAAGCGTTGCTCTTCTGCGCGCTTAAACCCGGCGCCGTGTTCCTGAGCGAGTAATATAGAAAGTGTACAGTAAACAGGAGTTATATATGGCCACGCTGTTCCATCTCTGCGCGACCCCTGACCCCTGCACCTGTTCACCGCGCGCCTCACGTTCACCGCGTGCTCCGCTCTTCATTAATCAGAACGGGTTTGCATGCAGCAGGTTTGTGCCCGTTTGAGAGGAGGAAGAGGAGGAGAGGAAGAGAGGGGGAGGGACACACCTGCAGGAGGACAATGTATACAGAATATTCACTGGGGGAGAGGGAGAGAAGAGGAGAGAGAAGAAGAGAGGAGGAGAGGGAGAGAGGATAGGTAGGATGGTATGAACGTATCTGGAATATGTACTGGGGGATGGGTGAGGGAGGGACCCACCTGCAAAAAGGACGATGCACTAGTTTACGTAATATATCTATTTAAAGTGAGTAGTGTGTTACTATTCATCTTAAAGGTTTTATGGAGGATTTTTTTTTTTTTTTTTAGTTTCAAATTGTCAGTGAAAGTTCAAAATAGCATTTAGAGATGCAGCAGCCTTGTAATTATGACGACCAAAAAAAAAAAAAAAAAAAAAAAAGAGTGAAAATCCATCAACTGCGGATGTGGTGGGGGTTTACGTTCACCTCTCACGCATTCCACAGACTCAAGACGCTGTTTACTCGACCAACACAGCGGTTCTTAGCGGCTTTTTCCAACTGTAGCTTCCTCGCAGTTTGCACAAAGTTTGTTGCGATGGCAAACAAGAATCCATTACCAGTTAGCCGCAAAAGAAAGTCCGTTTATGAGGTTGCTGAAAGAAGAAGAGAAGGGGAAAAGGAGCGAAGCTAAACTAAGGTGATTCTCGGAGATTCCTTCCAGCGATGGCGTGCACTGAAGCAGACGAAGGGTCTAAAGATTGACGCGTTGGTCCATAAATGACTTCTGGACAGGAAACTTCAACAGTAAATGTTTCAGCAACTCTGAACGCTCTAAACAAACATGATTTTTAGAGTAAGGAGGAAATGGGAGGAGGCATTTCTACTTAGGGAGCTGGGGAGGAGGGGGTGGTTTCATGCATACGCAACATTTGAAAAAGTACAAATAATTGCTGTATTTCACTTTCCTTGGAAAATCCTTTATACAGCTGTCATTTCTCACCTGTGGCTGCTTGGGTTTTCCCGCGCAGGTGGGATGTTATGAGAAGAATCCAAAAAGACAAAACCTCTGCTAGTGTGAATGCTATTTATTACAAAAACAGAGTATAAGCCAATTACAGACAGAGGGTCTGGGCGCCTCCAAGCCAATCAAAGAGAACACCTTGAATAAAGGATTTGCCCACATATATACAGCTTTCTATAGGACATCCCACCATAATCTGACTACTTCTATATGTCCAAGATACAGACTTAAACATTTCCAGATGTTTATTAGAGTTAGGGTTCTCTCGGGCCACCAGGACAGATTAGAATGCAGAGGCCCCATAACTCACTTAAAGGAGCTGTATGGTTCTCAGGATTCAAATGGTAAAGCAGATACTACACAATCTTTAAGTTGGTTATACAGACTGTATATACAAATGGACATAGCTAACCCGCTAGCCGCCGCACTCCGAATAGGAAGTGTTCATAGGCACGCTTCCGCCTCCATCGACTCTGGCTCCTATTGACTTTCAATTTGTCCCCCCTCTCTCTGTAACTGCTGCTGTGAGCCTCGTCATGATGTGTTTTTATTTCGCTGTACATATATCGTCGCGTCTCAAGCCCGCTCAAACATGATCGTCCAATCAGATCTGTTTATTTCAGCGACGCGTGTGAAACGAAGGAGCTCATCGGTTACCTGTGTCTCTCTGCAAGTTTTTTCAGTCTCCTTTCCCTTTTTATCATGAGCAGCCATGTTTGTTTTGATATGGACGGGTCGCGAGTAAGAAAACATTTTATTGACCAAGAATTTTTTTTATTTAAACACATAAAATAAAATAATTAAAACATACTGACATTAGCGTAAGGTTCGTGTGAAAAAAACAAAACAAAAAAACCAACACAACTCCAGGTATGTTTGCGATGAGGAAACTACATTATAGAACATTATAGATCAGAAAATAACATTTGAGTGTGTATGTAAAACCAGAACAGGTACATTGTGCAACTTTTATATAAGATTAAAAAAAAAAAAAAATGCAGTAATTAAGTTAAATTCACTTTAATTTATGTAAATGTTCCTTTCTTTGCATTGAAGGTGTTTTGTTCTCTTTTAGCCTGTACACACTGAGTATACACTGAGTACACACTGAGTACACACTGAGTACACACTGAGTACACACTGGGCACATATGGAGGTTATATAGTGTGTGTATGTTTATTTATAGCAGGCACTGAGGCTGTTTTCAAGCCCATTATACAGAGAACATGAGGAGAGGCCATCGGCGTGACCTCCGTAATGTATGCAGCCGTTTACATTATAATTAGACCTGCACACTTTACTCTGCACTCTACTTTTTCTCCATAAAGCTCGGTTACATTTATTTCTGTGTGGAGTTTGCATGTTCTGCCTGTGCCTGGTTCGGTTTCCCTGCTACTTATAACATTTACACAATTTTTTTTTTTTTAGTGGTAGGCGAGGTCTTTTTCAGACGGCCCAGAAAATCCCAAAACTCTCATGGTCAAAACACACACATACACACACACACACACACACGCACGCACGCACACGCACACGCACACACACACACACACACACACAGAACAGACACACACAGGACACACATACACAGAACACACACAGACACCACATTGTTTTATTATTTAGTCATTTAGTATTTTATGGTAATTTAATATATGTTTCTATTATAAGTTTATATTTGGACATATTAACGTGTCATTAATAAGTACTTTCCTGTTTCTAGAGAGGGATTAGAAATTTAATGGTAACGCGGCGTTGCCCCAGGTTGGGTTTTACGGCGGAACTTCCTGTTTTGCCCCAAACGCAATCTGGACGTGAAAGGCAACGCTCCGTGTTTTCTCTTCTCTCACTAATATTATATCTTTCAGGTCAGTACACGGTAGAAAAATCACCTATATATTACACTGTAAGGTCATTACTTAATGTTTTTTCAGTATGTGGTACTGTTGATATGTTTACTGGTAACTGTCAGCTAATATTTGCGAGTTAGTGGTCAAGGTTTAGATTAGCGGTGGAGTTACCCGCGTCTGTAAATGCACATGGTCTGAAGTATTGCCATACCACATTAGATGCGGTGTTACAGGCATTTTTCAGTTTTATAAGCATTTGTATGCACTTTGTTTTATTATTGTATCTCAAACGAAGTACTTGTGGGTAATGTATTTGGGTTTGAGACAGTTAAATTAACATTTATATGCAAGTTAGGGACAATACAAAAAAACCCCCAAAAAAACAAACACAATCTGGACATGAAAGGCAACGCTCCGTGTCTTCTTTTCTCTTACTAATATTATATGTTTCAGATTGCAACATCACTGCTATGGTAGCACTGCTTGGGGCCCGTAACAAATACACACACACAACTCACACTCACATTCAGGCACACACACACACACACACAGACACACACACACACACACACACCTACCCACACACACACACACACACACACACACACGCACACACACAGAGTGTGCTAATTTGTGAGATTCTTTTGACTGTAAGAGGAGAACTTCTGTCCTATTCAATGTCTCGATGGATAATGTTCCATAGTTACAGGTCAAATCTGCGGAGAGGCGAGCCCACATACAGTAAGAATATATAAAAACACCTGATGAAATGCAAGTTAATATGTTTAATGCCATATGGTGGGACATTTCAGACAAAGTAAAAACATCTTAAGCATGGTGTACCTTTTAATATGCTGATTTCATAACATTTGAACCAGTGCCTATAATGGTTTTGTGTTAAAAATGGTTAAAACTGTTTAATAAAATCTAGAATTCCAACAAAGTTCCTTTGATTCTGCAAGTGTAGATAGAAAGTAACCTCCTCTCCTCCTCTCTTCCTCCTCGGTATTCTCTCTCTTTATCATCGGACTATACCGCGTTAGAGTTTGTCCCTGTACTAAAGCTGTACGTGTCTTTGTTGATATCCATGGGCATTTCCAGTTCTGTCTTTTCCCTTTAAAATGCATTTTTCTACCTGCTCAAATAAGTATCTAGTTTCAACACTTGTTTAGTATCTGACAGGGACGGGACAAGATCTAGTGCCACAAGATCTCGGGAGACAAAACTGCTGTGTTTATAATTTGGATGGGATAAAAAGGATTACGTACTGGCAAGTTACATTTCTTTAGAAGCTGTAGTTCCAAAAAAACAGTACTACAATGATAGAAAAAATAAAGAAAGTATTAAATAAAATGGTGAAGCCAAAATTCATACAAATAATTTCTTATAAACATAGTCTTGTCTCGTTCTCGTGGAGCAATCTTGAGTCTCATCTCGTATTCCCGTGGAAATTGTAGCTCGTCCCATTCATATCTGATTTTTTGTACTTTTTACAACCCTTATCTGTACATCGTTGTACAGCTATTGATTTACATGTAGTCCATATTGATGTCTCCATTTGAACCTCTTCTCTTTCCTTCTCCTCTCCTCTTTCCTCATCCTCTCCTCCCTCTGGTCTCTTCTCTGTGGCTGTAATTGCCTCTGGGTCCTGTTTTTCCGAGCCCAAAGTGGATTATTTTTCCATGTCCCCAAACCGCACAAAGCCCCAAAGATGGCCGCCGCGATGGCCGTGAATAAAGAGTGGGTTTGGGGCAGATTTGGTGCTGTATTGACCCGTATCTGTTTGCGCGCTCTGCTTTGGCCCGGTCTATCTGAGCGGCCCGGGGGCAGGATTTAGAGCGGCGCCGTAAAATCTCATATTTGTGGCATTAGAGGCGAGAGGAAGGCACCTGTCGGCCATGTTGGTGTGGGCAGATGATATGGTGTTGACCTATAGCCTCAGAGCTTGGCTGCAGTTTGTGTGCGTGGAGGACGACTAAACTGTGTGGACGGAGCTGATACGAGACGGGAAGGGAACGCTGCAGGGAACGGGCTGCATTTAAGAGTTGTTGACGAGAAGAAATGTTTTTATTTCAGTTAAAGCAACACTACGTAACTTTATGGAACTAGCATGTCACCAGTATGATTCCATAGACATAGAAAGCATACTTCATACGGAACATTCTTTACATAGAAAGTTAAGTTTAATGTCATACTGTGAAATATTGTATCCAAAACGGCAAACAACATTTCCATAGAAACCTCTAATCAGGTTTGTGGAGATACAAGCCCGCTCACGGGAAGGATGCATGTGTTTGTTTTTCAGTGCAATTTATTTCAGTCTATTTTTTTTTTACTAAAAAGTTACATACTGTGGCTTAAATTATCTTTTTTATTTAATAGTTTTGCTCTTCTTACTGCACTGGATTAAGAAAAATATAACTTTAAAACAACCCTAAAATCAAGACCCTAAAGTAAACATTTACATCCTTTTAATTGAGTCTATTATGGCTGAAAAGTTGCGCAATGGGGCTTTAAAGGGGACTTTTTTCTTCTTCTTCTTCTTCTTCTTATTATTATTATTATTATTTTTTTTAATCTTGAAGTCCTTAGAGCTTTACTTATAATGCTGCCATCATTTACTCTCTCAGAAAATGTGTTTTCACCTACCCCCTGTCTCCACCCACAGTTGTTTTACTTGTGACTAAATTGCTTGAAAAAATCTAGTCTCTGGTTTAATTTTCTCTCAGATTTATCCAGATTTGTTTCTTTTGCAATAGAATAATGGAGAAGACACATGCAAAGGTTAAATTATTTAATATTCTCTGCCTTTATGTGGTTGAAAAGTTACACAGCGGCACTTTAAAGGGGTCATAACATTCTTTGAACTTTGAAGCCTATTCTGATAGTGTACCACCATCATTTACTCACCCAAAGTTAGAGTTCAATTGATTCAAGCATGTTTGAGTAATCCTGTATTGCCCTGCACTCAAGACTCAAGACAAGTACTCAGATAATTTCAGTTTTCACCTACCCCCTATCTCCATCCACAGTCTTTTCTTTGTGATTAAATTGCTTGAAAAAACCTAGTGTAGCTCCAAATCTACACTTGTGTAATAACTCCCATAGTGTTAATCCATCACATTTGGCACTGCAGTTTGCTCTATTGGAAACTTCCCATGGAGAAGACACATGCAAAGGTTAAATTGTTAAATATTCTCTGCCTTCTTGTGGTTGAAACTGAACTGCGTGGAGTACTTCACGGCTCCCCGGATGGTGACAGGCGTGCAGAAATCCTCCTTCTTCTTCTCTCCAAAATAATGAGCCTGTGTTCGGAGCGGTCTATCATCTGGAATGGTAATAGTTGCTATGATTTGACTTTTCCGGTTGCCTCTTTTTCGGGAGCGTCATCCGTGACAATGTCTTGGGATTTCATCATTCCGGCTCTGCTCGGTACAGAGAAGAAGCAGCTCATTTGGCAAAATAAATGTCACAAAGTAAGAGTGGGATAATAGAGAGCCCCAGCCTTATTAAATCAAGGCTTTTAGGAGAGAAGTGCACTTTTTAGGAAGGTCTTTGTCCCCGAGCGGTTGTCACAGAGACTGGAGGATGACAGAGTTTACCAGGATTTTAGTTTTGTTTTATTTAGTTGGAATAACCGTGTTTCCAATGTGGAGAGTTCACTAAATACGGTTTGATTTTGTAATATTTTGTTCTGTCTAAATCATTAAAGTCCCTTTTCCAGTTTTTTAAAGAAAATGTGTTTTATCCCAGTACAGAGATACTATATAAAAAGCTCTTGAGGTCAAAATAAGTCACCAGTGTCTAATTATAAAGTTTGTTACCGTCTGACAATCAGGAAGTGTGTTTTAGCATGCTAGTTCTCGTGAGCTTTGGTGATATCTTTGGCGCTTTGAGTACCTTGAAGGTGGAAAAGTGCTGTATAAAAAATTGACCATTTACCAATTAGTTTTGTTTTTCATGTTTTTAAGACAGGAAAAAAACAGGTACTGTGCCTTAGATTTTTTTTTTTTTTTTTTTTGCCCAGCTTGTGATTCACTGGTTCTAAGCCCTTATTATGATTAGCCTTAGTGTAATTTATGTTATTAGTTTTATTAAAGGGGTCATTATGTACAGTTTTCATGTTCTTTCACTCTGCTTACTCAGAATTGCTGGTTTACTCATGCATCTTATCTCATTTTCATGCATTCGAGTGCTCACCTACCCCCTATGTCCGCCCACTTCTCTGTACTTCCTTGGGTCAGGGTCATACATGTCAGGGTCATACCTGTATGGTTAAAAAAGTCGCATAGCCATTTTTCAACATTAAAAACCTGAATGAAACTAAACCAAGTACCAGAAAAAGGCATAATACAGTATGTTATTTAAGAGAAAGCAGATCTGCAAGCTACAATGGTCCAGACTGAAATTAAATCTTTATGGGAGTATCCTGGACAAAGTTTTAAATGTGCAACTGTTTCTGAAAACAATCCATAAAACTTAAAATAGCTTCATAAAAAGTCATAAATATAGATTATATGTATTATTTTATTTAACTTTCTAAACACTTTTTGGCCTGGGGTATCAGAGAAGAAGAATCTGCCAACTTGTTTACATTTTATGGGAAACTGCTGCTCATTTAGGACCCCGCTATAAGACACAAACATATACTCTCCACTCAAAAAGCTATCACAATATACAGAATCCGGCTCATTTCCTCTACATTTTAGCGTCGTAAAGGAGTCTCCCGCAGAGTCCCTATTAGCCGTGTATGTGTGTGTGCGTTCGGCTGTTCCTGTGTGTGGATGGGGGGGTCACGGTGGGGTCTGGGTTTGTTAAAAAGACAGATCTCCACAGTGAAGCGGCGTTCTGGTGCTGTGGGCGGTGCCTGGCGTTTTGCGATGGCGATGAGATTAGCGCGCTCTCTGGAGGCTAATGCTCATTTAAATGTCAGCTCTCATATTAGCGAGCGTCGCTGAAATATGGCCGCCGCAATGCCTCTGATGGATGGGTGGGGTCTTTTGGGATAGTCGCGTCATCGCCGTAGAGATGTGTTTAAGGAACTGTGCGTAGCTGGAACTCTTACGGTTTTAAAAAGTACTATAATCACAACTGAAAAATCAACTTCAAAACTGAATATAGACTTAAAAGTGCATTGTGTAACTTTTGTGGTGGAGGGTCCGTCAAATGCTTTTCTCCATGGAGATGTTATGGCTTTGTCTGGAATGTTCCACAGTATGGTATTAAACCTTTCTATCTTCATGGAGACCAAACCAGACCAAGTTACAGGTCAGATCTGTGGCGAGGCGACCCCGCTCACAGTCAGAACGCCTGTTTTTCTAGGTATTTTTGAGCTATAAAACCACCTGTAATTGAATAAATGTAAAGTAGAGCTGTTTAATGTCATATTGCGGAACATTCTAAGTAGAGCAATTGCATATCCATAGAAGCAAGAAGGTGATGGACCCTGAACCAAAAAGTTAAATAACTTACCCGGATAAGCGGAAGAAAATGGATGGATGGATTTGTTGTGCCATTCCAGCTCCCACAGACAAATGCTGTTATTGTGTCCTTGGGCAAGACACTTAACCCACTTTGCCCCCAGCGTCTGAGACAGGTCATGTTTATGCAATTTAAAGTACATTTGTAAAGCACATGAGTTAAACTTTACAATATTAGTCTTGAGTTTTGAAGGTGCTCTATGTAACTTCTCTGGTGGAGGTTCTGTCACATGCCTGTTTCCGTGGAGATGTTATTGCTTTGCCTGGAATGTTCCACAGTACGGCATTAATGTGTCTAACTCCCTGAGGACAAACGGGACACTACAAGGTAAAGTTACAGGTCAGATCTGTGGAGAGGCGTAAAAATTCTCAACGTATGAATGCATGTTTTTCATTTTTCTTTAGTTGATAGTCACACTGGACCACAGGCAAAATAAATTTATTCTGGATTCAACTCATTTGACCTTGGGCCCTTTTTAGTTTTCAGGTTTGCGGTGATGTTTTGACGATTGACTCACATGACCCCATGCGCTTTCCTTGTAAAACTATGTAACATTTTGTTTTTGTTGTTTATGCAGAAGTGAAAAGTCTCGGGTCAAGGTCCTAAACTGCATTATAATACAACATCTGTTTGGATCTTTTTTATTTGTAACTTCCAAATAAATTAAATTCACAATTATAGGACTTTGGTTACCCTTTCACTTCAGGCTAGTGTGTATTATATAATCTATGCATTTTCTTTAAAGAAGTCTTATTGTGTTTGAGCCTGCTATATAGTTATAATCTATGACAGCCATTCATCATTATGTTATAAGAAACAAATCTGCTGACTTCTGCGTTAGAAAAATGCAGTGCCCAATAGGAGCTAACGTTGCCACAAATGTATGACTACACAACAATCACCATTAAGAAAATAAAATTAGTGCAGAGAAGTGGGTGTGTATCAGTGGAGATGAAAACATTTGATGAAAACGGGAATGGGCTCTATTCACGCTTACGTCACAAAACTGGAAGTCGTTTGGAAACATGCCGGCGGACTCTGTTGGTGGCAATAACTCTGACAAAATCTCCGGCAAAAACTGAGAAAATGGCCCAGTTTTCTTCATCTAGATGTCATTGTATTCTTTCTTTTTTCCTTTTATAAATTGCCTATTCATTTGAGTATTATAATTAGTCTAACTTAATTTAAAAAAAAGTGCCTGTAAGTGACATGGAAAACGTGATTTGAGTTCCATCCCCCATGGAAAGCTTTGGCAGGTTGTGAAGACGCTGCTGCTGAATCCACCGTTTTATCACATGCCCAGTGTCGGGAACTACACCAGAAGTCGCCATCCGCATGTTTCCAAACGTCTTCCGGTAAGCGTGAATAGAGCCTATAGGAGCTGACGTCACTATAAACACATGACTATACAACGTTCACCATTAAGAAAATAAAACTGGAGAACGAAAGTAGTGCAGAGAAGTGGGCGTGTAGCGTTGGTGATGAAAACGGCAAACTAGCGTCTTGAAAATAAGTTATTAGAGATTGCTCAAACATAACAGCTCACTTATAAATATATAAATATAAAACAAATTCAAATTAGATGCAGAATGTACATAGTGATCTCATTTTGACCTCATGAGCTGCTTATACAGTTTATCTGTATTGGGTCAAGACAACTGGGAACAGCTACTTTAGTTTAAGCTTGCGTACTCGGAAAGCTAATGTGCTATTGTGAAAAGTTTGAGATCTCTGTCCTAACCCAAGTTTACCTCATATCTCTTGTCGGCTGCCATACGCTCCTTTGTAATTATTTTATTCACAGTGCACATCGTAAACAAATCTTGAAAAGTTATATTAAAACCATCTGATCTACCTGGGGCTAAACATTGTTATTTATTATGATAAAATTATATTGTCTGTGTGAGTGAGCCCAGCGTTTGTGCAGTCAAACATCTGGCAAACTCACTGGGAACAGTTTGGGGTGACGTGGGCGCTCATAACTAATGTAACTATAATTATTTTAATATATTTTATTTAGTTTTTTGGAAAAACAAATGGATTGCACTTTCAAAAACAAAATATGTATTGTTTTTTCAATAGTTTTGACAATTTTAAGGACACATATTGTAAAATTGATTCTTGTTGAGCTTTTAACCATGTTATACTGTTGTCCTCTCATCAAAAACATATCTGGTGTTGTATTTAGCTGCATTTATGTCAGTTTCAGTAATCCTCTGTCTGCCTTTGAGCCACAGAAATACACGGGTCGAATTTTCCAGGATTGTTGCGTCACAGACAGAAACACTGCACTGTTTTTAAGTCAGTAAATCATAGACTTGTTTTAAGCATTGCTCATATCGTGTTTCTTATGACTGCATGTTTATATCAACTTGTTTGGGTATGTTTGTCATTAGCTAAGATTTGTATTTCTTTTTTTTTCCCATGGTAACTTTAGGAGCGCCAAAATATGGAAAATAAAGATTCAATACATAGATATTATTTTGAGTTCTAAAACATAAAATTCCAAAGCTAAGGTACTCAAGAGCATGTTTAAAGACCAAAAACAATACACACAATGCCTAATATGTGTTCTTTAAAATATTTAAATCTATGTTTTTTTTTGGGTTTTTTTTGAGAGCCAGTATTACCTGCTAGTTAGCCAAGAATTCTTAGTCAGAGCTCTTTCTTCATCAAGCACAATTTAACTTGAAATAATATAACAAAACCAAAGTAAAAAATTCTGGTTGAATGAACTAAGTAACATTTGTCAAAACCACTCTGAATAATTTGAGTCACACTGGGCTTTAATTTAGATCATTATTTTGGTGAGAGAATTTGCAGAAAAGAGAATTATTAAAATTTGTACCACACAAGAGCTGAGTGCTATGGGGAAAAAAACAGAAAATGTAACCCCATATCGATCATTTGTATTATTTTTTTGTATTTTCAGGCCTTTTAACAGTAACATAATACATATATTTTTACACACATCAAGAGCCAAAAATTCCATTAAAGCAGAAATTAGTAACCTTAGCGATAGAGCACCCCCTGCAGCTTCTTTGTGAGAATACACTATCCGAGAATAGATGCAAAAGAATTACGTGTTTTTAAGATGAAATGTTTCGTAGTCCTTCTTTAAACCTGAACCACTCTCTGAACCACATTTTATTGCAACATTAGCTGATAGATGTCATTTAAAAGGACTAAAAAATGCTCCAAACATTTCGAAGTGGCTCTAAACACTAAATTAACTTTTTTTTCCCCACTACTAAACTGTGAATGTTTTTTTTTATAGCGTTGTCTACTGTTTCTTGTGCATTTTCGGTCATGATACTGCGAAATAGGTAAATTTGCAGCTGTTTGGTCAAAAACACCTTAATCTTAAGTGTGTGCTGCCTTCAGTGGCTTCTGCAGTTGCAAGTACTACATGACATCACACAGGACTGCCCTGATTACAGCCAGGTGTTTCTTATACAAACACCTCCCCCTTCACTCTTCCCTTTAGTCCTCCAGGAGGTGTTTAGTGTCACTTTAACCATGCACAGGCCTAGATCTCCTTACATTCCACACACTGTATTTCATTTCATTGCAAAGTTCACCAAGACTCAACATAATAAGGACAGAATGCACAGACAGAGACTTGATATTAAATAAATAGGACCAGATTTGACCCTGGACATTTCACATATCGATGTTTTTTTTTAGTTTCTCGAGTTTCTCCAACACTCTTTTTTTTCTTCACAGTTAACTTTTCCTGAGCCCTGAAGCCAACACAGATACCAGACAGAATACTAAAGATAGCAGGGTAACTATTGGGCAGATTTGGTGTGAATGAATTATATACACACCGAGATAAGGCATTAAATGACTTGAAATCTTGATTTTGGCGAGCTCGTTTAGATAAAGAGGGAGTATTACACTTCTATGGGGTATTAACAGCTAGCAAATCACATTTAGATCAACTTGTTACCTTTTATTGTTTTGAAAATGACATATTCACTGAAAACAACATATTAACATATTTTATAAGTTTCTCTTGTTTTTTTACGGTCTGAGTTTCCCCTCCTTTATTCTCTGAGCTCCCCCTTCAGAGCGCTATCACAATACAATCACCGTGCATCCCGCTAATAAAACTACCGCGCATCGATTCAGGTTCGTGAAGTTGTTGTGTACAGTTTTGTATCATGCTTTTGTATATTTATGGAGAATTGTTGTTGTGTGGGAGCATGACGTATAGACAGTTTGAATAAGGCCTGGGAGAGATCACTAGATTACTTAAACATGCGTGGATGACATATAAAACCACTTCAAGGATGTTTTTGATGAGGGAACAACATTATAACACGGTAGAAAGCTCAAAAAATAAATAAATACATAAATAAATACCCCATTTTTAAATATTGAAATAAGTTGGACAAGTAATGACAAACAGAGGACTTAATCTTTATACAAAGAAGTGACGAGTGACTTTGGTGATGATAAAAAGTGTTTTTTGTAGCGCTGGGCATCCATATAACTAATTCTCCATATTTCTCATATTATAAATCTGTCACAAATATAGACACAAGCCTGTTGCATGTCTCTTCGTAGCTCACAATACAGTTCCTAATCAGAGCATGCAGGCCTCACACGCCTCCTCTGTTCCCAAAGACATTCCCAATCAGCTCCATTCATCCTCGGCTCATCCCGGAGAACAATGGGACCACGTTCTGTCATGTTCTGCTCCCACTGACAACCACACGCTAATGGCTTTAATTACACACAGCTCCAGTGCAGATCTCCACGTGCAGGTGCCACACGCGCTACCTTTAAATATACATGTGTGAAATACAGAGGGAGGGTATGGGGTTATTTTTATATACTACGGGTTTGAAGTTGGAGAATTATGTTCACTATTTTATCATATATCAGTAAACCATAACCTGTTTATATAGAGGGTTTAAAGGTGCACTATGTAACTTTTCTGTTGGAAGGGTATTGGAGATGGTATTACTTAGAAGGATTTTATTTATTTATTTATTTATTTATTTATTTTTAATAGAGTAGAGTTTTAATTAAAAGAATTATGTTTACAATTTTACCACTTAAAAGCAATTTATATAAGGTTAAACAAATTATAATGAATGAAATGAAAAGAAATAGTACAATTTTTTTTTTTATTATTATTATTTTTTTTTTAATCAATTAGACTGTTTTATTGCTCAAAAGTAATAATAATAATTAAAAAAAATAATAATAATAAAAACAAAAAGCGGGCTTGCCTCTCTACAGATCTAACCTGTACGTTGGTTTAGAGAGCCACCTGTTTGTTTTCACGGAGATAAGGTTAAAGGTGCACTGTGTAACTTTTCTGGTGGAGGGTCAGTCACCAGCTTCTATTCATGGAGACGTTGCCTGGAATATCCAACAGTATATTACACTTATTTATCTCTATGGAGACAGCAGGCGACGCCATAGGGCCAGGCTATATGTCAAATCTGTGTAGAGGCGAGCCCACTCACAGTAAAATGTATGTTTTTAAGTCAATAAAAACTCATGTTATTGAGTACATACAAGATGAATGCGTTTAATGCCATACTGGGACATTCCAGATCAAGCAACGACATCTCCGTGGAGACAAGCAGATGGCGGACCCTCCACCTGAAAAGTTACACAGTGCACCTTTAGGGTTAAACTACAGCTCAGAGGAAACCCACCAGATGTATATAGAGCAAATAGCAACAGCATCTCCATGGAGACCACCAGAAAAGTTACACAGTGCAACCCCAGTGAGACTTTTATTTAATGTTTTTTTTTTTTTTTAAGCACATGTACATTAACTAGATGCAAAGGATGAACTGAGTGGGACTTGAAAGTTAATTTAATCCATTATGATGTTAAAAATGTAACATAAAAGTAAGTCTCTGTTGTGGGAGGTTTTAAATCACTGGTTTACAGTTGAAAGATAAAGGTTGGGGAGTTACCGATGCATATTTTGTGCAAATACGATTAAAGGAGGCATGAATAATAAAACTTTTACTTTTACAACAGTGCATAACTTTGAGGAGGATATCTCAGAAATGCATTATATACAGGCTATACTGCTTATTTACTTTTCTCCAAGGTATCTAGATAAATTTGAAAAAAAAAAAAAAAAAGTCAAATCAATCAAAAAAAAAAAAAAAAAACAAACAATTTTACGGTAGTGTTAAAGTTTCACTATGTAACTTTTTGTGAGAAGGATCCACATCTTCCTTGTCACCACAGAGACGCTATTACTTAACCTGGATTGTTCCTTAGTATGGCTTTACAGTAAACCTATATCCATGGAGAAAAGCAGAAGGTGCCACCAGGTCAAGTTACACGTCAGATCCGTGGAGAGGCGAGCCCATTCACGATGCATGTTTTTCAATGTATTTACTTTTACTCTCTAAAAACATGTGTGCAAGATATATATGTTTAATATAGTGGAACTTCTAAAGCAACAGAATCTCCATGGAGACAAGCAGGTGACCAATCCTCTTCCAGAAAAGTTAAATATAGAACCTTTAAGTGTTTTTCCCCTTTCGTTTTCGCAGTGTCGGCTTAAATCTTACCGTATGTGTTGCTTTGATAACGTGCCCTGACATTTCCTTGTGTACTGCCTCCTTGGGCTTCACTTCACTGTTACACCATCCATTCGTTTTCAGCGCCAAGCCCACAGCACAGGGGCCCGTTTTGTGCCAAATGTCCCCCAGCAGACGCCAACCATCAGCGGGCAGGCGCGTGTGAGTCCTTCCCCTCTGCCAAAGCGAAATCTATTCTCCGGGCCTATCATTCTGTCACTCGCTCTCCTCTAGCGTATTAGGGCTAGCATCAGGCTAATCCAGCGCATATGAAGTCCTCTGGTGCCGGGGACAAACAGTGATTAGCTCGTTATGTTAGCGATCCATCAGCGCTAACCTAATGTGGTGCAGGCGGCCATTTTGGGTTGTTTGGACGCAGCAGCGGAACATCTTGTGGTTTCAGTGGACTCGATTAGAAATGCCCTTTGTAACATTGACTTTTTGTGTGACATTTACGGGCAGAGAAACAGTTTGACGACGAAAGTGTTTAAAGGCGCTAGAGCACACAAAATGGATTCTAGTGAGCTTTAGGACATGTTATAATGTTGTTATCTCTTCAAAAACATACCCAGGGTTGTGTTTTGTTCCATTCAGACATGTTTGAGTAACTCTTTATTATTCGTCTGTATATCTCCAAAGCTCAGAATGCTCTGTTCCACCTTGTGATGTCATGTAGTGGTAGTTAACAGCTACATTTTACTTTTTGTTTAGTACAGATTGGCAATTCCAGGACTGAAACCATCCAAATGATTCTAGTGAAGGTGTATGGAGTTAAAAACAAAAACACACTGGAGCTCTTTCTTCATTGCCACATGACATCACAAGGTGGAACAGAGTGTTTTCAGTTTGAGAGAAGAACTCAGCTTAGGTACGCAGAGTTAATGGAACAAAACACAACTCCAGGTAGATTTGTGATGAGGAAACAGCATTGTAACATAGATCAGAAAATGGCATAATACGGGCTCTTTAAGGCTTAGTTGCGACCCTTAAAATTGTTTTACTGTCCTTAGTAAATACTTGTACAGTTAGAGTAGAAAATATTACAAAAAGTAGTCGAAACTGATGCATTTCAGCTGTTAGCTGGGGCGGCAGAAGCTCAGTTGATAAGAGCCTTTGTCCACTGATCCGAATGTCGGCGGTTCGAATCCCGCTCTCGACACAAAACATCATTGGTTGAGCGGTCATATGCACTGAGCCACTGGTTGGCAGTGCGATTCCAGCTCCCACAGATGAACGCTGTCATTGTGTCCTTGGGCAAGACACTTAACCCACCACAGCCCTAGTGTCTGCATACCCCGGTGTGTGAATGTGTGTGTGAATGGGTGAGTGGTTCCTTGCTGTAAAGCGTTTTGAGTGTTTTAGGGTGGAAAAGTGCTGTATAAAAATGTGAACGTTTACCAAGTCATTTTCAATCTGAAGAGACTGAACAGAGAAACAGTCATTTACACAGCCCTGAACTAGATTATCCATGCTCTGAGGGTGAGAATCAAACCCCAAACCTTCTCACTGGGTGCTATCTATGCTAACCGGCATGCCACCCTCCTGTGCCACCCTCCTATGCCCTGGCTCAGGCCTCACAGCAGCGCGTTGGCAGCGGCAGAGATACCCCCGCTCTCGTATCATCTCCATTTGCTCAGTGAAATGAATTCTGGATGCTTCTCTGGTGTTTTGTACGATTGCCCGAGTTGAGCCGCTTCTCTAATGTGTGCGGCGAGCCTGAATAAATTAACCTGCGAATGCAAATGTTCCTGGGTGGCGGCGAAGAGCTGATCAGAGCTGTGTTTCTACAGGCGGTAAACTCGCTAATGCACAACGCCACCATGCTAACGTCCTGGATCGTTAGCATGGTCGCAAGCTCTGCTCCGTAATGGCCTCCGATCTCACTCAAATGATAATCCCAGACATGTTTTAGCCCGAGATTAACATTTGTTTGTGACCTCCGGGGGCTAAGATCCAAATCAAAACGCTTATTTGTTCAATTTCCTCATGAATGTTTATCTTTTTAAGTCGTATTGCCGGTGGCAGTTTATTTTTGTTTTTTGAGCCCAGACTTCACATTAAGGTCTGGAGCTCTTAATAATGTTTTTGCTAACATTTTGGAATACATGTTTTGTTAAAACGGTGACTAGATGTCCCTATTTACTCGGGACAGTCCCAGTTTTGAGCCCTTTGTCCCCTGTCCCAGCAGATTTAACCAAAACCAGTTTATTGTCCCAGCTTTACATAAGAAATTTGAGTTTCAGATCAATCTGAAACTCGCCAATGGTAAAGAGAGGAATATATTGTCATTTCTTTAACTAAAATACAGAAAATAGTGTTTGAAAATTAGAGAACTCCCTCAGACTGACAAAAGTGATTGGAGAATGGACAATGTTACACACTCTTTTCACAGTTTGATTCATATCAACTGTCTCAACCCGGGTGTGTCCCAGTTTGTTTTTTTGTTTTTTTTTGTTTTTTGTTTTTATCTGGTCAACCTAATTGTTAACCACTTTCATATGTTTGGAGAGCACTTGCTTCTAACCTAGACAACCTTTATTGATCCACAAGGGAAATGACTTGGACACAGTAGCTCACACATCACAATGTAATACAGGGTGTCCCATAAAATTTGACATTATTTCTCAGGCCAATAATTTTGGCAATTCTTGTTGAAATAACCTTAAATTTTCACAGAATGTATAAAAACAGATCAAGATTTTATATTTAATGTTTTATTTTTGTTCTGTTTTCAGGTTGAGCCATGCCGTTCACTCCCAAAGAGTGAATATGCTCACACACGGTCACCCAAGACTGTGCAGAGTGGCTTCAATGCAAAATTTGGGAAAACTACACCAACTGTCACAGGCGGACACATATTCAACACTTATAAAATCAGTCCCATAATAAACTTATGATGTTCAACACCTAAACTGTTCATTGAGCTAGACTTTGTAGTTTTCAAGATAATTGATTTTTGGGGACACCCTGTATAATAACAAAGAGTAAATAAATTCTAAATAAGTAGCAAAAAAGAGAGCAACTGGTGTCAAATAAGGCATCATCATATAAATGTATATATACAAGTAAAAATAAAATAAAATATAGAAATATAGGAATACAAATATATCTCAGCTATATACAAGAGGTCATACGGAAAGATGATATGATCACTGGCATCTATTACAGCCTGGGCAAGCTAATTTCAGCAATTAAAGATGTTCATTTTGTCTTCTTAAGTACTTTAACTTCTTGGGTTCTTAGTAACATCATAAGTCAACATGTCAACAAGGTAAATACACGTTACTGTATTGTCTTTAAAAAAGAACCCAAGAAGTTAATTTAACCAATGCCAAAGCTAAATAACTTCAATATGCTGGAAACAATTAACAATTTCTTAATTTATGAGATCTATATGGTTAAGTTGGCTAAGGTTAGGGGTTGTTATCACATACTTAACCCTATATAGACATATAATTAAAAGATGTGGTGTTGAATGTGCATGCTATCAAGGACGCTACTCAGAAAGTCGGCTAATCTGTGAAAACTTTAGCCGGTATTTGTCCTATAGCCGTTAGCCGTTAACATTAGCCCTGCGTGTGAGCTGGTGCCAACCCATCGAGCGAATTTAAGTGAGGTCAAAGCCTGGTTAAAAGTCACTGTTGAGTGTGTAAAGCTTTTGGCGTTTTATTTTAGATCATAATTTGCATCCCTACAACTGATGAATGCAAGAGGATGGAATATAAATATCTTTTGTTTGTTGCTATGTTTGTTTCTATGTCTGAACTTTGAATTTTCCTTTGGTATCTATCAATCTATCATGCTTTACCATGGAGATTGGCTTCAGCATTAATGTGTCTATGAAGGAACATTTGATAGAGTAGAATTGGCTCGCAAAGTGATCAAAATGAAAGAGATAGAGGATTTATGCCTATGATAAACCGCACATTGTCTGCAGCTACATCCTTCTGTTGTAATGTAGAACTGAAGTTTCCACATCCCAAATCGGAACATAAAATAAGTGTAAGAAATGCAACGAAAAAACTGGAGCACGCGTTGCAATTTATCTAAAAAGAAAAGATGAAAAAAATACAGTAAAAAGATTTCATTTTCATCATCAGCAGTCATACAGAATAGTGCCTTCTCATTGTTTAGTCTGAGCCGGGTCCATTGCTCTGTTACATAACGCGCATTGATCTCGCCGTTAAATATTCATGTAGGTTGAGTTTGTTTGGTGTTCCTCGCGTTCCTCTTCGGCACAAAAATAAAACGTGGAGGAAGCTGCCGCCTCTGTACCAGGGATTTTCTGACGCTCCTCCGCCTCCTCTTTCTCCTTTCCTCTCATTCTATCTCTCTCTTGCTCTCTCTTTCTCTGCCTCATCTCTCTCCTCCACTCATTATATCTCTCTCTTGCTTTCTCTACCTACTCTCTCTTCTATCATTCTATCTCTCTCTCCCTCACTTTCTCTACCTCCTCTCTCCTTTCATTTTATCTCTCTTTCTGCCTCCTCTCTCCTCTCATTCTATCTGTCCCTCACTTACTCTACCTCCTCTCTTCTCTCATTTTATCTCTCTTTCTCCCTCCTTTCTCCTCTCATTCTACCTCTCTCTCTCTCACTTTCTCTACCTCCTCTCTCCTATCATTCTATCTCTCTCTCCCTCACTTTCTCTGCCTCTTCTCTCTTCTCATTTTATCTCTCTCTTTCTGCCTCCTCTCTCCTCTCATTCTATTGATCTCTCGCTTTCTCTGCCTCTTCTCTCTGCTATCAGTCTATCTCTCTCTCTCCCTCACTTTCTCTGCCTCCTCTCTCTTCTCATTTTATCTCTCTCTTTCTGCCTCCTCTCTCCTCTCATTCTACCTCTCACTTTCTCTGTCTCCTCTCTCTCTATTTCTCTATTGTTCTCTTTCTCTGCCTCCTCTCTCTCTTCCACTCATTATCCCGCTCTCTACCTCTTCTTTCTCCTCTTCTTCTATCTTTTTGTGTCATGTTCTCCTACTTTTCCTCTAGCTCTCCTCTCTCTCTCTCCTCCACTCATTCTCTCACCTCCTCCCTTCTCTTCTCTCATTCTCATTCTTTCTCTCTCTCTCCCTCACTTTCTCTATCTCCTCTCTCTTCTCCACTCGTTTGCTCTCTCCCTGCCTCCTCTTCTTTCTCCTCTTTTTCTATCTTTTCACTTCCCTCTCTTTCTCATCATTCTCTCTTCTCCTCCCCTTCCTCTCTCTTTCTCCTCTCTTTCTGTTCTTCCTCTATCTCTCCTCCTCTCTCTTTTCTCTCTTTATTTATTTGAAGTTCTAATCTCTGGAAACAGGAAGGGAGTGTAGACTTGCAAGATTAAATATTGTGCACATACGCTCTTCTAAAATGGTGCCTGGCAAGTCCGGACTCATATTTTTCTGTATTTTCTTTTTAACAGAGGGATATCAGTCTGGTCCCCACTCCCTCTGTCCCTCTACAAACAGGAACAAACAGTACCGTCCAATCAGAGTCCAATTTCAGAGTTTCGCTCATTGATTCGCTCACTGATTCTGATATTTTAGCCATACTTTTGATAGTTTTGATACGGATGGACCATGCGTGTCCCTGATTGGCTAAACCTCCTGTCAGTCATGTCCATCTGAACTCTGGGAGATTCACAGGTGACCAGACTCCAGACTCACTTCTTCGTAAAGTGCTGAAGAAGTGTGCAATTCTGGATCCATGGCAAAATGAGTCTTGCAATGACGTAATCAGGTCTAACCGGAAATCTAAAAAGCTACACTACCTATCAAAAAGTTGTCCAAACTTAATACAAAACCAGTCAAAAGTTTGGACATACTCTCTCATTCATTTTTAAATACTTTCTACATTTTAGATACATACAGAAGAGATCAAATTATATATCTTACTATATATTTAATGTCTTCTGAATGTATATGAAATGTAAAAAGTTGTAAAGATAAAGAAAAAAAACACCAAATGAGAGGGTGAGTCCAAACTTTTAACTGGCCATGTATGTAGTTTGGTCTTTCATTACAGGTATGCCATCCACTGTAGTCTATGGTGTGATCTTTCTGCACTAATGGTCTCTCCATCCAATCACAGGGCAGGTGTACAGTGTTTAGTGTGTGACCGGTGTCTTCACATAAACATATGCACCATGAGATAATCCTCCTGCAGGTTCTGCTGACTCAGTCCTGGCTCCAAATCTGACGATTCCTGGATGTTTGAGTGGCTCTGGTTCAGGTATCGGACTAAAGCAGTGTAGAACTTTTCCTACAGGGATAAGATGCCTAACTTACTGAAAATGGGAGGGCTGCTTGGCCTGGGTTAGACCTGCTTTGGACCTGGTTTAGACCTGGTTTGGACCTGGGTTAGACCTGGTTTGGACCTGGGTTAGACCTGATTTGGACCTGGTTTGGACCTTCTTTGGACCTTGCTTGGACCTTGTTGGGACCTTGATGTACAGTTGTTTTGGTCTGGTTCTAGTCCTGGTCTTGTCAAATGTTGGAAGAGTTGCCAAAAATCGTACTCAAGTAAGAATACTAATACTTCAAAATAATATGACCCAAGTAGATGTGCAAAGTTTTATGGAGTAAAAAATATATGTATATATTTGGGGAAACTACTACTCAAGTAAAAGTAACTTCAAGGTGCATTGTGTAACTTTTCTGGTGGAGGGTCCGTCAAACACTTTTCTCCATGGAGATGTTATTGCTTTGTCTGGAATGTTTCACAGTATGGCATTAAACCTTTCTATCTTCATGGAGACCAAACCAGGCGAAGTTACAGGTCAGATCCGTGGAGAGGCAACCCCGCTCACAGTCAGAATACACGTTTTTCTAGGTATTTTTCAGCCGTAAAACCACCCATAATTGAATAAATGCAAAGCAGATAGTGGAAAGAGAAAGTACTTCTCAATAAAACTACAGTATTACTCAAGTAGGAGTAAAAGTATGCTGCTAGAAAAGTACATTAAGATAAGATAAGATAAGATAAGATAAGATAAGACTTTATTGATCTCACAGAGGAGAAATTCACTCGTGACAGAAGCTCACAGTCAGGGGACAGTATAGTGCAAAAAGTTGTGAAAAATTGTGCAAACACTCAGAACAATAAGTAAATAAAAAATAAAATCACAATAAATATTAACATATTTACAACATCAGGTAGCTCTTATGTACAGGGAGTGAAAGAAATGTAAATATATAATAAAAACATATCTCTTATATAATATATATATATGTAAAAGAATACAAATATACAAATATATAAATATATAATCTGAGGACAGTGGAGGCGGTTACTGATGAGGTGACATGGTTACAGGTTATTGCACGTATTGCACGATTATTAACGTAAAGTAAACATAACTGAACTGTCCAGTTTAGTTCCAAATTTGAGGTGGCGCGTTTACAAGTGTGACTAGCCATGAATCAAACCACAGACCCTCCCGTGAGTGGGCGAGTGTGTCTCCAAACGGACTCGGTGCCCCCTCTGCGGTCTGTTTCATCACTTACATAAAGCATTGATCTGTTGTGAAAACTTTGTGTTTGAGTTTGTTCCTCGTCGACACAAAAATAAAAACGTGGAGGAAGTTCTGAGCTTTGGAACAGGGATTTTCTGCACCTACAACTCTTTCTTCTCCTCTGTATCTATCTATCTATCTATCTATCTATCTATCTATCTATCTATCCTTACTCTTATGTATCTTCCTATTTTTTCTCAACTTCTCTATTTCTCCTCTCTTTCCATCTCTCTATCCTTCCTCTTGTGTCCCCTACCTTTCTTTCCATTCTCTTCTTTCTCCCCATCTCTGTCCCACCACCTTGCTATCCCTTCCCTATCGCCTCCTCCTCCTTCTCTCTCTCCATCCTTCTCTTCCTCCCCTCTGTCTCCTCCTATATATCTCCTATATTCTTATGTACCCCCTCCTTCCTATTCCTTCTCTTCTCTCTGCTCCTCTCTCTTCTTTTTCTTCATCTCTCTTGCCTCCTCTTCAATTCTTCAATCCCCCACCATTCTACCCCCCCCCCCGTCCTTCCCCTTTTGTCTCTCCACTTTTTTTTAGGCTTTCTACGCTCTCTTCCCTTATCTCTATACCTCTTTCCTACCCATCTTCTCTCTCTCATAGACACCTCTCCTCCTTTACATCTCCTCCCCCTTTCCCCCTACCCCTCTCTCTCCTCCCTTCATCCTCCCTCCTCTCCATCTCCCTCGCCTCCTCCCCTCCACTCGTTTGTGGGTAGCGCGTTGGTTTCGGGACGGTTCGTTTTCGGGACACTTGCCACGCTCTTCCCACATGCTCGTTGTTTTTGAGGAGGGCTGAGTGGGCTGCAGCTTTGGTCCGGCAGAGAGAGAGAAGAGAGGGATGAACAGAGAGAGAGAGAGATGGAGAGAGGAGGAGTTCTCTATTGGCAAACCTGCATCCTGGCTTGTATATTTCCACTTTTTTTTTTTTGGTTCGTTTTCTCTCCGTGGTGGCGGGGGACTTTGGCGAGAGTCACCGGAAGTAGCAGAAGGCTGTGTGCTGTAATGCCCCAGTCCTCTGCCAGGGTTTGTTTATGAAATTAATACAGACAATATACCTCGCAGGGACGGCCATGTTGGGTAATTACAAGCCACGCTGTTAATATTAAGCATATTCCGCGCAACACGATGAGAATTTGAATCGAAAACAAGCCGGTGGAAATGTGTTTTTGTTTTGCTGTCCAAGGAAAGTTTGTCACTGAACTGTTTGCTCTGATGTGACCCCTGCTGGACCAACAGTGCACTCAATGTAATAATTTGTCTAATACGGAGCTTTTCCAGATGCTCAAAGTCACTGTAAAATTTCATTCATTTCATTCACTCTACACTCGCTGGTGGTAAGTGGTGGCTAACTGAAAGCACTGCTCCGTCTGAAGCTTTGTTACTCAAGTTAGGCTTTAATCTGAGTTTTATTTGAACACAATTTAACCAAAAAGAGCTGCCTGAGCTGGAACTACAAAAGGTGAGATGATGTGTGCTGTAAAACAAGTCTCTCACACAGAAAAGTATACACAAGCTAGCTAGCATTAGCCAACAGTTTCTCAGTTAGTCACTCTGTTGGAAATAAAACTCCTAAACAGGACCATGACAGCTTATATTGATCACAGCCTCCTGTATTGTTTAAATCATTTTTTATTATTATTATTATTTTTGTATTTTTGTATTTTTTTTTTTTTTTTTAGTTATCATAAAACCTTTTTTTCTCTTTGTCTTTGTGTTTGCTAATCTGTGCATTTTGTCACCATGGTAACTACTGAACATTCCAGCAATGCAGATATACGTAGAACACCCCCACTTAATCTAGTTCAGATCATTTTAATATCAGCATCTGGGTATGTTATTTTTTTCCACGTTTCTTTTTTTTTTTTTTTTTTTTTCTTATTTAGTTTTGACATTACTTGGTAACCCATGCAGATCCTGTTTGTAAACATGTCCCAGAGTTTTATGACTGCGTAATTACTGGATAATTGATAAAACTATACATTTTTTTGTTTGTTACACAAGTATTATTATTATTTTTATTTATTTTTTATTCATTTTGTCTTCATTATTCAGAGTTATAATCTTGTATTTGTGCTCAGAGCTGTGTTCATTACTGTTTAAATCCCTGGTCTCTCGGATGCTTATGTTTCAGTTGTGGTGCTGGTTGCCATGGCACCTCAGGCTGTGTTCTCTGGGTGTTTCTTGGTGGTGTTTGTGTATGTCTGTGTGTGTCTGTGTCTGTGTGTGTTTGTGTGTGTCTGTGTGTGTTTGGGCTCCTCTCTTTGTTTACATTGTGCCTTGTTCTGAATATGATTTGAGCTCATCGTGTGGATCGTCTGCTGCTCGGGCAGAAGGTGCAACTCACGGCTCTGTCTCCCGTCCCGGCGTGAGACTCGCTACGCACTCTAAAAAAATACATCCACGAGTTTGAAATGACTGGGATCTTTTTTTTTTTTTTTTTCTTAAATATAGAATTATATATATATATATATATATATATATATATATATATATATATATATATATATATATATATATATATATATTATATTTATATTTATATATATATATATTTTGTTGCACTTTAACTTATATACTAAAAGAAACAACAACAAAACGATCCAGCACACTTGGCAGCAGATTTTGTTGCAAATGTAATAGGCTATAACAAGAATTTTTGTATTTTTTTTTTCTTTTTTTCTGACTATATGCTTTGCCTGAAATGTTTCATAGTAAGGCATTAAAATTATGAATCACTTACATGTATTAGACGCCCTTGTGCACATCTCAAGGGAAATTCCAGTAATAAATACAAATATTTTAACTGCAAACCAAATAAATACATACATATTCTATGTACCTGCTTGTTTCCATTGATATAAGTTTAATGCCATACTATGAACTATAACAAGGAAAGCCATAATTTCCTCAGACTAGAACATTTCAGAAATAAAATTTTAAAAATCAAATCAATCAATCAAAATAAAATCTACTCAAATGATATTCTCCAAATAAACAGATTTTTACAGTGTTGTGTTCCTGGGAATGTCCTCTCCTCCTCCTCTCTCCGGCTCATCCCCCCATCCTCTCCCACGCTCTCAGCAGGACTCAGGGGCAGCCCAGCACTGTCCCGGGCCAAGCGCACCTGCCAGCACCTGTCGATTCCATCCACACCTGCCGGGTCCATCCGCCTCCGTGGCACCGAGCTCCGGACAAGGTCAGCGAGTTTGGGAGCGCGGGAACAGGTGGAGAACAGGGGAGGGAGAGAAGAAAGAGAGGAGGAGAGGAGAGAAGATGAGGAAAAACAGGGTGAGATGGGAGAGGAAGGAGAGGAGGAAGAGAGAGAAAGGAGGAGAGAGAACAGGAAGGAAGGAGAGGAGAGAGAGGAAGGGAGCGAAGGAAAGGAGAGAGGAAGAAGAGGAAGAAAAAGAAAGGAGGGAGAGATGAGAAGGGATGAAGAAAAAGAGGAGGAGGAAGAAAAGGTGGTCAAGTATGGAGAGGAGAGAGAGAGAGAGCGAGAGGATGAGGAAGAAAAGGGGAAAGAGGTTTGGAGAACAGGGAAAAGGAGAGGTGACAGAGGAAGAAGAAGAGGAAGAGAAGAGATGAGGAGGAGGGAGCAGAGCGGTGGAAAGGAGAGAGGAGGAAGAAGAAGAGGAGAGACGAGGGAGAGGAGAAAGAGGGGAGGAGTGAGAGGCGAGAGAGGATGAGGAAGAAGAGGGGGAGAAGGAAGAGTAGGTAGGGGAGAGAGAGGGTGAGGAAGAAGAGGGGGAGAAGGAAGAGTAGGTAGGGGAGAGAGAGGGTGAGGAAGAAGAGGCGTAGGAAGGAGAGGAGAGAGGAGGATGAGGAAGAACAGGGGGATGGGGAGGTAAAGGAGAGAGAGAGCAGGGCCCACGGGCGGAGAGGCAGATGAACTCCACAGACCTTGTGTTCTTCTACAAAGTTCAAGGAAAAACATATCGAGATTGTGCCACAGAGGCCCAGAGCGAAATGCACAGCTCTGAGTGAAGATGGAGGGAGGACATGAAGAACGAGTGTTTGGTTTGACAGTTACATTTTAAGTATGAAGTTAAAGTCCTGTATTATGTACAATTATCTCCTGTGACATTTAAGTCATATTATAATGTCGTTACTTCCTCAAAAACAGACCTGGAGTTTTGTTTTGTTTCATTCACACATGTTTGAGTAAAGCTTTATTATTAGTTTGTCAACTCCAAATCTCAAAATGCCCCGCTCCACCTTGTGATGTCATGGAGTGATAGTTTTCAAGTTAACAGCTCCTTTTACCTTTTGTTCAGCAGAGATTGGCGATTCCAGGGCTGAAATTATCCAAATGATTCTAGTGAAGGTTTATGGCGTTTATAAATACAGTGGAGCACTTCCTGTGTTACCACATGACATCACAAGGTGGAACTGAGTGTTTTATGTTTGAGAGAAGAACCCTAAATCTGGATGGTTGAAACAAAACACAACTCCAGGTCTGTTTGTGATGAGGAATCAACATTATAAAATAGATCAGAAAATAGTGCAATATGGGCCTTTTAAAGGTAGGAATGTTCCACAGTATGGCATTTGACTTATGTATCTTGCATTTATACAAATGCAAGTGTGTTTATGCTAAAAAAGATATTATAAAACCTGTATTCTTACTATGAGAAGGGCAGCCTCTCCACAGATTTAACCTGTAACTTTGCCTGGTAGCTTCATCTGCTTGTCTCCATGGCTATGACAAGTTTAATGCCATACTGTGGAACTTTCAAGGCAAGACTGTGCATATTTTTGAGGAGGTAACATTCTAACATGGCGTCAAACTCGCAGGAATCCATTTTGTGTAATATAAGACCCAAAGTTACCCAAACACGAACAAAATAAAGACTGACTGAAAATGTTTTTGCATCTGATTTTGCATTCCAACTCATTTGCTTTGAGCCAACCCTCACAGCTACAAGTTGGAATCCGCTGACTTAAACTCAGCTGTAGCCAGTCTGCTGCACCTTCACAGGGAAAGGAGATGTTTTCAAACCATCACAACCAAACAGAACCAGGTCTGGCCCAAATTTTCCCCAAAATTGGCCCAGAGGCGAGCTTTCTCACACAGAATTTTGGAGGCTCTGTGTGTTCTGGCCTGCAGCAAAGTAGATGCATCTCTCTCCCTTCTCCAAACCAACTCGTATCGTGTCCTACCGCCCGGTGAGTTTCGAAAATCCAAAAATTAAATGAAGAAGAGGTCACAACCGAATAAGGAGCAGCCGATCAAACCAAGCCAAGGTCAGAGAAAGCATGGACACACTTTCTCTGGCCTCAACTTTTATTTATGTTTTTTTTTCCTGAATAATAATGTGGCAAGACCTTTTTTTCCCTTAACTAAACTTGACCAAGCTAAAATCACACAGCTACAGTTGTTGCTTTTCTATTGGAGTTTAAAATGTTTTAATCGTTATAATTTTTAGCAATTTGTTGTCTCAAAACATGAATTTACTCAACAGTTTAAATAACTAACGTCAGCTTTAACTTTTAGGGAAGAAAAAAACAAAAAAAAACATTGATAATAATAAATAAGTGGTGTTGGAAGATTCTATTTTGTACATAGACGTGCATTTATTTCAGTACAGCTTTGTTTTAAATATTTGCAAGAATATACTGCAGGTCGCTGGTTAGATTCCATGTTGCAGGTGTTTCCTTGGGCAGCACACTTCTCAGATCTATGCCAGAGTGACTGTTATAGAAGGCAAGGCATCTTTTTTGTAGTGCATTGATCAGTTTTTTGTTTTTTTTTTCAATTCCAATACTGATTCCAATACTATAGCTTTAAGAATCTGTCAATAGCAAACAATACCAGAGCAGATACTGAAAATAGCATTTACTTCTATTAAACAAAAAATAAAAAAAATACGACGGAACTCATCTAAATGTGTTATGTAGCTGTTATTTATCTCTAGTAATGACAGGGGCCAGCAATCCAGTAAATAGTCTTATTACATTGATTAATATTTCAGAATATTGTCTAAACCAATATTTGGAAGCTGATGTCTGATTAAGCTACATTTTCAGTATCATCACCTGGCTTGGGGGTCAAACGTGGCACTCAGATCAATTTTACTCTGTTGAAGTGTTATTTTTACTGCACATTAAAATATTTCTACCACTTATAACCTTGAAAACATCACACTGCATTGTGAAACAGACCTAAAATTCATGTTTCAAGCCTTAATAAAAGTATGGTGGCTCTGTCAAAACTAGGTAAATTGCATCCATCTGAACTTTCCACTGTACTGACCAGGAATCCGTGGCCCTCTGCATCAAACATGTTTCAAGATGTGACTCATGGCGAAAAAAGGTTTGGACACCGCTGGCATAGAGAATACAAACTGAACGGTTCATTTAAAGAATCAAATGTTTTTAAATGGATGGGTGGTGGTCAGGGAAGGTATTGATGCATTTCTTCGCAACGTTATAGTAGAAGGACGTTAAAATAGATATTTGTACAATGTTTTTGAAAACTTCTTGGTGCCTTCTGGGAGTCATTTTCAGTCTGAACGTATTGGTCTGAGGAGCTAGAATGTATAGTTGTTTAGTTTTGTCTTATGGGACAGGAGTTTTTCCCTGAAACTTGTCCTGGAATCGTTTACTTGGTAGAATCAGAAAGGAGAATGTTTTATTGCCAATGTCAGTGACCAAAATTCACAACATAGGAACTTGCTTTGGTGCACCATAAAAAGAAAAAGTAAGAGCTGACATAAACTGTGATAAAACTGTGATAAAATAAAAGTGAAAAAATCAATACTAAGGAACAGACCAAGGATACTCAATACCGATTCCAATGCCACGATGATAATAATAAAATAATAATAATAATAATAATAATAATAATAATAATAATAATAATAATAATAATAAAAAACACTCTCTTTAGACACTAGAATGTGATTTTCAACATTAAATCGTAGTAATTTCTTATACTTGTTCTGATACAGCTCCAGATCGTTCTAAAGACATTCAGGAAAGGGTCATTTCTGTCCTGTGAATGGGACTTTTTTAGTATCGATACCTGCTCAAATGAGTATCTAGTTTCGATACTAGTTTTAGTATTGATTAGTATCTGAGTTTCGATACTTTTGACAACCCTAGAGGAATCTGGTTTTAAAAATTATTCACAAACATAGTCCTGCTTTGGAACTAGTTTAGTCTAGTTTAAATTGGTTGTACCTGGTTTACTCTATGTTTTTGTCTGTTTTTACTTAGATTTGTGATCACTCAAGTCTTGAGATAGACCTGGTTTAGTCCTGGTTTAGTCCAAGTCCTGGTTTAGTCTTGGTTAAGACGTGGTTTAGAGCTGGTTAATGTCTGATTTAGAAGTGGATTAAAACTGGTTTAGACTTCACTTAATACTGGTTGGCCTTGGTTTTGTCCAATTTGACTTGGGTTTGCGTCTTGGGTAAGATCTGGTTTAGTCTTTGTTTAGTCCTGGTTTAGAACTTGTTTTGGTGGGACCTGGTTTAGTCCAATTCCACGTGGGTATTGGCTGAGGCCTTGAATCTAGTTTAGTTCTAGTTTAGTCCTGGTTTAGTCCTGGCTTAGACCTAGTTTAGTCCAATTCCACGTGGGTATTGGCTGAGGCCTAGAATTTGTTTATACTCATAATTTCTTGGCAGTACCTGTTTTAGTCCTCTTTGACTTGGGTTTGTGTTGTCTCTGGGTCTTGTATTAACTCTAATTTAGTCCTGGTTTAGTCCAAATTAAGAAATGGATTAGTCCTTGTTTAGTCCTGGTTTAGTTTGGACCAGATTTAGTGCTCAAATGAGTATCTACTAGTAGTTTTGGTCCAACAGTAGTTTTAGTATCGATTCGTATCTGCTTTTCGATGCTTTTGACAACCCTATTGACATACAAATGCAAAAAATACAGTTAAGGTTCATGGTTCGAATCCCACTCTCAACATAAAAATCTTTTCTACAGATGAATGCTGTCATTGCGTCCTTGGGCAAGACACTTAACCGGCCTCGCCCCCAGTGTTTGCGTACGCTGGTGTATGAGTGTGTGTGAATGTGTGAGCAGTTGCATGATATAAAATGCTTTGAGTGACTTGAAGGTGGAAAAGCGCTGTGTAAAAATAAAGAGATGAATTATGCATTAAGTACAGTTGAAGTTATTTTATTTTTTATTTTTTTGGCAGTGACACAATACATTTCGAAGTTTTGATATTACATAAGCAAGTGGAATTCACAGCGCTGCTTCAATCCGCAATGATCAAGAGGCGAACGTTACACTGCACCAGTATGTGCCACAACTATCTATAAGAGACTGCATTTGGGGCCTCTATTTCTTCTCCACCTCTCTGTGTTCTCCTCCACTGCCTCCTCCATCCTTCCATCCCTCCATCCCTCCTTTCTCTGGTCCTTCTGCTGCTCTGGGAGCGCGTGAACAGGGGTTATTGGGGAAGATTTTCACGCTGCGCTGCTCACCAAATAGGCCCAACTGCAGCCATCCAAATTCACAGCTAACCCCGGGATCACAGAAGAGAAAAGCGTAAGTCTGCATGTTTCTCTCTGGTCTGGTCCGCGGCGCGTTCGCAGAATTTCAACTATAACTCCGCGGATACAAGTGTGTGGCTCCGTGAGGGCCGGGCCTGTGTGAGATTTGATTCACTCCAGCAGGTTTCAAACTGGTTTTTCCCTCGTCGATCTGGTCTCTGCCATTCTTAAACACAAGCTCTGAGGAGCCGGGCGTATCTCAGTGATCAGGGTTTGAGGCGAAGAGAAAACGAGAGGGATGAGGGGAAGAAGGAGATGTAGAAGAGGAGAGAAGCAACAGGGGATGGTCTGAGTAACTGCAGAAGTGACTATAGATGACATATTGTAGTTCTTTTTGACCTTTACTGGAGCAGAACCTTTGTAAACTTAAAGGTTCACTGTGTAACTTTAATGTTGTTGAGTATACCACTTGATTGTCTCCATGGAGATGTTATTGCTTTGTTTAGAATGTTCTACAGTAGAGATGAGTCCTATTTATCACAACTATAGGCTACATTACAGGTCAGATCGGTGGAGAGGCAAGAGAATGAATGTATTTTTCAGCAATAGAAACCGTGATGAATAAAAACTAGATAGATGTGTTTAATGTCATAACACTAAACATTCCAGCCAAAGCAATAAGATTTCAATGGAGACAAGCAGGTGAGGGACCCTCCACCAGAAAAGTTAACTGCGTAACTTTTCTGTTGATGATTATCCCCCTTGAATAACTCGATGGATTACGTTATTGGCAAAAGGAGAAATTCAATTTGTCAACTGGACAAAAGTTTATTTGGTTGAATACGTCTCTGCTTCTTCAGTTCTGGTCAGACGCTGGTGGACACTGCCTTATATCTGCCTGAATATCTGCCTGTCCACCAAGTGTCCACCAAGACAGTGTCCACCAGCGTCTGACCAGAACTGAAGAAGCAGCTTGGATGAGCTGCGAAACGTATTCGACCAAATAAACTTTAGTCCAGTTGACAAACTGAATTTCTCCTTTTGCCATGGATTCTACCTGGACGACTGAGGGATTCTACACACATTACGTTATTGGTTTGACGGGAATGTTCCAAAGTATGGCATTAAAGTGATCAAACCTGCAACTTGTATTTGATTATAGATGTAATGATAATAACATATTGGATTTAAATGGTGCCTTTTAAGTGCTTTACAGTTTATTATTTTATACAGACTGATGAAAGTAAGGCTACCGATCTCCACCATTGGCCCCTCCACCACGAACACTCACTCACGCCAAATTCAAATGTTTGGTGTTTTCATTGCCTTAAAATACCTTGACCAACTTGTATTCTCTCTGTTTCTTTCTTCTTCTCTTTCCCCTCTTTAACTGCCTCCCTCTCATCTCTCTCTCCCTCCCTCTGTAACCTCCTCTTCCTCAATCTCTAACATCTTTCCCACTCCATCTCCTCTCTTTCCCTCCCTCCTCTCTCTCTCTCTCTCTCTCTCCCTCTCTACTTCTCTATCTCCCCTATCTCCCTCTCTCCTTCCCTACCTCTCTATCTCCCCTCCCTCCTCTCTCTCTCTCTCTTCCTCCCTCCTCTCTCTTTCTCTCTGGGACTTTTATTGGACATTTACTCGCAGCACTTTGTGTTTTTAGAGCAGAGACTTCATTCACTGAATGAGGAAATGTGCGCTTCTGTTTCGGTTCACAGGAAAACAGACGAGCTACTGGAGAGTACTACAACAGCTGCTACTATTACTACTACTACTATTACTACTACTCCTGCTACTGGTATGACTGCTACTACTGCTATGACTGCTGCTGCTGCTACTATTACTACTGCTACTACTACTGTTATGACTGCTGCTACTGCTACTTCTACTACTACTACTACTACTACTACTACTACTACTACTACTACTACGGCTGCTGCTACTGCTATGACTGCTGCTATTGCTATTACTATTACTACTGCTACTACTGTTACTATTATGACTGGTGCTACTACTATTATTACTACTGCTACTGCTGCTATTGCTAGTGCTACTACTATTACTGTTTCTAGTGCTACGACTACTACTATTACTACTGCTACTATTACTACTACTACTACTACTACTACTACTGCTGCTGCTACTACTACTGCTACTATTACTGCTACTACTAGTACTGATACTTTTACTACTACTGCTACTACTATTATTAGTACTGCTATGACTGCTAATACTGCTATTGCTACCACCACCATCACCATTACTACTACTACTACTACTACTACTACTACTAAACCAGGAGGGTCAAATGTGGGTCTTGTAGTTGTACTACTATATCCGCCACTACTACTGCAACTTCCCCACTGTATTTAGTAATATGCATGTGTTATTTGTATTTAGTTATTGACGTTACCGAAAATGTAACTCTGATGTTAATTACAGCTACACTGGCCGTGGAAGTGAGCGTTTGGATGAAGGTGAGGTTAGTACGGCAATGGATAAGAAAAAAAAAAAAGTTAAAACATGGATTATAATATATAGTTAATTTGCTACAACTACTATGACTACGACTACTGCTACTACTACTGCCATGACTATTGCTACTTACCTCTACTACTACAACTACCACTACGACTACTGCTGCTGCTACTACTACTATTGCTACTACTACTACTACTGCTGCAACTGCTACTACTACTACTACTACTACTGCTACTCCTCCTGTTGCTACTACTATTACTACTACTACTATTACTACTTCCACTATTACTGTTACATGACAAGACACTTTAGAGTGTCTTTGTACTGAGTTAAATTGAGTAAACACAGTGAAACGCTCTTGTACTTATCGCCGTGGAAACAGACCGTCACCTCGTCAGGGTTAAACTGGAACCGATTAAAACTATTTATGTCCTCGTTCCACGTCCTCGTATTAACTGGTCACATTTACGAGAGTGTGTGTAAACCGGACCAGACCGGGTCAGGCTCTTTCCCATTAGCAGCTCCCTTTACGACTCCGGCCACAGTCTTTTAGCTCAACTCGGAATTCAACCTCCAATAAACCTGCCCTAATGCCCAAAAGCACCAGATTATACCATTCCTCTTCTATTCCTCTACACCTCCTCTATCTCTCTCTTTCTTATTTCTTTTTGCCATCCCATTGTCTGTCTCTCCTCCTTCTCCCTCTCTCCCTCCTCTCTTCCCCTCCTCTCCTTCTATCCCCCTCTCCTTTCATCTCCTTTTTTTCTCTCTGTCTCCTCTTCTTCCTCTCTCCTTTCTTCTCCCCACTTCTGTTCTCACACCCCTTCTCTTCCCTTCTCTCTCCCTCACTCTCTCTCTCCTCTCTAGCCCCCTCCCTCCCCCTCTTAGTCTCTCTCGCCTATTCTCTATCTCTCCCTCCTCTCCCCATTTACTCCTCTTTCTGTCTCTCTCTCTCTCTCCTTCTCGTTCTCCTTTGCTCTCCCTAATCATCTCAATCCTCCTCTCTCCTTCTCTTTGTCTCCTCCTCTCCATCTCCTCTCCCTCTCTTACCCCCTCCTCCTCTCTCCCCCTCTTTCTCTGTTGTCTCTCTCTCTCCTCTTCTTCACTCCTCTCTCCCTCTTCTCGCTCCTCTTACGACCCCACTCTCTCCCTCCTGCCCCTCCCTCCCTCTCTCCCCCTCCCTCCTCCCCTCTCTCTCCCTCTCTCTCTCCTCTTCTCTCTCTCTCTTCTCCCCCATTTACGCCTCTTTCTCTCTCCTTCCTTCTCTTTCTCCTTTTCTCCCCTTCCTCATCTCGATCCTCCTCTCTCCTCCTTTGTCTCCTCGTCTCCATCCCCTCTCCCTCTCTCTTTCCCCTCCTCCTCCTCCTCTCTTCCCCCTTCTTTCTCTGTTGTCTCTCTTTCTTTCCCTCTTCTTCGCCCCTCTCTCCTCCCTCTTCTCACCCCCCTTATGACCCCACTCTCTCCCTCCTGTTCTCCCTTCTTTCTCCCTCTCTCTCTCTTTATCTTTTCTCTATCTCTTCCTCCTCCCCCCATTTACTCCTCTTTCTCTCTCCCCTTCTTTCTCCTTTGCTCTCCCTAATCATCTCGATCCTCCTCTCTCCTTCACTTTGTCTCCTCGTCTCCATCCCCTCTCCCTCTCTCTTTCCCCCTCCTTCTCCTCCTCTCTCCCTCTTGTCCTGTTGTCTCTCTCTCTTCCCCTCTTCTTCACCCCTCTCTCCTCCCTCTTCTCGCCCCTCTTATGACCCCACTCTCTCCCTCCTGTTCTCCCCTCTTTCTCCCCCCCCCACCTTCTCTCTATCTCTCTCTCCTTCTGTTTCTCCTTTGCTCTCCCTAATCATCTCAATCCTCCTCTCTCCTTCTCTTTGTCTCTTCCTCTCCATCCCCTCTCTCTTTCCCCCTCCTCATCCTCCTCTCTCCCCCTCTTTCTCTGTTGTCTCTCTTCCTCTTCTCGCCCCTCTGATGACCCCACTCTCTCCCTCTCTCCCCCTCTCTTCCGTGTCTCTTTTATCGTGTCGTTAAAGCGCACCTCCTTGGCCCCCGACAGTGGTTTTTATAGTCCTTGAAGTTATTAAACATGTATAATTACTCTGAGCGCGCGGCAGCCGGGGGGACAGCGGGACAGAATGGCTCGGCCAGGAGGACAAATAGATTATGTTCTTTGGTTTTCCCCTCCTCCTTTTCTCCGAATGGAAGCGTGTGCCCTCCGTGTCCCCTCTGCATATATATTTTATTGGTTGCCGTGGGGATGCACCAGGTGTGGATATGAGCGGGTTTTGAGGTTAGCTTGTTTCATTGTGTAAGCGCGGTATGCTAGCGGAGGTTTGGGGCTGTTGTAACGTTGTAGGTCACCATCGTTTACGCAGTTACATCGTGCTTTGACTGTGAGAGCACTTGTCAATGGCGTCCAACGGGGAATTTGTCTGATATTTTCCTTATAAGTTTGTAATAAAAAGGAATAATGACAGCAACAAGAAAATTGGATTTGCTTTTAAATTAAACGGGATTTTCTCTGCAAAAATGTCTTTTGTAGAAGAGGTAAAATCAGGTGTTTGTATCAGAAACGTGGCTTTAATCTGGACAGTTCTAGGTGATGTCATATAGTACTTGAAATTGTCATTTTTTTTAATAAATCATAGAATAGATACACTTAGTTTGCCTGAAAATTGCCACAAAGGAATGGGGCAGTACACAATATTATTAAAACACAATTTATTAGCAAAATATATATATTATTTAGAGTTTAGTTCTACCTTAAATTTACTCTATATAACCTTTTAGCGGAAGTTCCACCAAATTGCTCATCTGACGCTATAGATTAGTATTAAATGTTACTCGTTTTTTCATTAAACTTAATCTCTCTCTTATTAAAAAAAAAAAAAAATGACATTGTACTAAACTAACTTTTTTTGAACATTTAACCAACAAAAACATTCCTAGTTATGTTTTGAGTACTCCCTGAATATGCTTTCTTCAAAATATGCTGCTGCCTGCTCTGTTCCACCTGATGATGTCATAAGGTGCTGCCCTCCTTTATGTTTTTGAAGTCCAGAATCTAACACTAAACTTGTTCATATCATTTCAGTACTCACAGTTACACCCCTATATCATATTGCTGGTTGTGGGTTAGACTCCTGATGTGTCTGAGTGGAGCGTGCATGTTCTGCCTGTGCTACTGTGGCAGAGTGGTTAGCCTGTTGTTCATTATATTATGTTAGCATATTCTCAGATACCTTCGCCAAGATGACAGGGCAGAGGTACTGTAAATAAACTACATACCCCTGATTGTTTGGCATTTTAACAGCGATGCCCTCCCTTACATAAGTCCCCCGCGCTGCAGTGCATGCTGGGAGCTCACAGCTGTGCCTCTGTCGCCATTGTCCCTCTTTCATGTGCTGGTCATTATTCACAGTGCGGCCTCGTCCTGTTATTATTATGTTCTCTCTTCCCTTTGAAGCAGCGGGGCTAAGGTCAGGCTCCAGCAGGGGGCGCTGGAGCCCAACCGCGACGCTGACAATTGATTTAGGTCATCTCAGCAAAAGGACAGCCTGCTACAGCGGCCTCACTCCGAGCTGTCCATGATGTTTTGGACAAATACAAGTCTGTGGCTAATTTCAGTATGACAGGTTAGACAAGCACTTTCATTAAAGCATAATTAACAGAAATGTAATTAAGATTTTACGCGATCTTATGTATAAAGAGCTAAATCCAGAACTAAATCCAGAACTGTTACCTAGCAACCTAACAAAGGCCAAAATGTGTCTCAATTGCACAATAGTTATAGTTAGACTAACACAAATAAATGGTGACGTGTTTATTTTGTGAAATGAAGGTTTAAACTGGCAAATAATGTTTCCCTGTGTGTGAACGTCTGTGTTTTAGATGGAATGTTCTATGTTGATGATTCTGTTTTAGAACTCAGCTCTACTTCCTGGATTTTTGTGCTTTCTTTCCTCAACTTTTTTTGCACAAACTGTCACATAACTGATGTCATCTTGCATTTTTTTTTTTTTTTTTTTTCAACAACAAAATAAACAGGACAAACACGTAAACAGGACCAACTTACCAAAAAGACACAGACAGGACACAGACAAGACCGACAGGACAGAGACAAGACAGACAGGACAGACAGGGGACAGACAGGTCAGACAGGACACAGACAGGACACAGACAGGAGACAGACAGGACAGACAGGAGACAGACAGGACAGGCAGGACATGTGTGACAGTCAAGACACACATAAATAGACAGGACAAAACCAAAACAAACTGGACAGGAGAAGACAAGCACCTGAAGTCCTCGTCGTAACCATAGTTTTCATACCAAAAGTTCAAAGTTGTAGTCCTCAAACGTCTTGACAGATGTGTTTAATTATAATGTTCTGTAATTCAGAACCGCTGTTTCAGTCCCATTTTAATAGTTCCCATTTTTTAGAATGTAAAAGCAACCTATTATAATTTATACCTATATTTTTTTTTTTCAGATTTATCTTAACCATTTTTTTTTTTTTTTTAATACTTTCTTATTCTGATCAAAGTCGACCCTCCACAGATCAGATCCAACCTGGTTTGGCCTGGCGATGCCATAAAATGCCATACTGTGAAACATTCTAGGCAAATGAATTATTATTATTTTGCATGTCCTTGCTGTGGCAGAGTAGTTATCCTGTCTCTTCCTCTGTTATTAGGTTGTGGGTTAGACTCCTGATCTCTGTGAGCGGAGTTTGCTTGTTCTCCCTGTGTTACTGTGTCAGAGTGGTGGAGTGGTTAGCCTCACTCATCTCCGCGTAGGACATCCTGCTAAACTCGGAGCTTTCCTCCACTTTTTGGACACATTTTGGCCCGGTGCTAAATCGAACCCCAGCTGATGGTGTTGTGAGCAGATTTGTGAGGCTAGGATGTTGTGAAAAGGCGCAAAGCACCATGGGAGAGAGCGGGGAAGGACGGATAAAGCCGGAGAACGCTGTGGAGACTTCCCGCTGCGAGGATCTGCTGCTTTCACAAAGAGGTCGACTGAGGACAGGGGAGAGGAGAGACCGCGGCCATTTCTGTCTGAACGGGGACATCTCCTGGTCAAGACGGGCACTGCACCACTCACAAACATGCCTCATTTCACAAGTGTTTTATTTTACCGCGTTAACATTTAGACTACATTTCTTTTCAAATTCTAGTAACACAAAAAAAAAAAAAAAAAATCAGAGAAAAATGTGTAAAATTATAAATGTAAATGTGTAAAATATTTGTATTTGTTTTGTTTGTAGTTATTTACATTTTTCAATACATGTTTCAATATAGTTTTATTTTATATGACAAATAAGCTTGAAATTAAATACAAATAAATAAAATAATTCAACCTAGTTAGAAAAATTAAAAAATATCTTAAGGTAAAAAAAAAAAAAAACGATAATAATAAAAATTAAAAAAATAAATAAATAAAATAAATATAAACTAATCATGACAACATATTATGAATTGAAGTAAGCAAAATAACAATTAGGTAATTTTTTTTCAGTATAAAATTTACATTGTAACAGCTTAATTTTATATTTCTAATCACTCCAACAATTTCACGTGAATTTATTTAGCATATTTTGAAACTTAAACCAAATATTAACATTGCAAAACAATTTTACTCAAATATTTTAACGTAATTTAACCTGTTTCACCTCTTCCTATAGCCCCTATTTAATCTATAAGCTTCTCATTGTGCGAGGAGTCCAGAAGATGGCAGCAGCGTCCTGGCCATATGCTGCAGTCTATACAATGGAGGCCAGTGGACAGGGGTGTGCGTCGCTTTACATTCAAAGCTGCTCTGCGCCAAATGAGCTCCGTTTTCGTGTAGATTATCAGGAAATAGACCCTCCCTCCTTCATCACGTTATAATATCCGTGTGCATTTTCGGACAGAGACGAGACGGGGCGGAAATTGCTTAAACCTGTTGACGATGAAGTGTATCTGACCTGTGTGAATTCTGCAGTTTTTGCTTGTAGTTTTGAATTGGGCTGTCACAGTATTACTGCTACTGCATATATTATTTGGACTGTACTCAGTGATAGGAAGAATACTTATATGTATTTAGTTATAGAATACTGAATACCTGCTTTTAATTTTTTTTTTGCAATGTAGTAGTAGTAGGAGGAGGAGTAGGAGTACTACTAGGAGTAGTAGCAGTAGGAGTAACAGGAGTAGGAGTAGTAGTAGGAGTAATAGGAGTAGGAGTAGTAATAGGAGTAGTAGTAGCAGGAGTAGTACTAGGAATAGTAGTAGGAGTAGAAGTAGTAGTAGTAGGAGTACTAGTAGTAGGAGTAGTAGTAGTAGAAGTACTAGTAGTAGGAGTAGTTGTAGTAGAAGTACTCGTAGTAGGAGTAGTAGTAGTAGGAGGAGTACTAATAGTAGCAGTAGGAGTAGTAGTAGTAGAAGTACTAGTAGGAGTAGAAGTAGCAGTAAGTAGGAGTAGTAGTAGGAGTAATAGGAGTAGGAGTAGTAGTAGGAGTAGTAACAGGAGTAGGAGTAGTAGCAGGAGTAGTAGTAGGACTAGTAGTAGTAGTAGGAATAGCAGTAGTAGTAGTAGTAGTATAAGTAGTAGTAGTAGTAGCAGGAGTAGTAGTAGGACTAGTAGTAGTAGTAGGAATAGCAGTAGGAGTAGTAGTAGTATAAGTAGTAGTAGTAGTAGTAGTAGTAGTAGTAATAGGAGTAGAAGTAGGAGAAATAGGAGTAGTAATAACAATAATAATCATAAATCTTTATTTATAAAGCACTTTTTAAAACAAGGTTTACTAAGTGCTGTACAGACAATGATACAAACAGTTCAAGTAATTATAATAAATAAATCAAAAGAAATACAATAAAAATAAATAAGGGAATAAAATCAAGCTAAAAGCAGTTAAGGGAACGCCAACCGATAAAAATGAGTTTCAAGAAGTGATTTAAAAGTTGAGACTGATGTTGCAAGCCTAGTAGTAGTAGTAGCAGCAGTAGTAGTAGAATGAGTAGGAGTAGTAGTAGGAATAGGAGTAGGAGTAGTAGAAGGAGTAGGAGTAGTAGTAGGAGTAGTAGTAGTAGGGGCAGTAGTAGGAGTAGTAGTAGGAGTAGTAGTAGGAGCAGCAGTAGGAGTAGTAGTAGGAGTAGTAGTAGGAGCAGTAGTAGGAGTAGTAGTAGGAGCAGTAGTAGGAGTAGTAGTAGGAGTAGTAGTAGGGGCAGTAGTAGGAGTGGTAGTAGGAGTAGTAGTAGGAGCAGTAGTAGGAGTAGGAGTAGTAGTAGGAGAAGTAGTAGTAGTAGTAGTAGTAGTAGTAGTAGTAGTAGTATTGACCCTATATACTGCCCTACTTCTGTAGGGCAGTATATAGTATATAATATTTATGTATTATTATCCTGTCTCTATGATAATAAACTTAAACCTGATACACAGTTGAATCAGAGTACTGCATTTTGAATATGCAGGATATTTTTATTATCGTTTAGTTACATTGTATGTTATAGTGAAACAACATGACATAATTACAAACAATTGTGTATTTATTTTGTCTAATTAGAGACAAAAATCACATATGTTTATTATATAAGAACAGTATTTTCTATTTTTCTCACTATAGCGTGCAGTTCAAAGCAACATGACATGATGAAAAAGTAACTGTACTGTACTATACAAAATTAGTATTCAGAATATATATTTTGGGTTTTCAGTTACTTCCCAGCACTGACTGTACTCTCTTTATGTGAGTTATGTAATGGAGTCTCAAGGCTGCTCTCTTTTAATCTGTGTGGCAAAAAACATTTTATTTTCATCTGTGTGCACACTGTATTTCAGTACTCTATCCTTCAGTACTCTATCCTTCAGTACTCTATACTTCAGTTCTCTATCCTTCAGTACTCTATACTTCAGTACTCTATCCTTCAGTACTTGAGTACTCTATCCTTCAGTACGCTATCCTTCAGTACGCTATCCTTCAGTACTCTATCCTTCAGTACTCTATTCTTCAGTACGCTATCCTTCAGTACGCTATCCTTCAGTACTCTATCCTTCAGTACTCTATCCTTCAGTACTCTATCCTTCAGTACTCTATTCTTCAGTACGCTATCCTTCAGTACTCTATCCTTCAGTACGCTATCCTTCAGTACTCTATCCTTCAGTACTCTATTCTTCAGTAGTCTATCCTTCAGTAGTCTATCCTTCAGTACAGTAGCCATGGATATATTCAAATACCTGGATAGTGTATTGCCGCTTGTATCTGTCTTGAGTTGGCTTAGTGGACACTCACTGGAACAAAACGGCTCGTGTTCGGCTGACAGGGCCTACAACTTTAAAAAAAATGTTGGATTTTGTGGCGATTTTTACCTATATTTAGATCATACATTTTTTCTTAGCTCAAAGTACACTATCCTTCAGTACACTAGCTTTCTGCTGATCTTTCATTAATTAAATACTTCATTAAATATTGTTCTGACTGTAGAAGGTCTTACACCATCTGTTATTTAGAAAGAAAAGCTGTAGCCTTCATATTTTCACTGTTCAACTTTATGTATTGGTAAAAGTGGTTCAGCGCTAGCATGCTAACAGTGCATCAGTGTTATTTCCTGGTTCGCAGTCAATAATATGCTTTATAATTGGAATGAATACTGATGTTTTAAGCATTTCAATCATAAACAAAACAACAACAAAAAAACATTCATTAAAAGGATATATTTTTTTTTACTCTTTTTAAGCTGCTAATGCTCTGTTTTTAACTCCACCCACTACACCTATCCCCGCCTACTCCAGGAAGTTATCTTAATCCGTTTTGATCTTATTTACAAAACAAAATCAGTAATGAAAAGGATATATTTTTATTACTCTTTTTTTCCATCTGTCTTCGGGCTGCTAATGCTTTGTTTTTAACTCCACCCACTACACTTGTCCCCGCCTACCCAATGCAAATATCATATCCAATTTATGTAGTAAAGTATAGTACTCCTCCAGCTAGTTACTCCTGACTTGTAGCCCTACTGTGACATTAAAGGCGTGTATGTAAAACCAGCTACAAAAGTCATCTTGTACAATAATGGTATACTGTAATAATAAAAAGGCAATCCAAATTAACCGCCCAAAGCCTGGTATAAAACCCTCCTCCTCTCCTCCTCTTCCTCTCCTCCTCCCCTCTTCACCTCGAGTTAGGACTTCAATATGTTGGTAATGCACCGCCATTTTAAACCGCTATAATAACTGCTATAAAAGTCTGTGGCCCCTTTGATTCAGGTTGATAAAGACACCGGCCGCTCACAGGCCCCCCATTTCCACTGGTGCATTTTAGGGCACTTTGCAACGTAGCCAGAATATACAGCTTATTGTTTATTTAGTATCCAATATAAAGTTATACACTGGCCTTAGTCTTTGGGGTTTTATTGTCTAATTTTTATTACGTGGAGAGGCCAGGGCAAGGGGATAAACATTTTAAGTCTGGGGCAATTGTAAAGCGCATAAAAGGTTAGTTCCAAGAGGTATAACAATGCATTTAATATAATCTGAGAGACAAATGTAAATTTAAATGATTTAAACACTGAAATACATGAGTCAAAAGTGATGGTTGAAATTAAAACATCTGGTAAATATGCATTATGTGCATTATGTAACTTTTTTGGCAGAGGGTCTGTCAAATGCTTGTTTCCATGGAAATTGTTTTGTCTGGGATGTTTCACAGTATGGTATTAAACCTTTCTATCTTCATGGAGACCAAGTTACAGGTCAGATCTGCAGAGAGGTGACCCCGCTCACAATCAGAATGCCTGTTTTTTCTAAGAATTTTTGAGCTATAAAACCACCTGTAATTGAATAAATGTAAAGTAGAGCTGTTTAATGTCATACTGTGGAACATTCCAGGCAGAGCAGTGACATATCCATAGAAACATGCAGGCGATGGACCCCCAACCACAAAGACATTTTTTTTTTTTTTAATGTAATATAGTAAAAACTCTCTTGCCCATATACAGATACACTATATTGTCAAAAGTTTTCACTCATCCATCCAAATAATGGAAATCAGGTGTTCCAATCACTTCCCTGGACACAGGCGAACAAAATCAAGCACCTGGGCTCTCAGGAGCTCAGTGAATTCCAGCGTGGTACTGTGACAGGATGAACCTGTGCAACAAGTCCAGTCGTGAAATTTCCTCCCTCCTAAATATTCCACAATCAACAGTCAGTGATATTATAACAAAGTGGAAGCGACTAGGAATGACAGCAACTCAGCCACGAAGTGGTAGGACACGTAAACTGACAGGGCGGGGTCAGCGGATGCTAAGGTGCATAGTGTGCAGAGGTCACCAACTTTCAGCAGAGTCAATCACTACAGACCTTCAAACTTCATGTGGCCTTCAGATTAGCTCAAGAACAGTGTGTAGAGAGCTTCATGGAATGAGTTTCCATGGCCAAGCTGCATCCAAGCCATACATCACCAAGTGCAATGCAAAGTGTCGGATGCAGTGGTGTAAAGCAGGAAGCGAACCAGGAAGTAAAGTGGGTGCACTGTTAGCATGCTTCTACTTGTTTAGACTATGAAGTAATATGAAGGTTTACGTTCACCAAAACATATCTGGAGTTAATACTTTTGGTATATTTTGTATTTGTCGTTGTGAATGTTTGTTATTTTTATTATTGTATTTTTTATTTATGTTGGAAATACAATTATAGAACTGAAGTAATAGATAAATAATGACTACAGCGGAGCACTTTATTGTTTTAGTCCTGTTGTAGTTCTGGTTTGGGTCAAGTCCAGTTTTAGTCCCAGTTTCCCTGTGGTGTGAACGCAGCCGTGAAGATGCATACAGTTATATTCAACCAGGCCTGTCCTTTTAGCAGCCTCTTCCTCTCTTTCTCTCTATCCTCTGTATTCTCTCCATCCTCTGCAGTTTGAATAAATGGGGGAATCCTCTGTTTAGTGTATCAGTCTGTGTGCCACAGCCTGTGCTCTAAACCCAGACACTGTCAAAGAAAATCCCTCTTCTTCCTCTTCTTCTTACTCTTCCTCCTCCTCCCTCCTCCTCTCTCCTCCTCCCTCTTCCTCTTCTCCCTCGTTCTCTTGTTAAAACCGTCTCCTAATCTTCAGCGCGGCACACACGGAACACTGATAAAGAGCCGCAAATTAATTACCCGTTAATTATCACTTCTCGTTCAGCTGCTAAAAAAAAAAAAAAACAGGAACAGTGTAGTCACTTTGTGCTCCGTGTGGTTCCTCCTTTACACAGGTTTGTCTAATGTGCTGTTTTCACTGATTATAAAATATTCTTTTGAGTTGAATCGATTAATTAGAAGGTTAAAGACGGGGTATTTTTTGCTAACACATTCCATATTTATTATTATTTTTTATTGTTTTGCCAAAAATAATGTATAATAATGTATGTTGTTTGGGCCTAATGAGTTTAAAGGAACATTTTAAGATATCTCAGATGTGTGAAAGGCTGAAGGCTCCGTCATCTCAGTCAATGGTGTCTGCGTCCCGTTTCCTGATTTCATTGGCCTCCCTGATCCAGTGTTTGAACTTGTTTTTCTCCGACCCAATGACCCGTGACCCGTCCCAGCCCAGAATGTGGTTATTTCTTTTACAGTGGTCTGATTTGGCAGATTTTAGATTTTCCTGCTTTGTCTTATTGTGTTCTAGCGAGTCTCCCTAACTTTTACTTCTCACATTACTTTTGGTATCATCTTAATCCAGTCTCCTCTTATTTACCTATTGACAAATATTATATCCAATTTATAGTACAATAACACTATACAATAACGTTGAAAGCCGTTTTCCAGTGATTGTTTTGTAAATATCACTGCAGATCCTTCTCACTGCTGCCCTCATGTGGCAGACGAAGTGGAGGAATTATTAAAAACGAAAATCAGATATGTTTAAAATATGTCAAATATTGTTTTTAAAGATAAACAAGTTTAATTTTTTTTTTAAGTCAATAAATGAAGTAACACCTCCCCATTAACTGATACATTTATTTCATTAAATTCCACAAAAGCTGATACCTCTTTTTGTCTTGTTTACATTTTAAATAAGAGGAAAATGCAAATGAGAGACGTAAACAGAAAGCAGCCAAAACTGTTGATTACAGAATAATATTTAAACGTGAAAATATAACTAAAAAAGCCCCCAAACAAGTTTTAATCGCTAAACGGAGAGAGAACAGAAATGGTGCATCCTATCTCCTTTAACTCACACCTTTGTCCTTATTTACCACGATTAAAGTCTAATGTTTAAATTATGTAAATGAGTAAAATAGTTTAAGATAGATGGCAGGAGAAAACACGCTGCTGCTTTTAATGGTACGTATTTTGGGCGAGTTTAAGAAGTTATATAAGAGCTTTGTGTGTTTGATATTATATAATTTGTTTTTGACTTTTCTATCTATTATTTATGCACTTTTTAAAGATGCATTGTGCAACTTTTTATGGATGTGTCTAACTCGTGCTTGACTCAATTACATTACATTCACTCTATGTTCTAATGTTGTTTCCTCGTCACAAACAAAGCTGGAGTTGTTTTTTGTTTCATTCACACATGTTTAACACATAAACCCTGCAGATTTAGGCTTTAGAGTTCTCCTCTTGAAAAGAAAACGCTCTGTTCCACCTTGTGATGTCATATGGTAACAGGAAGTGCTTCATAAACTCCAAACACCTTCACTAGAGTCATTTGGATGATTACAGCCCTGGAATTGCCAGTATCTACTAAACAAAAGATAAAAGACAACTTGAAAACTACCGCTTCATGACATCACAAGGTGGAACAGAGCATTTTGAGCTTTGGAGATGTAGACAGACTAATAATAAAGGGTTATTCAAACATGTGCATGAAACTAAACACAACTCCAGGTCTGTTTTTGATGCGGTAACAACATTACAACATGTCAATTTTGGGTTGAAATCCACTGTAGAACATTGCCAGCAAAGTAGTAATATCTCCATGGCAGAAAAGTTACATAGTGCATCCTGAATTAATGAGTTTCCCCCACATATACTATTTAAATCACAAAATGCCAAAGCTAAAAGTATCCATACAGTGTAACGTCAGGCTTAAGTTGCAGTGTCTTTTCTCTAAATAGTCCCTGATAAATTCCTGCTGTAATCTCCCAAAGCATCCAGCCTCCTCCTGCATACACTTAATAATAGTGTTTATTATTCAAACATGGGCTCCTTTTACGTCAGTGTCATCTTTCAGTTGCTCTTTATCGCTCACATGTGGAGAATTTCAAATACCAACATTAAAACTCTCTCTATAACACGTCCACCAGTGATTTGAATTAAAGCCCAAGCGGAGGAGCTTTAAAATGCAAAGGAAAGTGCGAATGAGTGGACTTTAGGTCAACTAGTCATCCAAAGGAATACACTAGGTTGAGTTCTAGATGCTGATGAGGTCATCATTTCAGATGGAGGGCAGGAGCTTATGTAACTCATGGGAGATTCACTGTGTTGGAAGAAATAACCAAATTTATGATGAGCAAATGTGAAACCTCCACAAACTTATCATATTAAGCTTGTGGTTTAAAGTCCTTTTAGCTGACAACAACCATGTCTTTAGGGCTGAATAATGGAACCACTTTTTCGAGATAGAGTGAAAAGATAATTTCACTTTTGTTTCATGATACTGACATAGAAGATGATGAAGTTTGTGCCAGAACTAGTTCATTTTAAATAGTTTGCAATGGTCTAAACTTATTCCTCACTTACCTCATGCATTCAGAGCGTCCTAATTATTCACAGCATTGAGTTTATAAGCACTTTCAGTGGAGCTGTGTTGTGACAGTAAACTCACTTCCTGATTATCGGACAATAAAATGCTTTCTAATTACATGCACACAAGGGACTTATAAAGTATTACTGTGAAACAAAAGTTATATTTCAATTCTGGGGCTAGAAAACTTTTATTGTTGGTTTTCAGATTCTGCAGTGTGATGATGTCATACTCCCGGATGGGGGCAAGGGCCAGAGTTCCTTTTGATTACATTGCATTTTGTCATAAAATATCCAAAAGTTCAACTCACTCTGAGTTGAACCTGAAAATTATTTTATTGATTCCATCCTAGCTTGCCAAAATGTCAACAAAAATCTGCATTATAACAAATATTCCTTTAAGTTGCCCTCTATCTGCATTCATGGCCTATAGACTATGATGTCATCTGATAACCCATAGTGAAGTGCTCCCTAAAAACTTTCCCTAAAAAGTATTTTGACCAAACCAGACCAAGTTACAGGTCAGATCGGTGGAGAAGCGACCTTGCTCACAGTCAGAATGCCTGTTTTTCTAGGTATTTTAAGCTATAAAATCACATGCAATTGAATAAATGTAAAGTAGAGCTGTTCAATGTCATACTGTGGAACATTTCAAGCAGAGCAATGACATATCCATAGAAACAAGCAGGTGACGGACCCCCAACCAAAACCCAAACAAGTTACATTGAGCATCTTTAAGGTTAGGGTTAGGATCAGGTTTAGGCTTAGGAATGTAGCTGAATTTTGTAAATACATGTGCTGATTACTCACTCTCAGGGAAAATACAGCACACCTCAGTTAATTAGCTTTGATTGACGCTAAGCCCCGCCCCCAAACGAAATGCAGAGACTTTAGAGAGTCCCGTAGACTTGACACAAATGAAGTTAAGAGGGCGGCCATGTTGTCTTTGCTTCAGTCTGGCCTCGGTAATTGTGAGCAGATCGGACCAGAATGGACTGCACCAGAGCCAGCGCTGGCCCGGATCAGGGGCTCTGACGGGGGATAATTGAAATCCAAAAAGTCTGAGCCTAATTCAAATTATGGGCCTGAATTGTTTCATTATTACAGATTTGATCGTGACACCAAGTTTAGTGATTCTGGTGCAGAAAGTGAATGAGAGAGGATACGACGGGCTTAAACAGGCTGCAATGAAAGGATGGAGACTGGGACAAAAAAAAGTAGAAAGTAAAGGTGACATAGTGGTTAGGTTATCCCAGATACCTTCACAGTGCTTTCTCTGAGTGGAATTTTCATGTTTTCCTAATGTTGACGGCATGGGTGGGTTACAGAGATATCAAGTATTACCCTAAAAAAGGACTTTCCAACCTGTAGCTACCAGGAGCTCTTCACCCCCTTCCAAGTAGCTCGCCAAGGGATTTCTGAATTATATGTATTGTGCTAAAATGAACTTCAATTTTGTTAATTAGATCCCCATTACCGTTGTATGTATCATTTGGATGGCTAACGCTGTGCAAATGGATAATGATTTGTTTCATTGGCATCTAACTGTATCCCTCTTAGGCTGTGGCTCTTATACTACATTTTTCATGAGCGCTAAAATGAGTAGCTCTCTGGCAGTTTCGTTTTGTAAAGGTAGCTCGCCGGAGGAAAAAGGTTGGAGACCTATGCCCTTAAACATGGCTACTCCTCCAGCCTGGTACTCCTGACCTGGGTCCTGTGTAATCACGGTCATCATTTGCGTCTAACGATTTGTGCAATAGCAGTTTTTTTTTACACAGAATTAGTGGAGAAATCATATCTAAGTTGTGTGTAGATGTGTATGCAAATATGTTGAGAGTTGTAATACAGTTTCCCACCTCGTGAATATAAGGCCGCGTTCTTACAACTGAACTGAACCAAACTAAATGTACATTAGGACTCAAACTAGCTGTTATTGCATCCTTGGGCAAGACACTTCACCCACCTTGCCTGCTTGAATGCATTGAGTTATTGGCAGCCTCTTTTCTGTAAGTTTGCCCTAACGCAGAATGTAGAATAAATAAATATTGCAATGTAAACCGTCTCTGAGTGTCCCTAAGGTGCTATAGAAATGAAATGCATTATTAGAAACAGGATCATAGCTGAATGTATTTGTATATTGTATTTATATATGGACAGAAGATGGACTTTTCGACAGTTTACGCTCCTTGTTGTGTTTCTGTTTGGATATGGACTTTGAGAACAGTGAATAAAGTGTGTAGTTTTGCTGCAGGTGTGTCAGATCTAGATATAGGGGAGAGTATAAGGGACGCTGCTGAACCGGACTGAGGAGGTGAGGAGGGCACAGTTGAAGTTTTGGACATGTTCTTACCACAGACTTAAATACCAAACGTATGCACTCCAAAGCATCTCTCCATCTCATCCCGCGCTCTCTCCCTCTTCACTCCTTCCTTCAGCTTCTTTCTCTCTCCCTGTTTCTTCCTTACCCCTTCCCTCTCGTATCTTTCTGGCTCTCTGTCACCCTGCCTATCTCGGTCTCTCCCCTTTCCTCCTCTTCTCTCTTATCTTTCCTCCCTTCTTTTTGTCTCCCTCTCTCTTCCCTTCCCCTTACTCTTCCCCTCTCCCTCAACTGTGTCGCTCTCGTCTTTTATACCTTCTTTTTTTGTCTCTGCCTCTCTTGTTTTCTTACTTCCTCTTTTTCTGACTCTCTCCTCTGTATTCTTCTCCTCTCTCTCCACCCTTCCTTTCTGTCTCTCTCATTCCTCCTTTGTACTTACTGTCTCTCTCTTTCTGTCTCTATCTCACCATCTCTTTCTCCCTTTTCCTCCTCATCTCTTTTGTGTTTCCTCCGTTCTTTTTGTTCTCCTTACTTTTTCCTTCTCTCTCTTGACTCTGTCGCTCTCCTCTTTCATCCTTTCTTTTTGTCTCTCCCGCTCCCTTTTCTTACATGCTCTCTAACTTTCTCTTGTCTTCCCTCCATTCTTCCCTCCTTTTTTGTCTGTTTCTATCTCTTCCCTCTTCCTCTTCTTTCTGCCTGTCTTGTTTTCTTTACTTCTTCTTTCTCTTTCTCTTACTCTCTCTCCCTCTTGCTCTTACTCTTTCCTCTGTTTTTTCTCTACCTCTCTTCCCCCTTCCTCTTATTTCTGCCTGTCTTGTTTTCTTACGTCCTCTCTCTCTCTTTTTCCTGTTTTCTTCTCTGCCTCTCTCTATTCCCCCCTCCTCTTCTTTCTGTCTCTCTTGTTCCTCCTCTGTTCTCTCTCGTTCCGTCTCTATCTCTCCTCTTCTGAGATGGAGGGATTAGTCGTGCTTTGTCACTGGCCCTCGTTGACATTTGTGCGAGCTGTAGTGAAACTGTAACTGCATTTGGGCTGCGTCCAGACACTTCCGTTTTCTCTTTCTTCATCTTCATCTTTGAATCTGTACATCTACATTTGATCATTGCATTGTTTTATAGCTCAAATAGAGATGTTCCCATGGTAACCCAGAGTTTTGAAGGTCCAATCTCTGCTACTTAATTGCTTTCTGTTGTTGTGTCCTTGGGCAAGATACTCTCTGCACCTTGAATATGTCTTTGAGTGGTGGTTATAATTATTATTCCAAATTCTCAAACCCATATTCTTTGTTATCAAGATATTGTATCAGATTAAAGGTGATCTATGTAACTTTTCTGATAGGGGTTCTGCCACCTGTTTGTCTCCATGGAGATATTGTTGCTTTGCCCATAATGTTCCAAAGTATGGCATTAACCCTACGGCATTAAATTACAGACGTGATCACACAGCCCATAGCAAAAAATTCATTCTTACTGGTTGCCTCTCCACAGATCTGGCCCGTAACTAGGCCTTTCGGTGTCATCTCATTGTCTCCATGGAAATATACAAGTTTAATGCCGTGGTGCTTCCTTAACATGCTTTAAAATGTACTTGAATAAAAAAATAAAATAAAAAAATAAAGGTCTTTAGTGTGGTACGGATATAACAAGGAGTTTCAGATGAACAGCCACACTGTGATCCTTCCCCTTATACAGTCTATCCTTCTGCTTATCCCTCGTAACTGGAACCAAGAGGCTGTTTTGTTGTTTCCAAGAATCTATAAAGTGTTTAGTGCTGAAGGGACGTGTGCAAAGTGTGGAACTGTGGGTCTTTTGAGTGGAACCCTTAGTTCTGCTTGGGCGGAGACATGAAGATCCACAGAGGGAGCAGATGAGGCTGATCTGAAACAGGCTTTACCCGCTCAACTGGCCCCGATTTCAGACACACGTCTCCGTCTCTCCCTCTCCCTCCGACCAGCTCAACACAAGACTGCAAAAATGGAGGAGACTTACACTCACAATACAGCTCTTGTTCAGTTTTGAATATAATTATTTTATCTTCTTTCTTTGTACTTAAAGCAATACCATGTGACTTTCTGGAGGTGGCATTATATGTGTGATTCCATAGAAATAGAAAATAAAAAAGGTTTGGCACATTCTCCAGATGAGTTTAATGCTATACTGTGGAATATTATAGCCAAAACAACTACATTTCCATGGAAACCAGCAGGCTCTCCTCTAGGCCTCATAAGATTCAGGTTTGATCTCAAAGTCTACATTAACAATGCATTCTGCTACTTTTCTGGTGGAGGGTCTGTCACCTGCTTGTTTCTATGGATACATATAAGGTAGAGCAGTTTAATGTCATACTGTGGAACATTCCAGTCAGAGCCGTATGACATTAAACAGCTCTACCTTACAAGTATTCAATTCCAGGTGGTTTAATAGCTAAAAAATACAGAGAAAAACAACATTCAGATTGTGAGTGGGGTCGCCTCTCCACAGATCTGACCTGTAACTTGGTCTGGTTTGGTCTCCAAGAAGACAGAAAGGTTTAATGCCATACTGTGGAACATTCCAGACAAAGCAAGAACATCTACATGGAGAAAAGCGTTTGACGGACTCTCCACCAGAAAAGTTACACAATGGACCTTTAAGTTTATAAACTAAGTACCACCAGGACTAAACCAAGACTAAATCCAGGTTTAACCAGGTTTTAAACTGGACTACCTTTATAATCCAATTTGTTTAGTAACTTAAAACTGAACTGCAAAGTATCCTCCAGAAATACAAGCTACAACCCATGTATAACACTCATTTTCACAAACCAAGAACCACGGATGATGACTTAAAAAAACAAACAAACATTAATCTGTAACCCATTCAAAATGCATAAATTAAAATAAATATATAATCATTCTAGCCATTTAAACTGGTAGAAAAGGGGAAAAAAAAACATTGTGTTTCAAGTCCCAAAAAGTGTGAAGGTGCGCACTCGCCCCTCTCCCCAAAAACCTTTTAACCCACAACATTTTTAGTTTGAACTCTGGGTCGCTATGAATATTTCAGAACCGCATTCACTATTGATACCAGTCCTTTACGAGCATTTTTCTAATTTCACTGGGCTAATGTCAGCAGAAGCGTTGCCACATTTGGTTGTGAAAGGGCTGAAATAAGTGAACTCTGAGACCCCCAGGATTTACGTAACAAAGTAGGCCAGACCAGACCAGACCAGACTGCTGCACTTTGTGGTGTTTGGGTTTGTGTTTCGTTCAGTATTCTAGTCTGCAAATGTGTTATAAAAAAGTAATGAATACAGAACACCTCGAAATTATAAAACAAGATTTGGGAGCTGTCTGCAGATTTTGAGCAAGGTCTATATGTAAGTTTTAAGAGAATCAAAATATGGAGCTTTTATGTACCTATAGAGGAGACCTAAAGAAAAAAACACAAATTGAACCCAACACCTTGTTGATATGAGACAAGACTGCGAAATGCTTATTTACCTATAGAGCATCTTTAAACAAAATTCACGAAAACCACGATTAAACCGGGTCTAAACTGATACTTCCTGCACTAAACCAGGCTGGATCTGTATTAGGATTATTCATGGACTAAACCGGGTCCAACCGAAGACTATTCCAGGACTAAACCAGGTATTAACTAGGACTGTTACAGAACTAAACCAGGTCTATTTCAGTACTATTTCAGGGCTGAAGAAGGACTAAACCGGGTGTAAACTAGGATTATTCCATGATCTAAGACTCTCCTAGTACTAAACCAGGCCTTAACCAGGACTTTTCTGGTGCTAAAGCAGGACTAAACCAAGACTAAATCAGGTCTAAACTTAGACTATTCAAGAATTCCCATTAAACCAGTAATATACAAAACAAGAGTAATCCAAGGCTATACCCAAACTAAACCAGAGCTAAACCAGAACTGAAATAACTAGGTCTGAACCCCCCACTGGGCGTCTGAGTACCAGAAGAAGAATCCATTATAAACCTTGAGTACAGTCACAGTGGGGTCTATAGTTTCACAGTGAAATCACTATAAGAGTCTAAAATCACTATAAGAGTCTGATACCAGTGCATCTTGTCCTGTCACTCGTCTTTATCCGTTCCGTCTCCGCTCTCAGGTTTCAGCGTGTTTTCTGGAGCTTCCCTGTATTTCCGGAGCTTCCCTGAGCCTGTGCCCACGGCCTCCTCCTCTCCGTGTGGGCACCCCCTTCTGCTGCATGACTCATCCTCCTTGTCCCTGCTTACTATCCTCCACCTCTCCCTCCCTCTCTCTATCCTTCTCTCATCTTAAAGGCCCAGAACTCACTGAAAATGTAAGTGGTCATTGCTCGAATTTTGGGCCGTTCCTGTCGGACTCCTGTTGCCGCTGTTTTTACTCAAGTGAAGATATGTAGAACTAACCTCCCTATTGGTGCGTTAAACCATTGTTTACCATTTTTATTACCTCATCAAATAAAAGTAACCCCTGCCTTCAGAGTCTTAGAGTGTGCTGGAGGGTTTTGGACCTAATTCAAACTTCCCCAAAAGCGTGCTCTCGTCAGATCTCAGAATCTAGCCAGGGTTGCACGATTGATGTTGTGTCCTAAGGCAAGATACTTCACCCACCTTGTCTAGTATGAGCGTGGTGTGTGTGTATGCATGTTGGTTGGAGGGGTTGATTGGCAGTCTCGCTTTTGTGAGTATGTCCTAGGGCAGCTGTGTGGAAATAATGAAATTGTAACGCAAATTTGAATACCTGGAAAAGCACTTTAAGCCTAATGCATTCATATTATTATTATTAAATATAAAATGCAATAGTAATAATTGGTAATATATTAGTAAACAGTCATAGAGTTTGAATAAAAGCTTAAGATAATTCATAGAGCAAATTTATTAAGTTATTTCCCTAATTTGGAGGTCTTTTTTTAATCAAAATCTGAGCCCCATAATTCCCCAAAAAAATATTCCTACCACTTACTTTTACTGTCCAAATTAAACACATTTATAGTTGAAAAATCCAAGCGGTATATTGAAATTAGCCTGGTTTGCTGGTATTCATTTAAAGGCCTGATTCCTGTACCTAAGTAAAACCTGTAAACCTACGCTGTTAGCCTTCCTTTATAGCTTCACTTCAGATATGTGGCATCTCTCTATGATCTCACTAGAGCGGCACACTGATTGGAGTTAGCCGTCTTTATTTGTGCCGTCGGACCTCTCTTTGCCTCTTCATTCTTAGGCTGTGGGACCGACGCGGATTAGGTTAGCATTGACCGCGCGCGCTAGCATCGACCGCCTTATCCGTGCGCTGGATTGCTGGCGGGGGGGGGGGGGCTTGGTGGTAGCGGGGGCATTTGTCATGTTCTCCACTGTGTCTGCCGCTGGTCCAAGTATCATTCATTTTCGGGCCTGGTTTATTGTTAACACACAAACAGAAGGTGGGCAGGGGGAGACTGGAGCACAGGTGATTCACGTATGTTTCTCAATCCATTTGAAATTCAAGCTGAAGATGCAGTGAACAAGAGAGTAGGACAAATTTAAAAGTGCATTGTGTAACTTTTCTGGTGGATGGTCCGTCAAAATGCTTTTCTCCATGGAGATGTTATTGCTTTGTCTGGAATGCCTCGCAGTTAAACCTTTTTATTTTCATGGATTTTCATGGAGACCAAACCTATAAAACCTGTACCTGTAATTGAATAAATGTAAAGTAGAGCTGTTTAATGTCACAATGTGGAATATTCCAGGCAAAGCAATAGAAACAAGCAGGTGACCCACAAACGAGAAGTTCCATAGTGCACATCTAAGCTCTTAAAAGTCAACTGAATACGATAGAAAAATCTTGCTTGCTTGGGTTTTACAACTTTTTTACGTCTTTTCAGAATAAAAGCCCAGAGTCCTTTAAGGTCAGCTCCGTCTTAGTTTGAAATCCCAAACAAATAGAGCCAAACGTGGATCAATGAACGTTATATATAGTCACAAACTGTTGCTTCCTAGTCCACTTATTCCACTGTCTCTTCTGTAATAACCCAAACATGCTTCTTTCACCTTTCCCTCAAAACCATCGATCCTGGAGATGTGCTCTGGCAATTGGCCTCGCTGTTACGACTTTGCTTATGCTACGATACCATTTTAATCAACAACTATTTAACACTCCATAATGCACATGTAGCCTAGCATAGTCTGCGATCTCCACCATGGTATGGATCTCATCTCCAGACTTGGGCATTGATAATAACAGTCAATCATTATAGCAACTTTTTTATAGTCCTGTGCAGATCCTCCTCCTCGCCCTCCCTGCTTTATTTATTGTGCTGACTTGGGACTATCCCCTGCAGACCTCATTGTAGATGGTGTACGGAGAGGAGTCGATAGCTTTTGGCGTCAACCATCAATAGTTGGCCCATTAAAATGTGGAATTGCTTAACCCAACATAGTAAGATGCATTTCTGTTGGATATGAGGAGGGTACTGCGTGATGCGGCTCAGATCAATGCTCTCTTACTGCTTTGCGAGGCTATTGTCTACAAAACAATTGGAAATCTTTGGGAGTGTACGGAGGGGGCCAGCGTGCAGATCCAAAGAGTCCCATACGAATTAATTACCCTTGTGAAGAATGAGAGTGTGGGATACGTGCTTTTTTGGGAATGCCATTATCAAGTGACATGGCCAACGATTGTTTTGGTAACGTCGCCCAAACAAAGCCAGACACGCGTTGTGATTCAGATCATTAGCGGTGCTCAGAGGGGACAAAAAAGACCTTCCACTTTGGGTTAGAGAGAGGTGAAGAGTGCGGTTCTCTTGTGGAGAAAGTAAACAAAACGCACAGCACTGTTAATCTACTCAATAAGAGATACATCGTTTGGTGAAATTACTGTAGATGTACTAGTAATGTTTGTTTGGTTAATGGTTTGGAGGATTAATACTGGTTTAGTCCTGGTTTAGTCCTGGTCTAGGTCTGGTTTAGTCCTGGTTTAGTTCTAGTGGATGCTTACTGGAGCATTATGAGTAAACTTACTAAGTTTACGCTGGTACTATTACTACTTTTGGAAGATGCACATTCACATTATAATTGAGTGACTGTGCAAAATATGACTCAGGAAAGTTTACACCTTAGGGTACCGTAAAAAAAAACTATGGTATATTAATTCTAGTGTAGTTACCTCTTCCTTTCAGTCATACATGACCAATCAGAGCCCTGTCAGAACTGAAGAAGCCTCTTGGACAAATGGCAAAACGTTCACTACAAAAAACTAAACAAAAAACGTACAACTTCATTTTTGCAATGGACTCTACCTGGACGAGCGAGGGAGTACACAGACGTTCTCATGAAGTAAAAAAGAGTTGCCACAGCAGCTTATAAAAATGTAACAAATAAGATGTAATTACGATTCGGTAATATGCCAAAAACTTGCCATGTAACACAAAAAAGTAGTTTTCAGTTTTAAATGTGATGATTTGTGATGTTTTCAAATGATTTAAAAACTTATTTGTTAGTGTTTGCTAATGTGTGCGTTGTGTCACCATAGTAACTGCTGAACATTCTGCCAATAGATATACACATAGAAGACCCTCATAAGTATTAATTTCAATGGAAAAACAAAAAGAAAAACATAAGCTGGTTATTAGCGATTAGAAATGACTGAATGTTGACCTAAAATAAATACGTGTAAGCAGTAAATGAGGCCTGCGCTGGTACCTCTGCTCCTGTATGCTCTTGTACACTGGGGGACTGACAGTTGACGAGCCGTCGGGGATCCAAGATGGCGGATCATTAGCGACGGATGCACTCCACTCCGGTCATCAGCGCGATTCCCAGTAGGCCACAACACCGCGATACGGCTATTACGGACTCGCCACCGGGGAAAACCACCACGGCGCCCTCCCGGTAATAAACACTACCAGTGTTTGTGCCAAAAGGATTTAAAATAATGAATTAGCCTTAAATTGAGATCGGAGCTGCCACTGCGCTGTCTCTAGTCCATGTTTTTTCGGTGCTTCTTTTCATTCTCGGCGCGTTGGCTACAGCAGAGATGCCTGAAGACTTGCTGTAGTCAAAGGGAGAACCCACATGGGAGCCTATGGGGCCTGATAACACATGGACTTTAATGTGGAGGGTTTTTTTCATTTACTTTATCTCTGCTTTATACAGACCGTATACAGCCGCTTTAATGTGGTTTTACATGTGTTTGGTAACTAGTGTAAGTAGCAGTGTGAAGGCGTCCGGTCACGGGGTTCATCGTGTACTGTTGTAGTCACAGGCTTAGAAGAAACAGAATGAAATATATCACTACTTCTGGTACTATTAATACTGCTACTACTATTACTACTACTACTATTACTTCTACTGCTGCTGCTGCTGCTACTAGTACAACTATGACTCCTCCTACTACTACTCTGCAATTACTGTTACTACAACAACTACTACTATTACTACTACTGCTGCTATTACTACAGCTACTACTACTGCTAACTACTAGTGCTGTGATTTCTACTATTACTGCTACTACAACTATTACGACTACTGCTACTACGACTGTTACTACTTCTACCACTGCTGCTGCTGCTACTAGTACTACTACGACTGCTACTACTACTACTACTACTACTACTACTACTACTACTGCTGCTGCTATTACTGCTATTACTGCAGCTACTACTACTGCTAACTACTACTACTACTAGTGCTGTGATTACAACTATTACTGCTACTACAAATATTATTACTACTACTGCTATGACTACTACTATTGCTACTTCTGCTGCTGCTGCTGCTACTAGTACTACTACGACTACTACTACTCCTACTACTGCTGCAACCTCTGCTATTACAGTTACAACACAAACTACTACTACTACTACTACTACTACTACTACTGCTGCTGCTACAACTGCTGCTACTATTACATAAACTACTACTTACTACAACTACTACTGCTACTGATGGCAAACACTGAAGGTTCCCCTATAGTTTGAGAATCAAATCTGGGATCCTCTGGCTGTGAGGTTTGCCAAATCCCACCATGCCTGCAGATGATTCCACATTCTGATTCACATAATTCCATTAACAATCCCAAAAGGTAAACAAAGAAATATGTTTTTAATAACATGTTTGAGTGGTAAAAAGAGTAAAAAAAAAAAAATAAATAAATAAATAAAAAAAAAATAAAATAAATATATATATATATATATATATATATATATATATATATATATATATATATATATATATGTTTTTTTATGTATTGTAATTTGATCTTATTTAGAAATTAACTAAATGTTTTCAGATTTTCTTTTTTTTTCTTTTTACAGTTTTCATTCACTCCACCTCCATTTTAACATAATAGAGTAGCATAATATTTACACGTTCAAAATAAAAGTTTGAAGGTCGCTGCATCTTTGTGTCAAATCCATAACACAGAAATAAAATTGAGTTTGGGTGAAACTAAACTCCGTGGCCTGGTTTAATTAAAGACATTGCACAGAGTTGCATCGTCTTAAACTGAATACTGCTTGTTTCCTAACTTTTATACTCATGATATCTGCATCCTCAAATGAACTGCTCCTTCATGCATGGACGATTTCAGTCAAATTTAAGATCCAGGTGGTGAGAGGACGTCTTATGCATTTTAAGACGTTTTGAGCAGATGTGGAAGATGTGATATTTAACAAAGAAAAACAGATAGTAAAAGGCCCAGATTACAGTATTTTCTGATCTATGTTAGAATATCGTTACCTCCTCAAAAAACATACCCAGAGTTGTGTTTTGTTTCAGTCACACATGTTTAACGCACACTCTGCTCCACATTGTGTTATCATGTGGCAAAACAGAAGTGCTCCACTGTGTTTTGTGCCTTCACTAGAATCATTCCGATAATTTCTGTCCTGGAATTGCCATTCTCTTCTGAACTAAAAGGTAAAAGGAGCTGTTAACTTGAAAACTACCGCTTCATGACATCACAAGGTGGAACAGAGCATTTTGAGTTTTGGAGATGTACAGACATAAAAAGTAAAGCGTTACTGAAAAGTGTGAATGAAACAAAACACAACTCTAAGTCTAGAGTTGATTTTGCATAATATAGAACCTTTAAATACTTCAAATATCATGTTGTTTTTTGCTTGCTCACATCCCTCCACCCAAAAAAAGCCTCCACCTCCCTGCCCACAGCATTAGAATAGTCTTTGTCCTGTGTTGGGGAAGTGTGTGGCTGCTGTTGAATCCAGTTACACAGTGTGGATACAGACCAGGTTTAGTGGCATTTGTGGCTCAGCAGCGTCGGAGCGTGGAAGATTAGCCCCGGGGTCTGGAGCTATGGGCCCAGAGCTGCACCTCACTGCCCCCTCACAAAGCACCTCTGCCTGGGCCGACGAGCACCAAGCACCACCCTATGTGACCAGGCTGTGGGACTGAGCGGAGGACATAATCAAGAAACAGCAGGCGCAGTTCTATACCATAAGACTGGGGATGTGTGTTTTGGAGAATTAGCGCTGTACTTAAACCTTAAAACACTATGGACTAGACAAAAGAAATTCTATACAATAAAACATACATATTGTACTAAAATGGATTCTGTTGGTGTTTGTGAAGCTGGAGGTGGGAGATAAATTATTATGTTATGGTGCATTGTATAACTTAACTGGTGGAGGGTCCGTCACCTGCTTGTTTCTATGGATATGCCATTGCGCTGCCTGGAATGTTCCACAATATGACATTAAACAGCTCTACCTTATATTTATTTAATTACAGGTGGTTTTAGATCTCTAGAAAAACAGGCATTCTGACTGTGAGCGTGGTCGCCTCTCCGCAGATCTGATGAAACATTCTAGACAAGGCAGTAACATCTACATGGAGAAAACCATTTGACGGACCCTCCAAACAAGTTACACCTTGCAGCAGTGCACCTTTAAGTATGTAGTGATGAAAAATATTTAAAAGTCTGCCAAAAAATACAGTTATAGTATATAAGTAAAACTAACTACAGTATACTCTTTGAAACAAGTGGTAGTTCTGTACTTTGGGGGTTGATTTGAGAGTCCATTCATGTTTTGTGCAATATTTGAACCTGAACCAAGACTTTTAACAAGTAATTTGCAGCTTATTTCTGATGGATTGTCAAAATTGAGTGTGTTGTTATCGGCACATTTTTGTCACTATCGCCCATCCTTACATCTGTGGCATCTTCCTGATTTCTAGTCTTTATTTATTTGGAGCTCAACAGTCCCTCGTACTTCAAAGTCCGCTCTGGTTCTGGAGGTTAACTTTCCATTCATGTTTCTTATAGACTTTTCTGAGAATCCAAATATTCATAGCTCATTTGTTTTCATGAGTGTTCGTCCCTTAATTTGAAGGCTGTAGGTTCAAATCCTGTTCTTGGCATTAGCATTAAGCTGGTAGAGCGGTTATATCCACACGATACCAGCTCCCTCAGATTCATTTGTTGTTGTGTCATTGAGCAGGACACTAAACACCCCCTTGCCTCCAGTGTTTGTGTACACTGGTGTATGTGTTTGTGTGTGAATGGGTGAGTGTTTGCTTTATGTAAAGTGTTTTAAGTGGCCATTAAAGGTAGACAAGCACTATATGAATATGACCATTTACACTGCCATAGGAGCTTTTACTATGATGGAAAAAAAGCTTTATTACCGGCCCATTTAATTTAATCATCCATTCACAACTTTGAACTTCTTTATTACTTTTTGCGAAAACATAAAATTTAGATATTAATTTGGCTCAGAACCCTGTCAAAATCAACCACTGAGACTACAAGGAGCAGGAAATGTAACTCTGAAGTGTCTTGCACAAAGACAGATGTACCCATGGGAAATGAACTGGCAACCTTCATGTAGGATGACAAGCAATACATGCAACACACTCCGCTTTATATGAAGAAAAGTGGTTGTATTCCCAGGCCTAATAAACAGCGGAGTGAAATCCAGTGATTAGCCCTTTAAGGTTAAGGTAGACTTTATTGTCCCCACAGGAAAACTTGTTCTGACCATCCTTCAACCTGTCAGGAGCCGTGGGCGACCGCAGTGTGGAGCCCAGGGACCCATCTCCACATCTATGTCTTGAGTCTGAGTCCTGGTCACGAGCTGAAAGATCGGCCTGTTGTGCATGTTTGAGGTGGACGGGTACAAACCGAGCACACAAGAGAAAACTGCACATTTCACTGTGCGAATCGAACCCAAAAATGAGGCCAATTCCAATATTTAGACAATATTTTGGCAGTCCAACATAAATAAGAAAGTCTTGATTGATTTATTTATTTATTGGATCTCCATTAGTCTGGGGGTTCGAAGTTTCAGGTTCAGGTATCACATAAAACATGCACGGACTCCAAATTTAACCAAAAATGTAGAACTCTCACTTAACTTTTGTGGACATCTATTAATTACCAGCCCCGTACTGGATTTTTTCATGACTTTTTTTTGTTGTCTTGCTCCAGTGCAGTTATATTGTATACGCAGATCTTGAGGTCAAAATAAGGTGATTACTATATAGTTACCCAATTAAATGTACTTGAGTAAATGTAACTTTCCAGTTTCACAAAGAGAAAATCCAAACATTAAACTTTCTTTCATTGTCCGGGAATCGAACCTGAAACCTTCCAGCTACACTCCTAACCATCTTATCTCTCTATCCTTTTCTCATCCAGCTCTCGAGGTCAAAATAAAGTTATTAGTACATAATTAGTCGATTAAATGTACTTGTGTAAAAGTAACTGACCTCTTTCCAGATTCAGGAAGCTACTAACACACGAGGAGCCCATTCAAACATCAGACCCTCTTTCATTGTCCGGGAATCGAACCTGAAACCTCCCCGATGCGCACCAAACCATTGTGCCACCTCTTTTCTTCCCCGCGCTCTCATCTCTCTATCCGTTTCTCATCCATCATCCTTCGCCTTCCTCTTCTCACGAATCGGCGTGCACTTGTTATGTCACACGTGTAAAGGCTTAATAAATGTAGCGGGCGCGCTCGGTGAAAAATGGGCCGCGCGCTGTAATCAATGCGAGGTGCAGCGCCAGGCCCAGTGCCCATTATTTGCCCGGACTAATCATTTGAAGAAGCGGAGACAAACCAGCACCTGCGCTACGTAAATCCATCACCAACGGCGTTCTCTATGAAATCTAATAATGCAGCTCCTTTTGCCCAAAACGGCGCACGCATTTCAATACCAAATGACTTGTGTTGGTTCTATTAACGCGGGCTAGTCTCAATTAAAGCTCGTACTCCCTTTGTCTGATCGTAATGAGGATGAAGCGTTTTCATTTCAACGCTTAATTAATTCATATTTAACAAAGGTGCTGCGCCATCACACTCCCAGGAAGAACTCTTGCTGTTTTTTGCTGGGTTTTTTTGTGTTTTTTTTTTTTTTTCAACCCAAATCCATTTCTTTTCTTGCTCTCTTCACCTCCCTCCGTGCTGAGAATGATCACGTTCTTTCATCCCGATATCTATGTTTTCATGTAATATTTTAATACAGTTTTAATTGAGGGCTCCAAAGCGGTACCTGATCTTAAGCCTGTGTTTGAAGAGTAGAGTTCAATAGATGGTGATACGTGTTTTTAATTTCTAGAGCTAATTTTCTGTTTAATTTTTTTCATTTTTTCTGTTCTGTCTCTCCCTGATGTCAATGTTTTAACTGTTGAACTGACTCAAAAACCGTTTTTTGTGGGCATCTATTAAAGGTCCTGTGCATGATTTTATTGTATTTGAGCAAGATTTGTTTTGCCCTAGTAAAGATTAGGGCTGGCCAATTAATCAAATGAATTCAATTAATCAGTTTATTGTTTTTTTGTTGTTTTTTTTAATAATCGAGATTTTGAAAAATTGCGTACGTTTACTCCTGACTATCTTACTTGCGAATTTACAATAAGATGTCTATACAAATGTAAGTGAAGGCAGTTTGCAATTTCTTAAACAATAGAAAATGACTTGCTTTGACTTTGATTAAAATCAGTTAAAATCGTAATCGTCCAAAAAATTTTTTGAAAAATCATGATCTTATTTTTTGGCCAGGCCTAGTACTGATATTTTAGAAGCAGCTCTTGAGGTAAAAAAAAAAAAAAAAAAAAAAAAAAAGAAAAAAAGTCCACTGTGTATTGTGTTGCATCTAATTACAAAGTGTTTTATTGTCAGAGAATCAGGAAATGTGCGGTTAGCATGCAAGCTTTACCGTCACTGATCTCTGAAAGCTAAACCTATGCTTTTCATTATGTTAAATAATTGCTCAGAATGTATAAAGGGAGTGAAGAATAACTTTGGACCACTGCAAACGTCGTCAAATGAATTAGTTCTGTTTTTACACATTTTTTAAGACAGTAAAAAACAGTTACAAAGCTTTTCAAAACTAAAAAATGTCAGAAATGTATACATAGATGTTCTTAAATTGATCCCATGTGCTAAAACTATAAATACTTTGAGTCATTTGAATTCATTCAGTTGTTTGGGTGGTTCTTGTACCAATCTGCTTGCCTGCCGCTTATTCTGAATCCATTTTCGTCGTAGTTTGGAGTAAATTCACGCGCTGGTTTGAGATAACCTCTAACATGGGAGTCAGGCTATTGCTGTACGTTCATGAACTGCCTCCAATTCAAAACATTTCCACAAACAACCACAGCAACCTCATTATAGAAACACAGAGACCAAATTTGCTTTGTTTGGCACAGAATTCCTCTTTTCCTTTCATCTCCTAATGTGGTTTTCCATTCTATTTTTTTTCCCCTTCCACTTCTTAATTAAATCCCAAAGACGCTCTACCTGATCTGTAGCTACTGGTTTGTTTGGGTGAATTTGGTGATTATATTTATGGCGCTGTAGGATACTCGCCCCCTGGTTGTCGCCCGTGCCAAGGACAGATAATTGAAAGTGAATTAATAATGCCATAACTGCCTTCACCCAGATGCCCTGTTTTGTGTAAATGTCTGTTTTCTTTCCAAAGACGCCCTACTTGATCTGCGTCAGTTTGTTTTGGTTAATTTGGTGTATATATGGCACTATAGGATACACGCCCCCTGTTGTTTGCCTATACCAAGGACAGCTAATTGAATGTGAATTGATAATAGTTTGGACCGCTGCTGTCCCCTAGTGTCGGGGACCTAGACCCCTCCTCTCCTTCCCTATCCTGGATTAACTGTCCTTGTCCTGCTAGATTAGTAGTTTCATCTGCCTGTCCGTCCTTAGGAGTAGGATCTCTCCTTCACTGTGGTCCTCCTCGAGGTTTCTCCGTTTTCCCATTGGGTTTTTTGGAGTTTTTCCTTGCCGAGAAGGAGGGTCTAAGGACAGGAGATGCTGGGACAATTATCCATTTGCCTGCATGTTGTTGGACATTCTGTATTTTTGATTTATGAATGTTTCTTTTTCTGCTTTATTAAGCAACAATTTTGTGAAGTCCGCCGAGATAACTCTTGTTGTGATTTTGGGCTAATAAAAATAAATTGAATTGAATTGAATTGAATAATGCCATAGCTGCCCTCACCCAGATGCCCTACCTTGTCTTGTGCTAATAGTTTTCAATGAAATTCCAAAGACACTCAACGGGATCTTAATTTGGCGTATATATGGCACTGGAGAATACTTGCACCCCACTAGTCGCCCATGCCAAGGACGGCTAATTGAATGTGAACTGACAATGCCATATTTGCCCTCACCCAGATGCCCTACCTTGACTTTTGTGAATGTCTTTGATTAAATCTTAAAGACGCCCTGATCTGTAGCTACTGGCTTGTTTCAGTAAATTTAGTGTATATATGGCGCTGTAGGATATGCACCCCCTGTTGGTCACCCATACCAAGGACAGGTAATGGTGAAATGATAATGCCATAGCTGCCCTCACCCAGATGCCCTCCCTTGTCTTGTGTGAATGTCTGTGATTAAATCCCAAAGACACCCTACCTGATCTGCGCTGGTTTGTTTCAGTAAATTTGGTGTATATATACTAATATGTGGCGCTGCAGGATACTCGCCCCCTGTTGGCCGCCCGTGCCAAGGACAGCTAATTAAAGGTGAATTGATAATGCCGTAGCTGCCCTCACCCAGATGCCCTCCCTTGTCTTGCGCTTTGATAAGTAATTCATCTATTTGGCCTAGCAGCGCTGCCTTGTTGCTTTCATGTCCCAGCTCGGCCCCCCGCCTCCCTCGCTCCGTCCCCCCTTCCCCATCCCTCACACCGAAGCCTTGGATGGTCACTCCCCTGGGCAGTGGGTCTGTAGTGGTGGACAGAGGGGGGTGAGGAGCGCGCCGCCTCCCACTGAGCTCTAGGGGGCAGAGCGGCGCATCTACACTCTGCACACTGGCTGTTTCACCCCGAGTTGGTACTAATTAAACCAGCACTGAACCATGGGAGGTTTCATGTGCGGGTGCATGGGGCCAAATCACATCTAAACATGTAAAACAAAGGGGGATATAGTCATTAATGTAGATATGAAGTTCCTACATTGTAAGAACTGTCTCCTTTGTGTAGGAGTTTATAATGAACGATTCCAGTATTTTCTGGTCTGTGTTATAATGTTCTTTCCTCATCAAAAACATACCGGCAGTTGGGTTTTGTTTCATTCACACATGTTTAACACGCAAACCCTGCATATAGGCTTTTTGAGTTCCCCTCTCAAACGGAAAACACTGTTCCACTTTGTGATGTGGTAAGTGTGTTTTTAAACTCACACACACCTTCACTAGAACCATTTGGATGAATTCAGCCCTGGAATTGCCAATCTACTACTTCATCTACTGAACAAAAAGTAAAATGTAGCTGTTAACTTGAAAAAAACTTCCGCTTCATGACATCTTTGGAGATAATAAAGGATTACCTAAACATGTGTGAATGAAACAAAACACAACTCCAGGCATGTTTTTGAGGAGGGAACATTCTAACATGGCTTAAAGCTCATAAGAATCCATTTTGTGTAATATAGGACCTTTAAATACATTTTATCTTTCTCATTCCAGTACAGTCACGACGGAGGCTATCTTGAAACAATACAAAACTTATTTGGCATCCCTAAATGTTTTTGTTTGTTTTTTTGTTTTTTTTTACCATGATGCTGATTATAGAAAAATCCTAATTTACAGCTGTGTCCACTTGTAAACATGTTGTGATCCCTGATTAGTTTAGAATGCATTTGTTGGATGGATCTTGAAACTGCATTTAAAAACGCTTCATCTGTGGAATACAATGAAATCCATGCTAGTCATGCAGATAGTTCCCAGCTGCATCTCTTCAACTGACAAAATGTACACGTGTAAAACTGAAATAATTATATGATCATACACATTTAAGACAGTAGTTCCCAAACAGTTGCCCAACACCCCAAAACCAGGCGTACACTATCTTCTGTATCTCTCTTTAATCATACTTTATTTAATTTCTTTTAAAGGTGCACTGCGTAACATTTCGAATGGAGGGTCCGCCACTTGTTTTATACTGAAAGCCATTTTAAAGTTTTATTTTTTGCTATACCTTTGCTTTTTCATATCGAACTACATCTGCAGTCATCTGTAACTGGTTCATTCATCAACAGCACAATGACAGACCACACCACACAACCCCCTCCACCTGTGTGCGCCCACTCAAAACCCACTCAAACCCACATTTTGACCCTGGCCTGATCACTCGGTCCTACCCCCTCCCCTTCTCATGCCTTTGTCTGAAGTGCTTTGCTCATTAACATGTCGGAGGTGGACGCGCTATCAACAATCGATAGCCTCGCCTCCCATTCCGCCCTTTATCATGTTAATATGATTTCCATTGATGCGTCTCTTTTTCCAAATGGCGTCTCTTTATGGTTTTACATATTGACTGGTGAATTCATGGCCCCCAGTGCGGCATCGCTCTTGTGTCGGGGTCTCCAGGCCCACGTGGATGTTCAGGGGGGAGGACTCCAGGGCTTAGCTGATACTGCGCCGGTTTGCAATGGGAACAAGAAAGTAGCTGTTCTGGCTTGAATTTTGACGATACTAAAACTTCAAACTCGATTTCGATACTAAGGAAAACAGTCAATACTCAATATTGATTCCAATAACACAATGGTAATTAAAAATGCTCTTCCTTTAGACAACAGAATGTGATTTTCAACATTAACTTTCTACAGCTCAAGATCATTCTAAAGCTACTCAGGAAAAGTTCATTTCTGTCCTGTAAATGGGACTTTTTTAGTATTGATACCTGCTCAAATGAGTATCGAGTATCTGAATGTTTCCATGGAAATAGAAAAATAAATAGAAACCATACCTTACGGCACATTTACCATGAAGATAGATACGTTTTATGCCATACTGTGGAGACAACATTTCCATTTAAAACAAGGAGTCAGGTTTTTATTTTATTTGTATTATCTATACTTTCTGTGTGTGTCTGTGTGTCCTGACATGTTGACGCTTGATGAAAAGAACAATAAAATACAAATCACAAAAAAAAAAAAAAAAAGGTTTGGGGAGATGCAAACCTGTGAGTTTTTCAGTAATAAACTCCATTTAGCCAAAAAGTTACACACTGTGGTTTTAACTATTAAACTGAGAAAAGATTGACGCCTTATTCTGCAGTAAATAACAAGCAGATGGTGCCAAATTGTCTCTCACTCCAAATACTTAAAGTTTTCACTCGATTCACTTCTGAACATTTGAACATGTCCTCGACTGTTGCATATTTTATTACCCAGCATGCCTCACAGCTGACACAAGTCTCTAACTGATTGTGTGAACAGAGAAACCAACTTGAAACCAAAAGCTCCAACTCTCTTTTTGTGAGCGATAAACTAGAATATACACCACAACGCCTGAATCCTAGTGTTGCTGGTTCAAATCCCAACTTTAAAACTGTCACTACGTAGTCACTCAGTATGGCTTCACTGCACAGTGTCCAGTTACATTTGACCTGAATGTTTTGCTTTGATTTGGTGCAAGTCTGGTGTCATTGTCACACTTGTATATTTATAATAATTGCACATGTTTTACAGAGTGAACATCGATTTGAACCTGTAACAATAAAAACTAACATTCCTAACCAATAGCTTACATTTCCTATATTACGCAAAACTGACTCTTGTGAGCTTGAAGACATGTTCTAATGCTGTTCCCTCCTCAAAAACAGACATGGAGTTGTGTTTTGTTTCATTCACACATATCTGAGTAATCATTATTATTAGTCTGTCTACATCAGGTATGTTTTTTGATGAGGAAACAGCATTATAACAGAGATCAGAAAATAGCATACTTTTTTTTTTCTTTTTTTTTTTAATTTGCAATGTATTCAGTGCTTTTCTTTTTTCCTCCACATAAGACACAGTGTATTTGCACTTTTTTTTTTTTTTTTCCACACAAATTTATAATAATGTAAAGATGCATTCGAAAAATAAATAAATAAATAAAAGGACAGAAGCAGTCGGGTTACACATTCATACAATAGCAAGTTTTCAGGATTTCAGTAGTCTACGTTATTAAATTAAAAAAAAAAAAAAAAATCACCTGTGAATCGTAAAAAAGTTAAAGTACCTCCTGATACCTGTACATGATTCAGACCATGAGTGAGGAGCCCTGCCCCGGTAGCTCCGCGCCCTTAGTCCTTTCTACCACTTTGATTTTGCACCACAACAGAGAATCAACTGTCTGGAATAGTGTCAGGCAGCTGTTTCCATGATTCTTAGCAAAATGCTTTATAAAATGTATAGGTCATGTCTTCTCATCTTTTTAGTCTTCTTTTTTCTGAATTATCTGCATTTATAATACATTGCATACTATAAAGACCATTTAGCTCAAGCAGAATTCATTCAAATCAGGTACAGGCCCTTCAAAGTAGTTTTTTTTTTGGTTTGCCATTATGCTGTTTTCTGATCTGTTCTAATGTTGTTTCCGCATGTTTAACGCACAAGTCCTGCATATTTAGGCTGAGTATTTCTCTCAAAAAGAAAACACTCTGTTCAACTAAAGATAAAAGGAGCTGTTAAGGTGAAAACTACCACTATGTGACATCGCAAGGTGGAACATAGAGTATTTTAAGCTTTGAAGATGTAGACAGACTACTAAAACACGTGTGAATGATACAAAACAGAACTCCAGGTATGTTTTTGAGGCGGTAACAACATTATAACACGGCTTAAAACTCACAAGAATACATTTTGTATGATATAGGACCTTGATGTTTTTGGTAAAGCTTTATCACATTTGTATAACTTGACAATATTGTGAGTTTGCGTTGACAGATCGCTAAAAGCCTAGACCCTCACATGTTTTTACTGGGCTATATAACGCCAAATGAAAACGCATGTGTTTGAGTGATAATATTTGTGTATCTCATCATGTTTACCAGTGAGCACTGTTATGTTATGGACATGTGAACCACAGAGGGGGGGAGTCGGGGGAGCGCCAACCGTCTCCAGAGTTTTAAAAATAGGTCGCTCTGATCCTCCGCGTGTGAAGATAGAAGACTCACAGCCAAAACATGTAGTCAGAGCTTCATAAAAACAACTTCAGCTTACATTATAAAGGGTCTTCACCACAGAAAAACATGCCAAAGTGTTTAGAATGTGGAGAGAAGTCTGGGGCAACATGGTGCTGTCTGAACTAGAATATTGTAAGACTTGGAATCTTCATCAAACATCTGTGACTTTAAGAGAGGGTATTACAGTTCTGTGGGGAATTTTTTGCTAACACATTACATATTTCGGTCACCATGTTACCAAGAAGTATTTTTTTTTTGTTTGAAAAGTGACAACACAATTGCCATGGATCCCATTAATGACACTCCTGCACATTTTAACAGTTTTGTGAAGTTGTAGTGTATTGTTTTGTATCGTGCTTTTGTATATTTACTGACTGAGTTTTGTACAGGGTTGTGCTGCAAATTGTAAGGAGGGTCGAATAGGGCCTGGAATAGATCGCTAGATTACTCAAACATGCATGGATGACATGTAAAACCTGGAACACATATTTTTGCTTTGCCTGGAATGTTTCACAGTATGGCATTAATTCATACTGTCCAGTGATACCACCAGGCTACGTTACAGGTCAGATCTGTAGATAGGCAATCCCAATCACATGCATATTTTCAAGTTGTTTTTTTTATTTTTATTTTTTTTTGACTATTATGCAAGACAGATAAGAGACAAGCAGGAGAGGGGCCTTGCCTGGAAAGTTCCACAGTATAAAAATTATCAAATTAAGCCATATTACAAGTCAGATCTGTGGGAAGGCGAACCTACTCACAGTAAGAATGCACAACACAAGATATGTTTGAGCATTAAAAAAAGGCAATTGTAACTGAAATACAAATGTGATAGGTGAAAGTCATACTGAGGAACAAAACAACAGATCGCCATGGAGACAAGACAGAACCAGAAAAGTTACATAGAGTTGCTTTACGTAATCTGTCAATTCAGAATACCCAAATTCTTATGTACTTAATTATTGTGCGTCTCCAGTCCTCCAAAAGTGCCCATCTCCATCTGGCTCTGAACGTCACTCAGGTCCGCAGATCTGACGCGGCCGCTGTGATCCGCCCGCGCCAACTGTTAGCTCCAGTTGTAGCAGCTCATATAAAAGCCATTAAAGCAAATGAAGGGCTGGTGAGCATGGTGAAAAGCCCCGGACTCAGCGCTTCTGCCGGCCAATAGGAGGCGGCGGCGGGTCGTAAAGTACCGGGATGCCTCTGTGTCCGTAATGTGTGCTATTCTGACAATGGCTGCACATCGCTCCACTGCATCAGATCCACTCATGCAGGATCATTAAAAGGCAATTTCTGTATTTTAGAACTGACGCATAGGCTAATATTTTGGCCTAAAACTACAAGGGAATGTATTTAATAAGAGGTGAGGGGTTCAAGAGACAAGTCCCCAATGAAAACGCATGAATTGCAATTATTGCTGTTTTTCAATTCAAGAGCCGCTTATCAGACTATATAGAAACTTCAGGTCCAAGGAACAAGTCGGGTTCACGCCTAGAACATGTTGGGAAGCAGTGCAATACAATCTAATTTATTTTATTGCAATTTGTAGGCTAAAAAGAACTAAAAGGTTAATTTTGAAATTAAAACCTACCTCAACCTACTGCACCACCATCTTCGCCTCGAAAGTCTGTATTTTTATTACCACTCCCTCCGTCACACCACAAGCCAGATTCAGAGTGAACTGTTCAGTCAGATTTGTTTATTTCAGTGGCAGGTATGGAACAAAGGAGCGTATAGACTCTTTAAAAATGTGTAAACAAAAAGATTCTAGAGCTGGAGGCAAAAGTGAAGCAAACCTTAATGTGATTTTAACGGGGAAACTTAGATTAACTTCAGAATATCACAAAATATGAAAATTCCTGAGTAATTTGACAAATGAAAACCACGTAGATACATGTGAGTGATGTAAGAGCCCAGTTTAAAAACATTTACAATTGTGTTTTATATTATTTGTTAAGAGATTATAATAGACACTAAGCATTTTTGACGAAAGAAATCCAGATTTTTGAGGTTTTACTGGACAAATCCTTAAAGAAAAGTTGAACCCATTAGAGTTTTTCACTTCATTTTCAGTTATATTTCATATTTCATTATAAATTACACTTTTTGTGAAGCTCAAATGCAATTTTGAGATTACAAATTAGCATTGTATTGTAGTTTTTTTTTGTTTGTTTTTTTCCATCATTTTTAACAGAGACGCAAATTGACAAATATGTGTACCTTGGAAATTCAAAATGGTTCTTTATTTTTTGTTATTATTACATAAAACCATTTGCATTTAGATGTTAATCAGTTTATCATTGAAATTATATCATGTCAGCTTCACTTTGCCTCCAGTTTCCAGAATTTTTAACATTGTGATGACACAGGATTTTAAAGGGTCACACATCATTTTGAACAAAATAAAACTTCTCTCACCTCAGATTAACAGAGTCTGGTGTTTTTCTCATTTATTCTGCAAAAATCTGCAATGTTTTTTTTCAGTCCCGTTTTTTTTTTTTTTTTTTCCTTTCTGTTGTTCTCGCAAGCCGCCATATTTGTTTTGATACAGATGGCCCATGCTTATCCCTGATAGGCTAATCCACCCGTCACTCACGCCCCTCTGAAAGTTGGAGAAGCGTACTCTGGATCCTAAACAACCACAAACTCAATCTAGAATATTCATTACTTGCTCTTACTCAAGTTGGCCAAAGACTGACAAAAACACTTACGAAATTTGCCTTATGAAAACAAAATGAGTGTTTTTTATGCGCCGTCCTCTGTTCCACTTCAGATCGGACTGCGCTGATTAAGCAGTGTCTGGTCCCTGCCACACTCTGCCAGGAACTTTGCTTTTAAATTGTGCAATTAATGATCTGGCATGCTTCTCCCTGGCTCCAGTCTCACTCTAGTCCCAAACCGGGGCCTCTCTCGCAGTGCACAAAACACACACCGTTTGTGGGCTACAGTCACCCGGGCCTCCCCTTCCCCATCCTCCTCCTTCTCTACACTTCCACCCACTTCTCTGCAAATGCTAGCCCCAGTCGATGCCCCTTCTCTGGGTAAACACGGGTGGTCCGAGGGGGGTCTCTGGGGCTACATTGATTCACGGTGTTCGGTCCAAGTCAAATCAGGAGATAATTCACTGTTTGTTTGTGGAGTCTGCAGATGCACACAATTATGAGGAGAGGGTGATCGTGATCCAAGACCACAGCTGAGCAGAGCGAGCACTGGGCTCTTTGGATCTTTGGCTCACAACATAGACCTGTTTTCAGTGTCTAGGCTGAGGCAATACTGATCAAAGTATTCAGTACTCATCAGTATATTTTAGATTATCTAGAAATAATTATATTTTAATTTCAATCCATCAGAAATGTCTTGTTTGAGGTTTAAAGGGCCCATATTACACCATTCTCTGATCTGTTCTAATGTTGTTTCCTCGTCACAAACAAACCTGGAGTTGTGTTTTGTTTCACTCACACATGTTTAACACACAAACCCTGCAGATTTAGGCTGAGTTCTTCTCTCAAACTGAAATCACTGTTCCACTTTTTTTTGCTCCACTGTTTTTAAACTCTATACACCTTCACTAGAATCATGTGGATAATGTCAGCCCTGGAATTGCCTTGAAAACTACCACTTCATGACATCACAAGGTACAAACATAGGACTTTTAAGTATCAAATAAATAATAACTAGACTGTGAAATCAAACACTTAAATGCAGAAATGTAATCTTATGCTACTGTAGAAAAGTGAGTAAGTTTTTATTTATATAGACATATGTCACAAAGACACTTTACAGATCATTATTCATTCACTCCATACCAGGTGGTGGTAAGTTACTATTGTAGCCACAGCTGCCCTGGGGCAGACTGACAGAAGCGAGGCTGCCAATCTGTGCCATCAGCCCCCCTCCGACCACCACCAACACTCCACACTCCACTTTCATACTAGGCAATGTGGGTGAAGTGCATTGCTTAAGGACACAACGACAGTTTTTGTGACTGGCGCCCCCCTGTGGCACCTTTATACTTTAATTTTCTAACAGGTATCCACACTTCAAACTCCTCCCCTGCAGTGAGGCGTAAACTGTAATCAGGGCAGTCCTGAGTGATGTCACATAGTACCTGAAATTACAGCGCACACACACACACACACACACACACACACACACACACACACACACACACACACACACACACACTGTTTTGACCACAAAGCTGCAAATATACCTAGCTTGCATTAAAATTGCCCCATAAAATAACTAGGAACAGTAGCTAATGCGATTAAACCCCATATACAACAACACAGCGGATTAAGCGTTTCTTTCCACTTGACCAAAATGAATTGTTTTTCTCCTGACGTGTATTTCGTGCAGCTCTCGTGCACAGAGCCTGCCCACGCTGGCTGCAGGTCCACACTTCAAACCTGTTTCATTTAATCAGCTCTTATTGCAGAAGTAGAGTCCTTGTGTTTGTGAGTCATTGGCCCTGAGTGGATTTGTGGATTTCAAGATGGGCTGACTCATGCTTTCTGCTCGCTTCAGAATGATGCATTTCTCTGCAGCCATGTTTGTGTTTGCATTCACAATATTCACCCAGGACCAGTGGAACTCATCTGCACAAAGGCACTGGGACAAAACACAACAGATGTTACTCTTACACTGCAAAAATGTTTGAAATGTTCAAGAGGTACACAAAGTTAGAGTCAGAAAAAAGCAGTTTGTACAAGTGTTTTCCAAGTATTTTGCAAATTCTATTTTTTTTCTTTTCTTTATTGTTTTTTAGATTATAATGCCTATTTTTTTTTTTTTTTTTTCCCTTTTCTTACTGATGTGAAACTTGTCACAATCACAGTCTTACACAGTCTTTAATAATATCTCATGTTAAAAGGTGCTTGATTTAAGTCGTTTTGTTTTGATTTTTGATTTTGAGTCAGTCTTAAAGATGCAGTATGTATGTACTATGGTTTCTCTGTCTGGAATGTTCCACAGTATGACCTTTCTATCTTCATGGAGACCAAACTGGACCAAGTTACAGGTCAGATCTGCTAAGAGGCGACCCCACTTACAGTCAGAATGTTTTTTTTCTACATATTTTTGAGCTATAAAACCACCTGTAACTGAATAAATGTAAAGTAGAGCTGTTTAATGTCATACTGTGGAACATTCCAGGCAGATCAATGACATATCCATAGAAACAAGCAGGTGACGGACCCCCAACCAAAAACACAGTGCACCTTTCAGATAATATATTTGCAGTGTATTTATTTATTTATTTCTATTTTTTATACATTGGAAAAAGTGTCAAAGAGGACGTGCCTTATTTCAGTTGTAATTTCCTCCCCCTATTTCCATCACATTTGCAGAGAAGCAGCGTTTACACAAGTGAAAATACTTCTAGTCAAAGCCATTCACATTAATAAACATAATTCCGATTCCATTTAAAGCCTAATTACCCATTAAATTGTATTGTAAAGAGCAGACAAAAAAGCGACAAAAACGAAACGGCTACACGCTGTCTTTATCTAATCATCCAACATTTTATAGATTGTAAAGTTGTAAGAAAGTGCCACGTGAGGCACTATATGAAGCGTTGAGCTGAGAGCTGACCGGCGGTGCTTTTGTGGTCCACCGTGTTTTACTTTTCGGACTGAAAAAGCTGTTCTAAAGCTGCGTTAGTGATCAGAAATGTATGCATGTGAATACTAGTGATGGACCAAAGAGTTTTATACCGCGATCAGTGAGAATTCCAATGTCTAACTGGCGTACGTTAATACTGCAAAACGCACAAGTAGTTCCAGCAACAGCCAAATCACCATTCTATATCACTGCTCTGTGGCCATGCTATGACATCACCATAGCAACGGGTAAACAAATGCTCAGCTGCCGTGGGTAGAATGTGGTAACTAGCATCATTTAAAACGGTGAAATAACAGATATTTTGGACGTTTACAGACAGGAAACAGACTTTTCACATTCACAAGTGACACATTTCAGTTTGTAGCCGTGGTTTAAGCTCATTATACAACTTTTAGCTGTGCGTTCTGCAGTTTTAACGTACTGCTCCTCGTTGTTTAATGCTTTTACATATCACTGCTCTGCTGCCATTGCCATGACATCACCATAGCAACGGCTAAACACATCCTCAACTGCTCTGAATAGAATGTAGGGACTATTTTCATTTAAAGCACTGAAATAACAAATAATTGAGACATTTACAGACAGTGGACAAGCATTTTAGATTCACAGGTGAGACATTTCAGTTTGTGGCCGTGGTATACGACTCTGCGGCGCTCTTTAAAACTGCATAAAGCACGGCTCCTCGTTGTTTAATGCTTAATTAAATAGCTGGGAACTATAAATGAATGTCACCTTTCATGGTATGCCCTAGTTTTAAAGGCGCTGTACCTAATTTATTGTCTTTAAATGTGAAAAAATCAGTTTGCAGTGGTCCAAAGTTATTCCTCACTTACCATATGTGAGAAAATAGCATACAGTATAGACCTTTAGTATCACCTGGACTGGTTTAACACCGGGGCCAGCTTAGATAATAGTTTCAATAATTCACCAGCGTGCTTTGAAATGCATGAAAAGTTCAAGAGGGAAATGGTAGAAGTTGCCATGACGATTCATATTTGCACATGTATTTTTAATGGGGCTGTGTAAAGAGCCGGGCTTTGGGAAACTCTCTCATTTCGGCGCAGTTTGTTTCATGTGGAAAGCGTCCGGGCCAGCTGGGATTTTATGTGCACTCCCGATACATGAAAAAGTTGCTAAATTGCAGAAAAACATATCCAGAATTATGAGTTTCCCCCCTCTTTTTCCTCCTCCTCTTTCTTCTCCTCCTCTTCCTCGGTCCCCCTCTGCAGTGTGATGTACAGCTGGATACTAAAAAACGTTTTTCTGATCGGCAAAAATGTAACTGTTAGCATTAGCGTGGTCCATTGTCTTGTGCGAATATGCTGAGGTCATCCACTATGCAGTTTGTAATTTAAAGGGGCATTGTGAAACTTTCCTGGTGGGAGATTTGTCACTTGCTGCTCTCCATGGAGATGTCTGCCTCGAATATTTCCCAGTATGGCATTAAACTAATACAACAAACAATGAGCTTATAAGCACATTTCACAACTAGTGCCAGTGCGCAAGTTTTGCCAACTTGGTAAAGCTAACAACAACTAGCATGCCAGTGAACACTTCCTGACATTAAACTAATACAACAAACATATAAATAATGTGAGAATGCAACACAAACCAGGTATTTATCCGAGGTTAAAGGAGCTATATACAATTTTGTAAACCGAAATATAAATAAACTGATAAAATAAATGATAATGATAAATTAATAAACAAATTCATTTATTCATTTATTCAAATGAATAAATGAATAAATGATAAAATAAATGACAAAAAAATATATAATAACACCACTATGAGCTACATCTATTTGTATTTGTTTTTGGGTTTTTTTGTTTGTTTTTTTAATTCATTTGTGAACCAGGAAGAGCACTGATAGCATCCTGGTTGTTGTTAACATTATGACGGCGTAACTCCACTCTGATCTTTACAAGTTGTGAAAAGCCCTTACAAATGTATTGGTGAGTTAGAAATAACTTTGGATCACTGCAAACTCTTTCAAATAGGCTGATTTTATTTTATTGTATTTATTTATTTATTTATTTTCACATTTTTAAGATTGTAAAAATTAGATACAGTGCGTGCAAGACAAATTAAATTTCTCCTTTTGCTAAGTGCGTGCAAGATTCACTTTATTGTATTGTACTAATATTTGGAGTTAAAAATAAGTATTGGAGTTATATTTTACAAACTGGCAACCCACTAAAAAGCACCTCCAGAATGTGTTTACATGTTCTTCTAAAGGTGCACTGTGTCACCTGCTTGTTTCTATGGAGATAGAACTGCTCTGCCTGGAATTTTCCACAGTATGACATTAAACAGCTCTACTTTACAGTTATTCAATTACAGGTGGTTTTATAGCTCAGAAATATCTAGAAAAACAGACATTCTGACTGTGAGCGGGGTCGCCTCTCCACAGATCTGACCTGTAACTTGGTCTAGTTTGGTCTCCATGAAGATAGAAAGATTAAATAAATAAATAAAGATTGTCTAACCTTAATACTGTGATGGATACTTCTGCCACCACTCCACAGTTTTATTTCATTTATATTTTACAGTTTCATTAAGTTAATTACAGTGCACATAGTCATACTGTAGTTTAATTTAATTCCTTTATTTAGACTTAAATTTTCTATTTTTTTTTTTTTTTTTTTTTTTGAGTTGCCAAAAAAAAGGAGGCATTGACAGAGACCACCTTCTCCAATCAAGGGCGGAGAGAACTTTTGAGTTTTGTTTTTGCTAATTTACTTTGCCTGGTTTGTTTATTGTGATTTTATTATCAGTGTGATTATTTTCTGTATAATAATGATTTGTCTTATTGTTACTTTGATTAAATTAGTAGTTTTAGTTTATCCTTAAGTGTAATTCCTCCCTCTTGTGTCCAGTTTTAGTTAGTCCTCCGCCATTTAAACACCTCTGTTCCTTTGTCTGATTGGGTTAGTTTTGTTCTGTTCAGTTTGGTTACGTAACCCCAGTGTGGTCCAGCTTTTAGTGAACTATTATTTGCCTAATTTGAGCTTTAGACTTAGACTTAGACAAACTTTATTGATCCACAAGGGAAACTATTTGTGCTTTTGTCTCTGCCTTTCTGTTTGGTCCACTACACAATGTTTTGCAGTGGATTTTGCAACACGTTCAAAATTCAGCAAAACTCGAGCGGGGAGTTGTTGTCCTGGTTTCAGACACGGTAGTTGGATGTTTTGCTGATTTCACTGGTGATCGTGTCCCTCTGGAGCTGCTGTGATGTGAACGCACACTTTAATCTCTGGCTCGAACACGGATCTAACGCACACTTCAGTCTCTGGCCCGGTCTCATCTCGGAGTCTGTCAGCTGCGTATGTGTTTCCTTTAATACACAAAAGCATCCAGCGCTTTGCAGACGGGAGCAGGGCCGAGACAGACACAGGGTTCAGACCTGGTTTACATCAGGAAAGGAGTTAATACCTTGGTGGTGTAATGATTAGTGACCTCGACTCACAACAAGAAGGTTCCAGGTTGGATTCCTGTATCATTTAAAGTGAAATTTGTTTGGAATTGCATGTTCTCCCTACAGTATTTGACTGCCCTGTTTCTCTACCAGTCTAAAAATTCATTGCAAAGTACGTTAATCCCCAACTACCAAATCCAAGGCAAGATTTTGCTGTATTGTTAATGCTAAATTTGAAGCATAATAATTATAACACCACAAACTGAAGAAATCTACAAGCAAAAATCGTCATGCAGTCTTTACATTGAATTTTAATGGCTTGTTTATTTTATATTTTCAGTTTTAGCAAAGGCATTAGCATTAGCTTTGATACACCATTAGCTAGCAGCTGCTTATTTGTAGCATGTAATTGCTAACGCCATGTGAGGAACAGTGTGATGCTGTAACAGGTATCCACACTTCAGACTCCACCCCTGCAGCCAGGCGTTTGTATCAGAAACACCTGCTGCAATCCTGTGTTATGTCACATAGTACTTTAAACAGCAGTGGACACTGGAGACAGCACAAGCTGAGTTTTTCACTGTTTTTGAACACACAAAAAATGCCAAAAAGACACAATATGCATCGTTTAGTAGCAAAAACCCTGATTTAGTGTTTAGTTCCATTTCACTAGCAAGGACCATGCCACAACAAGGGAATACAATAAAGATATTTATTGACGGTGGGTGGATGTAATGGCTGGGGGGAGACTCAGGGTGGGGGCTCCGTCTCCAACCCAAAATGGTCACCCAGCTGATTTGGGATAGGCTGTATAAATAGGGCTTCTGGGTAATTGAAGGCGTGGTCGAGATGAGTTGCGGTTGGCTGGCGAGGAGGTTGAGGCGTGGTCCAGCTCCTGAATCTAAGTTAATTATTTTAACTCCACTTTAAAGACTTTATTCAAATAAAGCTGGCCTTTGATTAGACCTAAAACCCTTATTTTTCAGGAATCTAACCACTCTGCCACTTTTTAGTTGTTATAATGTCATTTCCTCATCGCAAACAGACCTGGAGTTGCGTTTTGTTTCTCTCACGCAGGTTTAACACACAAACTCTGCAAATTTAGTTTCTTTTCCTCAAACAGAAAAAAAACTCCACATTGTTCCACCTTGTGATGTCATGTGGTAATACAGGAAATGCTTTACTGTGTTTTTAAACTCCACACACCTTCACAAGAATCATTTGGAACATTTCAGCCTCAGAATTTGAATGTGGATTTATTTGTTTGGAGGATAAGCCCCTTGAGCAGTCTCGAGGGGGTCCTCACTTACCAATCTCTACTGAACAAAAGGTAAAAAGGTAAAACTACCACTTTGTGACATCACAAGGTGGAACAGAGCATTTTGAGCTTTGGAGATGTAGACAGACTAATAATGGAGGATTACTCATGTGAATGAGGAGGAAACATTATAACATGGCTTAAAGGTCACAGTAGTTAATTTTGCTTAATATAGGACCTTTAATTGTAATTCATAGTCAAACAAATAAACCACATATCTGATCATGTTCCTCACACACTTCCCTGTACTTTCAGTGGGATCCTTCCAGCTTCATAAACCCGTTTTGGCAGTTATTAATAAGTCATGTTTTTATGGCGCTCTTTGGCTGGTGTACGGGGCTGCTAAAAAACAGCTTTTAACCTCTGTGTCCTGGGTCTCCTCTTTACGACATTCAAACAAGTTAGTCTCTGCAAAAACCTCTCCTTTAGCGGCAATTTTTTAATTTAAAAGTCTGCGCCAACTGCTCGTGGTTTTAATGTTTCAGAAATCTTAACATGAAATCTCCCAGTGGCTGCGTTTTGTGTGTTTTACGGGCCTCTCTCTTTGAGTAAAGTCAATCTTGGATCTGTCTCCACGGTCCTCGGAGGATCTTTGAGCAGACGGAGTTGGATAAATTGTCTAATAATGTTTGATTTAATTGCAGCAGAAGTTCACTTGTGGCATTTGGAAATTAGCAGGATGTGAGGAGAGTCCCGTGTGTCCGAGCAGCTACAGAAAAACAATATTGGACGTTTTAGTCATGAGGAATATACTGAATCCATTTAACAACTAATAGCTTAATATGAGTTTTTCATGAAGTTTGGTGTTTCTCTTCAATATGGATTTTGTTTAGTTAGTACATGAGTGGGAGACCAAAGGGAATACCAGTTGGTGCAATGGGGTGGCAGTGGCCCTAGCGTATACCGCTGTTGTGTCCTTAGGCAAAACACTTCACCCACTACGCCTCCAGAGGGATGTAGGATGGAAATTAGTCAATACAGCTACATGTTTAGTGTATGTACTGTATCATTAGTGAATGTTAGCTCAAGATGTGTTATTTTTGAGGCGTTTATTTGTAAAAGGGAGATTAAACTTAATAGGCTTTATTCACGTTTACCAGAAAACGTTCGGAAACATGCGAATGGTGACTTCCGGTGTAGTTCCCGACACTGGGCATGTGATGAAACCGTGGATTCAGCAACAGCGTCTCCACAACCTGCCAAAGCTTTCCACGGTTTTCCAATTAGAGACGGGACTCTAATCGGATCGCACTTACAGACAGCTGGTTTTAACTTTTGATTTTTAGACAAATTATAACAAACAAATTAATAGGCAATTTATAAAAGGAAAAACGAAAGAATACGACGACATCTAGATGAAGAAAACCGGGCCATTTGCTCAGTTTTCCCAGATTTTGTCAAAAGATGATGGCTACAGAACAACCTACCATCCAGTGTGTACTGTAAGTGGAGTAGCCAAGTAAAAGTACTCAAGTAAAAGTAGCCTACTGTTATTTCACAACTGAAGTACTCATGTACAAGTACAAAAAAAGTGGTCCTAGAAAAGTATTTGAGAAAACTACTACAGATCTGAGTATGAGGCTGAGAAAGGGAAAAGAGGAGGATGTTTTTGGTTAATCCACGAAGATGTAGAAGTGGAGAAGCCAAAAATAGTACTCAAGTAAAAGTACTGTAGTTTCATAATACTCAAGTAGTACAAATATGAAGTAGTGGTCCAAGTATTTGATAGAACTGCAGCTCAAGTAAGGGTAACTGGATATAGCATTTGATTTATAATTTAAAGTTATTGTTATTTGATGAAAATATTTGACAAAAAGATGGTGTTTTTAGAGGATTAACTACAAAAAACTAAAACAAAAACATAATTATTTGAAGGAGCGGTGCAAGATAGGCATGTTCAAATCATTTCATATTGTCAAGTTTTTGTCACTTGTAGATTTACAGTGGAAATATTAACCAAAAGTTTAAAGAGCACCAAAAGAACCGAACAAACCAAAAGAGTACTGTTACACTGTACAATATATAACTCAAGTAGGAGTAAAAGAGTGGGTTAGGCTTGTCGGAAAACTACTCCATGAAGTGCAGTTTTATTTAATCAGTTCTGATACAGTTGCTCTGGCTGTGCTTCCAATGTTTAGATCTGGGAATATGGATGAAAAGCAGAAAGCTCAACTTGCTTTTTTACACTAATTATTATATATTAAAACTCATAAAAACATTTTTGACTACATAGGCTTGTGACGGCACTGTTCCCCAACTTTACTCTGCACAAAATGATAAATTGTCCTTTTAAATCATCCCCATATGTCTTGTGTCTCTGGTCTGGACAGCTGTGAGTGGTGGTGTCCCCGTGGAGGACCCTGGGGTGCAGAGAGTAGCCCAAACAGCAGGCTTGGGTGCTCTGCCAGTGGGCTGTACCAGTGTTACCTCTGCCCACTCTCTATGCCCCCATAGTGGCAGTTTATGGATCTGACCGTTTATATTGGTACGAGGGAAGAGGAAGAGGGGGTGATGAAGAAAGGGCAGATGAAGAGGGGGCAGATGAAGAGAGGGTAGAGGAAGAGAGGCAGAGGAACAGAGGACAGAGGAAGAGAGGCAGATGAAGATGGGGTGATGATGAGAGAGCAGATGAAGAGAGGGCAGAGGAAAAGGGGGCAGATGAAGAGGGGGTGATGAAGAAAGAGTAGATAAAGAGGGGGCTGATGAAGAGGGGGCAGAGGGAAAGGGAGCAGATGAAGGGGGGTGATGAAGAGAGGGCAGATGAAGAGAGGCAGAGGAAGAAAAGGCAGATGAAGAGGGGGCAGATGAAGAGGGGCTGATGAAGAGAAGGTAGAGGAACAGGGGGCAGAGGAAGAGAGGGCAGATGAAGAGGGGGTGATGAAGAGAGGGCAGATGAGGATGGGGCAGAGGAAGAAGCAGCAGACGGCGATGAGGAGATGAAGAGGAGGACGCGTGGATGTAAACGTGCACCTGTCTCTCCGGTTGCTCCCGGCGACGCTCCGTACCTGACACAGAGGGGGACAGAGCCGAGCCGTGATTAATGAATGGGATTAGTGCCATGTTACAGACACAGAACACTTAGGCTCCAGTGTGGGACATGGGAACTTCTACGGTATGGAAGAAGTTAATAAAAGAATCCACTTACATACACACTCAATGATTTCAGCAAACTCTCTTATTCAAGTGTATCTCTTAAACTGGGGATTGACCGAAGATAATAATTTGTATTGTATTGTGCATATAAAGAAGTGAATTAAGGATTGGAAAAGCCGCTTGGATGAGCTGTGAAACCTTTTGTCCAGTTGATTTTTTTCTTTTGCTTTTTTTCTAGATTAACCAAAAACCAAAACACCTCCTCTTTTACTCTCCCCTCTTCTTTTCCACTCCACTCCACCTCTCTGAATCTCATACTCGGATCCGTATCAGAGCTGGCCCGTGTGCAGTGACCAGTACACAGGGTCAGGGGAGGGTGCCCCGGTCTTCTCCTCCGTTCCGCCGAAGATGCCCCCTCCGCCCTGACCCCAGGGCTGTTGTCTCACCGCGGGGGCATTTCAGAGGCTGTCAGGCTTCATGAAATATGGAGCTCGGATACCTGCTCCAAACATTCCGATAAATCCCACTCACTCCGGGGCTGCCTCTCATAAATCACCACTTTGGGGAGAGCCGAATGACAGCTATTAAAATAATGAATAGGGTGATTAATTTTTCACATTAAAGATGAAATGCAGTGAGAGGCGGTGTTGGGTTTGTGAGCGGCCGTTAGCGTTTAAGATTATTTTTAGGGCTCCTCACCGCCCCCCCTCTTTGTCACTGTCAGCAAGATTTTTTTATGAACCAAAGTTTTAACGCCACTCAAAAATTTGCCTTGTTGTTGGGGGTTTCTGCGCTGAGCAGTCAGTTTGTGTGTGCACTGAGGGTGGGTATGCGTATGGGACTTTTTTCGATGCTGCTGGGGTAATGTTGGTGTGGAATTATCACATCTCCATTAGTGATGGGACTTTCGGCTCTTTTATGGGATCCAAATCTTTTAAATTTGTTTTTTTTTTTTTTTTTTTTTTTTAAATGAGAGAGAAACGGCCAAGACTCAAATTTGTTTAAAATGGTTCAAACTCAAAATGATGCATGATCTAAATAAAACATTGCACGACAATAGTTAGAATTTAAAAGCGAATTGTTATTATGAAACCATGTTTTTTGTGCTTAAGGCTCTCACTCGTGTTGACTCCTATGCTTCTGTGCACATTTTTGTGTTGAATTATTATTATTATTATTATTATTATTATTATTATTATTATTATTATTATGAAATCTGGTTCAGTTCACATTAATTCAAACGAACTCACTCATTCATGAATGTCACATCACTAATCTCCATGGAGTTGTGCAGGTGCTGGACCTTCCATCAGAAACACTGAGTGCACCTTTAGTTGTATTAGATTTTGGGAGTATAAAACATGAACAAAAGGTGTAATATGAACTAGAATATAAACATGTGTGAGAGTGCACAAACTTAAACAGAGACACTTACGAGTGTAAGTGTTTGCAGATTGTCCAGTCAAATGAAGCTCAATCAGACTAGCAATCATAGGGGCGAATTTGGAGCTGAGTTCCATATTAGGAATAGGAATTTATTTATGGACAAAATGCTGAAATAAAAATACCAGGATCATGCAGGGCGGGTTAATACGGACATTTAAAAGGGGGGGACGTTTTCTCAATACAAAGTGAGCTGGAGTTGGAGTTGATGGAGCTGGAAGAGTGCCCATACTCACTTTCTATTTGAAGCACAGTGACTAGCGGGTTAGCTTTGTCCATTTATATATATATATATATATATATATATATATATATATATATATATATATATATATATATATATAGTCTTTGATTGTAATACAGTTATGGAAAAAGTTCACTAAGTATCAAGTTTATTTATTCTAGACATTATAAAAAGTAGTAAATTATATGTTTACACAAAAAGATTGACGTATTGACAAACTCATAGCCTAAAGACACAAAATGTTCAAAACGTAGGAGGAAGCAGAGTTGAGTTTACAGAGTTTTACCTGAGAACTGCCTTATACAAACCTCAAATTAACTCCACCATAAGTCAAACCAGTGAAAACTCTCCTCTAAATTATCATTTCCTCCACGCGTGTAACTCTGAGACCTCGTGTACACCTCCGTAGTCCATCCCTCCATCGCTCCTCTGCCAGGCTGCCCCTCCTCCCCCGTTCTCCTCCTAATTTGTCTCTTGTAAAATCGCTCCGAAGAGGAATCAGGCATTGAAGTACACTGATAGCTGGAGGCAGTACAGGACCCTGTCTGGCTCTCCACGGGACACTTCCAACATCTCTGTCTTTAATTCACCGCTTCAACACCAACAGCACATACCTCTCATCCCTCTCATCCCTGCAGCCCATCACGCGCTGGACACTGGTTGTTTCTCCATATTTTTAGCTCATTTTTCTTGTCTGCTACATCTGTTCTTGCAATAGCTGATTAGCCACCTTTCTGCTCAGAAACGCATGTCGAACTAAAGGGTGCCTGAACTAAATAAGCTCGCTGGACTGGCATAAATCCTATATACTGTACACGTCAAAATGTGGCCTTTGTGTCTTTCTGTTATAAAAGTGTTGTCCATGTTCTGTAGAGAGACTTGTCCTCTGCGTTTGACCCATCCTTAAAGATGCATTGTGCAACTTTTCTAGCGCAGGGTCCGATACCTGCTTCTTTCCACTGAGATGATATTGCTTTCCCTGGAATGTTCCATGGTATAACATTAAACATACATCTAGCATTTATTCATTAGTAGAACTCAGAGTGCAAACAATTTGTTTGAGACAAAAAATATGAGGCATCAAAAATCTTTTAATGTACAAAGCATGACTAGCCTTGCCTTTTCGGCCACTTGGGGCCTTCTTCAGGGCATATAAGAATAGAAGGATGACAGATGCTTTTAAACAGACCAGCAACCAGTCACATGACAAGTCACGTTATTAATTAGACAAAGTCACAAATGTTATAATATGGCATGATATAGAAAATACCTATGTAATCTACAAGATGTGTGTATGTGACGTATGTCCACAACATCCAAAAGACAGATAAAAATACAAATACAAAGGCAATGACACATAATTTAATAAGTTACCAGTGTAAAGTAAAAAGGCACATGTTTATATTAGTATTAGAAAAAAAAAAATACTATGATTCTATTGACCCACTGAAGCACTCGTCTTCCTTTCTTTAACTGCAAGTTTTGGAGCCAATACCCCCACCAACCTGAAGATCATAGACTTAATTCCTGCTCAAACCAAGTTCTATTGTTGTGTCCCCAAGCAAGACACTTCACCCACCTTGCCTAGTATGAATGCAGCGTCTGAGTGAGTGATTGGCGGTGGCTGAAGGGGCCGATGGCGCAGATTGGCAGGCTTTCTCAGTCTACCCCATGGCAGTCGTGGACACCTCTGTTTTAGACCAGGTTTAGATCTGGTGATTCTTGGAGTGAAAGTATTTTTTCTTGGGCGATTCTTGCTGTGGAAGAATTGAGAACCCCTGGAAGCCTAACCAAAAAATGAAATAACATGCAAACTGCAGACAGGACTTCTTGAGCCTTCTTGCTGCGAGTCCAATATGCTAAGAGCGTACAGTTAGCTAGGTCCCAGGAGACAGGTGTGTTGTGGCATCTCAAATTTGCATGACGAGGTGCAGGTTGTTGTAACATGAGCCTAAATGAGGGAAGAGGAGATTAGCAGTTTAATTACAACATTAATAATCATATACAGCGTCATTGTCTGGAGATGGGAGCAGTTTTCAGCCCTCAGGAGGGTTTGAATCACCAAATTACTCTGGAACATGTGCCTATGGAATACATGTATGTGATGATTTTGATGATGTGATAACATGTGATTTATATGTTTACCTCAGCGTTGTTACAGTGGAAATGGCCCTATTCATTTGTATACATGGGTTTGATGTGTAAAGACAGTGAAAGTCAGTTACAGCACCTTTAATTTCAAAATGATGATAAAATGATGAAAAATTAGGACTGTTGCCATAGCAATTGAAAATTTTAAACAAAACAATATACCTTTTGAATGGTGAAAAGTCATCAAAATGTTACTGATAACAGGAAGCTGAAACTCGTGAACTGTCAAACTGACTTTAATATTCAAACAATTTTATATGATTTCAATGCTGCTTTTCTTGTCTTTTACTAAATTAAAATTAAAATTACAGGTGCACTATATAACGTTTTGGTGGAGGGGTCCGTCACCTGCTTATTTCTATGGATATGTCATTGATCTGCCTGGAATGTTCCACAGTGTGACATTAAACAGCTCTACTTTACATTTATTCAATTACAGGTGGTTTAATAGCTCAGAAATATCTAGAAAAACAGGCATTCTGACTGTGAGCGGGGTCGCCTCTCCGCAGATCTGACCTGTAACTAGGTCCGGTTTGGTTTCCATGAAAATACAAAGGTTTAATACCATACTGTGAAACATTCCAGACAAAGCAGTAACGTCTCCATGAAGAAAAGCATTTGATGGAGCCTCCACCAAAAAAGTTACACAATGCAGCTTTAAAATGTAAATCACCTGTCTGTCACTTTAGCAAACATACGCATGCAAATGACGCACCTCCTGCTTCACATAGAGTAAAGTTGCTCTATTAGTATAATTAGATGCAGACAACAGATACCACTCATTCTTGACCCTGAGCTGCCTCTGCAAAGCAGATTTTACTTAAAGGTTTATTGTGTAACTTTTCTGATGGAGGGTCTGTCAAATGCTTTTCTCCATGGAGATGTTATTGCTTTGTCTGGAATGTTTCACAGTATGGTATTAAACCTTTCTATCTTCATGGACACCAAAGCAAAAATTAGAAAAAATTTAATTAAAACACCTTTCTGTCACAATAGCAAAGACTAGCATGCTAATGGCACATTTCCCGTATAATGCTCTATAATTAGATGCAGGCAGTAGAAATCACTCTTGTTTTTGACCCGGTGAGCTTCAGAATATGCACTGGGGCAAAACAGATTTGATTTAATTAGGCCTACATGAAAAAAAAAAAAAAAAAAGAGCCCATTAAAAAGGTATTATTTTATTTGTATTTTTTCCATAAACAATTTAACATAACATCACCCACATCGGAATTGTAAAACAGCATCTTATACCAACCAGTCGGCAAGGTTAGCGGATTACATAATGGTTTAGCGTGAGTATAAGCCAACAGAAGCCATTTGGCCTTCTCTGATCCATGTGAAAAACACAACAGAGCGGGGAGAGAGGAGAATAAGCCCACTGTTGCCCAATTATTTGTGAGTCTGGAGGTGCTGATGGTTTCGCGTGTCCATCTGCACCCTTCAAAGGGGTATTCAAATCCGCCTCACCGAAGCAGCAGCACCGTTTACTGGCAAAGAGAAAAAGACTTGGCTGGAAAATGTTAGCTCGGAGCGGAGAGAAGCCCGTCCAGGTGAGCTTATTTACAAAGTGGGGAAAAATTAAACAGCTCCTCTGGCGTCTTTTGGACTTTTATTTATTTAATCGTTTTGTTTTGGGGGGGTATTTGAGCTTGTCATCTGAGACATAGCGCGACGCCTGCCCACTCCTCCTTCATGTTCCTCCAAGCTCCTTTTCCACTAATGATATCAAGTGGAAAAAAAAGAAAAAAAAAAGAAAAAAAAAAACAAAACAAAAATGGCCGCCTCCTGTGTACGAGTATCCCAGCACCTCCCATTAGCTGCAGAGTTTCCGTTTATTCTGATGAGAGGGCAAAAGTTATTTTGGCACAAATAAAACATTTATACAAGTAATACATAATTGAAAAAAAAAGAAAAGGTCAAATTTGGTCCGTCTGTTTCCAGAGCGACACATAATATTATGGACTCAGCCTCAGTGGAAACAAAATAAGAAACTATTCATAAGTTTTAGCTCATTGTTATCTGTGACATTTTGAGGACTTTTTCCATTCAAAAGATATCATGATTTGTTTTAAATTGTTAATCGCTACGGAAACGGTCCCAACTTTTCACCAGTCTGGCGGTTGCCTATGGGTCATTTTACTTTTTGTCAAGTAAGTAAGTAAGTAAGTGGTGTCATATTTGTTCACAGCTGAAGATTTGGAGGTTAAATTACATTTTCAATTCATGACATTTGCCACGTTTACATAGAGTTTTAATTCTGATTAAGTTAATTCCAAATAAAAGTTAATTAAAAAGACCATCTAAACACTTAATTCCTAATGAAAATGATTTATTATTGATTATATGATTTATAATTCCGCATTACGTGGGTGGTTTATTCTGATTTTAATAATAATTAATTTATTCCTCTATCAAGTTAAAGTTTATTCTGCTTAAAATAATTCTGGTCATTCGGCACATGCTCGTTGGGTCGACCTTCTGACGCGATGACGCACTGCGGGATGGCGGCCCGAAGCAAATGTTGGTCTCGAACCGAAACGATTATTTTAATAAGTGCACTGGAAGAACTACAAATAATGAAAAGAGTGGATGGCAGAAAACATAAAAACACTAACCAAACCGAGATGACAAAAAGCCGGTAGCAGCTGAAGTGTGTATTTTCTTCTGGTCGACGTAAATACGTTTGTGTCCCTGTCCAATCAGAACCCTTCTCGACCCCCAGATGTTGAGCGGAATTAAATAAACCCAATTTAACTTGTTATTATTATTATTCCCATGTAAACTTCTGAATTTAAAAAAAACAAAACAAAAAAAAAACAAAAAAACATGTAAATATGGCCAGTGTTTCATTGTGCAAGACACTTCACCATCTTACGAATATTCATTTATTTATTTTTATTTATTTATTGTTTTTTGTACATTTTTTTGTGTCGTTAGCGGTATTGTTGGACAGCAAAGGCACAGACTGGCTGCCACTCTTCCTTCAGTGTGCTTGGGGCAGCTGTGGCTATAGAGGAATTGTAGCATATCCAGATTTTCGCTAAAGTTAAGGCACACGTCATCGTCCCTGCAGGGAAATTTGTCCTCTGCAGTTGACACATTTTTGCCATTGGGTCAGAACCTTAGAACTAGGAGGATTCTGACCTATTGTCCAAGTTTTGGGATGTGAATAAATACTGTATAAAATCGTAAAACAATTTTGAAATTGTCGAAATACACCAACTCCTGGATACAATAACAAACTTTTCAAAATGAAGCAATGCACACAAATTAAAATAGCACCAGCCCATGAAAACGTACAGATTTCTTACCTTTTAGTATGAATCTCTAGCATGTGTTGGTACCAAGAGCCCACGCCTCCTTCATGTTCTCCTTCTCGGCTAATGATATGAAGTGGAAACAAAATGGCCGTCTCTGCTGCCCACTTACATCCCCAGCACCTCCCGTTTGAATCAATTCTGACATTTCATTTTGGCCTTATAGAAGGTAATGGTGCATTCAGAGGTTGTTACCGATAATGTCCAAATGGTATTGCTTGGTTTCATTGCCACCCGTGTTTCTCTTTTTTCCTCTCTCTCTTCCACACTGTACTTCCATGCATTTACACTGCAAAAAAAAGGATATGCTGTAAGTAGTACTAGTACTAGCAGCAAGTAGTGTAAGTTTTGATGGTTTAGATTTTTTTAGTCATAGGCATATGTTTTCTGTACATTTTGTAAAACATCTGTTCTCAAAAAAAGAAACAAAAAAAAAAACTCTTACATATTACTTTACTTTACATATTACTTTATTATTCTAACCCTTTAATTTAAGTCTAGTTCAGTTAAAAGCTTCGTTCACACACCACATCAACAGAAACTGGGACTAAACTAGACTCAGAACTTAACTTGGAGTAGAACAGGACTAAGGTAACAATGCAGTTACCCTTCGTTTAGGTTTTGTCCTGGTTTAGTCCAGGTTTAGAAGTGGTTTAGTCCTGGTGCAGACCTGGTTTAGTCCTGGACTGGTGTAGACCTGGTTTAGTCCTGGTGTAGATGTGGTTTAGTCCTGGTTTAGACCTGATTTAGTCCTGGTTAAGACGTGATTTAGTCCTGGTGTAGACTTGACTTAGTCCTGGTTTAGTCCTGGTTTAGACCTGGTTTAGTCCTGGACTGGTGTAGACCTGGTTTAGTCCTGGTGTAGACGTGGTTTAGTCCTGGTGTAGACGTGATTTAGTCCTGGTGTAGACCTGATTTAGTCCTGGTGTAGACGTGGTTTAGTCCTGGTGTAGACGTGATTTAGTCCTGGTGTAGACCTGATTTAGTCCTGGTGTAGACCTGGTTTAGTCCTGGTGTAGATGTGGTTTAGTCCTGGTGTAGACCTGGTTTAGTCCTGGTGTAGACCTGATTTAGTCTTGGTTTAGACATGATTTAGTCCTGGTTTAGACGTGATTTAGTCCTGGTGTAGACTTGACTTAGTCCTGGTTTAGTCCTGGTTTAGACCTGGTTTAGTCCCGGACTGGTGTAGACCTGGTTTAGTCCTGGTGTAGACATGATTTAGTCCTGGTGTAGACCTGATTTAGTCCTGGTGTAGACCTGGTTTAGTCCTGGTGTAGACCTGATTTAGTCTTGGTTTAGACGTGATTTAGTCCTGGTTTAGACGTGATTTAGTCCTGGTGTAGACTTGACTTAGTCCTGGTTTAGTCCTGGTTTAGACCTGGTTTAGTCCCGGACTGGTGTAGACCTGGTTTAGTCCTGGTGTAGACGTGATTTAGTCCTGGTGTAGACCTGGTTTAGTCCTGGTGTAGACGTGGTTTAGTCCTGGTGTAGACCTGATTTAGTCCTGGTGTAGACGTGGTTTAGTCCTGGTGTAGACCTGGTTTAGTCCTGGTGTAGACGTGGTTTAGTCCTGGTGTAGACCTGGTTTAGTCCTGGTGTAGACGTGGTTTAGTCCTGGTGTAGACCTGATTTAGTCCTGGTGTAGACCTGGTTTAGTCCTGGTGTAGACGTGGTTTAGTCCTGGTGTAGACCTGGTTTAGTCCTGGTGTAGACGTGGTTTAGTCCTGGTGTAGACGTGATTTAGTCCTGGTGTAGACCTGATTTAGTCCTGGTGTAGCCCTGGTTTAGTCCTGGTGTAGACGTGGTTTAGTCCTGGTGTAGTCCTGATTTAGTCCTGGTGTAGACCTGGTTTAGTCCTGGTGTAGACCTGATTTAGTCTTGGTTTAGACGTGATTTAGTCCTGGTTTAGACGTGATTTAGTCCTGGTTTAGACGTGATTTAGTCCTGGTTTAGACCTGGTTTAGTCCTGGTGTAGACGTGGTTTAGTCCTGGTGTAGACCTGATTTAGTCCTGGTGTAGACCTGATTTAGTCCTGGTGTAGACCTGGTTTAGTCCTGGTTTAGATGTGGTTTAGTCCTGGTGTAGACCTGGTTTAGTCCTGGTGTAGACCTGGTTTAGTCCTGGTGTAGACTTTATTTAGTCCTGGTGTAGACCTGGTTTAGTCTTGGGTTAGTCCTGGTTTAGTCCTGGTGTAGACTTGATTTAGTCCTGGCGTAGACCTGGTTTAGTCCTGGTCTTATCTAGGTCTGGCTTTAGGTTTAGTCCCACTGTAGCTACAGTTCTGATGTGGTGGGGGGTATTTATCACAATGTGGTGACTAAAATCTATGAACACACTCAGTTCATGGTTATCTGTCTCCTTTATGAGGACAAAAACCTGATCCTTCAGTTTCAGAGTTTTTAAGACAGTTTAGGCAAGGACAGACGAGTAGTGACTATAAGGTTAGGATCTTAAGGAAATGAGTGTAAGTAAACCAGGTCTACATCAAAACGAAACCAGTACCAAACCGTGAAGTGTGAACCAGGTCTATATCAGACACCTGTGTTTTTGCAGTGTGCGGCCTCCCCCTTTGACTCGAGCGAGAGCTGTTTTGACTTTCATTTTATTTATTTATATTTCGCTGTTAACAACTAGCCAAGGCGTGTTCGTATTTGGCCTCCTACTCCTTCGCACACCGCTCTACAAGCTCAGCCTTTTAAGTCGAGCTAGTCAATATGCTCTAGCTAATACATAATTTAGGACCTATGGGTGGTGTATCAGAAGCAGCTAAACAACACTTATTTCGCCATCGTAATCATGTTGAGCACTATCACACAGCCAGATGTCTAGGCCTGTTTTTACTGCGTCGGATTTTTTTTTTTTTTTTTCCCTCGGAGTTTATGTAAAATTCATCCTCCTTCTGTTTTATTTATTCCCCCGGTTTTCGCACGCTCAACAATTAGTCAATTCCCAATCAACAAGAGAGGAGAAATTGCTTTTAATTACTTTTGATAAATGACAAATTGCGTTGGCATGGGTCTGCTGTTTTAGTTTTTGTGTCGCCAAAGCTTAATCAGGTGCGTCTGGGGGAGGGAGGGGTTGTACGAAGAGAGTGAGGGACTGTGGGAGTGAAAGAGGGTTGGGGGGCAGAAGGAGGAGTGTGAGATGGGGAGGACAGGAAGAAAGGGGTGAGTGAAAAGAGTGGAGGAGACTGGGGAAGTGAGAGAGGATGGGAGGGGTGGTTTAGCCAGTGAAAGAGGGTGGAAGGAAGAGAGGGAGGGGACGTGGGGGAGAAAGTAGAAAAAAGGGTGAGAAGAGATGGGGCAGGTGGAGAGAAAGGGAGTAGAGAGTGTGGGAGTGAGTGAAACAATGAAAGAGAGAGTGGGAGTGATAAGGGGAGAAGAGAGGTGGGTGGAGGAGGATATGGGGGAGTGAACAGAGGGAGGATGGAGGCGGTGGAAGAGAGGTGGAGGAGGAGTGGAAGGTGCAGTAGAGGAGAGAGAGGGGAGTGAATGGGGGGAGACAGGTGGGCGGAGGAGGAGAGATGGGAGGGAGGATGGGGGAGTGAAAGGCGCAGAGGAGAGTGAATAGGGGGAGGGCAGAGGTGGAGATGGGGGAGTGAAAAGGGGAGGAAAGATGGAGGGTGGAGAGAGGTAGGTGGGGAGGAGCGAGGGAGGTGCAGCAGAGGAAAGAGAGAAGATAGAGGTGGGTGGAGGAGGAGAGAGGGAGGAGCACGGGAGGTGCAGATGAGGAGAGAGGGAGGAGAGGGGTGGAGGAGGAGAGAGGGAGGTGCAGAGGAGGAGCGAGGGAGATGCAGAGGAGGAGAGAGGGAGGTGCAGAGGGGGAGCGAGGGAGGTGCAGAGGAGGCGAGAGGGAGGTGCAGAGACGAGAAGGAGGAGAGAGGTGGGCGGAGGAGAGAGGGAGAAGTGAGGGAGGTGCAGAGGAGGAAAGAGGTGGCTGGAGGAGGAGAGAGGGAAAAGCGAGGGAGGTGCAGAGGAAGAGAGAGGGAGAAGAGTGAGGGAGATGCAGAGGAGGAGCGAGGGAGGTACAGAGGAGGACAGAGGGAGGTAGAGAGGAGGAAGAGTGAGGGAGATGCAGAGGAGAGTGGGAGGAGAGAAGTGGGTGGAGGCTAAATCAATGGCGTTTTCTCCGCGGTTCATTGGGCACTTGGTCTTGGGCCACAGCCAACAGCAGCTCAGTGTGGAGTCAGCAGAAACACAAGTAGAGTGAGTGTGTCTGTGTGTCTATGTGTGTCTGTGCCTGTGTGTGTAACTGTGTGTGTGCGTCTGTGTGGGTGTGTGTGTGTGTCTGTGTGTGTCTGTGTGTGTGTGTGTGTGTGTGTGTGGACGGAGAGACGGTCTGCACTGCAAAAACACACACATGAATTCCATTTATTATCACGTCTTGATTTGTGCTGTTGGATATTTTCACAAAACATTCCGTATTCCTCAAATGTTTGGCAGTTAAAATCTTTTATGTTAGGGCTACAAGACTTATGGAAATTGAGACCAGAGCGGAGGTTTGCTGTCACCATAGAGCTAACAGCCACTAGCATGCTAACGTGCACTTCCTGATTATTGCACAATAAAACGCTTTACAGTTAGATGCAGACAGTACTCAGCAGACTTATTTTACTACAAGAGCTGCTAGAACAAATACATGGGATAAAATCTGTACAGGCACTTTAATATTCACTAGATCTAATATTCAATAAATCCTACATACAGTTTGGTATCAGTTTTGTTTTTGCCGTAAAAAGATGGCAGATAATATGTTGTGTAATAAATATTGTGATCCGTTGTGCCAATATTGACTGTTTTCCCGCCCGGGCCTCCTCCCACGCGGCGTCCGTCAGCTCAGCCTCATGTCAACACAACACGTTTGTTTATGTCCATGGAAATACTCCACACACACAGATACAAACACACACACTCACTCACGTACGCACACATACACAGCAGATAGACACACAGCTCATGGGATTATTCACACGCTCCACGGATCACAAATCGTATAATTGTGCTCATAATATTCTCAATTGGATTTATATATGGACTGTATATAAATACTGCACATTTGTGTGGTGATACTTTGTTGATTCTGAAAGACTCTGTTTATGATGATAGTGATGAAGGTCCCGAGTAACTTTTGTCCAAATAAACCTATTATAAATATATATAAATTGTTCTATTAAATAAATAAAAGCTTGTTTGAATTCACACGATGCACCTGGGCCCTGATTCGGTCTGCAGAAGCTCGTCTGGTTCGGGTTTGTGTCAGGACATCCGCTCTCAGATGATCCGGGGTTAACTCTGGACCATAAACTAGACTTTTCTGGCTCACAGACACAAAACCTGTTTGGTTTCTTGCAGCTGTGAGTCCAGAGACCCCGGGCTGAAAACTGGAGATCACTAAAAGGTTTTGAGAAAGTAAATCCATCCAGTTGAGTTTGTTTGTCACAATACCGAGACTAAAATGTATTTCACTTACCAGAGGAAGTGTGAATGTTTATATTTTTAACCAAACATTTCTTACTGTGAGCGCGGTCGCCACTCCACTGATCTGATCCGTCACTTGGCCGGCTGACTTCGACATTTTCTGCTATACCTGTTCCTAACTCTGAATCTCCTCTTGTGTTTTTGCAGTTGTCTTGTGAGCTCCGGCTGTTCTGTGACTGACCAGCCTCAGCCCTAACCTTCACCTGTACATGGAGACTCCGAGCTGGGCAGGTAGGACCACGACACCCCCTCTTATCCTCCGCTTCTTCTATCCGCCTTTCTCTGATCTCTCCAGCACCTTCTCACGCTTTCTGCTGGTTTATTGTGGCTGTTTGATTCTGACAGTTTGAAATAGTTGATGAAATGTTCCATATTGTTGCTTTTTTAAGATGGCCTTTATTGTTGTTAATGGTTAATACTGATGGCTGAACCTTTCTATTGATACTTGGGTGTTCTGCATATATGTATGTCTATGGCGGGATGTTCAGCAGTTACCATGGTGACACAATGCGCACGTTAGCAAACATCGCCCAAAAAAGTTGTAAGCTAGTCAAGAAAAAGTACAAAATTTATTTATACCCACATTTTCAGGAGCTTGTGATCAACACGAGTGTTCATGGTCCTGTTTAGGTGTTTGATTTTCAACAAAATGGTGAGAGCGACTAACTGAAAAACTGTTGGCTAATGCTAGCTAGCTCGTGACTGTAATGCTATTTGAGAAGGACTTGTTTTAAAAGTCCAAAAGCGGCTCATCTGTTGTAGTTCCAGCAAAATCAGTTCTTTCTGGTCAGATTGTGTTAAAGCAAAGCTTCGATTAAAGTCTAACTTGAGTAACAGAGCTTCAGACAGAGCAGTGCTTCCAGTTAGCTTCACCCCCAGAGAACGTTAATGACATCAGCTGCAAAGTATCGACATCACACTGGAGCTCTATTTGTAATACAACAAAACAACACACAAAAATAATTTCTTTGCAGAGTGAGCTATAATAATACTGCATTTGCTTAGTAGAAAATTGTGAAATTGTGTCTTGGTAAGCAAAACTGATTTCAGAATTTTATTTCAAAATCATTCAAAAAAGCCATATTTCATGTTTAAATTTGACCAGACAGAACTTTTAGCGGTTGATGTTGTTCCATGCATTAATAGTTTTGGTTATTAAGCAAATGTGTGGTTGGCACGTGTTGATACGGCTGAGTGATGGAGTTTTGGCTTTCGATTAGTTCATTACTGAAAAAAGGTTGTCAGCTGAAAAAAGAAAAGAAACAACTAGATGGCACAGGCATAGAACTGTCACGATAATCACTGTACACTACGAAAACTTAAATGCAGACAAGTTAAAATGGCTTGAATTAAGAGCATGTTATGTTGATTTGAGTAAATTTCACATGGTAAGTGAAATTATCTACAAATGAACATCTTTTTGTAGTTGAAATAGGAAAACACACCTAGTTTCAGTGAAGATGAGAAAAACGACTCTTAAAGTGTAGTACGTAAAGGTGCATTGTGTAACTTTTCTGATGGAGGGTCCGTCACCTTCTTATTTCTATGGATATGTCATTGCTCTGCCTGGAATGTTCCACAGTATGACATTAAACAGCTCTACTTTACATTTATTCAATTACAGGTGGTTTTGTAGCTCAAAAGTTCTTAGAAAAACAGGGATTCTGACTGAGTGGGGTCGCCTCTCCACAGATCTGACCTGTAACTTGGTGTGGTTTGGTCTCCATGAAGACAGAAAAGGTTTAATGCCATACTGTGAAACATTCAAGACGAATCAATGACGTCTCCATGGAGAAGACATTTGACGGGCCCTCCACCAGAAAAGTTACACAATGCACCTAAAAAAAAAAGTATCCCGTTGGTAGATAACTTTACTTTACTTACTCAAGTTAAATCTTCTTCATTTGAGTAATTTGAACTTACATAGAAAGTACTTTTTGCAGAGTTTTGAATTATCCTTCCATATATGAAAGCAGGAACAGTATATTTTGGGACAAAGTATTTATCGTGTGTACAATTTCTTCGTAATAGTGGGGAAATTTTTGCCATTATGATGTAATAATGTAAGATTTTGTCACCCCTCTACATGATCCGAGTGTTTTTATTTTGCTGTTTTATCCATAAATAAATTCCTATTCCTAATATAGACCTCAGCTCCAAATTTGCCCTATAACTGCTAGCCTCTGTGAGCTTCATTTGACTGGAGCTGAACACTATGGTCAACGTCACACTCACACTTAGTCCACTTCGCTATACAGTTTGCAATATTAATCTGAATCCAATCAAAATTAGCAAACTGAAAAAGTTTCATTTTCTGAAGAACCATAATTTCCTCCTCAAACAACCAAAAATATTCAGTTTTATTCTAATTCTATAGTTAAATTCTGTACATGTTCTGAAATGTGATTCTTGTATTAGTTTGTCGGTTCATATTTCAGTCTTTTGGTTAGTTCTGGATGTGTTTAAAATGTGAAGTTTGAACAGAATCTTATTTTTATTATTTTATTTAAAGCATACGTACATTTTAAACATTTTTACATGCAAGATTATAGGTTCAAAACAATAATAACAAGACAGAAGACAAAATAATAATAATAATAATAATAATAATAATAATAATAATAATAATAATAAAGTGTAGTGTGTTTTCACCCAGTCCTAATTGCTACATTAATTAGAGAGTTTCGTGTGTGTGTGTGTGTGTGTGTGTGTGTGTGCGTGTGTGTGTGTGTGTGTGTGACTAAAACATGTTGAAGTTGAAAGGAAGAGAAAAAGTATGGGAGGGTAAGGAAATCAACAAAAAGGGAGCTGAAATAATAATAATAATAATAATAATAATAATAATAATAATAATACATCCACAGACATTTTTTTTTTTCCCCCCCATTTTTTCCCCGTAGTCTAGACTCAAAACAAGTCAAGGTAATACATCAACTCTTGCCTATTTTTGTCTGATAGAGATAAATGACAAAAATATGCTACTAAGAAGACAAGATGAATATTTTTCGTCTAGCCAAATACATTTTCAAAAGTTAAAAAATGTCCAATCAGACCCTCTTTTTCTCTCATTCTCTCTTATTCTATTGGCCTGATACATTTGGAATTTACAGATTACCATAAACCATAAGCAGAGCTGCTTTAATTTCATTTTTAATATGTTTTCCATATTTTCGAGCTACATTTTCTACATTCTGAGTGAAACTGGAAACTGAAAACGAGTGGAATGATTAAATTGTGATAAACAAAACAAAAATTTGGCAAAGCAAGTGAACTCGAGTTCTGAATAATTTGTAATGTAAATATTTTCTTTTCAGAGTGTCACTAAAGAGACAATATTAACTCACTTTTAAGAGTTAATTTGGGGGGAAAAAAAACATCTCTGTTTTGAAAATGTGTCAAAATGTATGTTTTTTAATACAGTTTACAACACATATTATTAGTATCATTAAGTGTATTTGCTGAAGTGAAACTGGAAGCTGAAAATGAGTAAAATGATCAAATTCCAATGAACAAAACAAAAAATTGACAAAGCAACTGAAATCGAGAATATTTTCTTTTCAGAGTGTCAGTATAAAGACAATATTTACCCACTTTTAAAAGTTAATTTGGAAAAAAAAACATCTCTGTTTTGAAAATGTCTCAAAATGTATGTTTTTAATACAATTTTCAACACATTATTATTAGTATGTATGTAACTGTTTGCTCAAGAAGGTAAGTGTTTGCTCAAGAAGGTATGTAATAAGATTTGTATTGCAGTAAAGCAGATTCAGCTTTTCAAACACTGCTAAACATAAGATCATGGCGCAAAAAAACACTCCTTCAGTGTTATATTTACCGCCCTTCGTATTAGTATCTTTTTATTTTTATATCTGAGTGTTTCTATTTTTATTTGTTGAGTCTTCTCTTGTAATCTCTTACATAAGATGCAGTGTAAACCAGAGGTGCTCCAACACTTAAAGACTCTGACAAAAGAGGGCAGTCATAGTCTAGTTTTCCTCCTCTCTCTCCTCTTCCTCTCCTCCTCCTCCTCCTCCTCCTCTGCTCTCTGGGCTCATAAACATATGCTGTGGTAAGGCTCTGCATACTACGGCTTCCTATGCACTTCCTATACCTCCTAACTCCTAGCTCCTGTCTCCTCCGTCCTTCTTTCCTCTTGAATTGTCGTGGTTTCATCTCTTACTCCTCCCACGTGTCTCATTTCAAAGCGTGATCTGATACACACTGCAAAAACAACATTTACATTAGGGATTTTAATTCAGACATAATAGTTCTTTCTGTTGACTATTTTGCATTCATTTGCTACATTAGATTTTACAAAGCAGATCTGATTGGTTGCAATATGTTTTTGTCTTTTTTCAAGCTAAATTACAAACATTTTGAGTAAGAAGAAGATACACTGCTTCACTTTGCTGGGTCCATGTTCTGGTCTCCATAGAGATGTTATTTATTTGTCTGGAAGGTTCCATAATATGACATTAAACATATTCTTCTAGTGCATTTCATTACAAGGGTTGTAAAAAAACAACAAAAAAAAACAACAACAACAACAACATGCACTCCCGCCTCACAGCAAGAAGGTCCTGGGTTCGATTCTGCGGCGGTGTGGGGCCTTTCTATGTGGAGTTTGCGGTGTAGGTTTCCTCTTCCTCTTAATCTCAGTGGGACTATCCTGGTGAAATAAAGATCAATAAAATCAAATAAAATGATGAGATTGCATTCAGACGCCAATGGTGAAATGTTGCTTGAATGGAAATATAATGATACCAGTAAAAACAAGTCTAGATCAGCAAATAAACCAAAATTTGTCAAGTTTTTTTCAAATAAAAATTCTGAAATTAAGTCATTTTAGTCTTCTAATAGCATTGCCTTTATCTTATTACGTGATATGCAAAAAAGTTACATATTGTGCCTTTAAATTCAGACGCCAAATCAGACGCCATTGTTGCTTGAACGGAAATATATTAATACCAGTAAAAACAAGTCTATCCAAACTAGATCAGCAAATACACCAAAAACTGCCCAGTTTTTTCAAATTAAAATTCTGAATTCAAGTCATTTTAGTCTCCTATATCATTCACAGTGTATCCAGTACTTATATATGAGTGAGAATAGCATTGCCTTCACCTTACTGACGCAAAAAAAGTTACATAATGTCACTTGAAATTCAGACAACAATGAAATGGAAATATACTGTATAGCTACCTGTAAAAACAAGTCTGTCCAAACTAGATGAGCAAATAAGTCAAAATTTGTCCAATCTTTTCAAATAAAAATTCAGAACTCAGCTCATTTTAGTCTCTTATATTTTGTACAGTGCATCCAGTACGTATATGTGTGTGTATGTGTATATATATATATATATATATATATATATATATATACACGAGGATAGCATTGCTTTCACCTTATTGCCTTATACGCTCGTAAACCCCCACCCTCCCCCTCTCCGCCCATACTGCGCTAATGTGTACGGGCGGAGCAGCGCTTGACTGGCCATAGACTCTTATCCATATGCCTGCTAGCGAGTGTTCGGCCTGGGTGGGTGCGCTTCCGGGACCCCTGCGCCGTGCTGGGGGCCCTCGGAGGAGCCATAGACCAGGTGGCCGCGACGATCAATGGACCCCAAGACGGCGCACTCCTCCCAGCCTCGGCGCTCTCCGGGGGGGCCGGCGGAGCTCCACCAGCGGAGAGCGGCTTTTCCATTAGGCTAATTGCAGGCTTATAGTTCTATATTATTGCGGTAATGATTGGGCTGGTCTCGGTGCGGCGGGGGGCGTGATGGGTCCCCTGTCACGCAACATTCAAACGGAGCAGAGGACCAGCGCGGAAAACTTACTTCAGGAGTTAGAGACGGAGAGCAGTTTGCAGAATGGTGAAAAGATGGGTTTAATTGTGATTTTTATTGTTATTTCAAAACAACCAAAAATATTGTCTCTATCAGGACTTATTTCATAAAAAAGCTGTAGTTTATAGACTCTGCAAACATGTTCTGAAATGTCCCTGTGAGTCAGATGCCCTTCCTGTGTCTCCATGGGGTTTTATTCTGTATAAAACAGGCTAATCTTGCAGTTTTGATCTTTACAAACATGTTCTGAAATGTCCCTGAATGTCAGATGCCCTCCCTGTGTGTCAGATGCCCCCCGTGTGCCTCCATGGGGTCTTATTCTGTGTAAAAGCTGTTAATCTTGTAGTTTAGACCTCTACAAACATGTTCAGATATGTCCCTGTGTGTCAGATGCCCTCTCCGTGTCTCAGGTGCCCTCCCTGTGTGTCAGATGCCCTCCCTGTGAGTCAGATGCCCTTCCTGTGTGTCCATGGGGTCGTATTCTGTGCAAAAGCTGCTCACCCTGTAGTTTAGATCGCTACAAACGTGTTCAAATACGTCCCTGTGTCTCCGATGCCCTCCCTGTGCCTCCATGGGGTCTTATTCTGTGTCAAAGCTGTTAATCCTATAGTTTAGACCTCTACAAACGTGCTGAAATGTCCCTGTGTGTCAGATGCCCTCCCTGCCTCTCCATATGGTCCAGAGGAGGGACAGTGAATATACGAGCAGACGCAGGAGGCCTAGAGGAAGCCCAGAGAGTAGATTAATGGCGAGCATCTGTCAGGGCAGAGTTTCTTAGTTACAAAATGCAGCGGGCGCTCGAACCAAAACAGTGCGAGAGAAGAGAGAGCGCTGAAATGTTTTGAAATAGGGCTTTAATCAACACGGCGGCTGTTTGCTCCCAACAGGTGGGACCGGGCTGATTTATGGACGAACCCGGCGCATGTGGAGCCTGTTCATTTTACAGCAGCTAAAAACTGGCAATATGGGGCTAATTTGTGGTAATTTGTCGTGGCTGCTATGGCGACCGGTTAAGAATGTTTATATAATCATGATATAATAAGAAAAATGAAAATGAGCAGAGAGCGCAGGGTTGGGCCTGTCAAACACACACTCTGCTAAATGATAATTACACTGGTGAGGTTCAGAGCAGTGTGAGCAGCTCCTGAGTGGACTGTGAGCTGTTTGGGAGAGGGCCTTTTACACACAGAGAGAGAACATAATAATACATTTTAAATGGTCTGAGGATGAGGATATTTATATGCAAAATGTAAGGATATATATACATATACATATATATACACACACACACACACACACACACACACACACACACACACACACATATATATATATATATATATATATATATATATATATATATATATATATATATATATATATATATATATATATAGTGATGGTGCACATTTATTAAATTGGAGGGGGTTTTATTGCTCAAAAATACCAAAACAGGCATTCTGACTGTGAGCGGGGTCACCTCTCCATAGATCTGATCTGTAACTTGGCCTGGTTTGGTCTCCATGAAGACAGAAAGGTTTAATGCCATACTGTGGAACATTCAAGACAAAGCAATAACATCTCCATGGAGACATACATTTGACGGACCCTCCACCAGAAAAAAAGTTACACAACATTTAATGTTAACTCCTTTTAAAATGATTAAGAAAAGAAGCAATTTTGTGGTAGATGCTGCTGGCTCACAAACATGTAAAAAACTAAATTAATTAATTAAAAGTTAAAAATCTAAAACTAAAATTGAGTAAATTATCAGTTGTAACTCCTTATCCACCTTTTGCATATTTTATTAGTGTTAACTCTCATGATCAAACTGAATTTGAAAATGTGGTGAATTTTCTCAAGAACATGTTTCAAAAAATCTGAATATTTGAAAACCAGACAATTTTTAGAAGTAAAAGTTACTTGAGCAAATGAACAATTGTAAGTCATTATTATCCACACTTGCTTATTTTTTATTATTGTTGTTAATTCTTCTGATAAAATTATTAAGAAAAACAAGGTGAATTTCCTGGGAAGTGCTTGATATATTTTGAGCATTGCTTCTAAACTGTATAACTCAAGAACAAGTAAAAGAGAAAAAGTCTAAATAATGGAGAAACTGCCAGTTTTCAGGAGCATCATTTCTTAAGATACTTTAGTAAACACACTGCCAATTCTAACTCCCCACTTTGGATATTTTGGTTGGTTGTAGCATTACTTCCAAATAATATTTCCCAAAAAAGTAAAAAAAAAAAAAACTGTACTTGTACTTGATCTGCTTTTAAAATTGACAATTGCAACTCATATCCACCTTTGCATATTCTGTTATTGTTTATTCTTATGATCAAGCTGAATTTGAAAATTTTATGAATTTTCTCAAGAATGTGTTTCAAAAAATCTGAATAATTGAAAACAGGCCAACTTTTAGAAGTAAAATTTGAAAGAAAATTGTTATCCACCTTTGCATATTTTCTTGTTGTTCTTAACTCTTCTGATAAAATGATTAGGAAGAAAAGGTGAATTTCCTGGTAAAATTTTGAGCACTGCTTTCAAATGATATGAACAAGTAAAACAAATAAAATCAAATAAAAATAACAGAAAAACTGACGACTTTTGCTAACTTTTAGAAGTACAATTCCTTACAACTCTGTACTTTGCATATTTTGGTTAGTTGTAGCTAAAATTAGAGCATTGCTTCCATATAATATCTCTGAAAATAAAGAAAGAAAGACAAAAAATTCTAAATTATTGAAAAACTGCCAACCCTTAGAGGTACAATTTCTCGATCTGCTTTTAAAATGGACAATTGTAACTTTGCCAAAGTACGTTAATTTAAAATGTTGTTTAAAAGCAACTGATCAGTGCATTATTTTTTTTATATTTTTTTTTTTATATCAAAAAACATTTATACATACAGAATTATATGGTAAACCATGATTTCCTGTGCATCAGCTGTACATACTAGAGCGAGGTCTGAACTGGTGATTGTTTGGTTAGCGGGCAAAGGTTAACCCACTGCACTACTGTCAGATAATTATACTCATCACTCCACATATTTCCATTTTAATGCATTTTCACCATGATTTGTGCATGTTTAGCTGCACATTTAATTATTTATCTGTTTTCTTATTGTGGAAATCCGTTTCGATAATAACCCCGCGCTTGTCCGGCGGCACGCGGCGGCCATGTTGGATTGCATTACCTCGCCGCGCGTACATTTAATGCTGTTGGCTGTTCATTGAGATGCAGTTAAAGCTTTCCTAACAAGTGGTGCTCTCTCCTCCGCGCACTATATCACAGCGCTCTATCCATTACCTTGTCTGGATACTGGAGCTTCGTGCATGGGGTCGGATATGCTTTATGTATTCATATATTCATAAGCCGGTCTGGTGTCGCGGAATCCGAAACAATTTATGGCGCGAGAGGAAGGAGGAAGACGAGAAAAAATGATTGAAAACATGGCGCGATGAAGCAGCCAGTGTAAAGATATAAAACGCATGATGGTCAGAATGGTGATGGCAACAAGAGGAGCGGTGGAAGAGAGGAGGAGAGGTGGAGGGGTGCGCTTGATTTGTCCAGTGAGAATGGGATTTGGTTTTGTTTGTGTAGATGTTTGAGCATTCTATAGTAAAGCAGTGTGAGGCTACTGACCCGCTTATATCCTCAGGCAACCCTCCGCTTATACACACAGTACAGCGGCTACTTTATATGCAATTTATACTAACTTAGAAGAGCCTGAGTAACTTCCAAACGTGTAACAAGATTTAAAGGCTTGACGAGTCCTTAAAGTGTGAGTTTAAGTACTGAGGTGATAAGGTTTACTTGTTCATTCTCTGCATTTGACCCATCCTTCAGTTCCTTTGGGACAGCCTGAGAGGAACTGTACAGAATCAGTTTAAAAATGCATTCAGCTCCATAACTTCTTCTCCAAAGTTGTAACAACTTTTACAAGTCCTGAAAGTGTGAGTTAAGTACTAAGGCTATAAGGTTTACTTCATGAATTTCTCCTTCATTCTCTGCATTTGACCCATCCTTCAAATCCTCTGGGGCAGATAGTTTAAAGTTTAAAAATGCACACAGCTCAGGAACTTATTCTCCAAAGCTGTAACAAGCTTTAAAGGCGTTTACAAGTCCTGGAAGTAGAGTAAAAGTACTAGTATAGCTCTAATCATTCAAATAGCTTTACAGAATAAAAAAGGGCATACAAATGGCAATGCAGTTCAAATAAAATAATAAAAAAATCATAATAATATTGATTTTAAAAGAGAAGAGAGCAGATTAAAAAGCCTTTCAGTCATGTGGCATAGATACAGTTGTTTTGGAGCTGACTATAGAGACTTGGCTGCCATTTGGCACCGCCCCACACTTTTTTTGGCACTTTTTTGGTAATTCTGCAGCTGTTGCTATGCTTTTATAAGTCTTGCATCAAGGAAAAAAAAAAAGAAAAAAAGCATTTTTATATTTTCAATACAAGGTGAAGGTATAGAACCATTTTCATCTTTAAGATAATTCCACTAGTCTACAATCTAAAACAGTTCTCTTCTAACCTGTTATTGGTTTGTTTCCAGCTCTGAGTAGACATCCTTTAACTGTATTTCTCCAACATAAAGTGCCTTGCCATTGGACACAACAGCAGGATGCCATGCTGGTAGTGGGGCTGCCAACTTCCTGGTGCGTGGCTCTATATATTGAGCTTATTTATTCTTTAAGTTAGTGACAAACTGTTCAAACTGTAACTATTTGAAATAAACTGCCACGGCCGCGGTTCCACACCTTTAATACTCGTCACTTATGCAGTAAAGAGTCATTTTAATTTAATTCATCCATTTTCCATGACGCTCCTGTGTAACAGCAGTTCATCTCTGTCTGTGCATCCCCCGGCGCTGCCTGTCATAGCTGCATTAGCATTAGCCTCCATTACCTCCAGCAGCTAATGCTAACCATAACTGACCATTTGGCATGGCTTCATTACACAGTCATGCATGTAAAATCACGTCGCGGTCCCCAAGCCGTCACATCCAATTTCAAAAAACAGCCTCCCCTTTTGCTCCGCGTCGGCCGCCGAACCAGCTCCCCTCCACGCCATTCCCGCGCTCGCCTTGTTTTATAAAAGATGAGCTGATTAAAGTGGATTACACACCTTGTTAGCATAGCACTGGTATTCGCGGGGATAGCGGGATTTGCACGGCGTTCCTTGGCCTTGCTCCGTACGCCGTTTGGTTAATAAGTCGGAATTCTCCCCGCAGCAAAAGGCAAAAGATCAATAAGGATACATGTGGAAAATAAACGGAAAATCAGACAAAACACAACCAAGAAAAAAGAAAAAAAAAAAAAGAAAAGGAAAAAAAAATCTGTTTAAAGACAAACCCAGAGGTGAGTGTGAAAGATTCAACAGCGATTAGTGAGATTTTGGGTTTAAGCATTTACCGATGTCCGGGTTGAAACGATGGAAAATGTTTTTAACTATTGATGCAAAATACAACTTCTTCAGGCCATCTTTGTTAGACCAGGTGCTGAGGAAGAATAAAAGGAGCTGCAGCTGATTTTCACTGCTTTAAAAATGTGTAAAACAGAACTGGTTCATTCAAAACAGTTTTACAGGGCTCCAAAGTTATTCCTCACTTACCTTATGCATTCAGAGTAGACTAATTATTCACAATGAAGCCTTTATAAGAGCTTTTCACAACTTTAAAAGACCAGAGCAGTCACGGTAAAGATACGCTTCTTGATTATTAAACTGTAAAATGCTTTATAATTAGAAGCAGACAGCAAGCAATGAACTTATTTTGACTTCAGGAGCTCCTTATACAACATATTTGTACTGGGGAAAGTGAAATATTTCTCAGATACATAAAAATCCAAGTATAGAACCCCTTAAAGCTTTAGACAAAAGCATGAAGATTGGAAATTATGGGATAAACCAGAGCAGCCAAACACAGGAAGAACATGCAAACACAACTCCAGATCGCTCAAGAATCTAACCCATAACTTTGCGTTCAAAGTGTAAGTGTAAGAACATACAAGAACATACAATCCCACAATGTCAAACATGCAAAAAGATAATTATTTTTGCACAACTGTATTTTATTTTTTCCGTCACGTAGTACTTTTTTTTTCCACTAAAGCTGCTGCTGTTGGCGATTTTCAGATTGTAGAATGAGATGATGTCTTACAGATGGGAGGCGGGAGATTTTCCTATACGTATGTTTATAATAATTTGCTTATAACAATGTATATGTATATATGCATTAAATTTGATGAAAAAAAGTAACAAAAGAAACAAAAAAAGACAGTTTTTCCTATTGATTACACTGTCCTTTGTCATGGCATTTCCATAAGGTAAATTCACAAATGTTGACTTCTGACCAGACCCATGAACTCACTGCATTACAACATAAATCTGCTTTTTAACAATATTTTAGCAGCCCCCATCTGTATAAAATAATATTCGCCTCTCAAATGTTAGCTGAAACACTTAAAATTGTAATTATATAAGAGAAATGATTCTATTTGGCTATGTTCGGTACAATCATTTCACCAAATACAGGCATAAAAACACATAATAATAATAATAATAATAATAATAATAATAATAATAATAATAATAATAATAATAAAATTTCCTTTGTGATGAATATCTGATTTTCCATGTCTCACAGTAATAATATAGAGATTTATATTAAAATACATTGCTCCATAGTTCTTTTTTTTTTTGTCCATACACTTCTACTCTGCTACAGCTGAGTGTCTTCTGGCCGACGAGCGTCTCAAAAATTCCCAAAGTTGCAGTATTTGAAGTGTATTTTAAAGTTACACACTTTTCGGGCATAAATATTTAAAATTTTACAAAGCTGGCAATAAAGTGCAGCACCTTTCCCACTGTTTTTTATGGCAGTAATATTCGCGGCGCGCTCGGTGCAAAGGGAGATTTAGGTGCTGCTCGGGCCTCGTGCTCATGTCACGGCGTCTGGGTGAAGTTTTCTACAAAAAACAAGTTGTACCTCAGATCATTAATGAAAAAGGAATCTGAATTTTAACACACAATGAGTTAAGTTACACATTTTACACCACAAATACAGTGAAATTAGTGTCAGGTTCACTCAGTTAAAGCCTCACTGTGTAACTTTTCAGCCTAATGATAGTCCAAATAAAGCATAAAGCAGTTTTCTTTTTTGTTCTGAATAATGCACTTGTTTAACTGCATATTATAGTCCCGCTTGGATCCACTCTTCCTCTCCTTCTTTGCTTCATTCCTCTTTCTCTGCTCTTTTCCTTTCCTCTTCTTTCTTGCCTCAACTCTCTGTCTCTCCCCCCTTTTTTCCACGCTCTTCTCTCCTCTCTTGCTATGTTTCCTTGCTCCTCTTCTCTCCTTCTTTCTTCGCTCATCCTCTACTTTCTCCTCCTCTCCTTCCCCTCTCTCTCTCTTTGGTATAGAATAATTTGGCCATCCATGCACACTTTCTCATCTGCTCTGTTTCCACTCCTCTCTTCTTTCTCTCACCTCTCTCCTTTAAGCTTTCCCTCTCTCTCTTCTCCTCTCTTCCTTTCACCTTTTTCCTTTTCCTCTTCTCCTCTTTTTTGCCCCTCCCTCTCTTCCTCTCTATGGTACTGTATATAATCCCTTTCTCACACCCCTGTATTTTCGCTCTCTTCCTATTTGTTACTCAAATATTGCATTTGAGTAAGTAACAAATAGGACACCTTCCTCTGTCTCTCTCATTTTCTCCCGTCTTCTCCTCTCCTGTATGCCATCTCTTTCTTCTTTTCCCTCCTCTCCTCCTCCCTCGCTCTCTCCTCTCCTGTACTACATGATCACCTCACACTCCTGTGTTCTTGCTCTCCTCCTTTCTTCCTCACACCCTTCTCCTCCCTTATTGCTCTACTTCTCTGGCACAACATCTCCATCTCTCCTCCCTCTCTCGTATATTTCCTCCTCTCTTTCTCTCTCTTTCGCCCCTCTCTCCTCTACTCCTCTCTCTTATATCCCCTCTCCTCCCTCTCTCCCCTCCTCCACCCCCCTTACATTACATCCCTCTCTCCTCCTGTATACCATAATCCTTTGCTTCTTTCTCTTCTCCTCCCTCTCTTATATACCATGATCCCTCGCTCACACCCATGTTTTCTCATTCCCCCTCTCCTCCCTCTCCTGTATACCATGATCCCTCGCTCCCCTCTCTTCTCCTTTCTCCTAGCCCGTCCTGTATACCATGATCCCTCTCTCCCCTCACCTCTCTCCTCCCTCTCCTCCTCCCTTCTCCTGTATACTATGATCCTTCGCTCTCCTCTCCTCCCTTCTCCTGTATACTATGATCCTTCGCTCTCCTCTCCTCCGTCTCCTGTATACCATGATCCTTCGCTCCCCTCTCCTCTCTCCTCCCTCTTCTGTATACCATGATCCTTCGCTCACACCCGTGTTTTCTCATTCCCCCTCTTCTCCTCTCTCCTGTATACCATGATCCCCTCGTTCCCCTCTCCTCTCTCTCCTCTATACCATGATCCTTCGCTCCCCTCTCCTTCTCTCTCCTCTCCTGTTTACCATGATCCTTTGCGGCCCTCTCTTCTCCTTTCTCCTCCTTTCCTGTATACCATGATCCCTCGCTCCCCTCTCCTCTCTCCTCCCTCTCCTGTATACCATGATCCCTCGCTCCCCTCTCCTCTCTCCTCCTTCTCCTGTATACCATGATCCTTCACTCCCCTCTCCTCCTCTCTCCTCCCTCTCCTGTATACCATGATCCCTCGCTCCCCTCTCCTCTCTCCTCCCTCTCCTGTATACCATGATCCCTCGCTCCCCTCTCCTCTCTCCTCCCTCTCCTGTATACCATGATCCTTCACTCCCCTCTCCTCCTCTCTCTTCCCTCTCCTGTATACCATGATCCCTCGCTCCCCTCTCCTCTCTCCTCCCTCTCCTGTATACCATGATCCCTCGCTCCCCTCTCCTCCTTCTCCTGTATACCATGATCCTTCACTCCCCTCTCCTCCTCTCTCCTCCCTCTCCTGTATACCATGATCCCTCGCTCCCCTCTCCTCTCTCTTCCCTCTCCTGTATACCATGATCCCTCGCTCCCCTCTCCTCCCTCTCCTGTATACCATGATCCCTCGCTCACACCCGTGCATTCTCTCCGTCTCACCTCTGGATTCTGCGTATGTGAGTGAAGAAGACATCAGTGTGCGAATGGAAGGCGCTGTAGTGGAAAACAGGCTTGGGATGGTCTCTCCGCAGGTGTCTGGCCTTTAGCTCCGTCCCTCTTGTTCTTCCACACACCAGCTTCATGTTCTGAGAAAGGTCGAAGATTCCATAGCTGCAGTTTACAAGCTACTGATCAACGCGCTTTGTGTTAGCCTGACAGGAGCCGGCGTGTACACGGGTTCATATGCTCAAAGGCACCATGTAGCGTTCTTCTCTCCGTGGAGATGTTATTGCTTTTCCTGGAAAGTTCCACAATATAACATTTAATTTATCTTTACTTATTTGTAATCCCTCAGTCGTCTAGGTACGTTAGGTTTCATTGCAAATTGAATTCTGTAACTTTTTGAGAGTGAAAAAAACAAAAACAACTTTCAACGAATTCAGTGTTCTTTTGCAATGTTATCTTTAGTACATTTATTTAATTTCTGCTAAGAAATACTATACAAAACCTGCATTCTCACTGTGAACAGGTCCCCTCTTTGCAGATCTGACCTGTAACTTGATGAGTAAGCTGCTTGTACTAAAGGAGATTGATGAGTTTAAGGCCATACTACACAATTGTTCATAAAAAAAATGATCAAAAATGTCCCATTGCAGTAATAAACAGATGTTCTGCTTGAGTCTGTAGCCTACCTTTTGTAACCTTCATCCTGTCTTCAAGTTACAATAGTTAACTTGTTTTTTTTTTTTTTGTTTTTTTTTAATTGGACAACTTATAAGTGTGAATTTGTATTTCCCTTGAGCTGCCATCTTCAGAACTGTCCACGGTTTTGGTGGTGGAAAGGACAAAGGCTCCGTCATCTCGGTTGGGGCTTCCTGATTTCAGCTGCCTCCTTGATCCAGGGTTTGAATTTGTTGGATTCAGCTCCTTTATAGGGAATACATCTCACTAATAAGTCTGACTAAAAGAAAAGAAAAGCTAGTTTATAGAAGCTTCACTTTATTATTGGACATAAAGTGAGGCTATCTAAACTACCCTCACTTTTTATAGACCAAAGAATGGAGATCTGCAAGTTTTAGCCTAGTTGCATTTTTAAGCTTCCAATTTCTCAAACTTTTCAGGCTGAGAAACAACGGCTCTACCTTATGCTTATTAAAGAACAGGTTGTTTTACTGCTCAAAAATACCTAGAAAAACAGACATTCTGACTGTGAGCGGGGTCGCCTCTCCACAGATCTGACCTGTAACTTGCTCTGTTTTGGTCTCTATGAAGATAGAAAGGTTTAATGCCATACAGTGGGACATTCCAGACAAAGCAATGCACCTTTAATTGCATTTATTTGAGTGGTACATTGTGATATTTGACCCAGTTTCACCAAAAATACTGTGTTGGTATCAGTATCAAAATATATTAAATACAGCTTCAGATAGTAAAACAATATCCCAATCCTCACTCCTCTAAAGCCAGCTCTGTGGACCTGCGTAACCTGCATGCTAACAAGTTTATGTGGAAATTTCCCATCTCCACCATCATCCCAGACATCTCCAACTCTTCATTTAAAACAAATCCGAGTTTAAACTATTGCATTTTGAATTGACAGACAGAAACATCAATACAGCACTTTTCAGTCCAATCTTCTTCCATCTCTCTTGGTGTATTCTATATGGACTCCCTATGTTCCATTGCACCACATATATGTTTCAAATCACATTCTTATGGGAAATTAACACTGTCTGGTAATAACACCCCAAATCCACTCTCTTTTCAAGTAATGCATCAAGTTCGTATCGATTCATACATATTTGTATAATTGCTTCTTGGTCATTTTGAGGGTTCTTTCTCCCTTTAGGCCCCAAAAAGAAGTGGGCGTAGGGTGCAGAAAGAGTGTGTCTGTGTCTTTAAGAGCGAGATGGAGTGAGCGAGCGATGGCGGCGAGGTTTCTGCTGACGCTGGACTTTGCTTCAGAGCATCCCCATTAGAGGGAGCCATAAATCGTGAGCTCTCCAGGCCCGGCTGTGTCAGCAGTCCACTGAATGAATTGATTTTAAACGCCGTGGAAAAAAAAGGGAAAAGTGCTGGAGAGAGAGGGGGAAAGAGAGGGAGAGTGGAAGTGGGAGGGAGGGAGAGAGAGACGGAGGGAAAGAGAGAGCGGGGAAAGACAGAGGGTGAGAGAGAGAGGTGGGGGAGAGAGAAATAGTGGGAGAGAAAAGGGGATGGAGAGGGAGAGACAGCGGGAAAGAAAGTGAGGAAAATGGAGAGCGGGGGTGAGAGAGAAAGAGAGAGAGGGAGACAGAGAATGAGAAAGACAGGGAGGTGGAGACAGAGAGGGAGATGGAGAGAGTAAGAGTGAGGGATGGAGGGGGAGAGAGAGGGAAAGAGAGATAGGGGAAAGAAAGGGAGACAGAGAGAAGGAGAGAGAAAGAGGAGAAGAAAGATAGACAGAGAGAGGAACAGAGGAAGAGAGGAAGGGAAAGAGAGAGGTAGAGAGAGAGAGACAGACTGTTTAATTCAACAGCAGGCTTCTCCACTGGAAAAGTGGGAGGAGTGAGGTAGAAACTGTCACCAAATCTACAGAGCAGCGCTTTTCAAACTGTGGTTCGAGAACTATTAACTGTGGGCCTCAAATGATATTAAAAAAAACAAAAAAACGGAACCGTCACCATAGTGATAGACAATTTAATGCATAATCGACTTTTAGGGCACCCCCTTCTCGCTTGTTATTGCTTCACCTAGCATGTTATTCAGTTATCTTGATAAACATGCTTTCTCGCCGTGAACGGGGTTGTTTCTCCACAGATCTGACCTGTAACGTTAGCTTGGTGTAGATAAGTGATCCTTATAAATGCTAAACTGTGGAACAGTCCAGGCAAAGCAAAAACATCGCCATAGAGACAAGCAGGTGGCATATATCCTCCACCAGAAAAGCTACATAATTTACGGGTCATACATAGCTATTAAATGTATACACAGTAATGTAGATGGTGACATATCATGGTGATTTGCATGTTCTCCCTGTGTCTAGTTTGTATTTTGTTTTCCCTATTAATTAAAAAATAAATAAATAAATGGACTATGAATTAAGAAATCTTCCCACTGACCAAAATATAAAGACAAAGCTGAATGAATGCGTGTTTCCTGTATTCCCTCTGCTTTATTTTATCTGTGCAAAGAAATGAGACGTGTCGTAAAAACAGCACAGATCCATTTGAATTTCAAATGTCCACAGGCCTCCAGTGAAATTATGTATGTCTGTGCAGCTGTGAGACCCAAACATGCAGTAAAATATAATGAGATATGTATATGGTTATGGGGCTCCGATCTGACCGGGTTTGGACGCTCGAATTTTATGGAGAAGTTCATGTGAAGAGACAGAAACGAGAATTATTATTATTATTATTATTATTATTAAGAATCTGAAAATACATCTCTGTGAGGGTGTCTGAGCAAAGACAACCCTTGTATTTTCTGTAGAAGTAATGAATATTTTTCATTTGAGTGAGAGCCACAATGTTTGGACTAAATGGCAATGCAACAGATGGACTAGGATTAAACCAGGTCTAAACTAGGACTAAAGCGGGTCTAAACTAGGACTAAACCAGGCCTAAACTAGGACTAAAGCGGGTCTAAACTAGGACTAAATAGGGTCTAAACTAAGACTAAATAGGGTCTAAACTAGGACTAAAGCGGGTCTAAACTAGGACTAAACCAGGTCTAAACTAGGACTAAACCAGGCCTAAACTAGGACTAAAGCGGGTCTAAACTAGGACTAAATAGGGTCTAAACTAGGACTAAACCAGGTCTAAACTAGAACTAAACCAGGCCTAAACTAGGATTAAAGCGGGTCTAAACTAGGACTAAATAGGGTCTAAACTTGGACTAAATAGGGTCTAAACTAGGACTAAAACGGGTCTAAACTAGAACTAAACCAGGCCTAAACTAGGACTAAAGCGGGTCTAAACTAGGACTAAAGCGGGTCTAAACTAGGACTAAACCAGGCCTAAACTAGGACTAAAGCAGGTCTAAACTAGGACTAAAGCGGGTCTAAACTAGGACTAAAGCAGGTCTAAACTAGGACTAACCAGGTCTAAACTAGGGTTAAACAAGGTCTAAACTAGGACTAAACCAGGTCTAAAGTAGGACTACACCAGGTCTAAACTAGGACTCAACCAGGTCTAAAGTAGGACTAAACCAGGTCTAAACTAGGACAAAACCAAGTCTAAACCAGGACTAAAGCGGGTCTAAACTTGGACTAAAGCGAGTCTAAACTAGGACTAAAGCGGGTCTAAACTAGGACTAAACCAGGTCTAAACTAGGATTAAACCAGGTCTAAACTAGGACTAAATCAGGTCTTAACTAGAACTAAAGCAGGTCTATACTAAGACTAAACCAGGTCTAAACTAGGACTAGACCAGGTCTAAACTAGGACTTACGCAGGTCTAAACTAGGTCTAAACTAGGACTAAAGCAGGGTTAGGTTCTGAAACGATCATAGTTGGGTTTTTTTTTTTTTTTTTTACTTTCTCCTGATGTTCAAATTGCTTAAATTTTCACAAGTTATGCATTTACAGTATTTCTACTACTGCGGCTACTACTTCTACTACTGCTGCTGCTACTACTACTACTACTACTACTACTACTACTACTACTTCTACTACTTCTACTACCACCATCTGCCGCTGTTACTGCTACTGCTACTACGGCTACAACTACTACTTCTACTACTAATACTATTACTACTACGACTACTGCTGCTACTACTACTACTATTACTACTACTACTACTACTTCTACTACTGCTACAACTACTACTTCTACTACTAATACTATTACTACTGCTACTACTACTCAATCCCATCTGCTTCGATCTCTATCTAAATTTGACATTTTCATTTGATCACTTAGGCTGTGTTCATTGCTAAAGTTGCTCTGTTACTGTTTGTTGTACTTTTCATCCCCAAGAAACCACCAAACTAAGAGAAATATCAGAGGAAGCTTTGGGTCACTTTTATATTATTTACAAAACCAGCTTGGCGTGACATTAGCCGTCACAAAACTGCTCATTGTAGGTTAAAATGTGCTTGGTTCTGTTGTGATTTCTAGTCTACGGCAATTGGAAATGTACTTTTAGAAAACCTTGTCAGCCAAGAATATCTCAAGTACATCACGCATGCTTGTATACGTCTGGACTCACTGATCATTTCAGATGACTGATAGGTGGACTGGCCAATCATAGACATTCATAGTTACGTTTGTATCAAAACAATCACGGCTGCTTATGAGTAATAAAAAAAGGGAAAATGAGACTGAAAAACGTTAATTTCTGCAGAATCAGCATAGAAATGACATTACTAGATGAAAGAAAAGATCCGAGGCACAACGATATGCTTAGCTATTATTTTTATTTTATGTCAAAGTCCAGAAACGTTTGGCACAAAATAAAAATAATAGTTAAGCATATCGGAGTGCCTCTTTTCTTTCATCCAGTAAGTTTATCTGCCCACTCGGGATCACCGAAGAGCATGTGATTGTTACTTCACTTAGCGGTGATCCAGCGAGCGCTCCAACTGTGTATCTTTTGCATAGAAATAACACGATCTGTGGTGAGAGACGTTCAATTTTGTTCTGAGTTTTGTTCTGATTTTGTTCGTCAGCGAAATAAACAAACCTGATCGCACGCCTCTGAGTTTGGATCGAGGTGCGTATGAGGAGGAGGTGGTGACCAGACTAAGAAACCATATGGAATACGAAGAAAACCCGTCTGGACTACAAGCGAGATTTTAAGCACTTGAAAGAATAGATTTCAAAACCTGATGCTTCTGTTGTTTCACAGTTTTCTCTCTTGTGTGTAGCCTCTATATATGTAATCCGTCTCCAGCGCCAGTCACACTCAGTTTCCACGTGCAGAAGTTGAGTTGAGTCATCGCTCTTCCTCCGCCCACACATCCACAGTGCCCCGGTCCCCCGTGGTGCCCCCTACAGGTGGAGTCCGCTGGAGGTCAACCCCATGTAGCTGCTCTGCTCTCTTTGAGGTTAGAACTGAGAAATCCAGGAATAAAATCGTGTTACTCTGATGCCACGCTTGGAACATGTTTGGAATGAGCAGTACCAGAAAACGTCCGAGATACAAGATACGCACACATGTAGCAACATATTGAAAAGGTGTTTTTTTATTATTATTTTTACCTCCGCCAAGGAGGTTATGTTTTCGCCTGAGTTTGTCTGTTTGTTAGTTAGCAAGATAACTCAAAAAGTTATGGACGGATCTTGATGAAATTTTCAGGAAATGTTCCTAATGGTAAATCCAACAGATGATTAGATTTAGGTGATGATCCAGAAGAAATCCTGGATTCTGGATCACTTTGAAAACTGAGCTGCTTGGCAGAGGTCTGCGCTCTCTGAGTGCTTTTCTAGTTTATTTAAGTTATGTATCTATATTTATTCCTCACTTACATTATGCATTCAGAGTCTCCTAATTATTCACTGTGATAACAACAACTAGCGTGCTAATCCACACTTAATTATCCTCATTACTGGACAACAAAAGTTAGGGTATTAATTTAGCAGTTACTAATCCTGAAACATTCTTAATAAACTATGTGTTCATTTGAATTAAGTCTTTGTTTATGCTTATTAAGGCTAATTAAAGTGTAATTATTATAGTGACCAAATAAAACATTTGTTCATAATAATAATAATAATAATAATAATAATAATAATAATGATAATGATAACGGTAACACAAAGATGCTTCACAATAGCATTACTGTAACTGTAAAACTATGTTCTTAGTTGTAAAAAGTGCTTATAAACTCATTGTGGTGAATAACTCAGCGCCTTTAAACTTCTCAATGTCGTACACAGAAGATCCGGAAACAATTGCTTTTTTCCCCAAATCCTTTTTTCCAGAAATAAAGCTTCACGTGGGAACTTCAACAGCAACAAACTCCCCAAATCTATCATTCTATTTTGGTAAACAGCGTTACAATGGAGCGCGGGAATGCTAAATGCCGTACAGGCGTTCAGACAATGCCCCGCTATCTGCTAACCTTAACCAGGTGGAGCCGCTCCTAAACAAATCCATAAGTCATCTTTTATTGTGGCGCCATCTTTTGTGCAAATACATAATCTCACATTCCACGCGGCGCTTGTTTCCTCGGCGCCTCTAATTTTCCCCTGCGCATCCCTTTATATCTGCACAAGAGAAATGAGACATATCGTTAAAAAAAAGAGGCGCGTGCCATTTGAAATTCAAATGTGTGGATTCTGAAATTGATGTATGTGTTTGTTCATTTACGATTGGGCGTGTGTGTGCGTGTGTGTGTACGTGTGTGTGTGCGTGCGATCTCACATTATCAGGCGGGATGAGGGAGGGAGGCCATTGCTTTGCCGCTGCGCCCTATGTCTTCCTCCATTACCCCTATACGGCGTACAGATCGCGATGTTTATGGTCAGCTCAAAACCAAAGACGTCTGCCGCACACGCTGTTGAATTGTGGGTAGTGTCAGGTTCATTGGACGTGATTTCTGTTTTGGTGGGTTTTTGATGCTGCTGAACTTTTGGCCTTGTTCACGTTTGTTCACATGAAATACATTCCTTAAACTTGTATTGTGTAACTTTTCTGTAGTGGGGGTTATTCACCTGCTTGTTTTTATGGAGATGTCACTGCTCTGCCTGGAATGTTCCACAGTATGACATTAAACAGATCTACCTTACATTTATTCAATTACAGGTGGTTTTATAACTCAGAAATACCTAGAAAAACAGACATTCTGACTGTGAACGGGGTCGCCTCTCCACAGATCTGACCTGTAACTTGGTCTGGTTTGGTCTCCATGAAGATAGAAAGGTTTAAGACCATACTGTGAGTTGGATAAGTTTAATGACCTATTGTGGGGCTTCTTAATAGTGGGCCGAGCTTCTAACAAAACTTAGCCAGTGTTTGTCTATGTTTGATGCAGGTAAACAATAAAAATATAGATATTTGGAATGCATTTTGAACAGCCAAAGTAGCCAGTTAGACCAGACCAAAGACCACAAAAGCTAAAGGTTCACTATGTAACTTTTTAGGTGGGGGTTCGTCACCTGCTTGTTTCTGTGACTATGCGATAGCTCTGTCTGGAATGTTCCACATTAAACAGCTCTACCTTACGTTTATTCAATTACAGGTGGGTTTAAAGCTCAAAAAATATTAAAAACAAAAAAACAAAAAACAGGCATTTTGACTGTGAGCGGGGATCTGATCTTTAACTTGGTCTGGTTTGGTCTCCGTGACGATAGAAATGTTTAATGCCGTACTATGAAACATTCCAGACAAAGCAATAACATCACCATAGAGAAAAGCATTTGACGAACCCTCCACCAGAAAAGCTACACAATGCACCTTTAAGATTAAAGTAGATCATGTTGTCTCTATACAAAAAAGGTTTCTCCTGCATTTCACCAATCATTCAACCTGTGCTGCTGAGCGACTTGTCAAGAGCAGAGAGCCAGAGACCATCTCCAGATCTTGGTCAGGAGAACCTAGCTGGAGGATTAGCCTACTGCGCATGTAGTTACTTCATCTAAAGGACTTTTTCTGAATAAATGTTATGACTATAATTCAAGCGTACATTTAAACCACTGAGCCCGTCTCATGCCAAACCAGCCTGGCAGACCAAACTCAGGGCGGAAAAATGTGTCCAAGAAATGATTCAACACCAGAAGCAAAAGAGAAGACGTGATTAATGAGTCCTATTACCATGGCGGCAGGAAGTCATTTGAGATTAATAATTTTGGTTTGGGGTCCACTCAAAGTTTTTTTTTTTTCTTCTCCCTAAAGCCAAATATTTTACCTATAGCCAACAGCTCCTCTTACTGGCAGAAAGTTTGCAAAGTTATACTGAATTATAAGAGTTTCGTTATGTAGTTACTTTTTCTTATTTATCTCAAACTTGTGTAGCTTGAAGTGCATTTTTTTTTTTTATTATTATTAACAGTTGCATCTCTAGTTGCTATAGTAACCTAAACTGTTTTATTCTTGCTTTATTCTGTTCTAAATGACATACAACTAATGAGCTTGTTTGTTTCTCGTGAGTCACCGAAATAAACAAGCCTGATTGGACAGAGAGGTGGGGGTGGAGCTTTCTATTAATTTTTCAGGTCCTGTTTAGATTTTAGGTAAGAGTACCAAATTCTCACATAGAGGTACAAAGTAGAGGTTCAAGAAAAGTAGAGTTTTGGGAAAAGTACTACTCAAGTAAGAGTAATTGTAAGAGTAAATGTCTGAACAAAACATCTGATTTATAATTTGAAGTTGATGTAATTGGAAGGGAAAAAAAAAAAAAAAAAAAAAAAAAAAGATTAAACCCTCCACAATATCCGGTGTTTTCAAAAACAGACACAAAGACACAAAAATATGACAAAATTAATTATTTCCGAAGGAGCGGTGCAAGAAACACAAATGTCCAAATCATTTCTTTTTGTCCACATAAAGTTTTTGTCACTTTTAATCAATAATTAACAGGGAAAAAAAAAAAAAAAGAATTTGCAGGAAAATAAATAAATAAAAAATCAAGAATACTGTTACACTGTACAATGTCTTACTGAACTAGAAGTAAAAGTGTCTGAAAACTGTTCCAAAAAGTACAATTATATTACTTTCTGGATGTGGGACATGACATAATTCCATAGAAACAGAAAGTTAAAAGCATACTTGGGAACATTCTCCTTGGAAACTGATACGTTTTATGCCATACTGTGGAAGATATTAGCAAAGGAATGACATTTTATGGGAAACGAGCAGGAGCAGACCCTTCTCCGAGCCAAACTAGAGTCACGGAGATTTGCGGAGAGTCAGGTTTGTGGAGATGCAAGCCCACACACAGTAAGAACAGTACATCAGTTCAATAAATACAACAAAACGAAGGACGAAACATGCTTTTATTTTAGTCTATTTACAGTTAAAAGGCAAGACAAGTTTATTTGTATAGCACAATTCGTACACGAAGTACTTGAAAGTGTTTTACAGAATAAGAAATACATTAAAATCACAATACAAGAGACAAAGAGACATGAGACATGAAGAGAGAGAGTGCAGAATGAAAGTTACACACTGCACTGTAGCTTTAAAATGTTAAGTAATCGTAACGGCATGCAAGTGTGAAGCCAGGAGCCCTAACCAGCACATGCTATCATTCAAACTTTGCATATATCGGTGGTGTGGAGGAGGGGTACAGTTTGTGTAGTAGTGGAGAGTGTACGTGCAGTGGGCAGGGTCGGATCTGCCTCATTACGCTGTTTAAAGACCCGGCACCTGCGAATCACCTGCACGGCTCTGCACGGCTCTGCGCTTCAAACCCGCTCAGCACCTCCACCACCATACATCACTCCACCCCTCCCTCTCTCCCACCCCTGTGCGCCCGCCAGTGAACCCAACGCACCCACCGACCCAGGCAACGCCGCGCCTCAACTGTTGAATATGGACACGTGATGGTGGATTCACTGGAAATGTTCTATGAGTAGGAGTGGAAAGTAATTACAGATAGGTAATTACGCACTATGTAATTTTTTGGTTGGGAGTCCATCTCATCTGCTTGTGTCTATGGATATGTCATTGTTCTGCCTGGAATGTTCCACAGTGTGACATTAAACAGCTCTATTTTACATTTATTCAATTACAGGTGGTTTTATAGCTCAAAAATACCTAGAAAAACAGGCATTCTGACTGTGAGCGGGGTCGCCTCTCCACAGAACTGACCTGTAACTTAGTCTGGTTTGATCTCCATGAAGATAGAAAGGTTTACTACCATCCAGTGAAATGTTCCAGAAAAATCAATGTTTCCATGGAGAAAAAGTATTTGACAAACCCTCCACCAGAAAAGTTACACAATGCAGCTTTAATGATTCTTTAACAAAGCTGAACTTTATTGAATAGTTTTGAACCTGCACTAGTAACTGAGCATAATTCCAGCATCTAATAGAAATTTGTTCATTTTAAATAATTTGAGTTACTGAGTAGACCTCAAGTCCCAATTGGCTGTGTCTTTTCTGTTCTATATTTGCATCGGTCAGATAATTAGGTTTGATTTAAAGGCATTGCCCCTGATTTTTACTGTCTTAAAAATGTGACAAACAGAACTAATTCATTTTAAACAGTTTGCAGTGGTCCAAAGTTATCCCTCGCTTACCTTGTGCATTCAAAACATCGTATTTATTCAGTGTTTATAATCGCTTTAACTCTCAGAGACCAGAGCGTAGGCACGGTAATGCAAACAACTAGCATGCTAACACACACTTCCTGATTACCGCACAATAAAACGGTTAATAATTAGATGCCGACGGTGACAGCTGTGCAAAAAACAATTCCACTTCCAGAGATATGAACCATAAACCAGGTCAACAGCAAACTCCACCGTAGAAGTTTGAGCTGTCCTCCAACTATACGAAATCTACAACGTTGTGACGCCACGTGAAGCCAACCTACTGAATATTTAGCCATGTGACTGTACTTTACTCGAGTACATATCCTGAGTACGCTTTCTTTCACTTCCGAGCAGCTTTGAAAGACAAGATGGTGGCCTTGTTTTTGAAATGCGTGGATCTTCTGCATTGGAAAGCGTGCGGCCTAATTACCCCTGGGTGCAAACGTGAACTACATTACAAACAAATGGCATATTATTACCACTGTAACATATATCAGATCGATCATTTTTCTCCAGGGTTCATGATGTGGTTCTAATTTATGAATTCACTTTGGCGTTAAGGTCTTCCAAGAAATGTATGGGCTTGTGTTGGTCCATTTAAAAAGACAAGAAAGAAAACATTTCCAGGTTTCAAATGAAGGACTTGGCTGTTTGGTTCTCTGGTGGGAACCGATGGGTCAGTAGTTCAAACCTTGCCTGAGTCCATATTGTTGTGACCTTGGGCAAGACATTGAAAAAAAATATATAATGCAATTACTATGAGACTGATCTGGTGTGAACGTTGAGTAAAATGTTAAAGGTGCATTACTGGTGAATGGTAAAACACTTGCCCTGTCTCTATGAAGATGTTAGCACTTTGCCTGGAATGTTCCGCAGTAAGGCATTGAGCTTGTCTATCTCCAAGCAGATGTTGTCACTGAGAAAAGCCGCAGATCAAATTTGAGACTGCTCACGGTATTCATTTATTCCTATTTTGCACTAACTGTAACTTTTTGGTTGGGGGTCTGTCACCTGCTTGTTTCTATGTTGATGTCATTGCTCTGCCTGGAATGTTCCACAGTATGACATTAAACAGCTCTAGTTTAGATTTATTTCATTATAGGTGGTTTTATAGCTCAAAAATACCTTTTAAAAACAGGCATTCTGACTGTGAGCGGGGTCGCCTCTCCACAGATCTGACTTGTAACTTGGACTGGTTTGGTCTCCATGAAGATAGAAAGGTTTAATACCATACTGTGACACAATCCAGACAAAGCAATGACATAAAAAAATATATATTTGACCTACCCTCCCCCAGAAAAGTTACACAATGCACCTTTAAAAATGCATTAAGATGAATTCCACACTCTGAAACATTTCAGACAAAGCGACAGCATCTCAAGGGGGGTAAACATGTTATGCACCCTCTTCTTAGAATTACTTTTTTTTTTTTTTTTTTTAATTGACTGGCCATTTACGAAGGATTTTCAGCCTGTTAGTAAGGGAATATTTTGTCATATTTTGTAATGACAAATGTGTTTCGTTGCATTATTCACTCACTTTACTCAGTGCTGATAGTGAGATGCTTCTGTAGTTACAGCTGTGGGACATTTTTATCTTATTTCTTTGGAGTATGACATTTATAGCAGCAAAGTTGCCTGGCATTCAGAATACACACTTCTTCTATCCATCCACCTACTTTTGTCTCTAAATGCTCCTAAGCTGTCCTTTTTTCTTTGTGGTGATACTTCCGGTTAAATGGGAATCCCATTCATGTCAATGGGAAACGTTTTGCAGCTTAAATACTATGTCTTAAATAGTCGGTTCATTTGTGTAAAATGTTCAGTTTTCACATGCACCAACAAGTCACACTGCACCGATTCTCTAAGGGCTTCAAAACGGCTTTATTGTCCGTATTGAACTTATTTACTGTCAATATCGGCCCCATACAAAATAATACAACCCAAATCATGATGGCGACACTCAAAGCAACTTCTGGAATAAGATGGATACTAAGGTGTGATTCTGGTCACCGACGAATGAGTTCAGATGGGTGTGATTGACAATCAGGAACACGCAAATGGTCCACCCACATCAAAACAAAAATGCCTTCTTACGAGGGGAAAAAGAAAGAAGAAAATCACAAGAGACGGATAAACATTGTGGATTTCTGGAGAGTAAATGAGCAAAGCAGTAAACTGTTAATCTGAGGTAAGACAAACAATATAATCTTGTTTGTACATGACAGGTGAGCTCCTGTTTCACATTCGTCACTGAGAAAGAATACTCCGATTCCATCTGTATAAAACATAGAGACAGTATCTGTTCCACAGTATGACATTAAACAGCTCTATCTTACATTTATTTGGTTTTACAGCTCAAAAACACCTAGAAAAACAGGCACTCTGTGAGCAGGGTCGCCTCTCCACAGATCTGACCTGGAACTTGGTCTGGTTTGGTCTCCATGAAGATAGAAAGGTTTAATGCCACATTGTGAAACATTCCAGACAAAGCAGTAATATCTCCATGGAGAAAAGTGTTTGACGGACCCTCCACCAGAAAATTTCCATAATGCAGCTTTAGCTCCACACTAACTCCATCAGCAGTTATCTGTCCATTCACATCCATGTCTCTCTACGTCGTGGGAGTGCCCCCCGCTGAGCCCCTCCTCCGTCATCACGACCAGCTCACTCGGGCGCACGCGCCGCCCCCTGATTAACACTGACACCGGCAGCCGCCCCGGGGCATTGTGGGTAACGCGTGCCAGAGGAGCTTGTCGGGGCCTCACGGTGAGAAAGTGACCGCCTCGTACATCAGCGCCATCTGCGGGGGGTCGCGGGGGGCAGCGTTTAAAAGGGCAAACATGAAGCAAATAAAGAACCCGCCGCCGTACATGAGTGCGGCGGCAGCGAGGGGCATATTTCAAACAGTGTGAGCTCCCAAAGTGATGCCAGTGGATTCTGCACGGAGAGGATAAGGGCAAATGCATTGTTACCCCATATGTTTTCTATAGACATGTTAACATTGGCGAAGCAAGTTTATTTTCAGCTTGTATCTATAGCATTAAGGGCAAGTCATGTATTACGTCTTCTAAGAATGTTTATGCTGCTGCTTTTCCTGGTATAAGAGAAGGAAAGTTGTTTGAAAGTAACATTGTGCTGAGCTAACTTTTTGAGCGTAGTTTTATTAATGCATCATTGAGTAATTCTATATATTTATAATGTTTGTTTCAGAAAGGGGTATGCTGTGGTGTTTTAACCATGTTCCTTCATCATTAGCACACTCAAGTTGTATCTCAAGTGATGAATGCATGGCTGTGTCCGAATGACCGCCCTAGTCCCCAACCCCTCATTCACTACATAGTCCTGCACTCTTTAGCGCCCTCTATAGTGCACTCATTCACAAAGCGATTCGGACACACAGCTCACTACGTTCGGCTCACGTGGCTCTAGGTCTAGGTGAAAAAAGTCAGCTAAAACTTGATTTCTGTCACAAATAATGATCAAATCAGAGTGGCCACGAGCGTTTATGGACTAATAATAACCGTACGAGTTTTTGTAAAGCTGAATCTCACGCAAACGGACTGGATTATTTGCGTGACCCCCAAATAATGCAAATAATAAAGTAGGGAATAGTGTGGACATTCCGACACAGCCCATGTTTGAGTAATCCTGCATTGTTCTTCATTCGAGTCTTGAGTCCTGAGATAATCCCCTATCTCCGCCCACTGTTCTGTACTAATTCAAAGTCCAAGTCCTGGTCATACATGTTGGGTTTAAAAAAATGTTTTGTAGTCATATTTCAAGTTTTAAACAGTTTTAAGCAGGAATCAATAGACCAATTTCCATTACCAGTCCACTTTAGATCAATTTTGCAGTTTACAATGAACAGAATGTATAATAATGGTCTATGTATGTTATAGTTCAATTCTAAATACCAAGAAACACATATATTTCATTAGGTTTCTAACTAAAGACCTTTGTTTTGATAAAATGCTTGCCCCAACCTCATGACATCATCAGGAAGTCATCCATCTTTTAACATCCAGGTTCACAAATCTTATTTTGTTACATTCAGCACTCAAATGCACTTCACAATGACGCTAAAAAACACAGTGGAGCATTTCTCGTATTGCCACATGACATCACAAGGTGGAACACAGTGTTTTCTGTTTGAGAGAAGAAGTCAGCCTAGGTATGCAGGGTTTGTGTTCCATTATATCTATTGTCAATTTGTAAAGATCAGGGCTCCACATTTCATCTCATATATTAGTACGTACAGTATACTTACTATACTGCACTATATTATACTTACACAAATTGAAATACTAAGAACAGGTGATGTAAAAAATCTTAACAATACGTAACAGGGTCATTATCAGATTAATTACATTTAAATGAAATTATCAAATTACCTTGGATGCCTCAACTTGCAGGTCCGATGCTGTTAGGTTAATGAGAATACTTTGAATAACTGACATTTTCAGTAGGTTTTTGTCAGATAATGCCGGTGATGTGATAATGGTGGTTTGTGTGTGTGGGTCAGTCGAGGTACTGTTGGACATGTGCTGATGTGCGGTGAGGATCTGTCCACCCACGGTTGGCTGCTATGTCCAAGGGCGAAGCTTTTGATTCCTGATGCATTATGTTGAGATGGAGTGAGTCACTGTTACATTAATGACAGCAGCTAAGGGGAGCTAAAGGAGGCTCCACTGGGTTTACGCAACACTGAGGAGGTAGAGGTAACAGGGATAGGGCTGAGAGCTTAGATCACTTCCGATAAACCCATCTTCAACGTTTAAAGGTGCTGTATGAAGCCTGTGCTCTTATACTGTACAGAAAGTGCTACAATCACAACTGAACTTCTATATTTTACTCGTACATATATTTGTATAATTATGCTTTATTTGACTCCAGTCTCATGCTGTTTTTGAAACTTATTTTGAATGTATTATTACCATTTATATTTTTGTTATTATAATATATTGTGATGTGTGCGCTACTGTGTCCAAATTATGTCCCTTGTGGATCAATAAAGTTTGTGCAAGTTTCAGTCTAAGAACTTGTGTTGCCAGAATCTTAACCTGTAGACACAGGACACATACAAGTTTGTCTCATTCTCAGTTTATGGACAGGCTCATGTGAAGCTCAGAACCTCCAGAATTCCCTCCCTGAGCTGCAGAGGCTGCACTAGCACTGATTCATGACTGGTGCAGGTGCTGGGGTTTAGGGAGTGACCGTTCAGATGAGAAAGAGGCATTTTAGGTTTAAACGAAACAGATTTCAGCATTGAAACTGGCAACACAAATGAGACAAATGCAAGGTCCATTCTGCTTTCTTATTGGATAATGAATCATCTTGGCAACCAAAACACCAAATTACCTCCCAACGTATTCTGACTACTGGTACTTGTAAATTAATATGCAATGACGAAAGAAAAACTGGTACACAATCGTTTTTTGTTTTCGTTTTTTCTTTTTGCCACTCCATATTGGTTGTAGTTGCTAATTTAAACAAATGTAAACTCCAAAGAAACCATGCATTAACTGCCCAAATATCAGTATTACACTCGTTTTTAGGTCATTTTAAGCTTATCTATTTTTTTTCCTGTTAAAGTATGTGAAAAGCCTTAGAAAAAAAAACAAAAAAAAACATTTAATAGAATTTATAGAGCTCTTTACAACACAAGGTGACCAAAATGCTTTGAATAAAATCAGCTCAAAATAAAAAAAATGCAAAACATTAAACAGCAAAATAAAACAAAATGTGCAAAGTGTCTCTGAATTACTGACTGCTAAAAGTCTGAATAGATTTAAGTCTGAAGTTTTGAGCCTGGATTTAAACAGGCCAAAGTCTGTGATGGTGTGCATATCGGGGGGCAGTTTGTTCCAGAGTTTGGGGCCAGCGACAGAGAAAGCCCCATCACCCCAGTGTTTGAGTCTGGCTCTGGGGACTTCAAGCAGGAGTTGGCTGTTTGACCTTAAGGCCCTGTTTGAGTTGTGGACAGACAGGAGTTCAGTCAAATAGGGAGGAGCATTATCTCACAGGCTGCCCCGATATCCAAGCAAAACCTGTGCTGACTGCCCTGTGTGACGTTAGCTGGCAAAAAACAATACTGTGAACCTTTGTATTACGACCATCTGTCTGTATCTCAACATCTATACTTTTCTAGTCTCTGCTGTTTGAACTTCAGTGTCATATCTCAATCCATAGTTGTCTGAATCCACACCTCCTCCTCCCCAAACGTACACTCCCATCTCAACTTCCAACATGACGCGATTGTTGTGGGGTACAAGCGAATACAATGCGCTTCAATGGCACCTGCCTCACTGTTTACCTGCCTGTACCTGCTTCTCTCCTCCATCAAGACGTCCTTTCAAACCTGCCCGTGTAACTGCATCAGACACGCTCTCTCCGCTCTCCGCTGCTCTGTTTTGACAGCCCCATCCTCTCCCCTCATCCCTGCATCATACACATGAGTAATGATCTTAAAAATAATACTCCCAGCTCCTCGCTCACGCCTGGACCGAAAGGAAGGCCAGTTATCCGTAAGAGGAGAGAGAAAATGAAACGTGTCTGTATACATTTTATCATGGGTCGTCAAAGTTCTTCCATGAAACTTACTCTTTGGAACTGGCAACCCGGCTGACAGACTCCCGTGAGGCTCATTCTGCTTTCTGATTGGATGATCGTCTTGAAAACCAAACATAATATAACCAGAATATAATGTAATAAACTTATAGCTACCATGCCTAAAGTTTTGTTATTATTGAAGACGCTGTACCTGATTTTTATGGTAATTTTTTACTCATTTTCAACAGTTTGCAGTGATCCAAACTTTTATTTTTTCTCATTTACTTTATGCATTCATATCATCCTAATAATTCACCACAATAAGTTTAAAAGCACTTTCTACAACAGTTTTGCTGCGCTCGTAAAGCTAACAACTAGCATGCCAAGGTGCACTTCCTGATTATCTGACAATAAAACGCTTTCTAATTAAATGCAGACAGCTCACAGCAGACTTATGTTGACCCCAAGAACTGCTTATACACTTTACAGTATCTGAACTGGAAAGAATGGGTACTGGCCCTTAAAGAAGCATTACAATTGTTGTCTATGAAAGCTCTATTTGATTCAAACATGTTTTTCAAATTTAAAAAAGCAGATATTGCGTACTGCCCCTTTAATATGTATCTTAATAATAATAATAATTCATTTTATTTATATAGCACTTTGCTCAAAGAGTAGGTATAAAAAACCAAGGTAACCAGACAAATGTTGTGATAATAAAAGTAGGTTAGACATTAAAAGTGGTTATAAATAGATGGTAGATAAATGGTAGTAGATCTCGCATGTATATTAAATTATAGAGATATGGTCTTATTTCTTCATTAATACAGTTCATTAGAGGGTTTTTTTTTTAATTATCTATCACATGGTTCTTTGTCTACTTGCAAATTTGCCAGTGAATTAGAATATATTCAAACCTGAGCATTGTACAAAAAAAAGATGAACAATCTTAAAAACAGCAGTCTAGCTTCTTATACACACTTGGACCAAAAAGAAGACCTGTTATTGACATAGGGGAAGGAGCGAAAATGAAATGTGTATGCATACCTTTTATCATGGGTCGTCAAAACTCTAACTAAAAGAAAATGTAAAATGAAATATTCCCGAACAACGTAATTGCGTAGTGGGCGATGTGAGAGCTGGCGTGTACGGCCAGCGGTGGTGCGAGCAGTTGGGGGCCATGATATTACCGTTTTATTTGAGGACTGTGGCAGTTCACGCCTCCAGTCAGCCATAATCAGCAATATTCTAGTAAATGAATGTGTAATGTTTATAGAAACACTGGCACCCAATTGTTTTTTGCCACCTGCCGCCATGTTGGTTGTAGTTGCTAATGTAAACAAACGTAAACTCCAAAGGAAGCATGCATTAACTGCCCAGATATCAGTATTTGACCAGTTTTAAGGTTATTTTTACACTTTCTGTTTTTAGAATATATATTTTTTTTCCTTTTAAAGTCCGTGAAAAGCCTCAGAAAAAAAAAAAAAAAACATTTGATAGAACCAATATCAATCAATCAATCTTTATTTGTAGAGCCCTTTACAATACAAGGTGACTAGCGGTGGTGCGAGCAGTTGGGGGCCATGATATTTCCGTTTTCATATCATATTTGAGTTTTATTTGAGGACTGCGCCAGCTCACGCCTCCAGTCAGCCATAATTGAAACGAGGGTAGAGGAAGCCGAGAAGTCCACACGCTCCGTAATCAAGCCTGGAGTCCTGAGCGCGTTTTCATTTTTCAAAGTGAAATATCTAGGCAATCTTAACAGTAATACGCAGCCGGCCTCTCCTGCTCCGCGTGACTTCGCTAGCGGCTAATTAGCCCAGAGACAGTCGTGCTAGAACTAGACTTTTACATGCGCTAGAAAGTAACGCGCGATGCTAACTAAAGCCCAGAGCTGGTTAAGGCTTTGGTTAGATTATACAAGAAGGAAGGATTCAGAAATGAAGGCACAGGGTTAGAAAAGGTCATGATAATTACTACATGGGCTTATCGTTCAGTATATGAAAGCTGGGACGATATATTCTGGGGCTCTGTATTTATCGTGTGTACAATTTCTTCTTTCTTTCTGCAATCGTAGTAACATTTTTTGCCATTTTTATGTAAAATAGGCAAGATTTGGGCTTCCTTTTAATGATACTGCTTATTGAAAAATAGGTTTACTTGTATTGTCTTGCTTTGTGTCATAAAGTAGTTTTAATATTATCGTTTAATGCAGTATTTCTCTGGAGCAATATAATGTGCTTCAAAATTTGTTATCGTAACAGGTCAAGGTGAGAGAATTACTGAAATTTTATACTTCAGTGCGTTGGTTGGATCAAAAATAGTGGGCTAGGTTGAGACATTAAGCCTGAGAACAGTCGGCTTGTGGTCTGTTACCGTTGCTAGTTAGTTGGTCGATTTTGGACGCCTATAAGCAGATGGTTGGGAGTTCGAATTCCACTCTAGCTAGTCAAGTCTTTTATGTTTTGTCCTTTTAAATGCTGGACCATGGCAAATGTGTACATCAAAACTTTCTAGATACTACAACATATCCTTTTTATTTCAAATCTAACCGTAAAGCTAATATTATTTTGTATAACTGTCTTTAAAACTACCAGTTGTTACTATTGTTATTGTTGACCCATCAAGTTGTATTCTCACACTTCACCACTAGATGCTGTCTACATTACCGCAGTCTGACAATGTGCAAGCTTTGGTTTCACAGAAAAACAGGTTTCATGTCTGACATTTAGTAACAAAAATTCTAATAAACTTGTGAAAAATGTGTTTAATTACTCAAAATAATACTATTATGTTAACTGGATTTTGTCTTTTAACTTAATAACACTGATTTATTGTCATAACCTGGATGAATAAAAAAGAAATAACCTGAACAGAATAGTTTAAATTGCCATAAAGAAGCAACAGAAGCTAATATAGACTTTTTAAAATTATAATATAACCACAAAGTATTATAATTTTGTTTAACTGTCTTTAATGAGTAGAACAATATTAGATCAACAGGATTTTGTCTTGCCCTAACATTACTATTTTGAGTATTATGACATTTCCATGAGCAAAAAATTAACTTTTGTAGAATTGTTTATTTAAATTACCATAAACTGGGAAAGTCCAGTCACACAGAGAGAATATAGTACATTTATTAAAAACATGACTAGAATTTTAGACTAGGATTTTGAAGCCCAGTGGAGTTCTCCCTACTAGTTAAAAGCTGTCCTTTTCGGTATTATCTGATAAATATTTGAATACAATTAAAGACTTCCGACTGCTAACTGGGTTTTTACAGCTGCACAGTGCGCATGGGGCCAGTTATCACGGTAAAAAAGAGCAGTTATAAACGTGATGGAGGCGACTGTGGTCTTCGGAGAGGTGCGTGTCAGATCCCACTTCGCTCATTCACACGTTTTGAGCTGAATTTATTTGCTTAATTGTTTGTCTTATGAGGCGTAGCTGGGAAGAAGTCTCGACGCTCCAAAAAGTCCTGATTATTCTCAGAGCAATTAACGGTGACTGGGTTTAAACCACGCCGAGATAAATCACTTACATTCAGAGGAGACGCCACGGTGGGAGGGCATCCAGGTTTGTGGGTTGAAGGGAATAGTTTAATGGCCTAATCAGTTAGACTAATAAACTGGAAGAAGTTGTCATGATTTTTTTTTTTTTTTTTTCAAGTCTAAAATTAATTTTGCTATGAATATTTGAGTATTTAGCACTGATTGCAGGGTTTAAAACATGGCTCAGATTAATTCTCAATACAGTTAAAAGGAAATTGTGTAAAGAGCTAATCTGTTAGACTAATAATCTGGAAAAACCTCATGAGTATTCTGAAGTTTGACATGCATTTAATTATTTGGATGTAGTGAAAGTAAATATGAGAAAAAAAATAATAATTACGTATGGACTACAATGGAATTTTAGACATGGCTCAGATTCATGTGTCATGATGTTTGCATTTTGTTATAAAGACTTGAATTAACATATTTATTCAGTACTGATTACAGGGCGTAGAACATGGCTCAGATTAAGTTTAAATTTATGGTTTTAAAATGGCAGTTAAATTAAAGCTGGTTATTTGCAAGACATGTTGCTTTGGTTTTTAGCACTGAAAACATTGATCATTGCTAAAGATGAAATGTTGGACTTCTTCAGAACTGTAGCATAGGTATGAGAAAGCTGGTATGCCCTCTCATCCCGATTTACAGTCTAGGGGGCACGTTTCTGGATCTCGATGGCCTCCTTGATCCAATGATGCTACTTGTTGCTCTCTGTGCATATGATCTTAGCTTTGTCTCAATGGTTTTCCCTCTAGCAGTATAAAGTATAATTATATCAGAAGACCTAATGAACCTTATCGAACTATTAAGAACCTTAAAGTGTTAGTTTGGAGTAAACAACCCAATATAGATTTAAAGGCCCCATATGCTATTCTCTGATCTATGTTATAATGTTGTTTCCTCATCTAAAACATACCTGGAGTTGTGTTTTCTTTTATTCACACGTTTAACACACAAAACCTGCATATTTAGACTGAGTTCTTCTCTCAAACGGTGTTCCACTGTTCCACTTCGTGATGTCATTTAGTAATGCAGAATGTGCCCCACTGTGTTTTTAAACTCCACACACTTTCACTAGAATCATTTGGATGATTTCAGCCTTTAAATTGGCAATCTCTACTGAACTAAAGGTAAAAGGAGCTGTTAACTACCACTACATGACATCACAAGGTGGAACAGAGCATTGGAGCTTTGGAGATGTATACAGACTAATAATGCAGGATTACGCAAACATGTGTGAATGAAACAAAACACAACTCCATGTAAGTTTTTGCAGAGGTAACACCATTCTAACATGACTTAAAGCTCACAAGAGTCAATTTTGCGTAATATAGAATGTTAAAAGTGCATTTACGGTCACTCATATCTTTGCAAGTACAGTTCTTCTTTTCCGTCAACATCATCACACTTTATTTCGCCATCTCTCTGTTTTTCCACAAAATCGTGTCAGCTCTCCTCCTCCATTTATCTCCTTTTTTCCAGCAGTCTAAAATGTTTTGTAATGTCCGAAGAACAGCGACCGCCGCAGCATTTCCTCCCCTCTCATTGTGTGGCATTCAATCAAAAGCCTGACCCCTGACCCCTCTCTCCAATGGAACAAACTGCTCCCAAGTCTCTCCTCCTCGCCAAAAAAACATCAGGAAAACCAAAGCGGCACCAGGTCTTTCCAGCATGGCCGCCGCGTGATGCATTGACGCGCTGAATGAGGCGGACAGTCAAAGTAAAAAGTGCTGAGGTTGAAATGAAGCTGTTATCTGTGGCATGTATCACTCGGGAAGGGAGGGGAGGAGAGAGAGAGGGAGAGAAGGAGAGATGGAAGAGAAAAGGAGGAGGAGAGAGGGAAGACTTACTGTTATTGCTACCAAATGTCTATCCTGGTTTGAGTCGCCACATGTCACAGATGTGAACGGGTGACGGTGGGGTTTTAAAGGGGTGCTGTGGTGCAAGTTTGTGTTTTCGTCTATTTCATACATGGTACAGTAACGTTTCTCCATCACGAGTCGTATATATATATATATATATATATATATATATATATATATATTTTTTTTTTTTTTACTCATACATGTTTTAGTAGTGCAGGTGCTGAGGCTGGAAAATGCACCGTTGCAGATATAGACAAAATTGAAACCAGAAAGTGTGTCTTATAGTCCATAAACTAGTACCTTGACTGCGTTCATTTAAAGGGCTCAGATTGCCTAGAGTATTGATTGAAATGGGTTGATTGATTGAATATATGTATGTCTAAACATTTAAACAAAAAATAAAATAAAAATGCTAAAGGTACATACATTTTCTCATGGAGGGCTGTCTCGATTATGTTATTGCTTTGCCAGGAATGTTCCACAGTATGGCATTAAACTTATCTAAAAATCAAAATCAAAAGCTGGGACGCTCCCGGTTGTGAAACGAGTTAAGGAAAATTGTTCTGCACTCAGCCCATTCAGGACTAACGTGAGTCAATATAGTCACATTTTCTTTGTGTTTTGGTAATTTTAAGCATGTTTTTCTGTATTTTACCTAAACAAGTGACAATTTATGCCTCTCTTTACTGTTGGCAGGGATCAAATTTGTCAAAAATCAGGACACCTGGGACATTTCTTGCAAAAAACTGGGACAAATCACTGGTTTTGTATAAATTTGCTGGGACATGAGACACAGGGCTCAAAACTGGGTCTGTCCCGGGTAAATACGTCCTGTCTGGTCACCCTGGTCAACAAGTCAAGTAACATGTTAGATCTGTGGAGAGGCAACTCACCCGGATCACAAATAGAATGCATGTTTTCAAGTTATTTTTGAACCTGAAAACATTGGTTATTGAATAAAGATAAGTTTGATGCCATACTGTGGAACAATCCAGACAAAGCAAACATCTCAATGGCAATTAGTGGGTAGCGGACTATCCACCCGAAAAGTTACGTAAAGCACCATTAAATAATTCATTGTTTAAAAATGCAAACTCCTATACAGTACAATAGAAAGGATATCTGTCGGCTAGCGTGTCTATTTCTAAAAAAAATCACTGCATTTTTTTCCTCAACAGCATTCAATACCCACTATTAACAGTAGGGGGCGCACACACAAGTCTTAAAAGAATATGAACATTTTCTTGGGGACTTTCATTTCATTTCTACATTGAGATTATATTTAGTTCAGCCCTACTTTTTCTAGCTGTAGTGGGAATTGTATACTATATTTAAGTACATTTACACATTTATCTAATTTTCCTTATTTTTACACTTGGTTATGTTTTGAAATCCACTATTTAGCGAAGGCCTGTGAGGATACGGTTGTTGAGATTTGAACCGTACAATTAAATTATTCTTTTTTTTTGGTAATTTTGTAAATTTTGTGTATCGTAACAACAGCACTTTAAGACAAAATGAGAAGGATGTGCGTTTGTAGCTAATAACATATTTTTATTTACATCTTTGTTCAAATCCAGAAGTAAGAGCCAAAAGCAGCGCTCTGATTGGCTGTGCTTGGTCGGTCCACCCCAGTTTCACTAAACCCAAGCAGAAAACGAATACAGGTGGATATTAAAGCGGGGGTATTACGCTAAGTCAACTTTTTGGAGCTTTCTACCATGTTATAACATTGTTCCCTCATCAAAAACATGCCTGAAGTGGTTTTCTGAATCATCCGTGGTTCCATTCAAACCCTCCTTATGCTAAGGTGTACGAGACCACACCTCTTGTCTAAGACTCCACCCACAAGCCTACGTAACCAGGAAGTTCTCTGCTCCCACCACACCAGCCCGTCCCTCTTCAGCCCTCTCTTCACAGAACAGCAGAGAGACGGTGTCAAAAATGAAACAGAAACTAATGAATATAGCAATTTCAAAACAATAAAAGGAATACGGTGAAATATGGTTATTTGTCATATTGTAATATAGTCTGGGCAAGCACTTTCCCAACTACACTGAACAAAACATTACTGGTGCAAAAACGTTTTGTTCGAATTGCAACTCAATGCCACTAACATAATTTGTTAATTTATTCATCAACATTCTTAACATTCTTAATATTTATGATATTGATATGTATCAAATTTGTATTTTTATGTCTAAAATTCATTATAATACCACTACAGTCCCTGACCATTTCACATTTTACTTTAAAACCAATACAGAGATTCATAGATACAAAACTCATCAAAACTGTAATTTTCATGTTCCAAAATGTATCACATCGTAAACTATGGATACTTCACGATAATATTGATATTTCACGATAATGTTTGATAATTGGATTCTGGGATGTTTCATTGTATTTTAATCCATGTTTTTTTTTATCTAATTTATTTAATCTCAGGTGTGTAAATGTATTTTTTTAGTAATGCACAGCTATAATGTTCAGTTTTAATGTATTCATAAGGTGGAGCCTTTAATATAAGCCCTTTTGCTTCTTCCTGCACCTACTTTTTTATCTAGTGTTCCTAAATAAATAAATTTGACGATGTGCCAAAGAGTTAGTGAGAGCTACAGACAAGTTACACAGATTTAACTAACTACTTCCTCCTTTTGCAATGTGAAAATCAGGCACCACAGCTTTGAATTTTAATATTTTAGGTTCAGACTACTGGCAAACCTCCTTTCAGTTCACCCTGAAATTGCAAGTGCCCGCAGACCACTATTTAAAACATGGCAGCACAATCTTTAGCATCTGTAGTGCAAAACAGCCAAGCACTCTGGTTATTTTAAGCTCATGCCAAAAATGTGTTCGTTAATTTCGCACATTTTGAAAGAAACGGCTGCATTTCTGGCACTGAAGGGAGACCTCATTATATCCTCCCCAATTTTGGTGTTTATTTTCCACCAGAAATGGGTCGTACATGGAATAAAATCTGAAAAAAAAAAAAAAAAAAAGTGAAGTTTTGGTAAAAAATAAAATAAAATCCAGTGTTAGCTTTGAGATCGAGCTGCTCGTTAGCGATTTGTCCCACTTTTTACTACAGCGAGGGACCAGAGACGCGCTGCCACTGCCTTTTTTTTTTTTTTTTTCTTTTTTGCACAATATCTCCCATAGCGTAGCATGAATTTGGGTTGAAAAACATTTTAGAGAATTGCCGTTTCAGTGACATATATTTGAATCCATCTCTGCAAAACAACACAATTTCTCTCTTTAGCTTTTAAAGGACACGTGTTACGCTATTTTCTGATCTATGTAACAATGTTGTCTCCTCTTCAAAAACATACCTCGACTTGTATTTCCTTTCATTCACACATGCTTAACGCACAAATCCTGCATATTTTGTTCTTCTCTCAAACAGAAAACACCTTCACAAGAATCATTTGGATAATTTCAGCTCTGGAATTGCCAATCTGAAATGAAAATTCAACCTAGCATGCCAGTTTTGCAAGTCGTCCAATATACAGTAGGCTTTACAATTACACATATCCACTGGAAGTTTCGGTCAGCATTTCTGTACTTCACGAAAGCATAGAGTAATTACTTTTTATAAATACTAGTCCAATGACTCACCAAACTTGGTAAACAACATTGAGGTATTAACTGTAGGACCGCCGGGCTCCGTGGAGACAGTAATGGTCCAGTCTGTTTACAACGCCAGTAAACAAATGTATCACAATTAATCTGACAATGACGCATTAATGTGGGCAATGCTGCACGTCGCATTTTTTCGAGAGGACGAAAAAAAACTGCTAATTCAGACGATCATAAAGGTGACAGTGAGTAATTTTCCCCACAGATGAGACGGAGAAGGTTCAAAGATAGCAGACATGTGGTTATACGTGAGCGATGGGGGAAGTTTGAAATGCTAATGTTTATGCTACAGGCCAAAGGGACTTTGTTTTGACGGAAAGGACTGCATACATTATAAGTCATGAATGTTGTAACGTTTTTGAATGCAAATACGAAATCAACAAATCATGAGAAGGCAAAGGATGGATTCCGGCAGGAGATATGTTCTGAACTTAAGTTTGAGCGAAGGAGCAGCAAAGGAAATTTAAGGTCTTTAAGGTTGGACTATGTTTTACCTGGAAAAGTTGCACGTTGTGGTATTAAAGTTCTCCATCTTGCATTTGTGATAAATCAAAGCTATGCAAATCAGATTAAAGCAACACAAACTTTCCGGAGTTATTACCTGCACAATTCCATGGCGATAAAAACATAAAGATCCCATATTACACTGTTTTCTGACGTCTGTTTCCTCGTCACAAACATACCTGGAGTTGTGTTTCGTTTCATTCACACGTTTTTTTATCTCATACAGAAAACACCCTGTTCCACCTTGTGATGTCATACTGTGGATTATTGTAGCCAAAGGAACAACTAATTTCTGTGTAGACATGCAGGCTAAGAAAGAGTTAGGTCTGTGGAGATGCAAGCCCGCTCACAGTAAGGACACATATGTTTTTCAGTGCAATATAAATGATCCAAACTGAAAAAGAGAAAAGAAAACAACTTTGCTTTTATTTTAGTCTATGTTTTGGTAAAAAAAAAAAAAAAGTTAGGGGCTTTACTTACTATTACCATACAAAATCCACTTTACTACTGAGGCCAGACAAGACTTCCACTTCTTTCGATCTTTGTAAACTTGTGCTGGTGCTTTCTGGCTCCTCTGGCTCTTCTTTATTTGCTGCTGACTCCCATCGACTAACTATTATTAACATAAGACATTCTCATTAGGGCCTGATCAGCCCCGCAGTGCTGCTCCTCTCTCCGCTCATACGTAAATATCCAAAAAATCTCCTTCACCGTGTCCCCTCTGGCAAAACGCACGATGGAACGCCAAGATCCTGAGACATATCTGTTCTCCACCAATCGTCTTCTCCGGCAAAGAGGAAAAAAGCGCCCCCAAAGAGTCATTTATCGACAGTTTGAGACGTGCTTGGACGAGGCATCCCTCAGGTGCGTATCTATCAGTCGTGCAGCAGACAGGCCTGACCGGCTCTATTTCTGTCTGCTATTGTAATTACATTGTAATTGATCCGAAGGTGGGTCCGGCCTCTCTCGGAGCAGTAACTTTTCCACGCTTTTTCCCCCTTCTTTTCTTTTGTTATCTAGCGGGGAAAGTCCTACACAGCTAAGCAAAAACCTCCTCCAAATCCGCCCAAAATGTTGCACACTGAAGCTGATAAGAAAGCGATTACAAAGCAGTGGAAAGGACATGGTAATTAACTAAGTAAACATAGTATTGAGCCCTGGCATCCAAACAAAGAGGTATGTTGCTTCAAATGTTTAATTCTTAATGAAATCGCATCGGAAATACGTTTTTGCCCACAATGCAAAGTGCACAGCGGACATAGGCACTAAATACAAGCCTGGGCCTAACGAGCTGGCAGTGGTCCTGTCTTCGTAGAAACCTGCAGGAAATAACGATGGGGCGTTTTTTTGTTTTTTTTCATTGTAATTTTAAACAGGCCTGTGTAATGGTAATGAAAATATGTCAATGTATGGACAAAGATGACATGTTTTTAAATTAATGCTTGCAGCTGATTTATATCGTAGTCAGTAATATCCACATATTTTTAATACACTAATGTTCTCTAATGTTAAAAGATGAACTATGCAACTTTGCTGGGGATCTGCCATCGGCTTGTATCCATGGAGATGTTATTGCTTTGGCTAGAATGCTCCATGAAATGATGTAAATTATATATATTTATATCAATAACTTGAAAAACACATGCATTTTTACTATGAGCAAAGTCGCCTCTCCACCAATCTGATGTTTATTTTCAGGTTAACATTAGGCTAGCTCCTTTAGCTCCTAGCATAATAGCCTTTACAGCTAATCACCAAATTACACTGTAAATTTGACAAGTTGAATCTACACCAACACTTAATCTAACACTAAGAATTCACACTAAAAGTGTAACTATGAGTGGCGTCTTTGTCTTTTATTCATTTTTATGATTTTTACCTTTTTTATTTAATGGTATTTTTGCTCTTACTTGATTTCACTAGTATAGAGCTTTATTTTATATTTCTATTTTATTGTTTTAACTGTATTGTGCAGCATTTTGGAAACTGCTTTGTTTAAGAAATGTGTTATAGAAATAAAGTGGACTGGCTTGTCATACAGGAGTTAAACTGTAAAATCATCTCTTTGTAACTCGAAACACGCATGTTAGTAGCTTAATATAAAAAATGTATTCACAACAACCAACCGTGACTATTTAAAGCCTCCTGTATACAGATATTTGTACCATTCACTTGTAACCGCCAGTCCCATTGTGGCTAAGTGACTTCCATTAGCTTTGACTGGGCCTCGTTCTATTTGGCCAGTGCTAAACCTGTTTCTATTGACAACAGAACACAGGATCACGCATTCGTCTTTACTTCCGCAGCGCCGACCTGACAGCGGCTAACCCTAAACAGCATTAGCACGTATGGAACTGATGCATGATCCACTGACAGACCACTCAAAAGGACTGAGCAGGGCCTAACCCGATTTGGAGCTAACCTCGATGAGATTTGAGTGACCAATATGGCTGTCACAATTGTTTCACGTTAACATTTTATGAGTAGAGGTTAGAAAAATAAAAATAATAAAAATAAACCTATCTAAAACTATGATGCATTAACTACTACATGTATTCACTGCAGCTTATGTTTTATTAAAGGTGCATTTTGTAACATTTCTGGTGGAGGGTCTGCCAACTGTTGTCTCTATGGAGATTGTATGGTCTTGCCTAGAATGTTCCACAGTTTGGCATTAAAAGTATCCATCTCTATGAAGACAAATTGGTGGTGCCACCAGGTCTGACAAGGAGGAAGAACGCATGATTTACAATGTGTTTTATCAAACTATTGTATTACATCTCCATGGAAACGAGCACCATAAAAGTGACATAGTGCCCCTTTAAAGCAACTTTTATTTCGTTGGTGTGGCCTATGACTGCAATTACTGGTATTGAATTAAGTTTGTGAGCTTTAAAGGATTCAAAAGTATTTCTTGAGGTCTTTTTGCGTTACAGGACCAAAACTCTTAAGTGCTAAAGTGCTAAACGTTGGGGCGGGGCTGGGGGTTGGAGAGGTGAGGAAATCGATATTCAAAGTCAGTGTTGGAGGTGAAGAGGTGAGCGCAGATTGTGGATGTAAAATGGAAACAGTGAATGGCATTAATGTAAAAGTGAGACGCGATTCGGGCTTCTCCCTGAGGAAATCCACCTTCCCCAACACCGCCCGCAGATCCTGACAAATGCCTTTCTCCACTGCGCCAAACGAGACAAATGTTAGATTTAAACACAAATACTTAATTTCCGCTTTTGGTGACTTGCAGCGGATGTCATTAATCAACACAGGCCTACCACGCTCCGTGAGCCTGCTAAGAGCCAGATGATCGCCCCCTTACACTCAATCCATCAAGTGTGATTGGAAAAAGAAAAGGTTCAAAAATTTTGAGTCTCACCCACGCAGGAAGAGTAATTACCCTGTGGCAGGCGCTGAGGTGTTCTGTGACACGCCGACCCCCTGTTTATCTCGACCAGGATCCGTCATGGGCCTGTCACACGACTGTGGGAGACGAGACCAGAGAGGAGCTAAACACGTTTATGCTCAAGAAATGTTTATAGAGGGTTCAGGAGGAACAGAGGATGCAGAGGAGCAGAGAAGAAGGTCAGAGAAGCAAAGGAGAAGGTCAGAAGAGCAAAGGAGAAGGTCAGAAGAGCAAAGGAGAGGGCCAAAGAAGCAAAGGAGAAGGTCAGAAGAGCAAAGGAGAAGGTCAGAAGAGCAAAGGAGAAGGTCAGAAGAGCATAGGACAAGGTCAGAGGAGCAAAGCAGAGGGTCAGAGGAGCAAACGAGAGGGTCAGAGGAGCAAAGGAGATGTTCAGAGGAGCAAACGAGAGGGTCAGAAGAGCAGAGAATGCAGAAGAGATGGTCAGATGATGCAGAGGAGAGGGTCAAATGGAGTGGAGGATACAGAGGAGAAGTTCAGATGGAGCAGAGGAGAAGGGCAAAGGAGCAGATGATGCAAAGGAGAGGGTCAGATGGAATAGAAGTTGCAGAGGAGAAGTTCAGATGGACCAGAGAAGAGGGTGAGATGGAGGATGTAAATGTAAAATAGTGGTAAAACTGACTGCTATGAGATAGGAAGACATTGATTCAAGTTTTTCTATAAACATAAAACAAAAAGCTCTACATTAAAACTGAGAAGTCAATCTTTAGTTCTCTCTCATCTTTTGTGTCATTATGTTCTGGAGCTTGGATAGAAAATCTCACTAAATTGAGTGAATAAAGGCGTCGTTTATCTCTTTGTAAATCGTAGTGTTTTCACAGCGTGCAGGAGCAGTGCGCTGCCTGTGGCCTTTGTACACGCACATTGATAACCCTCCAGTGATCTGATATGACTAATCCCTCTAATCCTTAATACACTCTTTAACATGCTCCTAACTGACAGCAGTCGATACCGCGCTCCGCTCTGTGTTATCTCACGCTTTTGTCTCTGAGCGAGCCGTGTGAGCTTCCCCAGGTTCAGAGCAGAGCCGGGAAGTGGAAACCAAAGATCAGGTTTTAAGGGTATTCATGCTTTTAGATGACATCACAACGTTCTATATAGGTCAATAGTGATGTCATGATAGTAAAATTTCAAACCCGATTATGATACCAGAATGAAGATGAAAAACGCAACTTATTTAGTACTAGAATGTAAATTTCAACACTGGATAATAGTACTTCCTTTATCTTAGCTTGAGGTCTTATATCTGTTCTTTTAAAGCTCAAAATGACTCAAAAACGGTTCAGAAATGCTCAAATGTTCTGTTTTTTTTTTTTTTTTTTTTTTTCAGTATTTATTTTTGCTTAAATTAGTATCTAGTTTCGATATTAGTTTTAGTATCGATTACTATCTGATTCCTAATACTTACTACACTATAATACAGATGGGGGCAGCTATAATAAATATTGTTAAAGTGCAGATTATAGAGTATTTGTAAATTTACTTTTTGGATATTTAATGACAAAACACACTGTAATCAATGGGGCAAACTGGTTCTTGACTTCATCTGGGAGTATAACATCACATTTGAGAATCTGAAAACCACTAATACATGTGGTTTTAAAGGTGCACTGTGTAACTTTTTGGAGCAAGCCCTACCACCTGCTTGTCTCCATGGAGATGTAATTGCTTTGTCTAGAATGGCATTAAACACACACTACACTATGGCATTAAATATATAAATCTCCAAGCAAGAGTAGAACTCAGGCTAACTCCAGGTCAGATCTGATCTGTAAAAAAGTTATAACTTTTACAGATCCCACTGTAAAAATATTTCCAAGCAAGCAAAAACCCCTAACCCTAACAACATTTCCATGGAGACACAAGGAGAGACACAAGACCTAACCAGAAAAGTTATGTTACTGGGATTTTCTCTGAAGGAACGTACTGTGTTATTTTCTATTCACTGTAATGGTCAGAGGCTGAATGTTTGTGCTGCTGTTGTTGTTTCAAACATATTGATGAAGTGCTGTGAGCTCACCACAAGAGGGTCCCAGGTCATGTGGTCTTTATGTGTGGAGCTTTCTTTTTCATATTTGAGTGGGTATATTTTTTTCCAACATTAATGGTGTACAATGCTAACACCCCAGCTATTTTTTATTTATTTATTTATTTTTTACTTGTTAAATTCATAGAGAGGGCTGTTATTTAATAAATGGTGGTGTGTTGTAATATAAAAAAATATTTTTTCATTATCAAGTTCAAAACAATTTGTCAAGATATTGCCTCAAAATTATGCAGATTTTTTTATGAAGATTTCATTAATTTAATTAAATTATTATCTTATGTTTTATGATAATGCATACAGTGATAAAAATGAAAACTGTAATTTAATGAAGAGTCATATATATATATATATATATATATATATATATATATATATATATATATATATATATATATATATATATATTTTTTTTTTTTTTTTTTTTCAAAATTCAAACTTAAAAAGCAACGAAGCCAAACTTTAGTAATAGTAGTACTCATTAATCATTAATCATTAATCATACAATTTAATGCATTGCATTTATACAACTCCATGACCTGTAGAGGGTCACTGTCCTAACCTTAAGGACAGAGCAGGACAGTGTAATGTAGTAGTATTATTATTAGTATTTATTTGCAAATTTTAAGAAACAATGAAATCCCCCCTGATTGACTGACTACAGACAGTCTCTATTTCAAACCCAGACTCTTACATCAAACTCAACTTTCTCTGCCGCAGACAGCAGTGAGGGGCCAACTCTCCGAATATTACCACGATTTAAGATGCAAAGGCAACATTAAAACAGCTCCCATGCAGCTTATTCTGTGTGCGCTTCCTTTCGCACAAAACCAATTTAGTTTCCATTGATCGCTTTTCAAGCAATTAGATTTTCATTGATGGAAAAAGTGGAGGCTGCGTGCGTGAGACGGGAGGGTCACCGGTTCGAACCCAGCCACGATTTGCGCGTTTATTCGTAGTGTTGCACCACCTTCGCTAACCCCTGACAGAAATCTGGCTCTCCTCCTCCTGTATCGCCTTTTCCGGACAATACATAAGTCTACTGGACGGGAGAGAGGGACAGAGGGAGCGAAAGAGAGGAGGGGGAGGCTGGCGTCACATTATATATCCATCTTTATTTCCGATATTCCCTCTTTGTTTCTGCAAACTTGGCTGATTTTCTAAATTGTGGAGTATTGACTGTTTCAAAGCCTGACCAAGCGAGTCTGATGTAACACATTGGAGGTAATGATATGGCAGCAGCAGCTCAGAGAGAGAGGAGAGGAAGAGAGATGGAGAAATGGAGAAATAGAGCAGAGTCAGAGTCCAAGAACTACGCCAAGTCTGAGCCAGGAGAGAGGGAGACGGAGGGAAAGAGGGGGAGAGACCCGGACTGGTTTAGACCTGGTCCACACTGAACTAGCTAGACCAGGGGGACTATCATGACTAGCAGCAGACAGCCTGAGTCACCACGGGGAGTCTCATTCTACGCGCTGGTTTCGGTTTAGATTTCACGCCAAAACATGTCATTTGGCACATAGAAGACCGGGTTCAACTCCACCAAATTAGTTTAAAACGCTGTAACTTTTCTAACGCACAGTCTCTGTACTGAGAGGCAGGAGACAGGCTAACCACTCTGCCGCAGTTACTAACATAGGAAGAACATGCACACTCCACTCAGAGAGATAAGGAATCTAACCCACAACCTCCTTAAAGAGACGACAAGACAGGATAATTAGACTGTAAAGAAGTGGATTAAGTGAGTGTGACGTTCCATACTGTTTGGCTCCAGTCAAATGAAACTCACCGAGACTAGCAGTTGTATGAATGAATTTGGAGTTCCATATTAGGAATAGGAATAGCTTTACGGACAAAATAGTGAAATAAAAACACCAGGTTCATGTAGAGTGGCTTAATACGAACATTTTAAGACTAAAATGAAGCGCATGATAGCAGTAGTTACAGAAAGAGGTGACATTTTGTTTTGTTTTTCAATACAAAGTGAATTGGAGCCAAAGTTGATGGACCCTGAAGCGCGCCCACGCTCACTTCCCATTTAGAAAGCCGAGACTAGCAGGTTAGCTATGTCCATTTATATATATAGGCCATGTCTCATTTCTCTTTCCTCGCTTCCTTCTCCTTGATTCCTCTCCTCGATCCTCCATTTTTCAGCTGTCAATCAAATGTGTCATATTAAGTGGCGTCCCAAAGAAAACCACAGAGTGAGGGAGTAAACCTGAGGGAGGCTTCAGGAGGACGACTTCAGAGAATCAAACTTTATTGGTGTCACTGAGGAGTTTAGATCCTCTCTCCTCCCTGTATCTCCTCTGTGGGCGGGACTTCCTCACCCATTTCCTGCCGAATCGAGGAATCAAGGAGAAGGAAGTGAGGAAAGAGAAACGAGATGCTGCCACAGTCTAGGAGTCTAACCCACAACCTCCACAGTAACTAACACAGGGAGAACATGCACACTCCTCTCAGAGCTGCTGCGTTAAGTGAAATTAAGTGCGCGTCGCAGATTAAAATGAATAAAAGAAATTATTCGTATTAAAATTCAAAACCACAGTATTGTATAATGATCGTACTAATTAACTGTCTTCAGATGTGAACTTCTACCATCTACGATTTGGTAAATTTGCTTTTAATGTTTCAATTAGACAAAATTATTGACCCTATTAATTTTTCTAATCAGTTAAAAAATCCACACGTCCACTGGAATCCTGCACATTCAGCTTCCATTTTCTCCATGAGCGCTTTCATTTTTCTGGCGAGTTTGAAATAAAGACCGTCTCACACAATAGGCATTAGTGGGATCATTATTATTTTACATTATCGCATTAACAGTGTCTTTAATCACAGTGGAAAATACCAGTAGCATGGACAGAAAAAGAAAAAAAAAATCTGTGATGTATGAAATTGTATTTGAATCATTTGGCGAAATAGCGGTATGGCCTTAGTAGTAGTAGGTTTTTCTGCAGCAAGGCCTAAAGGTTTTGAGTTTAAGCCCAAATAATGTTCTCATATTCAGATCACCATTCCTCAGCCAGAAACAAAGCACTTAGCCACACCTAGGTTTACGTAGTTGCAGTATATTGAATTGAAATGGGGAAAAAAAAGCTTCTAATTTCCTCCATAATAGTGTGACAGAATAGACAGAATTATCAATTACCAAGTCAAACTGAAACTCTAAATTCAAAGCCATATTTTCCTCGACTATTATGAAAATGTATGAATTCCAATACTATGTTTACTGTGTTGCCAAATTTCATTTAAATTGGCAATCTCGCCCGTTTTCTTATTGTCTCAAACCAGGGACGGACTGGCACCAAAAAACAGCCCTGGACTTTTTCTTTCCCAAATAGGCCCACCAACTGACTGGAGGGGGTGAAATTGAAAACTTAGGCCCATGTTTGACTAATCGTATTAGCGTCCTCTGGCTGTTAGGTGTTAGACTCTACATTTTGGTTATTGAACAGGGCCGGTCGCCAAAAAAAAAAAAAAAAAAAAAAAAAAAACAACAGCCGTAGACCGGACGGACAGATTGCCAATCCATCCCTGTCTCAAACCCCCCAAAAAGGATAAAACTCCATGTAGTTCCTTCTTACCAAGGTCTTAGAATTGAAAACGATTGGTGATTTTCAGATGTCATACTCCAAGATGCGCTAAGAGCTTGTTTTTCCTGTTGATTCAATTCTATTTTGCTGTTATCAATTTATAAAGAACTGAAATGGACAATCTGAATCGTTTAACTACCCCCATGTCTTGTAATCTTGTGTATATTATTTATCTGTCTTCTTCTATGTATGTTTATAATAATTTGTATGTATGTATGCAATACATTTGAAAAATAAATAAATAAAATGATGGAAACCTGATAATTTCTATTAGTTTCTATAGACTGAAGACAATTCAATATTACAACCAAACTCTGCAGTTGGACAATATTAATTTTACCTGCCCCCAGCTGTATTTAATAATTGAATCTGAATCGGAGTAACGGTGTGTTATTTCTAGGGTTGTAACGATATCCAAATCTCTCGGTGCGATGTTTTCACGATATGCATCTCACGGTACAATTATTTAGTGCGATATTTTTGAGAAATTTATATAATTGTAATAATATAATAATATAATAATATAATTGTTGATAGGACACTTTTTTGTTTTTTGAAATACCTTGACATGATTTTGGTGCGAATCATTACTGTCATAATCTCGAGAATTCAAATAAAAATCATATTTCTTCATGTTATCTGCGCTGAAATGAATCATGGGATATAAAACAATGCATTTAAGCAAAGGAACTTGTAATACGATATACTGTGAAACTTTTGACGATGTATTACCAAATCAAAACCTCAAACTAAACCAGGCACCTGTCAGTGAACCAAAAATCACCAAACAGGAACTTGCTTCGACATTATGGTGCAAAATAAAATAAAAGCATGTAAACAATAAGCCAGAAGCAAACCAGAACCAAACAAGGACTAAACCAGGACCAAACCAAGACCAAACCAGGACTTAAACAGGTCCAAACCAGGACTAAACCAGGACCAAATCCTGGACCAAACCAGCACTAAACCAGGACCAAACCAGGACTTAACCAGGTCCAAACCAGGACTAAACCAGGACCAAACAAGGAATAAACTAGGACCAAACCAGGACTAAACCTGGACTAAACCCAGACCAAACCCGGATCAAACCAGGACCAAACCTGGACCAAACCCCGGACCAAACCAGCACTAAACCAGGACCAAACCAGGACCAAACCAGCACTAAACCAGGAACAAACCAGGACTAAACCAGGACCAAACCGGGACTAAACCAGGACTTAACCAGGTCCAAACCAGGACTAAACCAGGACCAAACCCTGGACCAAACCAGCACTAAGCCAGGACCAAACCAGGACTAAACCAGGACTAAACCCAGACCAAGCCTAGATCAAACCAGGACCAAACCTGGAACAAACCCCGGACCAAACCATCACTAAACCAGGACCAAGCGAGGACTAAACCAGGACCAAACCAGGACTTAACCAGGTCCAAACCAGGACTAAACCAGGACCAAACCCTGGACCAAACCAGGACCAAACCAGGACTAAACCCAGACCAAACCCGGATCAAACCAGGACCAAACCTGGACCAAACCCCGGACCAAACCAGCACTAAACCAGGACCAAACCAGGACCAAACCAGCACTAAACCAGGAACAAACCAGGACTAAACCAGGACCAAACCGGGACTAAACCAGGACTTAACCAGGTCCAAACCAGGACTAAACCAGGACCAAACCCTGGACCAAACCAGCACTAAGCCAGGACCAAACCAGGACTAAACCAGGACTAAACCCAGACCAAGCCTAGATCAAACCAGGACCAAACCTGGAACAAACCCCGGACCAAACCATCACTAAACCAGGACCAAGCGAGGACTAAACCAGGACCAAACCAGGACTTAACCAGGTCCAAACCAGGACTAAACCAGGACCAAACCCTGGACCAAACCAGGACCAAACCAGGACTAAACCCAGACCAAACCTAGATCAAACCAGGACCAAACCTGGACCAAACCCCGGACCAAACTAGCACTAAATCATGACCAAACCAGGACTTAACCAGGTCCAAACCAGGACTAAACCAGGACCAAACCAGGACCAAACCAGGGCAAGTGTGAACACAGTCAACTCACCTTACAATGACGTCAATTAACAAAATTCACAAACCAGGAACTTGCTTTTGCGATACAGTGCAATGTAAAACAATATATAACAATAATACTGAATATGATAAAATATAAAACACGCAAACCAACAGGTACAGGACAGATGAGACCCTGTTCATTCTAAATCGTGACAGATCAAAAGTAATTGAATTCAAATTATTGTGAAGAATGGCATCTTTCTAGCATTATTTCTACTCTATCTCTTATAAAGGTTTTCATTTTGAATTTAAGCATTTTATCGTCTCCAGTTTAGGCAGAAAACTAGACATGCCCAAAGTTGTAAATCAGTGTGAGACCTTGATCTGGCGATGTAGCGAGCAGTTTTTAAATCACACATTTCGAGTGTTGGGTGTTTGGGTTTGAAGCATCGTTGACTTGATGACTCACTTCTGACAAATGCCATTCTGTTTATCTCATTCTCCGTCTGACCTTGTCTCTCTTGAGCAGAAACGCATAAACAACGGCTTCTTAAGGTCTCGATTCACTGATGAATTTAACAAGAAATAAAATAGAGAGATCATCAAGAAGCCATGTTATTATTATTATTTTTTTAAGGTACACTATGCAACTTCGGTTTGGTTTCACCTTCTTTTTTTTCTATGGAAATGTCATTGCTCTGCCTGGAATGTTCCACAGTTAAAAAGGACATGAAAGGTGCACTGTGTAACTTTTCCAGTGGAGGGTCCGTCACCAGCTTCTCCCCAAGGTGATGTTGCCTGGAATGTTCCACAGTATGGCATTACACTTATTTATCTCTACGGAGGCAGCAGGCAACGCCATAAAGCCAAGTTACATGTCAGATCTTACGTGTCACAGTAAGTATGCAAGTTTCTAAATAAATAAAAACCCATATTATTGAGTAAATGCAAGATGGATACATTTAATGCAGACAAAGCAACATCTCCATGGAGACAAGCAGAGGTTACACAGTGCACCTTTAAACAGATCTGTCTTACATTTATTCAGTCACAGGTGGTTTTATTGCTCAAACATGCTTAGAAAAACTGGCATTCTGGTTGTGACCGGGGTCTAGTTTGATCTCCATGATGATAGAAAGGTTCAAAGCCATACCATGAAACATTCCAGACAAAGCAATCACATCTCCATGGAGAAAATACCCTCCACCAGAAAAGTTACACAATGCATCGTTAAGTTGAAACTCATCTACACAGACTTTTTTTTTTTAATAAAATAGATAAAATTATACTTGTTACAGATTAGTTGCAGTCGTGTAAAAAAATAAAAACTAATTTACCGATACAAGTCCAAACTCTATTGTAGAATTTACTGTCAAAATCCAGACTGACAGCTTAAAGTTTGTGTTTTGACAATTGGCCTACCCACACACACACACACACGCACGCACACACACACGCACACGCACACGCACAGACACACACACACACACACACACACACACACACACACACACACGAAACTGCTTCTCAAACTTTACCGGATAAGTTTGGTAAAATGTTTCCCCCGCTCTTTGCCAATAAAAGTTTCAAATCAGAATCACTTTTAAACCTCCTTGAGGGGAAATACTTTTAGTTATAATGATGCAGCCGATCAACAGAAGAACAGATTTATCAAAAAAGTGAAGGACATTTAAATATCTGTAATACAGTAAAAGTACAGTATACTAGTCAACACTTTACACTTTACTTTACATCAATCTACTCAAATAAAGTCAAATGTTCTTAAGTCATTTTAACTTACCTGGATATTGCTTTTTACAGTGTATCTGTTGATGTGGTAGAAATAGCAGTGGGTCGTAGTAGTAGTAGTATTTGGGTTGTAGTAGTAGTAGTAGTATTTGTAGTATTAGCAGTAGCAGTGGTTGAAGCAGTAGTAGTATTTGTAGCATTAGTAGTAGCAGTGGTTGAAGTAGTAGTAGTAGTAGTAGTAGTATTTGTAGTTTTAGTAGTAGCAGTGGTTGAAGCAGTAGTAGTATTTGTAGCATCAGTAGAAGTAGTGGTTGAAGTAGTAGTAGTAGTATTAGTAGTAGCAGTGGTTGAAATAGTAGTAGTAGTAGTATTTGTAGTATTAGTAGTAGCAGTGGTTGAAGTAGTAGTAGTAGTATTTGGGTAGTAGCAGTAGTAGTAGTAGTAGTAGTATTTGTAGTATTAGCAGTAGCAGTGGTTGAAGCAGTAGTAGTATTTGCAGCATTAGTAGAAGTAGTGGTTGAAGTAGTAGTAGTAGTAGTAGTATTAGTAGTAGCAGTGGTTGAAGTAGTAGTAGTAGTATTTGTAGTTTTAGTAGTAGCAATGGTTGAAGTAGTACTAGTATTTGGGTTGCAGTAGTAGTATTATTAGTAGCAGTGGTTGTAGTAGTAGTAGTAGTAGTATTTGTAGTTTTAGTAGTAGCAGTGGCTGAAGTAGTAGTAGTATTTGGGTTGTAGTAGTATTAGTAGTAGCAGTGGCTGAAGTAGTAGTAGTATTTGGGTTGTAGTAGTATTAGTAGTAGCAGTGGCTGAAGTAGTAGTAGTTGAAATATCAGTGGTTGCAAAAAAAATAAAATAAAATAATGTTTAACTTATCTAGATGAGTTTTTTACAGTGTATCCTGAGATGGTGTTTATTAGCACGGCTCCTTCCTCGTCTTCCTCGTCAGTAATTCCGACTTGAATCTTCCTCAGAATGAATTGTTTCCGACTCCAATCCGAGTTGAAAATCTTGTAATGTCGGTAACTACTATATGACCGTAATATTCCGACCTGACACAAACAAAACTGTATTTCTCTGCGACTTCAATCTGAGAATGAATTTGTGTTTCCCAATCACACCTGCACACTTTGGCTCCATAAATCCCCCACTTCAGATTCCACGCGGGAAAAAAGAGCCCATGCAGCAGAGACCGGGGAGCTGTTCCTGTCAATAGCGGTTTTATTGAAATTAATGTCAACGTTGTAAATCCGGCCGAGTGTCTTCCCAACAAACAGCAGCGTTTGTGTATGATTCTAATCACGCATATTAAGCAGCCCGCGCTCCATCAATCTTCCGGACGCCATTTTGTTACTGATGCTGAAATCATGTTATAAATGATGTTTGAAAGAAGCCTCTCGCCGCCGCTGCCGCCAGGTGCATCAGCAGCGGCGCACTCGGACGCACAGACTGGACACTTGTGTAAACGCCGGTTTGAGGTAATGAGACGCACTTGATTATAGTAACAATACACGGTACAGTACAGATGGTATTGTAAAAGCAGGTCTTGAGGTCCTGCAGTCTTTTTGTGTGAGAATCAGGATGTGTGCAGCTAGCATGCTAGTTGTTGCTAGCATTTCCATGACTGCAAAACTCCGCTCTGGTTTCTGAAAGTTACTAAAAGCACTTCTAAACAAAATCTGTCTTGATTCAGTACAGAACAGTACAGAGCAGCTCAAAATCAGCTGTCTGTGTACTCTGCATAAAGAAGTGTGCAGTTAGCATGCTAGTTGTTGCTAGCATTTCCATGTCTGCAAAACTCCTCTCTGGTTTCTGAAAGTTATGAAGAGCACTTCTAAACTCATTGTGGTGAATAAGGATCCTCAGATGCACTTGATTATAGGAACACAATATACCACAGGATTGTTTTTGGGGGGGTTTTGCAAGTGTTTCAGCAAAATGTGTCTTGCTTCAGTACAGATGTATTGTATGAGCAGCTCAGAATAAGTTGTCTGTGCATAAAGAAGTGTGCAGTTAGCATGATAGTTGTTGTTGGCATTACTATGATAGTAAAACTCCTCTCTAGTTTCTGAAAGTTGTGAAAGGTAAACTCGCTGTATAAGGATGTATATAAGGACGCTCTGAATGCATAAGGTAAGTGAGGAATAACGTTGGACCACTGCAAATGGTTTAAAATGAACAAGTTCTGTTTTTCATGTTTTAAAGACAGTAAAAAAAATGTACAAAAATTGTAACTTGGGTAACACATATTCAAGTTTGGTTATCAATAAAAAAAAAAAAAAATCTGGTGAGAGGTCTGCTACCTGCTAATGTGTTTTTATTGCTCAAAAAGCCCCTGCACTCTTCCTCTTACTTGATCCTTTCGTGTCACCTCCTTGTTAAGATCAAGATAGATGAGTTCAATGCCACACTGTGGAACATTCCAGGCAAATCAATTGCATTTCTATGGAGACAAACAAATGCATACTTGAGCTTATACTTGCACAGTGTTATGTTTAATCTATTTTTAACATGTATTTATCTTCATTTTTGCGTGCCTATTTCCATTCTCTTACTGTTCTTAAACTGTGCATTGTAATTATGGATTTTCCCCACTGTGAGACAAATAAATGTTCTCTGAAATTATCTTATGACACACCGTCTACCAGAAAAGTTAAACAGTGCATCTTTAATTCTCTTGATAGCATATAGCGAGCTCCAAACTGTTGTCATTACTAATTCCTCAGTCTGTTTCGTCTTTGCGCGTTCCCGCTCAGTCTCTTGTAACCTGGCGCTCGGTGCTTCTCCAGCTGGATAAATATCATGTTTAACATTTAAATGCTACACATGTTGGGCACTTTGCCAGAACATCAGCCCCGTCCTCGCTAACTCGCTCCGACCGCACTCACATCTGCACACCTCAGGGAAATTAGCAATCAACCTTTTACCGAGCCAACACCTGTACGCGAGCCCCGCACCCCCTGTAGCCCCCATCCCACTCGCTTAATGTAGGGTCACCGCCATGTACGCACACGGGCCTTTGTTGTGTTCACAGTAATTCCGCGTCGCTAATCACCGTCTCACGTGTGTAATTTGCATGTTGTCTACTCGTACGCGATAATAGCCGGTTGTGCGTGTCTTGAAACGTCGTCTTTTTCGCTCGCCCCTCTCGCTCCCAGCCCCGTTTGTAAGTATGCACGCTAGCCGGCATGATCCCCCATTTATCATTTTGACACTGGCTACTTTTTTGAAGTGGAGAAAAATGTTGCAGTCAGCTCTTCCTCCGGCTCTCACAGAAATCGGAGCGTCTGAGTGTGTCTCTCGGCCTCTCCTCCGCGCTGGTGAGATAGTGCAGAGGAGGCCCGTGATTAAGGAGCGCAGAACATGGCGTTGGTTCTTTACCGCAGACAAACCACGCCGCGTGCATTATGGTTGTGCGTAGGGTCTGCAGGCGTAGAGCTTGTTATCCATATTCTCATGTTTCATCCATCCTTCTTTATGGGAAACAAATTGGAGCCTATTTTAAGCAGCTTGTTGACCTAATACAGATTCCTTCTACATTAGTTATATTTTAGCTCATTTAAAAGAACAGTTTTAAGATATTCAAACATTCTTCCATTCATCATAGGCAGAAAAGTAGTGTTCATTCTGTTGCCGAGCCACTATTTTGTACAAAGTTGTACATTAGACTTTTATATTTCGATAATAGTGACCAAGATCTTGGATTACGATCTGGAGATGAGACCCAGGTGCTGCACTGTGGACACCCCTTGCGTCTTACACGTTGCCCTAAGATCCTGGTTGAAGGATGGGTCAAATCCAGAGATCTAATTTGCCTCGGAAGAAGATCGAGTTATAGGATCATGTTAATCCCTATTGTTGTACCAATTCAATTCAAATGTATGCAAAACATTACAATTTTAGTTGACCTACGTACACTTTTGGTTTGTAATTGGATGTAGGGGGGCCTTTGTTTATAAGTTTTAGCTTTAAAACACACTTTACTCCACCTCAAGCCCAAGATAGTCAAGATATGCTTTGCTAACCTGTGACATCCCTTCTGAACTTTGACCTATGCCCTGTAGATATAAAGTTGAAATGAACAGGCTCTATGATTCATTTATTTTTTAGTCAATCTGTCAATAAACATAAGAAAATAGCCCAAATATGTAAAGTGTGATTCATAATGCCTTCAGCAAATTTAACATTAATTTAATTTAATTTAACATTTTCTTATATTATCTGAAAGGAGTGAGAAGAATAAAAGTTGTTGTTTGTACTATTATTTCAGTCATAAACTAGTTAATGGGAATGATCTTACCTCCAGTTTGGATAAATGCCATGAATGTACATAGGAAACACAAGTAGATTCACGCTTTGTGCACTGTAGCTGGCCCTGTGCACAGATGTGATAAGTTATTCAAAAATATGGCTGCGTGTGGCTCATTAACCGCCGCCGCTCTGAAATATGTAGCAAAACGGCTAACGTGCTAATGTGCTAATCACAATTAGCTTCACACTTTATCACACTACATCTTAATGAGGTACAAAAGTACACAGATGTACCTGCTAATGCACGCTAATAACTGAGCTATGGCACGGCCGCTATACCCTGCAGTCGTCACTGATCGATACACTCACCTGCACTGAGCGCGCTGATTTGGTTGGGGGTTTGAATCCAGAGAAAACAATACAAAACAAAATATTTGATTAGCTAAAAGCGAGCGGCAGTGGTCTCAAATCAAATTATCGTAGAGAGCTTTGCCTATTTCAGTACAAGTATCATTTATTTCACTAATTTAGCCTTCTTTAGCAAACAAGCTAATTAAGGTAACCATGATAGAGAATCACATTATTATAAGTGTGAGCTGGAGCAAATGAGCCAGGCTGTATAATATAACACAAACACTGATTGCTCTTTATTTAAAATACACACTTTGTTTATATTTACACCTTGCAAATGAACAGGCCCATGTATTTGTCATGTTTAGCGGCTGCAACCATTAATCAGAATAATAGTGACTGGTCGACGGTTATAAAAATCCAAAATTAAACCACACTAATCATCGTTATCTGGACGACATACTTCAAAACACATGTCAAAAGACGTGTTATAACAAAGACAGTGGCATGAAATCGAAATGTAAAGTTAAAGCACAATTTCAAACTTTCAAAACACTTTATTCGTAAACCGCGATGGGGTGGAAGAATACTATGAAAACGCATTTAGTTACAGAATGTTGTATACCTGAATAAAAATATATTTTGTAATGTACTCTGTTACATGGTCCAATCAGAGTACTGTATTCTGAATACTTTGAATACTTTTAGATTGAGTTAGATAGTATAGTGTAAAAAACATGTCATATAATCATAAAAAACAGAGTAGAAAAATTGCAAATGCACGCACACAAGAGCTGCTTTCTCTATTTTTTGGTATGTTTGGTCTCTATGGTTATAACAAGTATCAACACTCCTAAGTACGGCATTAAACCTCTAACTCAGGCATGTCCAAACTATGGCCCATGGGCCAAATGCGGCCCTCAGTCAAGTTTTTCTTTACCCTTCCAGGTGAATTGGCCCAAATTACCTTGAGCAGTACTATTGACTGCAAGTTTTTTGAAACTCTACCTTGATAAGACAATATTTAATATTTATTGTGTGGTTTTGAGGATCTTAGCATGAATAAAGGACTGATAGCTCATTCTAATGTGTTAAAGTAATTAAACGTGCACTGTGTAACTTTTCAGATAGGGGGAGTTCCACATTACAGCTTTAACTCCTCTAACCTCGATCTATTACCACCGTTATAGTCACTAAAAACTGTTAACTTGGCCAGTTGGCAATATCTATTCTTCTCCATGAGTATAGAGAAGTTTAATGCTATATTGTGGGACATTTCTACTAAGTGATGTCATCGCCATGGAGACAAGCATGTGCCATCTACCCTTCACCAGAAATGTTACATATAGTTCACCTTTTAAATTGTAATGCCAAGACTGCTTTAGATACAAATTGTTCATGTTGTGCTTTTGAGCCAGACATTTCACTTTTCCAGCATTATTATATTGTTTGATGATAGTCAGAGAGGCCATTGTCACATAATCCCTGCCACATTTCTGTCAGTCTGCCCCGGGGCTGCTATGGTTACCACAGCTCTTTAAAACTTTTTCAACAAATCCGCCTCCTACAAACTTGTAACTCTTTTCCAGTCTCTGCGTTGGAGTTGATTGTCTCAGATTGCACATACTAACCTTCAACGTAAACAGAGCAAATGGCAGCGCGGGTACATTCTTCTTCTCCTCCTTATTAAGACGAACGGAGTCGAGTGCCGCAATGTTTAGAAAGACACCGCCATCTTTAACACGCATACAATGACAAAACAGGTTCACAGCTCGCCGGCAGCTCTATTTTTTACTGTTAATCCTTCAAATTATGGGCTCTCTATACACGTATGTTATGCAGTCGCACACAGTGACATTTCTGTTGGGTTTTCTGTGTATATGGACTGTCCTCAACACAGTTTTAAGCAGCAGAAATGGCAGTTATTAACCTGTATCAGTATTATTGGATGGTGTAGTATTTTGAAATGGATTTATTGATTTTTATTTCACTCTTGAAAACTAAAAATGTTCAAATGGCAATCGCAAAGTGTTCAGAATAAGACTACAATAAAACAAGAACTCCGTATTGGGGTAACAGCAAAACAAACATGCTGGGGGCTCCTCTAACCAAAAAAGTCTGGCGTAGCCCCTGATTCACTGACCTAAAGCTGCTCTGCGTAACTTTTCTGAGGAATATCCTCCACCTGCTCGTCTCCATGGAGATGTTATTGCTTTGCCTGAAATGATTCCCACATCGTATTAAAATGATCTGTCTTATAAAGCAATAATGTCTTCATGTCGACATCAGCTTGCAGACTTTCCTGTAATGATTATTTTTTACAACTTGTTTCATTCATTTCTTTGAGATAAATTTCGTCTGTTTCTATTGGCAGGACTGATTACTCAAACACGTTATGTAACCATATAAAGCCATACTGTGGAACATTCCTGGCCATGTAATAACACCACTGGGACAGGACTGTTCTTTGTTATTATTATTATTATTGACAACTGTTCCTCATTCATTTCTTGGTAAATTGCACTTCCATTTCTAGTGATTGCTGCTGGACTGATCACACAAACAAATGACCACATTACTTAACTCAATAATGCCATACTCTGAAACATTATAATCCATGTAATAACACCATTGGGACAAGCAGGGGTCCTTCTTTGATTATTATTATTAACAATTCTTCTTTAGTCAATCAGTAAATTTCCTGTAGATAAATTGCTCGTCTTCCTAGTGACAGTTGGACTGATTACACAAACAAATGAGTGCGCTAAGCTAATGTTTTGTAACCCAATAATGCCATACTGCGGAACATCCTAGGCCATGTTATAACACAATTGGGACAAGCAGCAGAACAACTGTTCTTCTTAGTTAATTTGTTTCTTCTATTGCTCCTATTTCTAGTGAGTGCTGGACTGATTACACAAATGAGCTAATGTTATGTAACCATTTAATGCCATACTATGGAACATTGCAGGCAAAGCAGTAATATCTACACAGAGATGAGCAGGTCCCTTCTTTGACTATTATTATTAGTACTTCTTTAGTCAATATATTGTATTTCTTCAGTATAAGTTGCACCTATTCCTAACAAATGAACTGATTACACAAATGAATAGTCATGCTAAATGTAGTATGTTATGTAACCGTATAATGCCATACTGTGGAACATTCAACCATGTATAAACACAGCCCTTCTTTGATTATTATTATTATTATTATGAACAACTGTTTTTCTTTAGTCAGTTGCACACATTTCTAGTGATTGCTGCTGGACTGATCGCACAAACAAATGAGCACATTATTTAACCCTATAATGCCATACTGTGGAACATTGTAGTCCTTGTAATAACACCACTGGGACAAGCAAGCGCCCTTCATTTGTTATTATTATTATTATTATTATTATTATTATTATTATTATCAACAGTTGTCAGTTAATTTCTTCTAGGTACATTGCTCTTCTTTCTAGTGACCGCTGAACTCATTACACAAACAAATGACTTCACTATGCGAATGCCACACTGCGGAACATTCCAGTCGAGCCAATAACATCTTCATGGGCTCTTCTTTGCTTACTATTATTATTAACAACTGTTGTCCTCGAGTCAATTTATTTCTTGTAGATATATTGCTCACATACTGCTCAGCTAACATTATGTAACCCTGTAATTCCGTTTGCTTTGGACTCGATGATGACCTGATCCCACGTGTGACATTTACCTGCGCTCAGACTAATATTCCCACTAAACTGCATCAATGGAAATCTGAATAGGTATCTGTATTGATTGTTGTGCGATCGAACTCTGACATTACGATGGCTCTCACCATGTAGCTGGAGGAGGGTGGCTGATAAACTACACATAATATGACCCAAGCCTGCGTGTGGGAAGGTATTTATCATATTGCGAGGACTGAAATCTGTACACACACTGAAACCGAGGAAAGCTGCCTCTGGTATAGCGACAAAAATCAGATCCCCATAGCGCATATCCTTATCTATATCCGCTAAAATAGGTTAAGGTAGGGTTTAGGTTAAGGTTTGGTTAGTAGTGACTATGGTTTAAGGCGCTTTACGTGATCTTTAGAGTCTTAAAAATGAGTTCATAGTCCAACGAGGTTCATTTGATCCTATAATTTGTTTTATTCAATTCTCTTTTCAGATCAAGGTTTTTGTTTTTCATAAAAAGCGAGACAAAGCCTGTACACTTACTTCCAAACTGCAGTTAAGGAATGACAACATTTCGATCACTGACTTTCTGTGTTCACTGTAGTAGGCTAACACCAGTGATGCGCATATACCTATACCTTTTATGATATTAGTTTGTTTTCATACCTGACAATTTTGACTGCGCACTAGTGGTCTTCAGAGTTGTCATGTGATGTAGCAGTGACAGGTCCGGTCAGCTGATTTAAACAGGTTTTCAGGCCGTCTTCTTACTTACAGAGGCAGGACTATTGCTTTTATATATATATATATATATATATATATATATATATATATATATATATATATATATATATATATATATATATATATATATATATTGCTATTTATTTAGAAGTTTATTACCATTTTTATATATTTTTTTTACTCTTTGTTATTGTAATGTGATGTGTGAGGTACTGTGTCCAAATAATTTCCCTGTGGATCAATAAAGTCTGTCTAAGTCTAAGTACGACAGCGCCATCTGCAGTTGGACTTCTTCAGGACAGTATTCCAGGTGTGTGAGAATAAAAAAGCCCCCTCCTCCTGGTTTATCTGCTCAGGTGTGAAAACAAACTAAACCTTGGTCTGAAAAAAAGGATCTAATAAATAAAAATAGAACATTTTAAACAGTTTGCAGTGGTCCAAAGTTATTCCTCAGTTATCTTATGCATTCAGAACATCCTAATTATTCACCACAATGAGTTTATAAGCGCTTTTCACAACTCTTAGGGCCAGTGCAACATTTTGCCGTGACAGTAAAATTAACAACAAGCATGCTAATGTGCATTTCCTGATTATCGGGCAGTAAAACGCTTTATAATAGATGCAAACAGTACACAGCATACTTATTCAAGAGCTGCTTATACAATATATTTGCACTGGGGCAAGACAAATGTTGCTTAAATACATGGGAAAAACAGGTACAGGGCCTTTAAGGTTAGAATCAGTCTCCAGGAAATGAATGCAAGTCCCCAAGAACCATGATAACCCAACGTGTGTGAGCATGCACGTGTGTATTCGTCTTGTGTGTGTGTATTGTTGTGCTTTCCTGTGTGTGTGCGTGCATGTGTGTGTCTGGTAGGCCGTGGTGGCAGGTTACAAATGAGTTTGTTTGCGTTGTGCCCGCTGAAACCTTTGGCGCCGGGGGCAGTGAGAGTTGTGTGGGTGGGTGGGTCCTGGTGAATGCGATGGAGACAGAGGATCTATGAGCACATTTGCCGGCCCATATGTGCAGAGGTGGAAGGAGTGCCGCCAGTCTGGAGGCTACAGAAGGATGGCTAATTTACAATAAAAATGACCCGCGCACCAGTCAGAACCATTATTTAGATTCCTGGGAGGGTAATGACAAAGATGTGATCAACACATAAACAAAAGGATTTGACATACGGCTTTTGTGTAGTCCGCTATGAGTTCATCCTGGGTCAATATGAAGGGACAGTGACTAACAGTTTACCATTAAAGCTAAAGGGGAACTGTGTAACTTTTCTCATGGGGATACGTTACCTGTTTGTTTTCATGGAGGTGTTACTGCTTTCCCCGGACAGTTCCACAGTGTAATGTTAGTTTAGTGTCAATTACAGGCGTCTCTGCATATGTTCATGTTTAATGCCATACTGTGGAACCTTTAATATGCCAATGTAATCTCAAATACCTGATTTTCTGATCTGTTATAATGTTGTTTCCTCATCTCAAACATACCTGGAGTTGTGTTCCATTTCATTCACACATGTTTAACACACAAACATCTGACTATTTAGGCAGAGTTCTTCTCTCAAACAGAAAACACTCTGCTCCACCTTGTGATGTCATGTGGTAATACTGGAAGTGCTTCACTCCATAGACCTTCACCAGAATTATATGTATAATTTCAGCCCTGGAATTTGCAGTCTTTACTAAACTAAAGGTAAAATGTAGCTGTAACAACTACCGCTTCATGATATCACAAAGTGGATCAGAGCATTTTGAGACTAATAATAAAGGATTACTCAAACACGTGTGAATGAAACAAAACATAACTCCAGGTCTGTTTTTGATGAAGTAACAACATTTTAACATGGCTTAACGCTCACAAGAGTAAATTTTTGTGAATATTTTAGAACATTTCTGCATGACGTCATCTCCATGGAGACAAGCATGTGACATCTACACTCCACAAGAAATGTTGCATAGCTCACCTTTTAAATCGTAATGCCAAGAATGGTTTCGATATACTACAAATTGCCACCCACCTCTGTCCAGTGCTGCTAAACCATCTGATAGAAGTGGTCTGGTTAGCGCCGTTAGCTGCTGTGTGTTTTTGGCCTTTTGTTAGCACCTATAGCCATATATAGTTGCCTGTCCAGTGAGCTTCGATCTGCGCACCGCCTCGGAGGTCAAGCGGGTGACCTATTGGTGAAAGTGCCGCGCGTGCCAATAAATGCCTGGCACTATTAATCACAAAGCAGCCCTCAGTCTGCAGAGGGGTCAATGCTTTAAAGGGCACCCCCCAAGCCCACAGCCTAGAGTCCAGCTGAAATACGACCAAGCCACTGCATCCTTTTACCGGATCATCGTACCAAAAGTTTTATCCGCCCCAGTCATGAGGTCCTTGCATATGCTATAAGAACTGTCAATATGTTACCAAAGGCTTTTAGGAGTTGATTCTAGAGCATGGGTGCTTAGTATTTCTTCTTTAAAGGTCTTATATTACACAAAATTGACTCTTGTGAGTAGTTAGCCATGTTATTATGTTGTTATCTCATCAAAAACATACCGGGATTTGTGTTTTGTTACATTGGCAATTCCACGGCTGAAATGATCCAAATGATTCTAGTGAAGAAAAACAAACTCAGAATGCAGAGTTGTGTGGTAAACATGTGGGAATGAAATAAAACATATAGATAAAATTGATCAGAAAAGTGTAATATGGGTTCTTGTTAAATAGGATAACCCCAGTAGTTAATTAGCCAGATCTGTTATATACTTTCTTTTTAAAGGACATATATTCTTCTTGTGTCTTTATTTACCATTTAAACTTTTTTTTTTTTTTTGTCTCCTAGGGATTAGTATTTCACTTTTTTTTTTTTTTTATCTTTTATGCCTATATTTTGAGAAAACAGTTTATAAACCTCTAATAAACCTCTGTTTCCAATGAGAGCTCCCTCTGCTGTCAGCAACAGGAATTAACAATTTAGAAAACACAAGTGACAATCTTAAGCGACATAAATGCCGGGATTATAACAATTGTGTTCATTGTAAACACAATTTGACTAGATATGGTTTTAAAAACTGTACAGGAGAAGTCTGGATTTTTACCTGTGACGGAACAATTTGGGCAAAATGCAAGAGCATTTTTAAAGCTCAGGAAAGACAACTAAATTAATGAAATAAGCGTGAATAGCAATATGTAACTCCTGTATATTTTATTTATATTATGATGAGGGGAATACAATATGTGTCCTTTAAATTATGTTAAAGGTGCATTGTGTAACTTTTCTGGTGAAGGGTCCATCAAATGCTTTTCTCCATGGAGATGTTATTGCTTTCTGGAAAGTTTCACACCTTTCTATCTTCTATCACACCAGATCAAGTTACAGGTCAGATCTGTGGAGAGGCAACACAGTCCACAGTCAGAATGCCTGTTTTTCTAGGTATTTTTGAGCAATAAAACCACCTGTAATTGAATAAATGTAAAGTAGAGCTGTTTAATGTCATTATGTGGGACATTTCAGGCAGAGCAATGACATAGTATCTATAGAAACAAGCAGCTGACAGACCCCCAACCAAAAAGTTACATCATGCAACTTTAACCCCAGTAATAAATTAGCCTGATCTTTCTTTAGCCTGATCTTTCAGTCTTGTATCTTATTCACTGCTAATAGTTAATCAGGGCATTTCTTGGACACACTGCCCTAACACCATCTTCTATATAGGCCTTTGGAAAGTCCACATATCATCCAAATAGTTTATTTAAATTTTACTGTACTTTAGCTGTAGTAACTAATTGCTCTGACCAACTCTGCTTCTGTTTAAAAGAGGAGCAAGTACTTTCCTTAACTGTATTCATTTCCAGGCAAGTTCTTGGGCACTCAGCCATGGTATAAAACTGTAAATATCTAAGGCTTTTGGGGATAATTGTGAAGCATGGGTGAGTATTCTGCATTGCTTATTTTAAAGTAAGTTAGCAAATCAGAATTAGCCTATCCTGCCAACTGTAATCTGCTCACGTATCTTCTCATTGCAGATATTTCACAAATCAATGTTTATCTCTCTATTTATTTATGGGGAATAAAACAAACAATAGAACAGGTAAACGTATTTGGCACTTTTATGTTCATACAGGATCTGATTGGTTACTTTGCCTGTCAATCATCTGTCTATTGCCATGGAATACCAAACTAATGAATAAAACGTAATTATGACTAACTACTGCTGCCTTCAATTGTGCCTGAGCTGTTGTAGTTAAGGTAAGGTTTGGTTCCACTGTCAACATTCTCTGGATTAGCTTTACCTTTTTTGTAATGTTAGCAGTTTTACATACATATACATAGACCTGAGACCTCCCTCTCCCCAGACACTTCCTCTTCCTCCCTTACTATTCACAAGTTGGACTTTTAATTGCATCAGAAGCACCGAAAGTTCATTTCATCATAACGATAACTGCAATCCCCTATGCGAAAATGAAAACTGTCAATATCCCATTATAAACCTATGGAATCTGATTGTGGAGCATATGTCAGATGTATTTTTAATTCAGTTAGCCCGCTGTAGCTGATGCATACGTTTACCACAGTGATTTTACCCATGTATTCTGCGGTTGGACATCTGTTTTGGTTTTAAGGGAGAGATGAAATATTAATCTTTTTACAAAATGAAGATCTGACAGCCCGCGGTGACAGATGTTGGGAAATCTGCGCGTTTGACAGGTGTCGAATACGTAGCATCTGATCAGAGCGCAGCCAAAACACGCTCCGATCAAATGGGCAGCGCTATTAAAAACCATATCACCATAATCAAACCCAGATATGTGGCTTTTCCAATATGGCGTCCGGAAAAAAAAGGTGTTTACATTACAGATATGGACAGATTCAATTCCCTTTTAAGGTTTGGCACTATTTATGGAAAGTTATACATAGAATACACACATGTATGCAAAATAACATCTTGTGTGAAAAGACTGGGCGTTACTTTTTACCTCAGATGCCCTTCCTAACCTTTGAGCAATGGATAACAACATCAAATCAACAATTGCCAAACCTCAAATGCAATTTCTACATGGTGACTGCATGTTCTACCAGTGTTTAGATGGATATCCTACAGTTAATGAAACCTGCCTTGATGGTTCATTGATGATACAGAAAAAAAAATATCTCCATAATCAAATCCAGATATGTGGCTTTTCCAATATGGCGTCTGGAAAAAAGGTGTTTACATTACAGATATGGACAGATCAAATTCCCTTTTAAGGTTTGGTACTATTTATGGAAACCTATACATAAAATACATACATTTATGCAAAATAATGTCTCGTGTGAAAAGATTGTGCATTATGTTTTACCTCAGATGCCCTTCCTAACCTTTTACAGTGATTGTGATTGTGGAAAAGTTCCAGAAATGAATGATGCTCCCAGGCCAGTTTACAGGTCAGATCTGTGAAGAGGCAGCTACACTCACAGTAACAATACATGCTTTTCAGTGTGTTTTTACCAATAAAACACATTCAGTTGAATAAATGCAAGATATTGTGGAACATTCCAGTCAATGCAGAAACATTCCAATGGAGACAAGCTATACCCCACTCCAGAAAAGTTACATAGTGCCCCTATAAAAGACTGGGTCAATATAATGGCAGATTATACTGATGGTGTGTTGTGCAAGTGGTAGTTCCACAAAACAAGATAAAGAAATATTGAAAATCTGTTGAAGGATTTCCTTGAGTGTACTGCATTGAACCTCCATTATCTAATATGACTCACAATACTGAGTTGTTAGAAAGAAATATGTCACCATTTCAGCTAGTCCATTCCTAACAGATACAGACCTATAGGATTCCTGTGACTCACAATAAGAAGGATTAGTTAAGAAAAAAGACAATGTATTATATTATCAATCAAATAAATAATTACTCATTTTTCATCTTTAAGGCACTGTACCTGATTTTTACTATCTTAAAAACTTGAAAAACACAAGTAGTTCATTTCAAACTGTATGCAGTGGTCCAAAGTTATCCTTTTCTTACCTTATGCATTCTGAGTTTCCTAATTATTCATGGCAAAGAGTTTACAAGCGCTTTTTACTATTTTGCCGTCAAGGTATAATGCACATTTCCTTTTACAGCCTGAATTTGACAACATTATACAAGTGTAAAACCATATCACGTGCATTTTATTATCAATCAAATGAAAAAAATGCTCTGTTTTTCATCTCACTCTTTACTTCAATATTGTGCTCATTCAGAGCTATCATCAGGCTGTAATTGATAAATGATGAGGAGACCTGGGTCCCGTGTTGGCCTGGTGGTCGATCAGAGACGGTGAACCGACAATTAAAGCAGATTTGCTGAAAACACGGCTTCATGTGTCATTTTCACCTGGGTTCCAGTTTATCTATTATCAGTGTGGTTGGATGACTGATCACACACCAGTATCGACCCCATTCATGAGCCATCGCCATAACTCATGTACTTCTGTCAACTCCTATTATCCAACTGCGATTTCCAAACTTCATGTGACCAATTCAGAGCACGTTTAATCACTCCTCTTCATCAGCAATTCGATAAAACAGTCAAAAACAAACGGACAATAGTGCTGATTGTACGAATACTTGACGGAATATAAGGATCGATAGTGAACGTGAAGGCATGTGCAAAGCAGTTTTAGTGGAAAACTTCTCTGAGATGACACTGGGAACTAAAAAATGGATGGGTGTGCAGAAATGTTGATTAACTCTGCTTTTAGTGTTATAAAAGCATAGTTAATGAATTGTATATTTGTATTAAAACATCTCAACATGTTACTGTATGTTAACATAGACTATGGACTGTACTTTATGTGGAGGGAATGTATTTCAGTGGTAGTTATTTGGACAATCTAAATGAAACCAAAACTGTAACAAAGCTTAACTACCTCTCACACAAATTAGAAAATCTGTTCTATGGTAGTGACTAAATCTTCCATTGTTTTGAGTCACACACACTTGAATGTTTCCGTTGGCCATAATTGTCGAGAAAGTAATGTTTCCACTGCATTTGACCCATTCTTCAATACCACTGGAGCAACCTGTCAGGAGCAGTGGGCGTCATAGTGCAAAGCCATGGGACCCAGCTCTAGATCTTGAGCTAGTCTTGGTCAGGACTACCTTAGCTGGAGGATTTGACCTATTGTGCATGTTTTGGGTTGATGAAGAAACCAGAGGAAACCCACCCAGACAGAGGGAGAACATGCAAACACCACACAGAAGGAATTATAAACCACCAATTTAATATAAACTTGTGAATGTTACCTTCCCCGTACAGTTATAATTAGCCAGTGTTGCTTACTATCTAAACCCAGTTGCTTCAGTTACCCAGACTCGAACCACCTCATGCCCATATTGCTGCAAAGAATCTCCCAGTAGTTATGCAGGCTTCATATTTGCTATCTGTTTGAATTGCGAGACTCCAAAGACCCATGCACCTCCATTTCCTTCACAAACATGCACTGTGTAATGTTATGAGAGACGCATTACTTTGATAAACCACATTGTAACATGATCTTGGCTGCAGTTATGGGCTCTCTCCACATCGCCTTTGCGTCCTATTTCACCAGAGAGCGATGGTTTCACGGGGAAATCCAAACGAAAATCTGCATGACTTACTCCGCTCTTAATGGTAGTAAACAAACTGGAGATAGTCATTACGCTGGGCTCGGGCTTCTTCTTCTTCTACGTCGGTAACAGATGCGTACAATCACGGATACGTTACTGTGATTGCGCGCATCTGTTTAAGGCAGACATTTTGTGCTTTCTCTCTTCCTCGTGCAGATGAGACTCGCCGTAATGAGACATTTAAATACTCCTAATCCAAAGTTAAAAGACTCAATTAGTAAACAACAAAGCACAGTCTTTGTAGAGGAAGGACCGCAGTGGGAGGAGGAGGCTGGGTTTGAAGTGTGGATTTTAATGGCGGTAATAATAATAATTTGGTTCTGTTTAATACATTGATTTAGTCTTGTCTAAGTGGATTCAGGATAAGTGATTTTGCATTGAAAACATATGGCCAGACAGGCAAGAGATTCAATAGCTTAACAGTTTTAGTTGGTCAGACTGATTTTAAGTGGAAATTGTGGCTAATGTTACACTGTAGTGAATTGTAAAGTCTGGTATTTTTCAAATTGTTTTGTGAAGTGTGGATTAGGATTTTGTTTCTAGGTTATTGTTGCAGATATATTGAGTTACACATAATAATTGGTTTGCAGGTTTCATCATTAAAATAGTGGTATGTTAGTTAAAAGACAGGCTAAAATAAAAGCATGTTTTATTTCTGTTCATTGTATTCAAAAACCTAGAAAAAACATGAGTTCTTGTTGTGAGCGGGCTTGTATCTCTACCAACCTTGGGTGGTGGAGACTTTCTGTTTGTTTCCATGGAAATGTTAGCAGTTATCTTCCACATTATGGCATAAAACCAACTATTTCCATGGAGAATGTGCTGAATTATGGTTTTAACTTATTTTATAATGAGATACCACCTCCTAAAAGTTACATATAGCTTTAAAAAAAAAAAAAATCCCAAACAGAAATGCTATTGCTAATGATATTGTGGAAAAGTATGCTAAGATTTTTTTTGACTATAGACTTGTGCTACACCAGAATTTTCAAAATGTTATCAATTCATTTGTTATTATTTTTATTTTTTTGTATTGTCTCAGCAGTCACCTCATAGTCAAATCACAAACATTGCTGATGTGACTAACACAAAATCCTTCTGTGAAACAGTCGTCAATATATGGCATAAACATATTTAACAAGAATGATCATATTATTAAAGTATTAACCATGTCGATCAAGCACCTATTTTATTACAGGTGTTTGTACTGCTCAAAAGTGAAAAAGCATCCATTAGTTAGCCTACTGTTAGCAAATTCGCCTCTTCACAGATCTGACTTGGCACTACGTACGAAACAGTTGAGCGGCGAAACGTCTTCCCTCTGAAACTTTTGCCTTGTTCAGGACTACTTTAGCTGGAGGATGAGGTGTAATTCCTCATTTGTCCAGGAGTGGTTCATATTAGCAGGCTCGCCTCTTCACAGATCTGACTTAGCACCACGTATGAAACAAATAAGTGGCAAAACGTCCTCCCTCCAAAACTTTTGCCTTGTTCAGGACTACTTTAGCTGGAGGAAAAGGTGTAATTCCTCATTTATCCAGCAGTGGTTCATATTAGCAGGCTTGCCTCTTCACAGATCTGACTTAGCACCACTTACAGTACTTACAATCTCATTTTAACCATTTCACAACATATGGTAGCAAAGCTGTACACTTTCCTCACCTGTCCCACACAGCTGTAATAAACCTGAGCCTCTCACATTGACCTTTTGCTTGGATAGATTTTACATGAACACATCATTGTTGCATTAATTGGACAAACACAGATCCATAAGGTGCAATTACTGCTCTCTAAACAGCCATGTGATCTGAGGAGCTAGCGTAGCGTCAATAGCCCTCAAAGGCGTGTGGCGATAGCTGCATTGATGAGTGACATTTCAGAGTTTAGTGTTAGTTGAGTCGGAGGTGGCAGGCCGCGACCCTGGCTCCTGGCTCCGGGTATTGAGCTCTTTTCGTCAAACTCGCGCCAACATTTCAGCCCTGACTCGCGTAATTAAAGCGGAACTATTTTTAGTCTTTATTGAATCAGTAATCGCAATGTTGGACGGTTCCAGGGACTGCTTAAACAGCCAATAAGCTTCCAGTTTGATCTCGAAGCCAAACTCTCTATTAGAGAACTATACAGATTCTTTAAGGGGTGAAATGGGGCTAGATTTGTGCTTATGGGGTGTGTAGTTAAAGCTCCACTATGTAACATGTCCGGTAGAGGGTCTGCCATCTGCTTGTCTCCATGGAGATGTTGTTGTTTTGCTTGGGATGTTCCCAATCTCACACGTATTTCAGTACAGGTGTTTGTATTGCTTAAAAATGTAAAAGCATCCATTCGTAGGTCTGTTGTTAGCAGGATGGCCTCTTCACAGATCCGATGGTACCACCTGCTTGACTTCACCAGAAAAGTTACATAATGCACCTTTAAATAACAGTAGTGTAAGTCCGTGTCTTGTATACAGTGTCAGTAGCAGGGATTGAACGTTGACTTTGTTTCAATCAGCACTAATAGCATAAAAAACTGCTGGAATCTTGAATACTTTTTGCCTTAGGGTTTATGCCTGATGCCCTCCCTAATGCTGCCTTTAGGGAATGTTAAAAGTTCCATATGACACAAACTCAACTCATAATTTAGTTTCATAATCTGTAAACCCTTTTGCATGCTTTTGGCTTAACATATGTTTCTCCTGAAATACAGTAATTGTTGCCAGTAGAGGGAGCTGGATGCTAAATGGAGCATTTGGCTGTTCAAACTAGCCTATTCCCATAAACAAACATTATTTAAAGTAATAAAACACAAAATGCTACGTAAAGGTATCCAGTTGTATTTAAAGACCTCAAATGAAACATGATACAGGCCTTTTAAACTCCATCACCATCTAAGAGAAGAGCCCCCTGTTCCAAACGCCTGGTTCAGAATGTTTTTTTGCACCAAATGCCCGGCGCAGACAGGTATAAACTGGTGATACATTACAGCGCGGGCAGACAAATGGCAAACCAAAACCAGGGCAACACACAAGAATTAAATAAAAGTGGAAACAGACGGAAACCTGATGGAAAAACGGTCAAATGTATAAACAATTAAAGCAGGAAACCTATGCATTTATGCAAAACGGCTGTGTAACTAATGGAGTGAAAACGCTTCATGCCAAGAATCTAGGCTCAGCACATCAGTCATCTCTGTGAGGTGTAATTTCTGCTGTTTAACAAAGATATTCCAGGTGCAATGCATTTAAATAATATTATTAGATATTATGGGGAATATACGGCTGTGAAATGTGGACAAAATAAACTTTATATTTAGTGCATATACAGTTGAAGGATGAACTCCCTGAAGTAATGCCAATAATTGAAGTTTTGTTGTCCCAAACAATAGTTAAAAGAGTCTGAAAGGGCATCTGGCTTGAACAATACCCCTTTTCCCCTTGTGATAAATATTAAAAAGAGTAACACAAATTGAGAAATAGGGACAAAGCTGTATTTCTTTGCCTTATTTTTATTTTAATTTTTTCTGGTGGAGGATTAGCCACCTGATTGCCTCCATGGAGATGTTATTGCTTTGTTCTGGAATGTTTAATTTGTAATGTAACACTTGTAATTCAATAATAGCATTTATTGAATTACAAGTGTTTTTCTTTTGCAAAAAAAAATAAAATAAATAAAAATAAAAACTTGCATTCTGCCTCTTCACAGATCTGTCTCAGAACTTGGCCTGCATGGGGATTGATTTAACGCCATACTGTGGAACATTCCAGGCAAAGCAATAGCATGTCCATGAAGACAAACATCTTTCATAGAAATCTTTAAGCCTGTGCATCTAAAGCTATAGAAAAGATAATATGTATTTGTTGATGCAGAAATATATTGGCTACTCAGTTGGGAAATTACATGGCAAACAAAAATCACCCGCATATAACCAACAAATTTGACCTAAAATACACCTTGTAAACATAATAAAACACCTGTACATAGTAAAATAGCCAATTTGAGCGCATCTAGTCCCGCATTTGTGAGTCTGTCATAACTAATCTGAAACAGCAGTGCTTTAAATCCCCATCGGTCCCTGTGGGCGCCGCTCCGGGCCGCTGTCCTTGCCGCTAAAGCTAACGACGCTCGGACATTAGCATACTCTGTCTGTCAGCGCCAAATGAATGACACGCTCTCATCTGCGTGCGTGTCACCCTCGCTTAGCGCCGACACGGTTCACGGCGCCACTCCGGTCCGGTCGCACACACTGCAAAAGATTAACTAATAAATAGAATAATTTCGCCATCAATATTACGGCGGCTTGGTGACATTGTCAGAAGGGAGCGGCAAAACAAGCAATCTGCGAAAGTGATGAGAGTCGGCCACTGTCGAGAGTGTAAGAGGGATGTGATCAGTTTTATGAAGCAAGAACTCTGGAGCGCGTCTGCAAATGCCCCGAGACAAGAGGAAGTGGGCAATCTAATTCAAGAGCATTTCTCAACATGTCCAAATACAGTTTTTTCCTGCTGATTCATGAGCTGCTTTGGGAATAAACATGGCGGAGGAGGATTATAGTCGACGGTGGACTCTCGTGGGATTTTTATGATTTTTGCATTTTATAGCTTTGAGTCAGAGAAGTGAATTCCAATCAAAGAAGTCATGTGAATTAACAATGGGGTGTGTGGGTTCTAGAACTGGATGATGTCATAATTTCAGATGGACGGCACGGGCCTGTACAACTGTATAAAAGATTTACTGTTTTTGAAAGAAATATCCAGTCTTATGATCCACAAATGTTAGACTTTATCATTAGGGATTGGCTCCACAAACTTGCCCAGATTAATCTTTTGGCTTAAAGTCCTTTCAACTACAGCAATCATGTATTTAGGGTTGAATTATGGCACCACTTTCTGAAGCTATTATAAAGAAAATCTTTTGTTTATTTATGCTGACAAAGATGTCAAGCTTTGTGCCAGTTTTTTTTTTTTTTTTTTTTTTTTCATAGATAGCCCCAGTAAATACATTTAAAAACTCATATAACTCCAGCTTGGTGACATCGATCAGCTCTAATAGTACACCTTAACTTTTCCATTTACTTCAATTAATTTGTTCACTCAAAAGAGAAAGGTAATCAAAATAAAACCTCTTTCCATACAACATGTTCACAGGCAACACAGTTCATCTGGTCCCACAAATGCATTTCTATTTAGTTATCTATGCTAAATGAAGGAAAAGACTATGGAAATGACATGTAACAGCTAAAACAACGCTTTCTCTTTGAATAAGCAGCTTTTTAACCACTTTCATATTACATTACCATCCTGTGCCTGTCCCTCATCACACGTCGTAGTCCTGTTCCTCTGAATTGTCATGTTTTGACTCTGGTGGCTGCGGCGGCTGTGATTTTTATTACATGTCACTTTGAGATGGCTGTATTTTCACATCCGTTACATGCGGCAGAGACAGGCGCTGCAGGTGAGCTTAATTACTGTCCGTAATCTTAACCCGCGCAGTTAAAGGGACGTCAATTAGTTTTTGTTGGGGATATTTAATGCTCATTAAAAATTAAATGTGTGAGAGCTCACTTTGCGACGAGAAAATTTCAAACATGAATATTTGATGAGGCCTGTCTTGTCTGCTGATGACTACTCCTTCTATGGCAGCTCGCTTTGGAAATGTGCAAATCCCTCTAAAGTAGGATCCTTTGTGACGTCCCCGTCTTCAAAATGGATGACATCTTGATTCCGCGGTAATGAAATCATCAGCGGGATATTGCAGACGGTTTTAATTCTGATTAAAAGTCATTTTTTAAAAAAAGAGATGACCTCAAACATCTCACTCCTCTCATCTCCGCTCTAATTCTTCATTTCCCGTCGCTCGCGGACCGCCCCCGAACTCCTGACTTGGCAAAATTCGGCCTGAGAATAGGAGACGTTTATCAAATTTCTCCATTAATCTGATGTGCTATACGCGGCCGTGATTAAAACGCTGTACTCCACACAGACGCAGGAGTGCAGACTTTTGGAAATGCTCAGAACAGTGAGGAGCTGAGGGATCAATGCAGCAATGCTCCAGAGGCAAGACACAAGCGGATACTGTCTTTTTATGGCCAAACTATCTCTGGTTTACCCGCTCTAATGCCAATACTCTTACAGAAGAGTACATAGGGGTAAATGCTACACGATTTGTGGCGAGCTAGCCAGGAGAGTTGTTAATTTCACTTTAACAGTTACAGAGTTGTTGTTTCTACAAACAGAAGATGGTGAAAGTCCAGAAACTTATTTTAACAAAGCTGTAGTATGGAGGATCGGTCAGATTTAGTGATTTTCCTATTCGTGGTGTCTGACTGAGGAGAACAAACATTATTCAAACATGCATGAGTTGCATAAATACAACTTGAAATTGTTTTTCCTTCTCTAACTTACACACTCTAATATTTAAAAGCTCTTAAAAGCAAACTGATCTTACTGTGCAACCAGACAAGCATAATTCTTCGGTATGTCAATAGTCCAAATTAGACCTCACATTAGACCTACAAAATATCTTTTCCACCTCTTAACCACTATTGTTTCCACAGAGGTCGGACACTCCAGTTTAGTTATGAAAAGTCTGTCTGAAATAAAGACCAGTCGTGACCAGAGGAGTGTCCTGGTTGCTTGGCCCTGACTCAGCACTGGTCCCGAACTGTGTGTGTGTGTGTGTGTGTGTGCTCATGTGTCTGTGTGCGTACCTGTATATGTGTGTGTGTGTGTGTGTGTGTGTGTGTGTGTGTGTGTGTGTGACCGCAGGGAGACTGATGTGTTGGCTGTCTGTCTCAGGCCGCCCTCAGATTGATTTGGTCCCAGTCTCCACACGGGGGTTGGTTTTCACACAGGGCGATCTGAGAAGCCACGGAGGGGGAGAGAAAGAGCGAGAGAGGAGGGGAGGGTAGGGAGGAGGGGGTGTAATGTGGTAGGTCTGGTGATGTGGGGATAGACAGGGCTGATTGGAGCTGAGACAGGAGAGAAAAAAGCCAGACAAAATGGAAAACGAGAGGCCGGAGAGGATCAGACAGAGCTGCAGATTCGCCAGACTGCAAGCTGCTATCTGTGCTTTGTTTTAAAACTTCTGCCAATGTGCAAGCATGTCATATCATTACACCGGATTACGGCAATGAATTTGAATTGGCAATGAGTATATGTAGTCAAATTTGCAGTGCATTCTCAAGCAAAAACATGCATATTTCCTGTGTAGTGTAGTTTTAGTTTGTTTTTCAGAGACAATGCACATTAAACATACACAAAATGTCTCTGTCACGTTAGAGCAAATTGTAATGTATGCATTGTGTTTCATAGTTGGTTCATACAATATACTCTATACAAACATAAGTAAACCTCTCTTGACTTTTATTACATTATCTCCCCCTGAATCTGTGAGCCTTCTTGCCCAGATTGTAATATCACTTCTATTCTGATAATATCTGATCCAAAATGCACTTCAGGTTATATTCTTGTGAGGTAAAGTTTGTAGTTTATTACTGCTGTGGCAAGCTGTAAGTAGTGGGTGACTACATTGCAGCACCCATGGGCAATAGATCTTATGCTTTATAGTCAGGAGTAGGGAAGGGAGTTTTGTTTTATCAAAATATCTCGACTAACTCTATATGGGTATCAATACTGTTATGCAAATTACACATACATTTTAAGGCTTAAATTAATTTTAGACATGTTAGGGCCATTTCTTCACTGATCCAGGTGTTCTTTTTGTCTGTTTAAAACCCTTCATTATGCTTTTTATTGATATGCATTCAGCCATAAGGTTTAAAACAGTATTAAGTATTGATGTCGAAAATTTACCACTAAAAGTACTTGATATAATAGGCATACTAAAAATGGTGGTATCCTTCATCATTAGTCAGGAGTAGCTCGCTGGTGCATATTAGGTTAGGTTAGTTTAGTTTATTTGCCATCTGCAGCCAAAAACCACATTGGAAAAACATGTGCAAAAAGTGCACCACGAGACATCAAAAACAACCACAAAAATAAACAACCGCCACATGCGACACACTGGCACTGCAAAACAAGTGTCAGCCAAGCAAGCCACCAAGATCAACTGGCGAAAATATTAAGGTGCTACATCAGTTTGTGTACATTTCTGTTTGGGCTTTTCATTTCATGTTCAAATCTTGCTTTTTTAAATATATATGTATATATTTTATATTTTCTGATCTGATATATTCAAATGTTTCCTCATCAAAAGGGCCTGGAGTTGTTTTGTTTCATTTACACACGATTAACACACTAATCCTGCATATTTAGGCTGAGTTCTTCTCTCAGTAATAATAATGGTAATACAGGAAGACCTCCACTGTGTTTTTTAAACTCCATACACCTTCACTAGAATCATCTGGATAATTTTCAGCCCTGGAATTATATTGAATCTCATTTTGAGCATTTTGATCTTGGAAGATGTAGACAGATTAATAACAACTTACTCAAACATGTGTGAACGAAACAAAACACAACTTTGGGTATGTTTTTGACGAGGTAACAACATTATAACTTAAAACTCATTGTGTGCCTTTAATCAACCAAAACAGCTAAATTTGTATATATTTGAGCTTGGTATTGCTATTCTCGGCCCGTTGACTTACCTCAGACCCTCCCGCCCGTGTCCGCCCTGAGCCGTATAGATCCGCTGTCTTCTAACTCTGATTGATATTAATCAAATTGTCTTTGACTGACAGAGCTTCCCCCAGGCACCATTTTTTAACCCAAAAGGCAATTTTCTGAAATGGCTCCGCGTGGAAGTGGGCAGGCATAGGATCGCTGACCCTGTACCGCACGGGTAATGGATGACTACATATGCCCCCTGCTCCTGTCTGGCCCTCTCTCCCTCCTTTTCTCTCTCTCTTCCTTTCTTTCTTTCTTTCTTTCTAAGCGAACCAGACATGGACTAATTAATTACAGGGAGGCTGGCTGGTCTGTAGGCTGACACCAGGGTTGGGGCTATGTGGTTATTGACTACCCCGTGGAGGAAAGTTGCTCGTTTAGCGTTGTGTTTGGAGCTTGGGAGGTCACTGCTCATTGTGGCGAGCATATGTTGGGTGTTTGCCGTTCCCTTCCGTTGTCCCGAGCCGGACGAAGCCTGTTCTTGGTGGCCGAGGAGAGCAGAGCAGAGGAGACTCGAGGTGGTGCGCTAGCTTGGCAGGCGGTGGGATATTAATTGCATGATGTAGCGCGGACACATTCGCACCTGTCACTGCGAGGTTTTACAGCATGTCGAGGTGTGATTCCCAGTGTTGGAGTTAAGTGAACAATTAACCTGCAAACAGAGAGCACGGCTAGCAAGCATCGGTTCAAGGGAAAGACATTTCAGCTCATATTGCTGTGGATATTTATAGATAATAACAGGTGACAAATGGCCGTAGCACTAAATGGAAACACAGCACAGCACAGGGCTGTTCGTATCTCTAGTTGTTTGTGTCTCTGCAAATAGATTTAAGACGTGTCAGTACAAGACAGTGTAAACAGATAGAACAGCTAATACAGAATCTGCTAAAAGGGGGCATTGGTTAGGTTTGTACACTACATGTGTGGATGGGCCTTGGTAAGGTGATTAAATTCACTAGGCAAGCTTCCAAACTAGGGACTCTGGTCAAAGATTTGGAGAACGATCATTCAGTCTCTCACAGGTTTGACCCATACATGTACTTACATACTTGCAAAATATAATACAAAAGACAGGGAGATGGTATTCTTTTCCATAAACATAAGAGTGACGAAAGGGGCTGGATGAATCAGTTATCTCAAAAATGTTCTTTAAATGGTTTTAGTATAGTAAGTAAAATCGTCAAAATTGAATCAAAAATTAATCAAAATTTTGTAAAATATCAAAAATATCTAAATTTATGAAGGCAGGAGTGCTACTTGGATTTGAAGAGAAATCCTTTTGGTACTTGTTATTGTAGGGACCATATACAAACCTCAAATACAAAGTTGAACAAACAAACTTTGTATATCTAAAAATGTCCTTAAAATGGCTATAGCACTGTACGTAAAAATACGAATGTCAGCAGACTGATCTTGAATCATCTCTAATTGTTTAACTTTTAACTATTTTGAAAAGATACAACAACATAACAATTTGCACTGTAAATCCCTACTATTTTGTACTAAGCCATCTAGCGCAGAAACCTTTTCAATCTGGCCACCACTTGTGCTATAACAGAGCATTTACCATCAGCTGTGAGGCTCCAGCAGGCCGCTTTGCTCAGATTTTCTCTCTGTTTTCTCTCCAAACGCTCTTGGAGTGGACAATCCCAGCACAAGGCGAGTGGAGTAGATTAGAGGGTTATGCCCTTGAACATCTTGGCTTCTCTGTATTATTCTGAAAATATAGATTACACTCTCTGGGTCAGGGGTGCGCCACTGGAGACTATAGGAAACCAGTGCAATCATCGGCGCAGCCCGTTCACAGCTCTCGTTCAAAAAGGTGTTTGAAAGTCTAATGCCACACATGATGGATGTGGACGAGAACTCGACTTGAGCTCACAGATGATGACAATCACAAGGCGCTATGTTGTTTTATACAGGCTTTAACAACAAACATGAACAGAACATACAGAATACAATGTAAAAACGGAGCACCTCAGGGACCCTTTTTGATACCGCTTGTGTATTACTCCGTACTATTCTGGGTTATTTGAGATGGCTGAATATTAAATAAAAAACAAAAAACACACGCAACTGAATATGAGTTCTGAGAAAGACGACAATCACAAGGCACTATGTTGTTTTACACAGGGCTTTAACAACAAACATGAACAGAATACACAGATTTCAAAACGGAGCACCTCAGGGGCCCATGTTGGTACCACTTGAACATATTACTCCATTTTATCCTTCTTTGACATTTGCTATTACTATTAACTAGGGACACTATAATACAGTTTTCACCGGATTCAATAAATATAGCAAGACATGGATTATGACACTGATATAATTTCAATATGTTTTAGGTCTGAGAAGAACAAAAATATACATTTCATGGTAATTATCAATAAACAAGTAGCAGGGATGAGCGAAAATTAGCTCAAATCAGCCAAATCGGCCCTTTTCAAATATATTAATACATTTAAATTAAAACATTAGTCTTCTCTGTCAGGATGTAGTAAGCGCTAGGCCTTTATGGAGCCATTTTCTTACCGGCGAACGTGCAAGTTTAATACGCTGGAGTACGCTGGATGTATGTACTGAGTCACACACAAAACATATAATATTTCATCCCTAAAATTACACATTTACACACAAGTTACACATCAACAAGTTCATTATTCAATAAGAGAACCATGCAAAGTATGATCTGTGGTCTTTAATCATATTTGACCCCTTTGTAACATTGTATTGGTGGGAAACTATTTCTGAACACATACGTTTCTATTAATGCCGTCGCTATTTAACAGTTCAAAATGAAATCAATATCAGTTGCAACAATTGTTCGCTTCTTCATAGTTATTATTTGACAACTTCTACCATGACTACAGTATAAATTCAGCCAGAGGAGGAGTGCTCTCGGAGGAAGTGGAGCTTCAGACATCCAAACAACATTAAAATTAAATCAAGATTATTGAATAGTAGTATCTTTGTTAGTTTTTGCTTTTAGAACAATTGAGTGGTAAACCTGGAGTAAGGCATTTGTAAAGGCGCTTGTACCTGTTTTTTTTTTTGTTTTTTTTTACTGTGTTAAAAATGTGGAAAACAGAACTAGCCCATTTTAAATTAGTGTGCAGTGGTCCAAAGTTATTCCTCACTTACCTTATGCATTCAGAGCGTCCCAATTATTCATCACAATGATTTTTTAAGAGGTTTTCACAAATCTCAAAGACCAGAGCAGAGGTTTTTAATTCAACAATAAATTTGAATTTGAATTTGAATTTATTTATGGAAAGCCCCTTGAGATGCAGCATCTCGTTTTCAAGGGGGACCAAGAACATAAAACATACAGTTTACAAACACATATTTTCACAACAACACATAAAACATGATAATACATACATACACATACATACATATAGACAAACACTACAAGTAACAGGACAATTTTGCTCACATCCCTCCCCACCCCCATAGGTTCATCTCATACAGTCATTAACCTAAACACAGTGTTATGGAATCAACAGCAGTGACGTCAGTTTTCAGGTAAATTAACAAAGCCGTTCTAAAGGAGCCCAGAGTAGTTAGAGTCCTCAGTGATGAAGGCAGATTGTTCCAGTCTGAGGGGGCCTTAAAGCAAAAAGACCTCCGACCCACCTCCTTACGGATAGGAGGTACAGTAAAGTTTAAATACTGAGAATGTCGAAGAGAGTAACTTGTAGGAGACTGGACAAGACAACATTTCAGATATAATGGAAAGTCAAAATAAATACATTTAAAAATAAACAGAAACCAGTGGTACTGTTTTCTTTTTTCAGGCTGTAACCAGTCAAGCTGATCATATAACTCACAGTGATCATTTTAAAATGAATCTACAATGTATTGAACAGTACATTTAATGGTTTGAGATGTATGTTGTAGGTGTTCTGATAAACTATGTCAGCATAATCAGTGATAGGCAGGATAAGCTGGGAGATTATCCTCTTTCTTATTTCTTGAGTGAAACAAATTACAAATATATAAAATAATTCTTTGTTAAAACAATACAAAAAGTACAATACAATACAATACAATATAATACATTAGGGGTCTGCTAGGTCACATTTATAATAATCACTTTTTTTTTTTTTTTTTTTGAGAAATGCAGTCATTTTAGCTAATTTCTTATTTTTCAGTTTTAAATTTCCAATAGAGTGTAAATGCATTTTTAAATCTGTTTCCTTAAAATTATGCCAAAAGGGCAGTTTTTCACTCTACTTCATTTTGAGAATGTAGTATTTTGATAGTTTAATAATTCAATTGATTATAAAATTTAGAGTTATCAAATGCAAGTAATATTTGAAATTTTGATATTGTAAAATTTAAGCCTAATATTCCTGTTAAATATATATATATATATATATATATATATATATTTTTTTTTTATAATTTTTACTCTGTACCAGGGCAGAGTTTTGCCATGATGACAAACCTTACAACAACTAGTATGTAACGTGCACTTCCTGATTATCAGACAATAAAATGCTGTCTTATTGGTTGCAAACAGCACACAGCGGACTTATTTTTCTCTAAAGAGGTGTTGTTGTTTTTTTAGATTCTAAATCCAAATATAACTTCTCCAACACCTCCAAGCTACAGCAAGCAAACTCCAGCATTATTTATTCACAGCTTGTTTCTCCTAACAAAATCTACCTTGACCTAAAAATGCAACATGTATGCAGAGCCCAGCCTTGGTCATTGGTCTTTATTGAACTCTCTATCACGTTCTCGCTGACCAGCCATTTCTTTGGGGAATAAAATGCTTTTCTAATTGATTTGCCTTTGCATTTTCTTCGCCCTGTGGTTGCCATGGCACCGCACGGCCAGCCAATGAGACGCCGAGGAGCGGTGTGATCGGCCTTCTGGGAGTTTTCAAATGGTCAATACAGAAAAGGTATATGAGGTGGAGCCTGCGATCGAGTTGTTGTTTTATTTATAAGGGTTAACGCCAAGTGCAAGGGAAACAGACTGCAGCTTTGTATCGAGTGGGTTTCTCATTATATGTTTATGTATTTGGGTTTTTGATTTGACACATTGATTCGTCTGAACTTGGACCTGCGGCTCTGCTGAAAATAGGGCCCTACGTTTTCAGGAAATGCCATGATGTTTACAACTCGGCGGACTAAACTGGCATGGGGGAATCGAAGCAAGGAATTAATCTCCACAATCTGACATGAGTTTGAGAAATAATGTTGTTTTCAGGGATAATACAGGTATTGATGTATGTCAGTATGTTGTGAACTTGGCTGCAGTGAAGAATAGCAGAGAGTTGTGATATCTGCTGTTTTGTTACACTATGTGGAATAATGATATATGTGGGTAGTTCACTTTCTTAATTGTAATTATCACCATGAGTACTGATTACTTAATGGCTTTAATTTTGAACAAAATAATTAAACAGATATAAATGTACCTCTTTAATCATTTTTACTGCACTCCGAAAAGTATTGGGCGATACCAGAGATGTTTATTTTGACCTGATACCAAGTAATACCATAGTAAGTATTATATCAGTCTGTTACCAATACTACAATACAGTACAATACAATAAGAGTGAATATTTTTACTTTGACATATAAAGGCTATTATTATTTTTGCCCCACACCAGTTTAAATTAATATAGTAAAAATCCAATGTAGGAGCAGATACTAATTAAAATAGAAACAATTAAAATTAAATAAAAAAAGTCATTTCAAACCACATTCTTTCCAGAATTTACAGTTTTCGATACCTCGGTCAGTACTGATTTATCGATATTTTGGTATCGATCCGCCCACTATTAACAATCAATTATGGAGACAGTGTAATGCAGTGGGTTAAGCATTCACCCACCAACCACAGGGTCTGTGGTTCGATTTCATATCAGCATACCCCCCATTGTGTCTAGGCCTTCTCAGTGACATCTTGGTGTTATTTTTCAATGTGTTTAGTCATACTAGAAGTGAAGTGTATTGCACATGGACACAAAGGTGGTAAACAGTGCTGGACAGGAGAATAACTATTTTACAGTTACCTCAATATTACACAAAATACAATGATCTAAAAGTATAATAAGAACACACGAGGTTTCATAATAGAAAACCGTCTTTAGTCTGCACTTTCGGGTCCACTGCAGGTAGTCAACACTAGATTAGGACGTATATTAATGACCAGCAGATAACAATGCAGGGCCTTTTAGTACTCACACTGTGCACACTCCACTAATTAAAGGGTTTGGAGCAGGCTTAATTTTACACTTATTATATAAAATGTATTGCCTTATTACCGCCTTGTTTTATTTTCCGATACAAAACGACACAGGAAGAAATGCTTAAAGGCCCGTGTAATTAAAAGAGAATACAAGTTAAAAAGTGTTGTAAAGTTGTAGACATATGGCTGATGATTAAAATTTATTTTTGTTATGTGATAGTGCTCTGAAGGGGGAATGACTTAGCATGGAGAACAAAGGGAGCAGGGACTCAGAGCATCAAAATTGAAAGTGGAAGGTGCTTTGTGTAACTTTTCTGGTGGAAGGCCCGTCAAATGCTTTTCTCTATTGAGTTGTGATTCCTTTGTCCAGAATGTTTCACAGTATGGTATTAAACCTTTCTATCTACATGGAGACCAAACCAAACCCAAGTTACAGGTCAGATCTGTGGAGAGGCGACCCTGCTCACAGTCAGAATGCCTGTTTTTCTAGGTATTTTTTTGAGTTATAAAACCACCTGTGACTGAATAAATGTAAAGTAGAGTTGTTTAATGTCACACTGTGGAACATTCCAGGCAGAGCAATGACATATGACATAGAAACAAGCATAGTTACATAGTGCACCTTTAAGAATTAATGGCATTTGCAGGTAACAACTTTAATTACAAAATCAATTACAGTATTTTGAATATAGCAAGGCTTCTTCTGAGAGTTCATGTTGTGTTGCGATTGGTTACATCCACTTGTCACTCACTCAGAGCATGACGGAAGTTGACCAATAGGAGGAGAGGGAGGGGAAAAGCAGACTGTTTCCCATTGGTTCACCCTATAAGGACTTCCCCCACAGGAAACCATTACAAGCAGTCCTCAAATGTAGATATATTGCGTTTTTTGACACATGAGTTTGAGACGTCTCTTCATTTCAGCAAAAGCAGCAAACCGCAGACAAGACACAGCTCAATATCTTCTATATTTAAAGAAATGCTAATAAACCCTACCTTTAGTATCTTTCCTCTGCGCTGTCATAAATCCGATAACGCGGGGTCCTGTGGGTCTCCTCCAAACAGACAAACACTAAACTCCCCCTGGGACCAATTAGAACATCAGGAAACGCGTATCTATGGCACGGCGCTCCATTAGAGAAATCATATTGGGAATCTTTTGGACAACAAGCTCCTGTGTCAGTACAAGATGGAGGAGGACCTTTGCGTGGCCCCCCGCTGAGCTGATTGGCAGATATGAGAAAGCCTGAGTGGGGATTGACCATGAGGGATTGTGGTGTATGGTTTGATTTAGAGCGGGGGTTACCTCAGCTGACCGTTAACTCAAATGAGCTTTTCATATGCGCTCGGTCGGACATGTTTACTGGCTCTAAGTGGACAGGGTTTTTCTTACTTGACAGCACCGCCAGGGCATCACTGGGAAGTAGTTTATTCACTCTGAGAACATTGATCAACAACAATTTATCTCAAACTGTGTGTAATTGCCTGCGTGATATGAAGTGAACCTATTAACGTTTTAAAAGGCTCATATTACAGTATTTTCTGATCTGTTATTATGTTGTTTCCTCATCGAAAACATACCAGGTGTTGTGTTTCATTCACACATGTTTGACACACAAATCTATCGAACAGAAAACACTCTGTTCCAACTTGTGATGTTATGTGGTGATACAGGAAGTGCTCCGCTGTGTTTTTAAAATATATACACCTGCACTAAAATCATTTTGATTATTTCAGATCTCTGTCGAACTAAAGGTAAAAGGAGCTTTTAACTTAAAAACTATCACTTCATGACATCACAAGGGGGAACAGAACATTTTGAGCTTTGGAGATGTAGACGGACTAATAATAAAGGATTACTCAAACATGTGTGAATGAAACAAAACACAACTCCTGGTCTGTTTTTGAGGAGGTAACAACATTATAACATGACTTAAATCTCACAACAGTCAGTTTTGTGTAATATAGGACCTTTAATTGCAGTATAAAATACATCAAATCTCACCATTTGTCTTGCAGTACTTAAATCTTGAGCACCAAACTTGTGATTGTGCTGTGGTCTCAGGTGTGCGCTGCGCTCCTTAGAATGTGATGGAGCCCTGACACCTGCTCCTGACAGTGAAGCCTGGCAGACAGGTGTCAGCAGGACTGGCAGGTGGATCATTGCGCTGTGAACTAAAGGCCGGTCCTGGGGGGCCGTAGGGAGATGAGCGGCCCTACATTTTTAATGGTCGTCAGGGGGCTGCTTACCGCACTCCTCCTCGTTACCGCGGCGTCCGAGCTGTCACCGCGGCAACAGGCCACTCCTTTAGACACCTCAATAATTTAGTGCATGTGTTTACACGACGATGACAAAGTCAAGTGCACTGCAGCTGTATGGCCCGGGATGAATAATACATGCGGCGGTCCAGGAAATGTGCCTGGCGGTAGGTGCAGGTTCACTTGTACTGCGCATAAGCAGAGTAAATGTCCTGACATTTCAAATATCCAGTGTGCCCAAATCTGCTGAAATCACAAAACGCTCCGGCTCCCTGTGAAGAGCAGAGCTGGTTAGTGGTGGGAACTGGGAGGAAGAGGAGGAGGAAGAAGAGGAGGGCTGCAGAGGAAACAGGGGCAGAACAAAGGGCTGACAGTCTGTGAGGAGATAGTGTTTTAGGGAGCCGTTAGTCCAAGTACCCGCTTCAGTCCTGGTTTAGTTCTAGTTTTGGATTAGTTCGGGTCTTGGTCTTTCAAATTGGACTTTTTACTCCAATAGATTCTACAGCGGGGGTCTTGTCAAACCCACATAGTCTTTGCTTTCTAGAGATGGGCAATTCAGTAAAGGAGTTACAATACAATACATGAAGATTGGAGGAGGCTACTGAGAATTTCAATATTGTTTTTAGAGTTAGTTTGCAGCTATGTTTGGATGAAATGGTCCAATTTAAAACATATAATTTATTTTGCACATTTTCTTGCATTTCAGAAACCATTACACAGATCCACATGCCACATTTGACAGACTAGCTTGTAGCATATTGATGAACCAAAAGCATTATTTTCTCCTTTTTATTTTGCATTTTAAACTCCAAAACTCTGATCGGCGAAGCATGGAAAAAGCGTGCCTGACTGTGGGGCGAGGAGCGTGCAGGAAGAACATGGCTCCAGCATCTTTTCGCTCAAATGAAGTGTTTGAATCTCATCAGGTCTGAAATGATGAGTAGTCAGAATTTTACTGCCCCCTCTGGTGCAACAGCGCAGGACACGTGAGCGTCGGCATCTCGTTTCACCATCACTTCAAAAATTCATGAGTTTATGTGCTTTTGCAGAGGGCCCTGATCCATCACACTTATGGATGGAGTGAGGAGAGTGGCTCAGGACTTCACAATGCCCTGCTGCTGCTACTGCTGCTGTTGTCTTTTGCCTTTTAAACGGACAAAATGCATCACGCGGAGAGCAAAGTTGAGTTTAAGATGGCTTTTGTGGTCTATGTGAAGTGTTGTGGTGAAGGTAGAGAGGCTAAAACATGCAGCTTGCTTGATTTTGTTTGTGGGTTAGGGCTACTGTCTCTCGGCTAGGAATTGTGGGTTTGGATCCTTGGGCCAGTTTCTTAAAGGTGCACTGTGTAACTTTTCTGGTGGAGGGTCCATCATCTGCTTGTTTCTATGGATATGTCATTGCGCTGCCTGGAATGTTCCACAGTATGGTATTAAACAGCTCTACCTTACATTTATTCAATTACAGGTGGATTTGTAGCTCTGTTCTGACTGTGAGTGGGGTTGCCTCTCCACAGACCTGGAACTTCAGATCTGATCTGTAACATCTCCATGAAGAAAAGCATTTGTGTATAGCACTGTGTAACTTTTCTCCATTGTGTAACCTGCTTGTCTCCATGGAGATATTACTGTTTTGCCTTGATTATTCCACATGGAAATAAACTTGGTAATCACAATGGAGACAGGTTAATGGTCAGATCTATGGAGAAGCAAGCCTGCACATGGTAAGACTTCATGATTTCAGGTATTTTTGAGCTATGAAACACCCGTACTTGAACAAAGGCAAGAGAGTTATGTTTAACGCCTTACTGTGGAACATTCCAGGCAAACAAAAACAAAAACAAACATCCGCATGGAGACAAGCAAGTAGTGGACCCTCTACTTTAAAAGTTACATAGTGCACCTTTAAAGTATAAATTTGTGTCTGTGTTACAGTGGCAGAGTGATTATCCTGTCCTGACACAAAAGGTCCAGGGAGCACAGGAATTGAACCCGGAACCTTTCTAGATTAGATTTATTAAAGATTGACTTGGCAGGAGACAACATTACATAATACAGAACCTATTAACGTTTTAAAAGGCTCAATGCTTGTCTCTATGGAAACGTTATTGCTTTGTTTAGAATGTCCCACAGTATAAACTAAACCAATGTATCAAGAGGGAGAAAAGCAGGTTACGGGTTACAGCACTACACTATAATTACAATTCAGATCTGTGGAGAGTCGGCCCTATTCACAGAAGAAATGGTTGTATTTTAATAGAAACATCGGCAATAAATGCAAATAAATGCTAGATGGATGTGTTTAATGCAATAACATCTCCATGGAGACAAGCAAGTAGAGAACCCTCTTCTAAAAAGTTACGCAGTGCACCTTGAAATAAATAAATAAAAAGTGTGACAATTTTCTGAAAACCCATTTGAAACCTGCTTAATTTCCATATGTGTAATACAGAGCTCTATAGTCCATAATCATTGCTTTACTTATCCATGCTTCTGTGCACTGCAGTGGATAACAAATGCACAAACCCAGGTATATTTGGAGGAGGAGATTATGCAACGCAGTGTTAGACCTGTGTACTCTCCATGCACAAACAAACAGACATGCTTGCATTTAGTTTTCCCCAGGCGCTCCATTCTTTCCAGTGTTTCAGGCATTTCCTCTTTACAACAGCGCAGGTAAACTAGACTTGTACCTGCGCTGTCAGACACTACCGAACACGGCGTACTGCAAAACTAATGAATTTCTCTCATGCAAATCTCACCTGGGTGCGAAAAGGAGCTGTTTTTAACTCAAAAGGCCAATGGTTCCACTCAGCTCCATTGATAATAGAGTGAGATTGATCGCTGATTTGACGGAAATGCACCAAATGGTAGCAGCTCCAAAGGTCAGTGTGTAGAGTGTAAATGGAACTGTCATTTTGCTAAATCACAAAATACATCTTCACTAAAATCACTTTATTCATGGGCAAATATACAAACTATGAGATGTTTTGGTCTCTGCATTTACTATTGTGACTTGGATATAAAATAATCAAACATGAAGGTGAAAATATTGTGGTTGTCATAGTAGTCGTTCAAAACAGGAAGTGTCTACCGGGCTAGTATTTGCAGCCCTGTACCATAGATCTAGAATAAAATCTGGATAAACCCCTCCCCCTCTGTCCCGGCTTGAGACTGTCTAGTGGCCGCTCCAGGTACTGCAGCTCCCGGGAGCTTGGGCTCAGAAAGAATTCTCCCAGAGAATTTTGGGAATTCAAACTACCCGTTCAGCTGACGGGGCATCAAGAGCTTTCACAAAGGTTGGATTTTGTAGAATTCTTTTCTGTTTTCACCACATAAACTTTTTTTTTTTTTTTTTTTTTTTCTAAATATTCAAAGTACCTAAAAGTTAGCTTTGTAAGACTTGAGCCCACACTAGCTCCTCCCTACCAGTTCTCACTCTGATTGGTCCAAACACGCCATGCACTCGCTCCCACCCGTGTGACGTCTGTCTGAGGAGCTAGCCCAGGAGTGTCCAAACTTTTTCCACCCAGGGCCGCATATACAAACATATTCATAGAGGAGGGCCATAGACAGCTGGTGAGTACAGTTAGACTTTCAGATAGATGCATTTTATATGAGTTTGACGGGGCCACAACACCTTTAAAAGTCCTAGAACGCAAATTTTAGGTCTGTACCATAATGCAATGAGTTGTTATTGAGGTTGCAGTAACAGAGATACCGGAATTTGAAGTAAAAAGTACTGCTCAATGGCTCCATAATCATTTGGGCCAATTCAGCAGGATCCCTGGGGGCCAACAAAAATTGGTCAGAGGTCTGGATTTGACCCCTGGGCCATAGTTTGGACACTCATGAGCTAGCCAGTATTAAAAAAGTAAATGCGGAAGAGAAAATTATTTTTGGGCCCATGCACTAATGATCACAGGCCACTGAAAACAATACATCATCTTGAGTTCAGCTTCAAATTTTATTATAGAGCCACAACTTGTACATAACAACGCAATGGTACAGTTATTTTCATCATTTTAACTGCTATACTATATTCTCAATGGGCATTACTGTTTATTTTACATAGATACTGACCAGTGCAGATCAGGAACCACCAACATGACCTGCACTAAACCAAACAGAATAAAACCAGGTCTAAACATGGACTAAACCAGGTCTAACTTTGGACTAAGTCAGGTCTATCCTAGGTCTAAATCAGGACTATCCTAAGTTTAAACCAGGACTAAACTAAATCAGGTCTAATCCAACACTGAACCAGGTAAAGTCCAGGACTAAACCAGTGCTTAACAAGGACTACATCAGGACTAAACCCAGGCCTGTAGGTACCTATATCCATAATAAAACTACTACAGAAACTAGATACTATTTTAAATACCGTATTTTCCGGACTATAAGCCGCTACTTTTTTCTCACACTTTGAACCCTGCGGCTTATACACCGATGCGGCTCATATATGGACGGATTATTCGTCTATGAACACAGCGGATGACCGCGCAGCTCGAGTGCAGAAAGCGCCGCTGTCTGTGCGGTGAACATGGGTTAGGGTTAGTTAGAACACTCGCTAGCGCTGTTGTCAGCACTAAAACAGTTTATCGCTGCGTGATAAAATAAGTTCTGCTTCTAAATGAACATTAGTGAGTGGGATACGTCTTAATGACCCGTATGTGTTAAATGCAGGTGAGGCGTAAATGACGAGACGAAACGTCTCAAACTTCAGTAGCTGGACATCCACTCATACATGAACGATACAACTAACCCCGACCCCCGGGAGAGCCTGAAATCCTGTTGAAATCCTACAAGACACTGACATGATCCCAGACAGGACAGCGGCTCTTTCTGCTCGAGACATGCGCAGTAGAGCGCCAGAGCGACTCTCGCGCGTGACGAACTGACTCAATGCAAAAAGACGACAAAAGCTTTCAGAGGCAATACAAGCAGATGCTCGGAACTTGAAAACTTCTTGAAGACGTGGACACCTGCGGCTTATAGACAGGTGCGGCCTATATATGTACAAAAATAAAATTCTTTGAAAATTTAGTTGATGCGGCTTATATTCAGGTGCGCTCAATAGTCCGGAAAATACGGTAAATGATCAATGCGGAAACATGGATCACATCATTTGGACCACGTGATAATATTAAGGAAACAACTATAATTTTGTGATGAAAATTATTGTTATTATTTTTACTATCATCCTGGAGTATTGGAAACTGAAAAAATTAAAAAGAAAATATGGAGCTTGCCTGATTTTGTTTGGGTTATGGTTACTGCTTCTCGGACAGGAAGTTGTGGGTTTGAATCCTTGGGCCGATTACTTAAAGGTGCACTGTGTAACTTTTCCGGTGGAGGGTCCGCTACCTGCTTGTGGACGTATTACAGTTTTGCCTTGATTATTCCACGATATCAAAATAAACTTGGTATTCACAAGCCTGTGCATGGTAAGAATTCATGTCCTTAAGGTATTTTTGAGCACTTGTAATTGAACAAATGCGGCAATGCCTTACTGCGGAACATTCCAGGCAAAGAAATAACTCCATCTCCATAAAGAGTATTGGAAATTAGTAGTATTTTCTGAGGTACTGACTGTTACAAACCGTGAACACCCCAGAGGAGGAGTTTTTGGAGGCTCTTCCCAAATCAATCAGACATCGCAATTTGGCCCATTGTGAAACAGCACCTGCCAATGTTAGCATTAGCTCTGTATATTTTACGCATTTGTATTGACATATTGATGATTTGTTTGCGACGGTTGCAGCCATTGCCAGCATTATTTCCCTTTGTGTTAGCCAGTTGCTAATGCTACACTATAAAGCTAATGTGGCAGTTTGAGTGATATGGGTTTACAAAAGTGAAAACTTACCATTAGCTCTTCATCTTGTAATTTAATGTGGTCTGTTGGAGCTTTCAAGAAGGTGATAGGATTATAAATAGTACTTGTATAAGCTAAAAATCCAAATTATAAACTCAGTAATATATCTAATGCAAATATAAGAGCTAATCTGAAATTCTATCAACCAAATCCACATCACGGACCCTCCTATAGATGTCCTCACAGTTAATTGTCTGTAATATCTTTTCCATCACATTATCTTCATATTAACTCGTCTATTCCACATTTTACACTTTATTTGAACTTTCTCGTCCGGCGTCTCTGCCTCTGCTCCATCCGTTTACTACAAATGTAATTATTTATGCTTCTGCCCCTGGACCGCGTTTTTACAAGGCACTTTTTATCTCATTTCCGCTCGGTCTCTGTAGATAGCCGATAATGGCGTCGACGCTTGGATTTCCAGCCAATATTATTTTACTACATTATTTTGAAGTCTGCGTGATTTATGAGGCCGGACTTGAGATGCGATGATCGTAATTAATCTGAGAGAGAAAGGCCAAGTGTGGATCCAGCTGTAGACATATGGGTGAGGGTGATTAGATCTGGTTTAGTCCTGGTTTACCAAATCTAATCCAGATTTAAATCAGGTTTAAACCAGGTCTAATCCAGGTCTAAAACTGGTCAAATCCAAGAATAAAACAAGGTCTATGCCAGGTCTAACATAAGACTTAACTATGTCAAACCACAGACAAAACCAGGTCTAACCCAGGTCTAAACCAGATCTATCCCAGGTCTAACCAAGGTCTAAACCAGATCTATCTCAGGTCTAATGCAGGTTTAAACCAGGTCTAACCCAGGTCTAAACCAGATCTATCCCAGGTCTAATGCAGGTTTAAACCATGTCTAACCCAGGTCTAAACCAGATCTATCCCTGGTCTAATCCATGTCTAAACCAGATCTATCCCCGGTCTAACCCAGGTCTAAACCAGATCTATCTCAGGTCTAACCCAGGTCTAAACCAGATCTATCTCAGGTCTAACCCAAGTCTAAACCAGATCTATCCCAGGTCTAACCCAGGTCTAAATCAGATCTATCCCAGGTCTAACGCAGGTCTAAACCAGGATTTAACCAGATCGAAACCTGGTATAATCCAGGACTAAACCATGTATAAACCCAGGTCAAATAAATCGATATTCATACTAACTGATAGTAAACAGGTGTAAATCATTTGAATCAATTAAAGATTAAAGTACCAATTTTATATATATATATATATATATATATATATATATATATATATATATATATACATACATACATACTACTAGATTTATGGGGGCTGGACTTGAGACGCGATGATTGTAATTAATCTGAGCAAGAAAGGCCAGGCGTGTACCCGTCCGTGGACATATGGTAGTGAGTTGGTGAGCCCCCTGCACCAAAAACCGTGCTCATTCTCGGCCTGAATCAGCGAGTTTGGGCTTCCCTCGGCGCGCAACACCCGCCAAACCCCAGTCAATCAGTCATCCGTCTTTCCATGCCTGTTTACCCATATGCTTAAAGCCATATGTCTCAATAAAAGCCTGCTCAAACAACATAAGAGTGCCGATTAAAAAAATTGGGGAACAAATAATTTCCGTGTTGAAGTGTGAGAAAACGGTGGCGTAGGCTGGGGAGAAATGAAAGGGAGAAAGGTGATTGATGGCCATGCGGATGGAGACGGAGCGCTCACTGGAGGGGTCTAATGGAAAGCATGTTACAGAGCAGTCAACAAATGCCAGGAGATTTTACACTCATACAGTCTGTGTGTTTGCATTCTCAAATTGGACTGGTCATTCTGGAGATGAAGTGAGTTAACACATCTGTGAACTGTTTATGGAGCGTTGGAGTTATTTTTGGTTTTCTGAGCATTTTAAAGAACTGTACTTTTAAAAGGAATATTGGCACGATAAATGTCCATTATTAAAGATGTATTGCGTAGCTTTGCTGGTGGAGTGGCGACAGTAGCTCAGTTGGTAGAGTGTTTGTCCACAGACTCACAGGTTGGCGGTGCTATTCCACCTCCCACAGATGAATGCTATTGTTGTGTCCTTGGGCAAGATTATATAGGCCTAGCTAGTTACTGGGCACATCTGAGGAGAAGAAAGATTGCTCAAGGTAAGAATGCAATTTTAAATGTATTTTTTAGCAATAAGAACAAAACAAAAAAATGTACATGGCAAAAACAGCATATGGATACTCAAAAACACCCTGAAAAAAAACAGGAAGCAGACCCCCCTACCAGAAATGTTACATACATCTTTGATTTGAATTGATTTTTGTGCCGTGGTTGGAATTACAAAGTGGGATAATGGACTCAAGATCTCAAGATTCAACTTCTTGAAAATGCCAATTGTGATACAGGAAAAGATTTGCTTATGGGAAAACCTTGCGAATGAATATCGGAGTGAATGCTTTTTTCTATAATTGTTTCTGCAGTTAGCTGCCAGTAAAGACGACTAATATTTACATTTTGTACATTTGCAGTACTACACTTTTCACACAACATTCCAGCTGGGCATGTTTTAAAGTGTTTGAGTAGCCGTGACATTTTAAATTTGTGTTTTTGCTGTAGAGTACAATACTTGAACACCTTTTTGTCATGAATCCAGCGATGCATGTAACAGCGCTTAAGTCCGCTCCTATTTCACTGCACTGTGCATCTTTTCATATCTTGCTTGACCTATCGCTTTAATTCAAGCCTCAGAGTCTGTCCATAATAAATGTACCATCCACTGCTGGACATGGCCTGCAGGGGGGGCTGTTAGCTGCCCCCCATTTTAACGATCACTCATTTTAATCAACACACATGACCTTTTAAAGCCATTATGACAAAGAGACCAGGCATGAAGGAGCTGACCTGGTGTTGGGCCTCAGGGCTCCAGGGTTCCTGCCTCTCTCCAGCCAGTAACACACAAACACATGGACATCTATGGTAGAAAACCTGCAGGGGCTGCACCTCATTTGTTTCATGTAATAAAGTAAAATGTCTTGCCCCAGTACAGATGTATTGTAAAACCAGCTCTTATGGTCAAAATGAGACGCTATGTGCTATCTGCATCTGATTGTTAAGCACTGTTATTGTCTGCAAACCATGAAATAAAGCAGGTGTATTGTTAGCATGCTAGTTGATAACATTATTGTGACAACAAATCTTTGCGCTGCCCTCTATTGCAAGTGGCATCTGAGCTAAAAGCTAACAAAGTTTCAGTTGAATTGAGATTTCCAAACTTTGTTTGTCAATGTCTGATCTCATCAGATCTCAGAAGCTAAGCAAGGCAGTGCCTGCTTCTTACCGCTGGGAATAACAGGTGCCACAGTGAGGCAAAAAGAAAAAAAAAAACAAAAACATGTACCTGTGTCCTTAGGAAAGAAACTTCACCCTCATTGTTTAGTAGGAATGTGGTGCGCGCATGACTGATGGTGCAGATTAGCTGCCTCACTTCTGTCAGCCTGTCCCAGGGCAGCTGTGGCTACAGTAGTATCTCACCACCACTGAGTGTGGAGTGAATGAATAAAGCTCTGCAAAGTGCTTTGGGTGTCTTCAAAGCCGATATTTAAATCCGATGGGTAATTAATAAATTCTGATGAGCATCTAGTGAGCACTAACCCTCCTCTTTTATATATATATGATAAGGAGACCAGATAAATGACAAAAATGAGGTGTGATGGAGCTTTCCATTTAACTTAACTCTGGGTAGAATGGGCCAACTGATCAAATTGTACCAATGGGTAGAGAATTTTGCCAGGTACTCCTACAGTCAGGAGTACCTTGCTGAAGGATTGATAGGAAACCAACATGGAAATCCACCTAGATATCTGTCAGTATACCCTTCCTTATTTGAAAAGACACAGCTAGCAACAAATCCACTCCCAGTGAACTCCCTGCAAAAACCCTGCACCCGCTTCTGCCTGGATCCCGTATCATCCAATTCAATGACGGTCTATAATAATTGCACTTACTTATCATATCTCTTATTGCGCTGGCGCCAACTTGAGGTAAAGTGAAATAAAATACCTTCTAATTAGCGCTTCATCTCACAGATTCATTTAGTTTCAATGAATGGAGAAACTAACAGCATCAGCGCTCAATTTCAGACCTCATTTTTGCCAGCGCTCCATATTGGATTACTGAGGGAGCGGGAGGGGCCGACACACACCCCAGGTTGGTCATCTCTCCCAAACAAGGCCCTGGATTCATTATGATTCGTTGGAAATAAAGTTGAGATAAACTTTGGGGGGAGAGGAGAGAAATTGTAATTAGACATGAAAAAATATTCCCAATAATCAAATCACATTTTGTACTTGGGGCTTTGAGATTAAATTAGCGGAGTTCATATACTGGTACATCTCTCAGCCACTTTCTTCACTCTGAAATGTGTTGCCGGAACAGCAGTCCCCAGAGACGAGATAGGAATCTAATTAACCAAGATCAATATTACTCTGAATTTCTCTGTCTTTCAGCTCCGCGGCTTGTGTGTCTGTGTCTTATGTGTACGTTTAGTGGTTATGGTGGATCTCTCGCTCTCTCTTTCACTCTCTTTTACTCTCTCTCTGTCTCTCCTTCTCTTTCTTTGCTCTCTCTTACTCTCCCAATCTCTCTTCAGCCCATTTTTTCTCTATCTCGCCCTCTGTCTATCGTTCTGTCTCTCTCCCTGCCTCCCACTCTCTCTCCATCTTCCCCTCTCCCTCTCTCTATCCCGTCTTTTGCTATCCTTTTCTCTCTCTCCCTCTCACTCATTTCCTTTCTCTCTCTTCTCTCTCTCTCTTTCTCCCCCTATATTTTTGTCTCTTTCTCCCTCTCAGCCTTTCTCCCTTTCTTTCTTTTCCCCTGTCTCGTTCACTTCTCCCCTTATGTATTTTTTTTCCCTCTCTCCCTCTTTCTCTACTCCCCTCTCCCTTTTTCTATCACCCTCTTTGGCTATCCTTTTCTTTCTCTCCCTCTAACTCATTTCTTTTCTCTCTCTTCTCTCTCTACCCCTGTATTTGTGTCTCTCTTTCTTCCTCTCGGCCTTTCTCCCTGTCTTTCTCTCCCCCCCCCCTCTCTTTCTCTCCCTCTCCATTTCTCTACTCCCCATATATGTTTTCTCTCTCCCCTTAACTCCCTTTCCCTCTTTCTCCCTCTTCCTCCTTCCATCTCTGTCTTTTTTTCTTACTCTTCTCCACATATACATATTTTTCCTCCTTCCCTCTCTCTCCCTCTTTCTCTTTTTCTGTCCCTGTCTCTTCTATATGAGGTCAGCCCGCTCCTCACTCGCAGCAGCAGCAGCAGCAGCAGCAGCAGCAGCAGCGGTGTCTGATTAACAACAATCTGGTGCTTTTACCGAAGGCATTTCTGTGGGAGACTCATAATGAAAGCCAATACAAGCCCAGCTCACACATATTAAACGCTGGATGTAAAGGAGCCACCGGTCTACATACAGCAGGCCCTCCCTCTCCCTGTTCACATCCAGTGTTTATGAAGGCAGCTAAACTACGGTCCCTGCACTATTTCGATTTCAGACATATGCTTTGCCTTTGCCATGGGCGCCCTCCATACCCAGCTTTAAAGGTCCCGCATTACGTGAAATGGACTCCTGTGAGCTTTAAGCCATGTTCGAACGCTGTTACCTCCTCAAAAAAGTATACTTGGAGTTCTGTTTTGTTTCATTCACACATGTTTGAGTAACACTTTATTATTTGTCTGTCTACATCTCCAAAGCTCAGAATGCTCCGTTCCATCTCCTGCTGCCTTTTACTTTTTCTTCAGTAGAGATTTGCAATTCCAGGGTTGGAATTATTTGCATGGTTCTGGTGAAAGTGTATGGAGTTTAAAAACACAGTGGAGCACTTCCTGTATTACCACATGACATCGTAAGATGGAACAAAGAGAAAAACTCAGCCTAAATTCACAGAGTTTGTGTGTTAAACATGTGTGAATGAAACAAAACACAACTCCAGTGTTTGTGATGAGAAAACAACATTATAACATTGATCAGAAAATAGGGTAATATGAGCACTTTAAATAATCTGCATTATTACAAGATTTTGATGCATAAGAAAATGTGTAAGCAGAGTTTGGTTTGGTTTGGTTTGGTTTGGTTTGCACATAGATGGTAACTTGGCTAACACCAGATTAAAAAGCTCTTGTCCTTTATAATGACACTGGTATCAGAATCCCTCGATACGATATTTATTCCAATATTTTCTGTGAACATGCTACTTTTTTCCTTTTAAAAGCCCTGAAAAGCCTGCCTGAAAACTGCTATAATATGAAGAATTAAAATTTAGAAGTGCTTAATAAGTTATTTCTTCATGTAGTCTGCGCTGACAACACCAAAGGATCATGGTCTATATAGTTCCCTCTGTTTTTTTTGTTGTTGTTTTTTTTAGCTACTGTTGCACCATGGCAAGGCAAGGCAAGTTTATTTGTAAAGCACAATTCGTACACACATTAATTCAAAGTGCTTTACAGAATAAGAAATACATAAAATCACAAAGAAAGACGTTAGGATCACAAAAAAGGCATTAAAATCATAAGGAAAGACATAAAAATCAAAGTAAGGCATTAAAATAACAAAGAAATGCATTAAAATTGCAAAGAAAGACATTAAAATCACAAAGAAATACATTAAAATCATAAAGAAATCCATAAAAATCACAAAGAAAGACATAAAAACCACCATAACTAATAACTTAAGCAAACAATCTTGTAATTCAATATATTGTGAGGCCCTCCGATATGACTGTGAGACTTTTGACGATACGATTTCACGATATTTTGGTTATTGTTACATCCCCAAGTATATTTTCTTGCAAAAAAAGCATTGCAAACTGAGAGAAATGTAGGCTATTTGGTGTAGTTTTAAGTTTTTGACAGTTACAAAAGAATAGATTAAAACATTAAACGCAAACACTAGAATCACATCGGACCAAATCAGTTCCTTGTAAAAAAATCGGCGGCTGAAAGAGAAACTGAGCTCAGAAAAACGAGCATAACTATCGAAAGTTACATGATCAATCCATTACGGAGAAACTCTGCAGAAATTAAGCATATGTTTTGAGACACACAGTAAACAATGAATGGCTGGAGGCTAAGGCTAACTAGCATGGGCATATCGACAGCTAAATGTCAGTGAGCGCTGCAGGTGAACGCTGGATGCCATTGATTTGACTTTGTGCGGCGTCGGTGGATGTTTTCGCCGGTTGTGGAGTTGCTGGAGCGCACAGGCAGCCTCCATGTTGTTTACGCGTGCTGTTCCCACGGAGACGCAGAGGGGGGTGTGGTCCTCCCTCCAGCATCATGTCATCGCTGTAATCTCCTGGTGAGCGCAGTACCGCCTCGCAGCATCGCTCATGTTTGTGCTCAAGTCAAGCTGCTTTAGCATGTTTTATTTTTTACGTTTTAGCATACTGTTTTTTACCATACTTTCTATAGCTTTGGTTTTCACAATTTTAAAGGTGTATTGTGTAACTCTTCTGGTGTTTTTCTCCATGGCGATTTTACAGCTTTGTCTGGAATGTTTCACAGTATGGCATTAAACATTTCTATCTTCATGGAGACCAAACCAGACCAAGTTACAGGTCAGATCTGTGGAGAGGCAACACCGCTCACCATCAGAAGTCTAGGTATTTTTGAGCTATAAAACCACCTGTAATTGAATAAATGTAAAGTAGAGCTGTTTAATGTCACACTGTGGAACATTCCAGAACATCTCCATAGAAACAAGAAGATGACAGACCCCCCTACCCGAAAAGTTACATAGTGCACCTTGAATGATGGTAAAAAAAAAAAAAAAAAAAAAGTTATTGATTAGTTTTGTGCACTTTTTTGATGGCACTAAACAATTATATACTTATATACAGCTGGGGTGTGATGCTAACTAGAGGTACTGCTGTGTTTGAGTATCTTTAATCTGTTATTGTTGTTGTTTTACTTCCATAGATCATATATCCCTTTCCCCCTCTCTCTCTTCTCCCCTCTTTCCTTTCTCTATCCCCCTCTTTTGCTATAATTTTTTTTCTCTCCCTCTCACTCATTTCTTTTCTCTCTCTGTCTCTTTATACCACTGTATTTTTGTCTCTTTATTTTTCCCTCTCTCTCTCTCCATTTCTGTACTCCCCATATGTATTTTTTCTCTCTTCTCTTACCTCCCTTTCCCTCTTTCTCCCTCTTCCTCCTTCCATCTCTCTCATTCTCTCCCTCTCTCTCGTGTTCTTACTCCTCTCCCCATATACATATTTTTCCTCTCTCCCTCTTCCTTCCTTGGTTAAAAAAAAAAAAAAAAAAAAGCTTATTGATTAGTTTTGTGCACTTTTTGACGGCACTAAACAGTTATATACTTCGGAGCAGCTGGGGTGTGATGCTAACTAGAGGTACTGCTGTGTTTGAGTATCTTTAATCTGTTATTGTTGTTTTCCTTCCATAGATCTTGCTGTGAAGTTTCATAAAAAAAAAAAAAAAAAATCTTGTTGGTACATTAGGCAAGGCAAGGTCTTCCTCCCTCTCTCCTCTCACACTTTTCCCACTCCCTTCATTCTTGTTAATCCTCTTTTTCTGCTCTCTGTCCTGTTCTTTCTCCATCTCCTCCTTCCCGTCTCTTTCCTCATCCCCTTTCTCTTCAGCTTTTGCTCCCTATCTTCCTTCTCCTCTCTTCCCATCCTCCCACCCTCTCTATTTTCCTTTCCTCCTCTCTGTCTTCTCATTCCTCCCATCCCTCTCTCGCCCTGCTCTCTCCTCCTTCCACTCCATCCCTTCTCTCTCCACTTCTCTGCCCTCTCTATCTTCACTCTCCACTTCCTTGTTCCTACCATCCCTCATCTCACCCCCTCTTCTTTCTCACTCTTCTATCTTTCTCTCTCCTCACTCCCATTCACACTCCCCCCTCTCTCATCCTCTCCCTCTCTTTCCCTTGCTCTTTCTTTCCCCCCTTTTCATTTCTCTCTCTCTCCCATACTCTTCCTCACTCCTCTCTCACCCTCCTCTCCCTCCTGTCTTTCTCTCCCCTCTCTGTCTGTCCCATCTCTCCTTCCCCTCCCTCCCTTCCTCTTTCTCTCCCTTGCTCTTTCTTTCCCCCTTGTTCTCCCCCTTTTTCATTTCCCTCTCTCTCTCATACTCTCCCTCACTCCTCTTTCACCCCCCTGCCTCCTCTCTCACCCTCTTCTCCCTCCTGTCTTTCTCTCCCCTGTCTGTCCCATCTCTCCTTCCCCTCCCTCTCCCTTCCTCATTCTCTCCTTCCCCTCCCTCTCTCTTCTCCCCCTCTCTTTTTCCGCCCGTGCTCTGATCCCTCAGTTTTACCATGAGGCTGGGGGCTGTGAGGGAGCGCACCTGTCACAGTGCCACATATTGGACAATATAGCGTTTGAATAGAACATTCCAGATCTTTTAGAGCTCGGTTTCCCAAACTCTTTTTATTTCACAGACGCTGTATTTCACATTTATTCTCAGCAGTTAAATCCAGCCGGCCTCCTGTTCTGACATTTTGTTCAAATCAAATGGACACGACACTGGACACTGTAGAGGCGTAAACATCTGGAAAACAATGCCACATTTGTACATCCAGCCAAATGTGTGCGTTTCATCGATTTGCTCTTTTTACATGTGTTATATAAACCTCTGGATTGTGAAAACACACATCAGTTAAACCAATGGAGATCTTAAGGTGCCAAATACTTTTAGTGTTCAAAGGTTTTCTGACTTTATAGAGCGATAAATGTGTTTATCAGGAGTGACGCAGAATTTCACCCGTTTGTTCCACTGCACTTTCATTTACTTTTCCTACAGCTCAGTGGTTAGTGCAGTGTTCCCCAAACTCAAAGGCTGAGGATTCATTGCCGCTCTGAGTTCTGTCATTGTGTTCTTAGGCAAGACACTTCACCCAGCGTCCTTAGTATTAAAGTGCTGGTTGAAGGGCAGCTGTGGCAAAATACAACACAAAATACAAAAAAGGGGCCTGCGAGTGAATGAATAAAGACTACAGTGTAATGTTTTGAGACGCTTCGATAAGTGGCATTATTATTAAAATAGTTTTGCCAAATTTATCTCTAGGAACATTTACACCTCTACTAGAAACATGTTTTGTTTTGTTTTTTCTCACTCTTCCCTCCATTCCGTCCACTCCACCTCTCTCCTGGAAGTCTCTGTAACTCATCCCTTCTTTCTTTTCCGCCGTAACGTACGACTGTGGAACTATGGAAACGCATGCACCTGTCCCCCCCACCCCCCGACCCACCCAGAGGCACCCCGACATACGTGCCGAGGTGGTGAGGGAGGGGTGGGGTGTAGGGGGGGTCTGTAATTGTTGCCGTAAATCCCGGCGCTCCCCTACGCCCCCTGTCTTAAGCGGCCATTACGCATGCTTCACTACGGCCCTTGTTGATTGCAACTGTCGAGAGCTGCAGATTTATGCACTCCGGGTCTGGAGATGGAGAGATGGAAAACAGGCCAGAGGGAACAGGAGGAGAGGTAGAGGAGGAGAGCAGGAGAGGAGAGGAGAGGAGGAGAGGGGGAGGTAAAATGGAGGCACAGACCATGGAGAAGACAAGAGGAGATGGGGACTGGACACTGCTAATCAACTTGAACAGTCAACTTGGAAGATAAACAGCTTTTTACACCACCCTGTGCCGTTGCCATAGAAATTAAAAACAAAAACAAAATTCTATCTATTTAATTTTCATGATGTGAAGTCCACAAAATGACACAATATAAGATGCTGAAGGTTTGTAGAAGATAGTGAGGGTCTGCTTTTTTAGCTATCCATGGTTCCTCAAGATTGCACATATACAATGTACGCCGAAAGGTTTGTGCAAAATAGTAGGGGGTCCGGAGATGGAAAGATGGAAAAAGAGGCCAGAGGGAACAGGAGGAAAAGGAGGTAGAGGCAGAGAAGGAGAGGAGGATGAAGAGAGGAGCAGCCAGAGACTATAGAGAAGACAAGAGGGATGGGGAGACGGGGAAAAATGAGCACTGTAGCGCCATTGCCATTGGAATTAAAAATGAAATATTGTCTCTATTCAATGTTCATGATGTGAAGTCCACAAAAGGAAGCTGGAAGGTTTGTGCAAGATGGTGAGGCTTCTGCTTTTTGAACTATCCATGGATTTCAGCGTGGTGAAACATTAGGGTATTTAGAGTTTAATTTCTATGGCAAATGTGCTAAAATAGTAAAGGGTCTAGAGATGAAGGGATGGAAAACAAGCTGGAGGGAACAGGAGGAAAATGAGAGGTAGAGGAGGAGGAGAGCAGGAGAGGAGGATAAAGAATTAATGAAGTTTAAGAAGAGTTTTGTTATTAGTAACTTTTTAAACCCAACTTGTCACCTACTAATCTTATCTGAATATATTATGGTATTTTCTGATCTGTTCTAATGTCGTTTCTTCATCACAAACAGACCTGGAGTTGTGTTTTGTTTTATTCAAACATGTTTAACACACCAAACCGAAAACACTCGCACTTCCACCTCGTGATGTCATGTGGTAATCCAGGAAGTGCTCCGATGTGTGCGTTAAACTCCATACACTTTAACTAGAATCATTTGGATCGTTTGAGCCCTGGAACTGCCCATTTCTGCTGAACAAAATGTAAATGTAGCTGTTCACTTGAAAACTACGCTGCTTCATGACATCACAAGGTGGAACAGAGTGTTTTGAGCTTTGGAGATGTAGACAGACTGATAATAAAGGAACAAAACACAACTCCAGGTATGTTTTTGATGTGGTAACAATTTTCTAACATGGCTCAAAGACCTTTAAGTACTTTGTCTTCACTTCAGACTCAGGACGGACTGTTTCATCCAATCAAAAACACTGCTGGATGAGAACCATGTGGAAACTGCAATCTTGTGTTTGAATTCACGTGTGTTTTTTGACCTGTACGCAGTTATAGTCTATAGATATTTTTAGTTGAGCCTCTCCTCCTCACGGCTCAGTCTCTGGTTCAAGTGCCCAGTCTGACCTCCTCCAGCGGCTCTCAGACGCTCTCCAGCAAACTCCACTCCAACTGACAAAAGACCACTGTACTCACCACCAGAGCCTCTGTGATCACTAGAACTCCTCCTCTCCTCCTCACTCTCCTCCTTCTTTCCTTCTCTCTCTCTCCCCTTGTTGCTTTCTTCTCCTCTATTTCTCCTCAGCCCCGCCATCTCCTCAATCTCCTTTTTTCCTCTTCTCATTTCCACCTGTCCTCCTCTCAACCCTTATCTTTTTGTTCTCTCCTTCCTTCCTTCCTTCCTTCCTTCCTTCCTTCCTTCTTTCCTTCACCATTCTTTCTCTTCTTCCCTCTCTTTCTTCTCCCAACATGAGAGATAGTATGATGACACCCCCCCATCTCCCCTCCCTCTCGTGACCCTTCACTCCTCCACTCTCTACTCACTTTCTCCCTCTCTCTTCTTTCAATGAGCAGTAAGGCTTCCCTTTCATTGTTCCTTTCTCCTCCCTCTCTCTTTCCCCTCTTTACTCATCTTCCCTCTCTTCCCCCTCCATTCCCTCCCATTGTATCTCCTCCATTTCTCTTCCCCTCTCTCCTCCCTCTCTCCTGCCAGTGAGAGCCTCCCTCTCTCTCATATCTCATCCTCTTTCTCCTCACCTCTGTACCCCCAGTGAGAGTTTTGGCCTCCCTTTCTCTTTTCTCTATCCTCCCTCTCTCTCTACTCATCTTCCCTCTCTTCCCTCCATTCTTTCCCTTTGTATCTCCCTCTCTCTCATCTCCCTCTCTCTCCTCTTTTCCTCATCTCCTTCCTCTCTTCACCCCTCTCTTTTCTCTCTCCCCCTCTCATGACCCTTCTCTCCAGTTTTGACTTCCCTTTTTCTTTTCTCTATCCTTCCTCTCTCTCGACTCATCTTCCCTCTCTACCCCCTCCATTCGTTCCCTTTGTATTTCCTCTCTTTATTTCTCCTCCTCTCTCTCATCTCCCTCTCTCTCCTCTTTTCCTCTCCTCCCTCCCTCTCTCCTCTCATCCCCCCCTCTCCACTCCATCACAGAACTCATTATTCACCCAGCACCAGTCATTATTCCATTACATTTGCAGAGTTTTTCTGCCTTTTTCATATCATTAGAAACTCTCTCACAAAATATTTACAATTAATCAGTTCCAGCTTTGATTAATTCATGTTTTGAAATGTTTTTTGTTTCTCTTGTGATTTGGGGCTTGTCTGGTTAGTCTCGCTCCAGTTCATTCTAAATATGATTTTCTTTGGGCTTTTGCAGTTCCAGGGCCCATCGTCTGGTTTTAGTCCTGGATCTGGGTCCCTTCACTTTTCTATTTGTGAGAAGTTGGAGTCCTTGTGCTTACTCATTATTAAAGCTGAATTATGTAACTTTTTTTTTTTTTTTTTTGCTGATCTTCTTGTCGCCATGGAGATGCAATGTTTTTACCTGTAATGTTCCACAGTACGGCATAAAACATTTTGATCTCTCTAAGTTGACTTGCAGCAACAAAGAAAATTTAGCAATATATTAACAATAAAAACATCTATGACTGAATAAATGCAAGATAGATTAATGCCATACTGTGGAACTTTTCAGGCAAAGCATTAACCACTCCATAGACACAAGCAGGTGGCACGCTCCCGCCCAGAAAAGCTCCATAGTGCAGATTTAAATGCTAAAAGATATTTTCCCTTGTTTTCTAAATAAATATGTTTTTGCTAGTTCGTACCAGGGCATCTGTTATTCGAGATGGGACAAGATCTCGTGCCACAAGATCTTGCGAGACAAAATTGCCACAAGATCGTGGACACATGAGGAAAATGATTTTGTGAGATTTTTTCCCCCTGAATTTACGTTTGGCTAGAACTAAAAAAAAAAAAAAAAGAGTTAAGAGCTGGTGAGTTATGCAGTTTGTGAAGCTGCCGTTCCAAAAAGCAGGACTATAATGATCATTAAAATATTACGTAAAATAAACAAAGCGAACATTGTGAAATGGATTACGCTATATAGTGTATTTATTTTAAATTAAGTCAAAATCTCATCTCGTCTCGTTCTGTGGACCCAATCTCGTGGTGTGTCTCATCTCGTCCCACCCTTATCTGTTATATATCTGTTCACTGACTGTGTTGAATTAAATTGTGTCCCAAAAATGTTGGCAGAAGAGGGAAGCAAATTCAATTCTTCATGATTTTTACTTCTTCAAAACAGAACAAGTTCATTTCAAACGGTTTGCAGTGGTACAAAGTTCTTCCTCGGTTACCTTATGCGTTCAGAGCATCCTAAATATTCACCGCCATGAGTTTATAAGTGCTTGTCACACGGTAACAACAACTAGCATGCTAACACACACTTCCTGATTATCTGACAATGAAATGCTTGCAAATTAGCTGCAGACCGTACACCATGGACTTATTTTGACCTCAAGAGCTGCTCAAACAATATACCTGTGCTTTATTTTTGCGCAAATACATGGACAAAACATAATACAATCCAAAAGAAACGCTACAAAGACTCACGTGCGTTATTTTGCTGCGATTGCAATTTACAAAACCAATCTTTTGCTTACATGGTTTTTATGTAAGAAAACATCATGTGGCGGTGACATAATCGGAGTGCCGTGTACCTGACAGATGGGACTGACACCATAAAGACATCTGCCATAGAGTGTAATGACAGCAGCGTAAAACAGAACATAAACTTACACAACGGCAACAACAAAGTAAACACCAGCTAACTGTGCTAACGCCGCTAACAACGCTAACGGGGCAGCTTATGAAGGCTTATGAGAAATAGCGACATAAAACGAGATTCGACCTAAATGAGAGCGGCGCACGGCGTTATGTGAGGTAAGGATGCACTGTTGGTTTTCAGATCCGAGAATGTGATGTAATAGTCCCACTTTTGTGTGAAATAAAAGTTAAATGCGCAAATGTTGAACCTGATGACTTCTATCAGTGGCTAAACCGACACTGACAACAACAATCTGCAAGTTAAAGGTCCAACATTACGTGAAATTGACTCTTGTGAGCTTCAAGCCATTATAATGTTGCCTCCTCAAAAATATACCCAAACTTGTGTTTTGTTTCATTCACACATGTTCGAGTAACCATTTATTATTAGTCTGTCTACATCTCCAACGCTCAAAATGCTCTGTTCCACCTTGTGATGTCATGAAGTGTTAGTTTTCAAGTTAACAGCTACATTTTACCTTTAGTTCAGTAGAGATTGGCAGTTCCTGGGCTGAAATCATCCAAATGATTTTGGTAAAGCTGTATGGAGTTTTAAACCCCATTGGAGCACTTCCTGTATAACCACATGACATCACAAGGTGGAACAGTGTTTTCTGTTTGAGAGAAGCCTAATTTGTGTGTTAAATATGTGTGAATGAAACAAAACACAACTCCAGGTCTGTTTTTGACGAGAAAACAACAACATAGATCAGAAAATAGCGTAATATGGGTTCTTTAACAAAATTAATTTTACCTGCATTAAAGGCTCAGGGAGTGGAGACATTTTTTTTTTTTCCCCCACAAGTTCTATTGGTTCCAGAGTGATGAAAAATGTGGACTGTTGCCATAGCGATTAACAATTTCAAATAGAATAATATATCTTTTCATTGTTGCTAAACCCATAAAGCCTTTTCCTGGGGTGAAGCTTCCTGTTATGTGCAACATTTTGAGGACTTTTTCCCATTAAAAAATATTTTGTTTTAGTAGCTATGGCAACAGCCCTTCATTTTCATGATTCCGAAACCCATGAAAATGAGATGTTTTCAAATGCATTTTGATGGATTAGAACATTATGGCATCAACTGCCTTGGACAAACAGAGATTTTGTTGGTTGAGAACCATGTGGAAATACCATGTGGCATACCTTTAGTCTATTATTATGTATTCTTTTTTTATATAAACTGTTTTTGACGTGGTATGTGGTGTAAAAAAAGTTGAAGCACAGCGTTCTTAGATCAATAGGTCTTAGTGGTTCACTGATTTGACATGTAAATAGCTGTAAATGCCAACACAAAGCTAATACCAACACATCATAACTGCTGTTCTTGTCCCCTGTGGTGTTTGTTTGAGTTACTGCTAACATCCAGACCCTTGGCCCTCGTTGTTGTCTCCTCATCCCTCCTCCTCTTCGTCCCTCCGCTCTCTCCTCCTCCTCTTCTCCAGCCCTGTCCTCCGTCCCCTGCCCTGTCCACACCGCTGTTTGTTTAGCTCCTGATAGATGGCGCTTGTTGCCCAGTTGGCAGCATTACGGTAACAGGCCTAAACGTGAGCCTGCTTCTAAGTGGTCCCTAAGTTGTCCTGTGGGATGATGGGATGCCATAGGAGTGCCTCTAATGGAATTATGGTCCTGCGAACTGGAGAGGAGCTTTTCCAACACAACCAATCTACACTTGCTGCACTTACAGTATTACCCCACACACCTTCGCTCGGACCCCGCGATCAATGCGTCTCATTTATAATTCACGGGGCTTCTGAGGCCTACATAACTGTCATAAATTGTAATTTTGTTTGATCATTACAATCCTTTTCATTGGGATAAACAGACAACATTATTCAACAAGGAGGGAGGCGATAAATATTCATGCGGCGTGCGGATTGGGTATGCAGAGGCGCAAACAAGCGCCGAGAAGAAACGTACACATCCCGCGCCCGTCGATGCCATTTCCCCCGAATGATGAAATAATTTACAGAATTGATTAAAACGAAGCCTAATCTTTACCAGGCTTGTACAAGAGGGTTGGGGGTGAATGCAAAACTAGAGCTTTCGTCAAACGTATGGGGCGATCTTGTAGCCAACAGTAGCACTTGAGAGAGAGCTTTGCGTGCATACAGGAGGGAGATGCTGCACGGTGGTTTTGAAATACAACTACAACCGATTTGTCAGAGTAAAACGATGTGTTTCATAAGGTTTTGGAAAAGGAGAGATAATTAAACCAAGTGCAAAAAAATTAGGATGGTTTAATTTCGCCACAAGTGAGCTGTTTGGATTTTAATGACATTTCAACATGGTTGGGAGTAAATAGAGATTCTAGTAGAGACTTTGCATGTTTTAGCACATTGGCTTTCTCCCTTAAATCTCCAACATAGGCCACTCTTTAGTAATTAGTAAAGAAACCAAATAAATGTTGATTGGAAACACAAAAGACTGCACATCATTTCATTACACTCATCCTTTATCCAGGTTAGTAGTAAAACAGGGTAGTAGTTGTCTTAAAAGAATCTATACTGATATGTCTCCTTTTTATACTTTTATTCCTTTTTTTGCGTCGTATAGACTAAAATTTGGTAGTGTCTTCAAATCATATACAGTACAGTATTTGGGGGAAAAATATTAAAACTGGTCCTGCATCTTAACCCAAAAATATCGGAATGCATCGCCTCTGTTTTATAATATTTGGGTATCGCCATCATCCAGGAAAAAAACAAAAAAAACATATCAGCTGATCTATACATTCTGTTTGTTAGCATGTTACGACTAAAACCCACTCACATCTTAGCATGTTAGTTACTTTGTCACAAGCTTTTTTAATTTTAAATTTTTTGCACAGAAATGGCACAATAAATGTGTCTGTGTGTCGTCGGCAGTTACATGTCTGGATGAGGGAGCATAAATAGATATCATATAATTTTTACTTTGTCACTAGCTGCAATCGTCTTTAGCCTGATACAATCACATTTCTTCAGTGTAAAACTAAAGGAAGTGAGTTTGTGAAGTTGTAGAATCAACAGGGGCTTTAATACACGCATTTAACAGAGCACAAGATTTTACTAATACAACAAAAATCAAAGTTTAAAGGTTATTCATTTGAGCTGGCCCCATCTGTATGAAATATTATTGGCCTATAGAATATGATGTCATCTGAACCCGAGCTCCACTGTCTTTCTTAGCCACAGTTAAACTAGCGCTTCCACTTGTGTCAAGAAGCTGTATTCGATTTGCACTGACATGGTTCCACTGACATGCATTGTATCCCTCCATGTTTGTTATTCGCATACAATGTTCCCCCAGACCATGATGTAATCCTGGATGTCAGCCCCAGAAAGCACCACCCGGGCTGGTCTAAGTCCCCGGGCTCTCCCCCCCTCAGCTCTCGCCCGATCTCTGCTTTGTTTGGCCTGGTGTTGGCGCGGTTGACGGTGCGTTACGGCTCGGGTTATAAGCTCCGATTGGTACCACATGGGAGCCATTTTGAGGACTTTTATAGAGACCAGGCCTGCGCTTTACTGGGCTGAGGAGGGCTGTGGAGAAGGCGTGCATCTGTGGACTTCATACATAAACCGCTGGAGTGATGGAAGACACTGTCCGGATTAAGGCTCTGTGCTGGTTGCATTCAAGTGACATCACAATATTATTGAATCACTGTAGTTTAACACGGAGCTGGACGACAGGTCGGAATTTGCTGCTTAACTGTCAGTTTGTAAATGAATCTAGCTAGAGGCACTACTTTGTCTGAATCTCTGTTACTGAGTGTGGAATGAATGAATAATACCCTGTAAAGTGTCTTTGAGTTTCCAGAAAAGCGCAACATAAAACTGATGCATTATTATTATTATTAATAGACTTTAATCTGAATTTAGTTTCACACAATCTGACCATACGTGATGTGCAGCTATCCATCAGACGTGCAGACGATTTCACGGCTCTTTGTTGTGATGACGTTCACGGAGACATCAGCTCCCTTTGGACACCACAGATTTTATTTATTTCATTTTATTTTATATAATTTAAGTATGTATTTATTTTGGGAAAGTAAGCATTTTACATTCTTTTACAATGGAACCGAGTATTATCCATATTGACATTAGTGCGATCATAACAGAACAAACCAAAAAATTGCCCAAAAAGGAGCGAGAAGAAGAAAACTTATTTAATCCTCTTTTCCTCCCTCTTCTAATTTAATGTAATGAGCGTTCTTTTGCATTCTTCAGACATTTTACATTACATATTAAGTTGTTTTAGAGGAATATTGCGTTTTCAATGTGCAAATTATAACATAATTATCCACGGGTGTCATAGATTATAACGATAGGCTCAAGCACCTCATCATTTGCTTACGCAGAATTGTATTTTTGAGTATTTTTGCATGTTTGTGTCAGCTTGTACTGTCCAGCATTTGAGGCTTAAGTTCTCAGAAAATCCTTGTTTTTGCCTACCTCCTATCCCCGCCCACTACCCTTGAGTTTTGCAATTTTGAATAATAAGACAAATTTTAGATCAATAAAGGGGTTTAAAATGTGCAAAATCTATGATGATCTTGTGTTAATTAGGTTTATACAGAAATATCTGAAAAAGTATACGACTTCTCATTTTCATTAAACTTCTAGCAGTCAAGTCTTCAACACTAATTTAGTTTGTGGGTTAGATTTCCAGCTGCATCAGGGATAAACTGTTGAACCTGACTTAAAGGCACTGTCCTCACTTAACTTATGCATTCGTGCATAAATTCATTCATATGCATGCAGGAGTTTATAAGCACTTTTCACAACTTTCAGGGACCACAGCGGAGTTTTGCCATGACAGTAAATCTAACAACTAGCACGCTAACTTGCACTTCCTGATTATCAGACAAAGAAAAGTGTTCTAGATGGAGGCAGGAAATATTTTGACCTCAAGATTGTGTTTGAGCAGATTTTGTCCTGCCCCAGTGCAAACGTGAAGGACAAAATCTCCTCAGATACATGGGGAAAATGTAACACAGGGCCTGTCAAACCTGTAAAGCTAACGTCAACTAGCATACTAATGTGCACTTCCTGATTCTTGGACAATAAAATGTGTGGGCAAGACAAAATCTGCTCAAATACATGGGGAAAATGTAACATAAGGCCTGTCAAGCCTGTAAAGCTAACATTAACCAGCATACTAATGTGCACTTCCTGATGCTTGGGCAATAAAATGTGTTCTAGATGCAGCAGACTTATTTTAACCTGCTTATAGAACACATCTGTACTGGGGCAAGACAAAATCTGCTCAAATACATGGGGAAAATGTAACACAGGGCCTGTCAAGCCTGTAAAGCTAACGTCAACCAACATTCTAATGTGCACTTTCTGATTCTTGGACAATACATTGTGTTCTAGATACAGGGAGTACACAGCAGACTTATTTTAACCTGCTTATACAACACATCTGTACTGGGGCAAGACAAAATCTGCTCAAATACATGTGGAAAAAAGGCGTTTAATGTCGGAATGTCATCCCATTGCAGCTGTTTCTTTGGGGCTCGGAGGTGCCGGCGTGTGACAGACTCCAGCTTCTGCTCACTCTGCTCATGCTTAACCCACTCGAGTGTTTGTATGTGGGGGCTGTCCTCTCGTCTCCGGGTCTTGTCTTCAATTGTGCGATCAGTCAGAGCAGCCCTTCACTCACTCTCTCCCCTCTTAATAAGGACGCTCCTGGCCCCATTCCCCCCCACAGGCCGAGTAAATCAAGGAGCGAGAACGAGAGCCCTGTCTACTCTATCTGCAGGGAGAGAGGGGGATGAAGGAGGGATAATGGGAGAGAGGAGAGAGAGAGAGAGCGAGGAGGTACAATGGGACAGAGGGAGGAAGGAGAGGGGGAAAGACCAGAGGGAGAGAGATGAGGTACAATGGGACAGAGGGAGGAGCGAGGAAGGAGAGCAAGAGAGCGTTAAGAGGAGAGATAATGGGGGAGGCAGGAGAGTAAGGAGAGAGGTACACGGGACATGGGAGAGAAGGAATAGAGAAAGAGAGGAAGGGAAGATAGAAGGAAGAGAAAGGGAGAGAGGGGTGAGGGAGAAATGGAAAGAAAGAGGGGGATAAAGGAGGCCAATGGGACTGAGGCAGGGAGAGAACGGGAGGTGCAGTTTTATAGAGGGAGGGAAGACTGAGAGAGCGAGAGCAGGAGGAGGTACAGTCAGGAAAGAGAGAGAGAAGGGTAGATTCTGGTCTCTCAAACGGCGCTGGCTACACTCGCACTTCTCCGTCCTGTCCTCCCTCTCCTCATTGGTCCAGGAGCCTTGTGAGTTTTCTGCAATTCTAATCCGACTCTCATTAAAGAAACACGGGACCGGAGACTCCTGCTCCTGCCGCCGTTGCTGTACCCGGCCCATAGTGCGAGACTCATGTAATATGTGCACAAATGTACTGTATGGGGAGGTTGTGCATGGATGTGCGTGTGTGTGTGTGTGTGTTTGTGTTTTCTTTTTGAATTGCTAAAATGTGGGAATACAATGGGGACATCAAGCAAAATAAGTTCAAGTTGCATTAGAGCAAAAGCGTGACCGATCTGGGTTGGTTGTTGCTGTAGGTTGTTGGTAAACTCCTGATTGTGAGAAAATCTGGGGTTCAATTCCTGGATTTTGGTGCAGTGAGTTCAGCGTTTACCCACCAACTGGAGACTCAAAAGTGCAAATCTTCAACTTATTCGGTCATTGTGTTTGGGTATCTTCATCTAACGCCCCCAAGATTCTAATTATGACAATCGTTTGTGAAGTACACCTGGAAGAATTTGCCTTTTTATGGCAAAGAAGTACATACTTTAACGTATCTCTGGTTAAATATTTTGGAGTTACTAGATCTATGGAGATTTCTGGTATTTCCTCTTCCTCTGTAACTCGGTAAAACTGGAAATACTATAAAATGTCAATGGCCATACTTCATTGTAAACACTGAAGCAGCTGTCAGTGCGCATCTCATATCTCCAACATTATGTCATAACTCTCTCTTATCGTCCTAAAGGAACAGTTTTAACCTAAAAAGTGCACTGAGCGCCTGCCACTTTACAGCGTGCTTGGTTTGAGCACCTGTCATGCCCCACGCTGAGATCCGAGTGCTTTTTTGTGTCAAAGTTGAGTCAGACAGACGGGCTTTTTGCATATTTCATCTTTGGGAGCGGTTACCCTCCCACTCGGCTCCTCGGCGCAGCCTAGCGCTCGGCTTTTAGGGTCAAACAGAGAGGCCGTGTTTAATCGTCACGTGAGTTTTCGCATTAGAGGACGCGAGGGAGAGTGTGAAGTTTATCTGTAGCTATGCATGGGTTTAAGAATGATGGAAAATTGCGTTTGACAATTTAAAACAAAATATTATATCTTTTGAAGGGTGAAAAGTCTTCAAAATGTCCATGTCCATGTAAAAAGTTTGGACATGGTGATAGAACACGTTTTGTCCACTACAGTACTATGACTCTCTGGTACTATAACATTCTTCGGTCTTATTATTTATCTGTTACAAGGTGACTTTTTTTTAAGCTGGATGCCCTTACTGTGTGAATTAGCCTTACTACTGTTATTTGATCAATGGAGGTTGTCGTTGTGTCCTTAGGCTAATTCCACATTGTCTAGCATGAACGTGGTGTGTGTGAGCGAGTGTTAGTGGTGGTCAGAGGGGCCGATGGCGCAGATTGGCAACCTCGCTTCCGTCAGTCTGCCCCAGGGCAGCTGTGGCTACAATAGTAACTTACCAGTGAATGAAGAATGCTCTGTAAAGTGTCTTTGAGTGTCCAGAAAAGCGCTGAATAAAACTGATCCATTAAGTGCGCAAAGGTAGAATATGAGCTTGGGTGAAATATTTCATCCTGCTACCTGCTGGGGAAAAATAAAATATATAAAAAATATAAATAAAAAAATAAAATAAAATAAAAGATACCTCAAAAATTGATCTTTTTGGTAGTAAATGTTTGTAGTTTTCTAATTAAAATGATGTCGCCTCTCCCCAGATCTGACCTGCAATGGAGATTTTAAAGCCATACTGTAACATGCAACATTCAGGCAAAGCGCTACCATCTCCTTGGGAACACCAATTAGTGAACCCTCTACCAGAAAAGTTCCATGGTGCAGCTTTAACTTGCTTGGGCCCAAGGCTTATTTCTTTCCGGTTCTATCACTATCCACTTCATTCAAACGGCATGTAAAGCGGCCATCAAGAACATTTGTTTAAGATTGGTAGTACGATTCCCCACTTAATTTGCACCTGAAAACAATCTCCTGTAAACCGCTTTGAATTTCAGAAAACAGCATCTCATTTAAAGCTAACTTGATATATGAATTAACGTATTTCAGCCCGAGCTCTGCATATGCTTCAGTGCTGTAATGTATCCACACATTATACCCCATTGATTTGCTTTGTACCACTTTTTGACGCACTTAATTGTTGAAAATTAGCCGCTGTGTTGCCACGCGTTACCATGGGACTGCGGCTGCAAACGATCTCATTTGCTAACACCGCTACCGCTAACGCCCCGACTCATAAAGCTAAATGTTGATTAATGCGCTGCGCTTTTGTTAATAAATAAAATATGCATGGTGCGCGGATGGAGTTTAGAAATGTCAGAATCGTACATATCTCGGCAGAAAAGCCCAACGGTGGTAACATTTTATTCTCCGCTCCCTTCGCCCTGAGGTCCTCCCCACTACTCTGCATCAGGCCGTAAAACACTCCCATTGTAATTCATGGTATGCCGCAACAGCCTCTCTCTTTCTCTCTCCATCTTTCTCCCTCTCTCCTTTTCTACCCCTCTCTCTTTCTCCCTCTCTCTTTCTCACTCTCTTTTCGCCCTCTCTCTTTTTCTACCCCTCTCTCTTTCTCCCTCTCTCTTTCTTGCTCTCTCTTTTTCTACCCCCTCTCTTTCTCCCTCTCTTTTCTCCCTCTCTCTTTTTCTACCCCTCTCCCTTTCTCCTTCTTTCTCTTCTCTGTCTCTTTCCCTTTCACTCTTTCCCCCTGTCTCTTTCTTTCTTTCTTTCTTTCTTTCTCCCTTTTTCTCTTTCTCCCTGTTTTTTCTCTTCTTCTCTCTCTCTTTCTTTCTCTTTCTCCCTCTCTCTTTCTTTTTTCTTTCTCTTTCTCCCTCTCTCCCTCTTCCTTTCTCCCTCTCTCTTTCTACTCCTCTCTTTCTCCCTCTTTCTCTTCTCTGTCTCTTCCCCTTTCACTCTTTCCCCCTCTCTCTCTCTCTTTCTTTCTTTCTCCCTTTTTCTCTTTCTCCCTGTTTTTTCTCTTCTTCTCTCTCTCTTTCTTTCTCCCTCTCTCTTTCTTTTTTCTTTCTCTTTCTCCCTCTCTCCCTCTTCCTTTCTCCCTCTCTCTTTCTACTCCTCTCTTTCTCCCTCTCTCTCTCTGTTTCTCCTCAGTCTTTCGTCTCTATCCACCCCTCACGCACTCCTTTAATACAGTGCTCACGGAGCTGGGCTGTAATGCTGTGTTTTGAATTCAGCACATGGCAACCGTTTGAGCAGCAGAGCCACGGAGCGGAGGGAGGGGAGGCGGGGTGGAGGTGCTGCCGGCCCTGTCAGGGTGCAGCCGGACTATTCGCCGGAAGGAAGTCCCATATGGGTGATTTGGGAGTCCGATGGGCGGTCCTATGGGTGGGGACGGGGGTGTCGGTATATCACAGGTGACGTGTAATGGGGCCGGACAAAATGGAGGGAGAAGTGAAAGTACTGACGTTCTTTGATAAATGGTGGTAGACTGTAGACTTTAAATCAGGCGGAGAGTTGCACGTAGACAAGCTTCTTATAAGATCGACTTTATTTATTTAGTTCAGGTAAAGCTGCACTGTGCAACTTTTCACATTCCAATTGATTTGTATTTTATTTTATTTTATTTTTTTGCCTCCTTCTCTTCCTCCTCTTCTTCACCTCATCAGTGACTTTTCAAACTCCAGGGCTAGTAGAGATTGTTTTGCCTGAAATGTTCCGGAGTATGGCATTTAATTTATCAATCTTGCATTTATTGCTATTACCTTGGAAAAAAAAAAACATGTATACTTACTGTGAGTGGAGTCACCTCTCCACAGATCTGACCTGTACCTTGGCCTGATGCCGTTATTTTAGACTTAGACAAACTTTATGATCCACAAGGGAAATGATTTGGACACAGTATATTATAAAAACAAAGAAAAAAATATATATAAACAGTAATAATAGATTCTAGTAGCAAAAAAGCAAGAGACTGGATCTGCTTATCTCCATGACGATAGATTACAACATAAAGTTGCACAGTGCACCTTTAAATCAGTGTATTGCCCTATATTTGGTGTTTAGTCTTTGAATAGTCGCAAGATGTTAATGATAAAGACATAAAGGTGTCCAGCATTTAACTCTGAAGTCAGTTGATCCTGTTATAAATCAATACATATACATTAAAGGACCACTGTGTAACTTTTTGGCAAGAATTCCCACCATGTGCTTGTCTCCATGGAGATGTTATTGCTTAGCCAAAAAGTGGCGCAGCGTGTCATTAAGTAGAAATTTCCCTTATGGATCAATAGAGTGTCGAAGTCTAAATGTATCTAGCTCCATGGAGACAGGCAAGTGAAGGACCAGGCCAAGTTTACAGGTCAGATCTTTGGAGAGGCGAGCCCAATAAAAACACACAGGATTAAATATGTACAGGATAGACATGCTTAATGCCATACTCTGGAATATTCATGCAGAGACATCTCCATGGTTAAATATTCAACTGATTGTTTTTAAGTGTTTCTGTTATTTTTTTTATGAATCGATATCTCCTCCTGACCATCCTACTAACAGATTCATTGACTGGCAAATATTTGAACCGGCAACCCTCCTGTTAATGGGCAAACACTTAACCAGCTTCAGCACTGTTCCCCTTTATATTAGAACTAGCTTTGATTTACATGTCAGACGTGTCCTGGTTCACACTGATTGTTTTGGCTCGGTGGTCCCGGTCCTAACAATGCCTGACTGATGTCCACTTTCCCAGCACCTGGACCCCTCTCTGCCGGGACGTCCCACATGAGTCATTTGGAACGTGCTTTTGGACCGGACCTGGACCAGACCCGCTCCTCCCTCTGTCCTGGGTTAAAGTGAATTTCGGGCGAAGCAGAATGGCGTCTCCGGCAGAAGTCCTGGCACGTGGCGGGTCCAAGCCGGCAGATGTGGCCATCCCGGTCTATTGCAGCTAAAGTGATGATTAAGGGATCAGGGCCTTTAAATAGACAATCCTGTTTACCCAGTTTAGGGCCTCGATCAATCCGCCACTCGCCAGATTAATTGAGACGCTTCCAATTGATTTTTTTTTTTTTTCTCTTTACCTCCTCCTCCTCTTTCTTCTCTTCCTCCTCTTCCTTGCCCGGGCTCCTCGTCAATGACTTCTCAAACTCCGCGGCTGTAATTCATGAGTGGACCGTGGGGAGTGTGGTGGGCAGAGGGGAGCGGGAGGAGGGAGGGGAGGTGCACGTATAACGATGACGTCATGGGGCTTAATGTTACCGTGGCGACTGCAGGGCTGGGTTTAAACATGACATCACAGTTTTCTATAAGCGTATGACGTAATAAATCAGATGGAGGCAGGCGAATTGCTTTTGTTGCGTTTGCGTCTGAAAGAGGGACATTCAGTACACCGTTGCTTAGTATTGCAAAAGAATTTAACAGATAAAATGTTTGATCTATTAACGCGTCAAAAGTCCTCAAAATGGCGTCCATAACAGAAAAGAGAGATTGAAATCCATCAGATCTGAGAGAGGAGCATTAGCACAGTGTTTACATGAGTTTTAGATCTTAAAATTAGGACTATTGCAAAAAAAATTAAATAAAATAAAAAAAATACTGATTTAATTCAGAACTATATCTATTAACAGGTCAAAAGTCCTCAAAATGGTGTCCATAACAGAAAGAGAAAAGAGAATAATGGACCACACGATTAAAATTTGAACCTTTAGAACTCAAAATAATGACAACACCTGGTATTTTATTTTTATTTAATTGTTTTTAGTGCTCTATCATCATAAAGTTGAACATCTGTCATCTGTACTTATCCATGAGTTTCAGAATTATGATAAATTAAGACCGTTGCCATAATGAATTGGTTTGATTGACAATTTAAAACAAAATATGAGAAATTCAGTTGATCTCTGAGTTTGCATGTTCTCCCTGTGTTACTGTGGCAGAGTGGTTACCCTGTCTCCTCCGTTTTGTAAGGAGGTTGTGGGTTAGACTCCTGATTCAATGTTCTCATGAAATACCAATGTACAATAACAAACCTTGCAGTATTTCCTCCTCCAGTACTTTTAAACCAAGTATATTATTTTGAATTAAGAGAGTCCATTTACAAAGCGGCATCACAATACAAGAATCCTGCTCCGTTATTCATCTCAATGTTTAATTTAGCTTTGACCAGATGCCCTATGCTTCAGGTCGGCCGTCTCTCCTCAAACTGACACAGCTCCATCCGAAACCAATTTGGCGTGTTCCTTGAATCATTCATACCTCCGAGGGTTTTCAGTGGTTCGTCTCCCGGTCTGTCCTGTGGCGACGGAGAGCGTATGGTAATGTTACGGAGACAAGACAACGTTAAAGTTAAGCTGCAGCAACAATAGACGACACGTTTTTGCGTAATCACAGCTGCCCTGGGGCTAACAAGCACAGAGTTGGCTGCTACTCTGTGGTGTGGCTAGTCAGGTAAATGAAGAAAAATGTGTTGAAAATAAATAAAATAGGATGTTGGTAGTGTAGAGTGTATGCACTCAGTGCAATGCCATGTAATGTTATGGAGACAGGAAAACACAGAAAACGAAGCAAGAGCTAAAGTGGACAGAATGAAGTCTGCATAGAGTCGGCTGCTATAGTCTCAGACCTGTGTTAGTCACATAACACATTCAAACAGGTAGATGAAGTGTCTTGCCCAAGGACAGAATGACAGCAAGAAACCACTGCTGCAGGATTCAAACTTTATCAACTTATAAGGCAACTGGTCTTCCACATGAGTCATTTGCTCCAAAAGCCATGGTTACTTGAAGTTACTTGGAGTGACTTGGTGTGACTTGGAGTTACTTGAAGTTACTTGGTTTGACTTGGAGTTACTTGAAGTTACTTGGAGTGACTTGGTGTGACTTGGAGTTACTTGAAGTTACTTGGTTTGACTTGGAGTTACTTGAAGTTACTTGGAGTGACTTGGAGTTACTTGACTTTACTTGGAGTTATTTGAAATTACTTGACGCTGTGATACCAACATCTGTGTACAATTAGTAGATATTTTCAAGTCATATCTCAAATAAAAACAAAATATTTAAGTAAAAGTATAGAAATGGTTTCTTTTTATATTTTTTGCTACTTGTTTACTAACAATACCAAGACAGTGACTCACGTGGTAGACCAGTTGGCTTTCAAGCACTACTTTTGCAGTTCAAAACCTCTTTGAATCCTCTTGGTGTTGTCATTATGCCCCTGGGCAATACACTGGTCTGTATTCTGTAAGTGTCATGGAGTGATGAGTGGTGACTGGAGAAGCCATGGACAAAGGAAGGCTGACTGTTGTAAAAGTGTAACTTTTCAGCAGTGAGGAAAAAGTCTCTCTTCGATCTGTAAGTGAATAGTCCATTGGTTGATCGGTCATTGGTTCCTTGGTCAGTTTTGGTTAGTTGAATATAACAAATTATAGGCCCTACAACGGAAAGGAAAAGGAACTGCTTAATATCAAAGTGAATTATGAGTATATTTTTGCATTAATACTTGTACTTTCCCCCATAAATGGTTGTATACAAGCCTGTGTACAGTCAGGTCAGGTATTAAATTGGTATTGTATTAAAGGTCCGATATTACACAAAACTGACTCTTGTGAGCCTTAAGCCATGTTATTGGTGGTTTTCAGATTCTAGAATGTGATGTCATACTCTCAGATTTCCCGATTAAAAACATCATACTTTGTCATGAAATTTCCAAAAAGTTTATTCACAAATCTTTAATGTAATCTTTTCTATCGGGGACTAAAACTATTAACGTGCTGTATTACAACAAAAAACTACATTTTAACTGTATTTATTGTACTGCACTATTTACCATTTATTATTTATTATGCAGTGTATGTAGAATTTGAACTTGATTTACTTTAGCTGCCCCTCATCTATATTAAATATTATTGGCCTATAGAATGCTGTGATGTCATCCGAAACCTGGCAATAATGTGGTTACCTCCTCAAAAACATACCCCCCCTGTTCCCCCCTTGTGATGTCATGAAGTACCTTTTACATTTCATTCAATAGAGATTGGCAATTCAAAGGCCAAAATTATCCAAATGATTCTAGTGAAGGTGGAAGGACATCAGAGTGTTTTGTGTTTGAGACATACAGGGTTTGTGTGTTAAGCGTGTGTGAATGAAACAAAACACAACTCCAGGTGTGTTTGTGATGAGGAAACAACATTATAACACACATCACAAAACAGTGTACTATGGGCCCTTTAAATATTTCTGAAGGTCTAACGCTTTGTTATTCTGACCTAGTGCAGTAATTGCGTTCTTTTCATTTTATTATTTTATTATTTGACTTACATACGCCGTGAGAACTGACTTGTGTAGTGTACTCTGACATTTCCAGGTTACCTTCACATGTGATCAAACTCCAGAATGGTGTGTAGCTCTACATATCGGAGGTTGCGTTCACTCTCGGCGCTGTGGTCCCGGTTTAAAGTAGCCCCGCTCGGCTGTTGTGTTGCTGATCAGAAGCGCTCTGCTCCGTGTGTCTGTCAGACGTCAGCTCCATCTGTCAGCCGCGGCCATCTTGAAAGCCTCCTCTGTGCTATTGTGCCTGCGGGCCAAACACATCGCTCACTGTGCTAGCTCCTCCATCTCCATCCTGTTCTTCCAGTGAGCAAAGAGAAAAGTCTGTAGAAAAAACATAAAAACAATACATGCTAAAGGAAGGAGAGGGAGGTGAGGAGAGGGAGGAGAGAGAGGAGAGGAAGGAGAGGGAGGAGAGGAAGGAGAGGAAGGAGGGGAAGAGAGAATGTGAGGAAGAAGAGGGTGTGAGGAAGGAGAGAGAGGAGAGGGAGGAGAGAAGAGGAGCGGGAAGAAGGAGTGGGAGGAGAGGGAGGAGAGAGAGGAGAGGAAAGTGAGAGAGAAGAGGGAGGAGAGAATGTGAGGAAGGAGAGGGTGTGAGGAAGGAGAGGGAGGAGAGGATGTGAGGAAGGAGAGGGTGTGAGGAAGGAGAGAGAGGAGAGGGAGGAGAGAAGAGGAGCAGGAGGAAGGAGTGGGAGGAGAGGAAAGAGAGAGAGAAGAGGGAGGAGAGAATGTGAGGAAGGAGAGGGAGGAGAGGATGTGAGGAAGGAGAGGGAGGAAGAAGATGGGAGGAGAGGATGTGAGGAAGGAGAGGGAGGAAGAAGAAGATGTGAGGGAGGAGAGGATGTGAGGAAGGAGAGGAAAGAAAGGGAGGAGAGGTTGTGAGGAAGGAGAGGATGTCAGGAAGGTGAGGGAGGAGAGGAAAGATAGGGAGGAGAGGATGTGAGGGAGGAGAGAAGGAGAGGATGTGAGGAATGAGAGGATGAGAAGGAGGAGATGGAGGAGAGGGACGAAAGAGAGGAGAGGAAGGAGAGTGAGGAGAGCATGTGAGGAAGAAGAGGGAGGAGAGGATGTGAGGAAGGAGAGGGAGGAGAGGATGTGAGGAAGAAGAGTGAAGAAGAGTGAAGGAAGGTGAGAGAGGAGAGGAAGGAGAGGATGTGAGGAAGGAGAGGGTGGAGATGGAGGAGAGGAAAGAAAGAGAGGAGAGAGAGGAGAGGAAGGAGAGGATGTGAGGAAAGAGAGGGAGGGTCTGACACACTGGATGAAGGGAAGGCCACACGGGAAACACATGGAAAACAGAGTAAAATATTGAACTGATCAGGAATCCGTCTCACACTGACTCTGCTGCCACCTTTTACGATCATAACACAACACACACACACTGTAACACAAACCATCTTGCCCAATGGCACAATAACATTATGTGGTAGCAGAAATCAAACCAACAAACACTGCATGAGCGAGTGTGTCTATCAGCTGAACTTCTTGGTACTTGAGTTTCTTCTTTTCTGGATATTTGTGAACATGAGTTTGATACATGGAGTGTTTTAAATATTCCACTTAAAGACACACTATGTAACTTTTCTGATGGAGGGCCTGCCACTTGCTTGCTGTTATTGTGTCACCCGAAATGTTCCACCTTGCCTCGACAGCAAGATGAATTCTCACGATTTTTTTTGTCAGTTCACAAACTTTTGAGAAGCCGCCTCGAAAATCTCCGGCTGTCATTCGTGCGTGCGATAGGTCTGAAACTGACCAATCACAGGGCAGCACTGTGGTTTATGCGGAAGCCGGCGCACAACGAAACAAAACAAACATGGCGACGCAACTACTTTGTTTTCGAAAACTACGCAGAGGGAAGAGCTTTGTGCATATGCGGGCAGGGAAGATTTTCTCTCAACTGGATCTTTTTGTTTGAAGTTTTTGCCGAAGTTTTGCTTCGACCAATCAGCGTGAAGTATTTGTTTGAACGCTCCAATCACTGTTTCCGAACGCCATCCGGGAATGATGTGTAGAACTCTATTCAAAGGGCTACACACATCCATCCGGTCAGAGCCAGGTTACCACAGTACAGCATTACGCTTACCTATATGAAACAAACAGGTAATGCCATCAGGACAAGGTACAGGCCAGATTTGTGGAGAGGCGAGCCCATTCCCACTCAGTATACATATTGTCAAAGGTATTCTGGAGCTATAGCAACACCCATAATTAAAAAAAAAAAAAAAATGCAAGACAGCCAACTTTAATACCATACTGAGGGACATTACAGTCAGAAGTTGCAAACCATCCACCAGAAAAGCTACAGAATGCACCTTTAAATCATATTCCAAATTGTATTATGTGTTCTGTTCTGCGTGTCTGCCCACATTAGGAGTTCCTGGTCATTACTCCTGTCTCTCCGATGAAGAGTTGGTTAATAGTTTATGCAAATGCGTTTGTAAATGCGTTCTGCTGATTCTGGAGTTCGTCTTTAACCGACAGCTATCTTTGGTGTCACGTCGTTAGCGGAAGAGGAACAAAAGTGTAACGTCCATCCTTTTGTCAGCCATACAAAAGAGCAATAGACAGGGACAGGCAGGGACTGACAGGGACAGACAGCTGACAGGAGCAGGGGAGGAGAGCGCTGTTTAGAAATGTGTTTAATAAGCACGAATATGTGGTGGGGGAAAGTTGGTTCAATAATTGTCAAATCAGAAAACACTCCGTTCCACCTTGCAATGTCATGTGGTCACTGTGTTTTTAAACTCCATCTTCACTAGAATCATCTGGGTAATTTCAGCCCTGGAATTGCCAGTCTCTGCTCAACTAAAGGTAAAAGGTAGCCCTTAAATTGAAAACTACCGAGTCATGACATCACAAGGTGGAACAGAACATTATAACGTGGCTTAAAGCTCACAAGAGTCAATTTTGTGTAATTTAGGACATTTAATGCACTTCCCTCATAGCAATAAGATCCTGAGTTTGATTATGAGACAGTACGGTTTCTCTTTGTGTGGAGTTTGCGTGTTCTACCCATGTCAGAGTACTGTAGGTTTCCTCTGAGGGTTCCAGTTTCTCCCACCTCCATAAATGTTAAATGTTGGTGCAGTGGCTGACAGTTCTGTACTTTCATCTTTTGTTAGCAGCAGTAGGCTGTACAATCGCGCCCTGTCACGTGTACATTTTAAATGCACCATACCATGTTTTTACTGTTTTTAAAATGAACAGTTTCTGTTTTTCACATTCACTGCTCCAAAGTTATTTATTGACTTATTTACTCACTCCAATCTGTATAAAGAAGTGGACAAAGGGAGTGTGACGTCACAGCGTTTGGCTCCAGTCAAATGAAGTTCACGAGGCTAGCAGTTATAGGAGCAAATGTGGACATATTCTAATTACATATTAGGAATAGGAATTTATTTATAGACAAAATAGAGGAATAAAACACACTCATCATGTAGAGCGGGTTAATACGAACATTTTAAGACCAAAGTGTGAATGAGCAACAGTTACAGAGGGAGGGGTAATGATTTTTCAATATAAAGTCAATTGGAGCCAGAGCTGATGAAGCCAGAAGCGCACCCAACTTCCCATCTGTACTGGGGCAAGGCAAACTTTGCTGGGGAAAAAAACACGTGGCACGGTCAAACTTGTTTTAAAAAAAGTTTACAACAAAGAACAAACTCACAGGAAGCCAGTCAGCTGACCACTTCCTGCTTCTCTGATGAAACTCGTGACACAAAATGGCGTCCGCTGTTGACGCGCGGCGCTCTACCCTTGGATGAGGTGCTCGAGCTAAACTGGCTGCACGAGAGGCTAATGCGTCTAATGGAATTGCGAGTTGCCCCGCGTAAGGGCGTCTGCTAAGCAAATAAATAATTTAATGCAAATCCAGCATCGTGCCTCCTGCCAATTAAGCTAACCTGTTTTAGCTGTAAGTGATTTTATTACATTAGCATGCCGTAGCTCTGACTGCATTAGGGAGGCTTTAATCAGTGTGTAATCAAATTAGCAGCAGACAGAAGGAGGAAGTGTGGTCTGCCGAGCACCTTGTGAGCACCTGGGCTCTCTTCGGAGGAAAGTGCTTTTCAAATGCTTTTATACATATGTAGCTCACTCCATCATTTTCTGTCGAAGGAACACCGACGCCAGGGAGACCAGTGCGAATTTAATTCAGATTAGCAGCAAAAGTTTTACCGTCGAAGTGTATTTCCCACTTCAGTTAGGACGCTAAAATGTGGAGCATTAAAACTGGCATTTGGTGTTTGAAATTAAATAAGAGAAGTCCCCAAAAAGCGTTTAAAAGTGCAGCGTATTAGTCTTTATTTGGTCTAATTTGAAGTTGTCAAAACAGCAGAAGGGCCCCGCTCTTAAAAGTAATCACATCCTACCATAGCACCTATAGATTCTGCAGAAATGGGCAATTTGTGTAATATAGTATTTCCATATTTAGATTAATAGAGAACAGTATCGAACTTGTCATTTTTAGGCATATGGGGGAGTTATTTTTTTGTGAGAACTTTGTGTGGTCCAATAATTACACAGATATTATCCATAAAACAGGTCAAAACTTTGTCATTTTGATTTTTCAGATTATACTAAACAACCGAAATGCAAAATTAAATATACTTAAAGCAAATTTCTCCATCGCTTGAGTCAGCTTTTACTGTTTAGTTTTAAAGGTGTAGCTTTGAGATGGAAGGCCTGACGCTTGCTTTGTCCCCAGGCCAAGTTCAGGTCAGATCTGCGGAGAGGCGAGCCGACTATGGCATTAGCTTTATCGTCTTAGCGCCTTTATTTTTAGTGTTTTTATTGCTCAAAATGTATACAAAAGGCTCAAAAAATACATTGATTCATACTGTGGACTGGCTTGCTTCTCCGCAGATCTGACCAGTTATTTTTGTGAGAATGTCTTTGTTTCATGTGACTGGTCCAATAATTAACAAAAAAAAAAAAAAAAAAAAGAAAAGAAAATATTAACCATAAAGCTGATTTTTTAAAGGTGTAACTTTTCTGGTCAAAGGCCCGCCACTCATTTGTCCTGATTCCAGTTCAGATCTGTGGAGGGGCGAGCCAAGTCTGACATTACCCTTATCAAATTTAGCTCCCCCCCCCCCCCCCCCCCCCCAAGTGCTTTTCTTGCTCAAAAAGCTGGCTTGCTTCTCTGCAGATCTGACCTGTAATTTAGCTTAGCCCCACCACCTGCTTGTCTCCATGGAAATAGTTAAGTTTAAAGGTACATTGTGTAACTTTTCTAGTGGAGGGTTCGTCACCTGCTTGTTTCTATGGATACGTCATTGCTCTGCCTGGAATGTTTCACAGTGTGACATTATAAAGTTCTACCTTACTTTTATTCAGTTACAGTGTTTTGTTTTTTTTTGTTTTTTTTTTCTCTTTTTGTTCAAATATATCTAGAAAAACAGACATTCTGACTGTGAGCGGGGTCACCTCTCCACAGATCTGACCTGTAACTTGGTCTGGTTTGGTCTCTATGAAGATAGAAAGGTTTAATGTCATACTGTGAAACATTCCAGATGAAACAATAAGAGAAAAGCATTTGACGGACCCTCCATCAGAGAAGTTACACAATGCAGCTTTTAAACATTTAAAGCAAAGAAAAAACAAACTGGTAGGCAGACTCTCTTTCAGAAAAGTTCCACATTGCTTCTTTAAAACACAGCCTTATTTGTATCATGTTTGTGTAATGTGACTTGGGCCCTCCTTGCATCCGTCTGAACTCCCCTCTCTCCTCTTTAGTCACACTAGCTTGTGTTTTGGCTCTGGGCTGTGGCTGTTGGCCGCGGCGCCCGCTTCATTCGCTCAGATGCCCTAACGCTGTTGCTCTCCTCCGCTCTGAGCCGAGTCTGATCCACTTCCAGAGGTTTCATTGAGGTCCGCCAAAGAAAACGCCTCACTGTGTGTCAGATCACAGACAAAACAAGCCATGGGAGTCTACAGAGCGTGAAGGGAGCTTTAAATATGAAACAAAAGCTCAGCTGTAGAATATTCATGAATTTAATCAGTAACATATAACTACACTTCATTAGCCTTAAAGCTGCATTGTGTAACTTTTCTGGTGGAGGGTCCATCAAATGCTTTTCTCCATGGAGATGTTATTGTTTTGTCTGGAATGTTTCACAGTATGGCATTAAACCTTTCTATCTTCATGGAGACCAAACCAGACCAAGTTACAGGTCAGATCTGTAGAGAGGCGACCCCGCTCACAGTCAGAATACCTGTTTTTCTAGGTATTTCTGAGCAGTAAAAACACCTGTAATTGAATAAATGTAAAGTCGAACTGTTTAATGTCACACTGTGGAACATTCCAGGCAGATCAATGACATATCCATAGAAACAAGCAGGGTGAGTCATTGTACAGTTATAGGGAGTATTATCTGTTACATAAGGGTGAGTTGTGGTACAGTTGTAGGGAGTATTATCTGTTACATAAGGGTGAGTCATTGTACAGTTATAGGGAGTATTATCTGTTACCTAAGGGTGAGTTGTGGTACAGTTGTAGGGAGTATTATCTGTTACATAAGGGTGAGTTGTTGTACAGTTGTAGGGAGTATTATCTGTTACATAAGGGCGAGTTGTTGTACAGTTGTGGGTCTGAGAATTTGCATTTGAAATAAAATTGCGATTTCAACTGTCATAATTTCCTATTTACAAACTGTAATTACCACAATAGGCACTTAATGTCCCAGTGTGTTCTGAATATTCTTAAATAAAGTACATCTAAACCTAAGATACACGTCAAACTGAAATAGCTTGGTTTAATGCCTTATTGTGGAACATTTAAAGCAAATAAAACAATAACGGATTTTTGGACACATTGTATTTGATAAGGAATTGTTATGTTGTATGTCTAAAAACATGAACCTCTTTTTCAATAGTTAATTGCTATGACAACGGTCCAAACTTGTCATCATTCCGGATAGGGCACTAAACCGCCATCTCTGCACAACCTCTCAAAGCTAAACCTCGGGGGGAGGTCCCACGGGCGCTCTACACCTTTAAGACCTTTTTCAGTCTGCATTAGCGCCCTTAATAGCACCGTTAACGGAAGCATGCGGTTCATATGGAAACGTCAATGCCATGTAAAACCGATGCAAACCTAATGGAGGAGCGGGGAGATGGACAGATGCAGGTCCTCTCCTCTTTTAGCTCCAGCTATTGAACTATTGAACTATTTGGTTTTATTATGCGGTGTTTAATTTGTTTATGTAGCGTTAAGAAGGGTGTAATGGACGTGTATCGATAGGCTGGGCTCATGTGGTGTCATAACATTTGAAGGGGGTAGCGTCTTGAGTGATCTTTGTTTAGGCTTAAATTTAATCCAGTTATGATAATATATGACTAAACACGTATCTTTATTTGATTTTTTTCTACTCCAGATTTTCAAGTGTGGTTAAACTCTCCATACCCGCTATTTTACCCGGCAACAGGGGCTGTCCATCTCCAATTGGTGGTATTTTTATACTACTACTACTACAGCTACTACCACTACTACAACGTGCAACTTATTATTTTAACAGCAATTTTACAGACTTGTTAAGTTAAGCCACATAATTAATACAACGAGGTCATACGTCTGTGACCCTCAGAACAGTGTGGATTTTTTTTTTTTTTTTTATCATTATTTCCATCACAGATACATTTATTGCAGATGGTTGAATTGAAAAATGCAAATGTAAAATATTTGCATAACACACTGTAAACATAGACAGAAACAGAGAAAATGGGAGAACACAAAACTATGACCTGTTAACCCAGGGGTGGGCAGTTATTTTTTCCATGGGGCCACATGAGAAACAGAGAATATTGTGGAAGACCGGGCCAAAATACTTTACTCAGTTCTCAATAATATGAATTGTATTTCTTTATAAAAAGCAGTAAATGTCATTGTTTTGACGTGTTGGTAAGACTGGTTAGAGTTTATGTTATGACTAAGCGATAAAAAAGTGAGGTTGCCTTACAAAAAATGTCATTAAAAACACGTCTAAAATAAAAGCAACACAGCTTTAGTCCATGCATGAGGTAAAATGATAAAATATGTTTATTTTGTAATTCCAAATGAGCTTAAACGGGCCAGTCAGAGTCAACCAAAGCGTGTGTGTTAAACTAACATAAGAATTGCAGTTGTGGACATTAACAAACTCTACTAAGCTACTACAAATAATTATCATACTTTTTTTGTACATTTTTTTTTAATACAAATTTTATTATTTCTTTTTTTTTTTTTTACACTTTTTTAATCTTATTTTTTTATCATACAGCATACAGTTTATCATACATATCATACATAATAATCACACTTTTTTTTTTTTTTTTTACAATAAATTTATTTATTTAGACTTTGATTCGTTCCTCACCTCTGCACTGTACCCTTCTCTTGTCGAGGTCTAGACAGAAAGAAAAGAGGCTTTTCCTGTCAGCCGTGAAATCTCATTTACAGATGTGCAGACCGCCTCTGGCCTTACGTCACAAGCTAACCGCGTTAGCCGTTAGCCATTAGCCATTAGCCGCGAGCGCATGGATCGTGATGACAGGCCCAGCAGACAGATTAGTACAGCAGGTTAGAATAGTACTCATCTACACATTCACAATCACAATCACACCATAATGGATATACCTGTTTACTTGTGCATTTGGAGGATTAACAGTGAATATGTATGAACACTGTACTGTAACATGCAGGACAATTTAGACTTAGACAAACTTTATTGATCCACAAGGGAAATTATTTGGGTACAGTAGCTCAAACATCACAATATAATATAATAACAGAGAGTAACAAAAATAGATGGTATAGCAAAAAGAGCAAGAGACAGGTTATAAGAATAAATGTATATGTACAAGTCAAAATAAAATATTAAAATAAGTAATAAAATATAAAATAAACTATAAAATCACAGCTATAAACAAGAGACAAGAATGACAGTGCAAATAATATGCTGATTGACAGGGCATAAGCTTATCCGTTACTTAAGATTAAGTTGTTGTACAGTTGTAGGGAGGATCATCTGATACATAAGGGTGAGTTGTTGTACACTTGTAGGGAGTATTATAGTATGAATGTAGTCCTGTATCTATCACTGTTTGAGCGGAGCTGTAGGAGCCTGTTGGAGAATGAGCTCCTCTGTCCCTCTATAGTCTGGTGCAGTGGGTGAGTTGTTGTACAGTTGTAGGGAGTATTATCTCCTCTGTCCCTCTATAGTCTGGTGCAGGGGGTGGGCAGGAGTGTCCATGATGGAGAGCAGTTTGTCCAGTGTCCTCCTGTCCCTCACTGTGACAAATGTCTCCAGCTCACAGCCGATCACGTGTCCAGCTTTACGGATCAGTTTATCAATCCACCCAATGTCCCTACAATAATCCCTTACAATACAGTATAACACGTTAAATATTTGGCGCGAAATATTACGTCTGTAACCTATTTTCTACCCTTCAATTTTAGGTCATATTATCATGCAGGTAAACTGGACTCAAATGCAACCAAACGCAAGTCTTTCAGTTCAGTAGTGTCCTACTACGCTTAATATGTCAAATTAGCTAAGGAATATATGTTTTTATGATATGAACAAAAATATCCTCCAAACTGGGAATTCTCTAATAGGAAACAAGCTGGGTATAAACACAAAAAACAGGCCCAAACAAGGAATAAGTCAGAAACGAAATGAGAATGCACAACGACAACAACGGGATTAGTTCAGATGCAGAGCTGGAGAGAGTCTTTTGACTGATCGACAATCCGGCGAAGATGGAATGAACAGAGGGAGTTTATATAGGTGACCCTGGGATGGTTAGGGAATGAGTGGCAGCTTCAGGAAAAAACAAGGAGGAAGCAAAAGATGGACAGGTTCAGGCTTGGAAACGGAGCTGGACTGGGGATAAACATGTAAACTGAAATGTACGATGAAATGTACAACGCAGTAAATTCTCTATACCTGCTGTTTCTCTTCGCAACCTGTCCGTCCTCCGTTTAGTTTTGATTGGACTTGAATGTTGTTTTCTCAGATTTAAAAGTGGAAGGTCTTATTGCTTGGTTTTGTGGAGTCTCTTGCTTGTCTCTCAGGAGTTTGTAAAGTTGTTTGCCAGTCTGTGGAACATTCCAGGCAAAGCATCTACTTGGAGAAGCTTGAAAGTTTGGAACTCATTCACTGTGGGAGGCTGAAGGTGCAGAATTGTCGCCACACCTCTGACCACCAGCCTCAAGGCAGCTGTAGAAAACGTTTGTGAATTTACCTTTTAGATATTTCAACAGAAAGTTCAATGTCATCAATAGGGAAAACGGTCTCTTCCCACAATTCTTTACTTGGTTGTAATCAAAGTATTTAGTAGTTTTGGTAATGGAGGCGGAGTGCACACACAGCACAACTAAAATGCAATTAAAATAAAAGTGTTTAAGGGTGGCCCTCTTCAGACAGGTCCTGTTTACACTGGGAGCCGAGGATTAGACTAAAACAGGCCAAACAAAAGCACTTACAGAGCACTCCCATTTAATCAGATTATCTCAGAGTACCAAGTTTCTCACGGTCCAAACTTTGCCCAGTTTCAGTTTACGCCCACGGTAAACTACAGTTAAGCCTCATCACGCCCGCTCATATCCTTCCTCTTACAGTCCGACAGAAAAAAGATGCTTAAAATACATGGGTTAAAGTCAAGAAAAGCAAAATGTGCCTTGCCACAGTACAGACATATTGTAGGAGCAGCTCTTGAGATCAAAATAAATCTGCTGCTTGCTGCATCTAATTAGGAATAAATGTTGTTTGTATTTGTTTGTATCTCTTTGTTAGCATTTATAAAATACTTTCAATGCATTTTGGTCTAAGACAAGTACATACACAGAAACCTTAGCATTTTTAGTGTTTGGTAAATGCCAATTAATAGCTAAGAAACAGCTAATTAGCATAGCAATTACTACTTACTTAACAATTCATATGTGGTCACAGAAATGTTATTGCTCAACAATCATTAAATGTATGTTAGCATGCTAGTTGTTCCACAGTTTATAATTAGGATGTTCAGAATGCAAAATGTTAAGATGAGTGAGTTCTGTTTTTCATGTTCACAACAGTAAAAATCAGTTTAAATTAGTTAAAAAAAAACAGATAAATTCCTAATACAGAAATTCCTGATAAGTACCACAGGTTACATCCCACCAAACTCTAACTATTCACCATGTTGAGTTTTAAGTGCTTTTCTCAACTTTAAGAGACCAGATCGGAGTTTTGCCGTCACTGCAATGCTAACAACCACTAGCATGCTCACCGCACACTTCCTTATTTTCAGACAATAAAATGCTTTACACAGCTGACTTAATTACCTTATAAGTTTAGAAGCATTTCTCAATTCTCAGAGACCTAAAGCTAATAACAACTAGGATGCTCACAACACACTTCCTCATTCTTGGACAATTAAAGAGCTGCTTATACAATAAATCTGTACTGCGGCAAGACAAATTCTGCTCAAATACGTGGGAAAAATCAGGTACAGCATCTTTAAAGGTCCTGTACACGAGTTTTACTTTTACTTTACTAAAAAAAATAAATAAATAAATAAAGCCAAAGTCATTCCTCACTTACCTTATGCCTTATAAGCGCTTTTCCCAATTCTCAGATCAGTGCGGAGTGTCGGCTCGACTATAGAGTCAACAGCTAGCATGCTAACACTCCTGTTTATCGGACAAGAATGCGTCATTATTAGATACAGACAGCACACAGCAGGCTTATTTTGACCTCAAGAGCTGCTTGTGGAGAATATCTGTACTTCTGCTCAAATACATGGGGAAAAATCGTGTACCGGGCCTTTAAATCGCTCCCAAATCCACAAAATGAGCAGATGATTACACACCGTCCACCGGCGCAGCGGCTATTGTGGCTCTATCTCCCTCCAGACGTTTCGCTTTTTCCCTTCATTGTTTTTTTCGCTGCAACAACAGTATTGTTTGCATTAAGGGCCTGGCTGGAGTAAATGGAGCTGTTTTCAATTAGTTTTCAAAGTGCTTATCCCATTAAAGGTAATGACTTATTGATTTAACGACACTGTTGCTTTTGGTGTGAAGCGCGCTGCTATTATGACTCCGCCGGTGTTGTTCAGAGTGGACAGACCCGGCCGCCGGTGTCCGTCTCTGGGCTGTCGCGTTGGTCTGACCCCCCTCTACTCTCCCGCTCCTCTCCCTCCCCTCCATCAGGGGGCATCGCGCAGGACGGCTTCAGGGTGCAGCTCGTGTCCGGTTTAATTGAAGTCAATGAGAAGAAGAAGGAGAAGACTGTACGCTGTAATGACTTTATGGGGAATGTCGGAGCAGCTAGGACAAATACTGATACTGATTAAGTCTTATTTGGTTTTGCAGTTTTAAGCATCAATTCTCATATTAAAAAGTATTTCTTTCTATCTATTATTTTAAATTAAAGTATTGTTTAACTGTCTTATTTTTGCTGCTTGGTGAGTTCTTGATTGGCACTCATCTTCAAATGTTATCAGACGCCAATACTATGCAAGACTCCCCAAGACACCCCTCTATCCTTCATACCGCTCCATTCATTATTACGTAGGTGGGTGTGGCAGGGAGGGCATCTGGCAAATTTAAAAAAAAGTGAAAAAATGTGAAATTTATAGCATAACAACAATGTACAACTTGTAACTCACAGTAAAAAGAGGGTTTGATACCTAAAACAGATGAAATTTCTTAACTCTACTTTATGAGGCGAATGCTGAAGAGTGGGCGGGGATATGGGGTAAGTGAAACCTGGAATTTTCCCAACCACTCAAGCCTTGAATGCAGGACAATACAGGATTACTCAAACCTGTATGAATCAAGCAAAATAAAACACAAATTTGAGAAAATAAATGATAAAGGAACACAATTATTGCATGGTAAAAGTTCATAGAAGTCAATCATTGCAAAATATGTCCCCTTCAATGGAAAACAGCTCTTCAGTGATCAGACCATCCCAGTGTGTCCTATTTGTTTTTATTCATTTAGTCTAACAATTTTATTATTCAAACCTGTTTCAAATCTACTCTTCGAATTTCCTCTTTTGGGGTAAAACTCCTGTAACAATAGTGTAGTCCTAGACCCGGTTTAGACCTAGAATAGTCCTGTTTTAGACCTGGTTTAGATCTGGTGGTACTTGGAAGTCCAAATATTTTCTTAGGCAGTACGCGGGGTGAAACTTTTGAAACAGACTAAACAGATTCCAGATAATTGCAGCCATTACAGTGGGTTAAACAAAATTGCCTATATTTTTTTCTTCAAATCTGCTCTAAATCTTGAAAGTAAATACTGTTAAGTGCATTCTGAGCCAAACCCCATCACCCCATCCTTCTCTTCTCCTCTCTTCTCCTCTCTCTCCTGTCTCTCTTCTCCTTTCTCCCCTCTCTTCTTCTCTCCCCTGTCTCTCTTCTCCTCTCTCTTCTTCTCTCTCCCCTCTCTTCTCCTCTCTCCCCTCTCAGCTCCCCTCTTCTCCCTCTCTCCCCTCTCTCTCTCTCTGCTCTCTCCCCTCTCTCCCCTCTCTGCCCCCCCCTGCTCTCTCCCCTCTCTTCTCCTCTCTCATCTTCTTCTCTTTCTCTTTCCCCCTCATCTCCCCTTTCTCTTCCTCTCTCTCTCTCCTCTCTCTACTATCTCCCCTCTCTTCTTCGCTCTCTCCTCTCTGCTCCCCTCTTCCCTCTCTCTGCTCCTCTCTCCCCCTCTTTCTGCTCTCCCCCCTCTCTTCTCCTCTCTTTCTCCCTCCTTTCTCTTCTTCTTCTCTTTCCCCCTCATCTCCCCTCTCTCTTCCTCTCTTTCTCTCCTCTCTCTCCTCTCTCCCCCTCTCCTCTCATCGTGTCATTGTAGCGTTAGCCGCAGAGCTGGGACTAGCAGAGGAGGTTTGGTGGAGGAGGCTAATGTCTGCCTGGCTCCCCGCGGGTTACCTCTGCACCGGTTCACCATCTGGCCCCGCTCCTCCCTGGGTAATCCCTCACGATGTCACAGCTCACCAGGGAAGACACTTCTTTTTTTTTTTTTTCCTCCACTCCTCCACCTCCGCTCCCCTTCGCTCCTCCGAGTCTTCCCGAGTCTCGCCTGAACGCCTTTTGTTCACACCTCTTTCTTCTTCCAAAAGGTTGACGCTTTGTGTTTTAACCTTGGCACGGGTTTCCGCGGCAGAGGCGGAGTATTATGGGATGTGATAATGTGTTATGTCAATAGCATATGTCCCAAGCGCCTGGCATTAGCTACTATTAACATGAAGGATGAAATACAGCTGCCTGTGAGAACCATTCAAGTCATCGTAATTAGTTTGAGCTCATCTTAACATTTTCTTCTCAGAGGCAAACAAGGTAACCACAAGCAGCAGAGGTGAATCATCAGAACAGTTTTATGTGTTTGCCAGTCAAGTTAATTGTAATCATATCATTTCTAAATCAAATCAAAGCTTGCATTGGACATTCCAGCATTTCAGAACATGTTCACTTACATGTCATACCACATTAAAGGTTCTATGTTACACAAAATTGACTCTCGTGAGCTTTTAGCCTTGGTATAATGTTGTTACGTCCTCAAAAACAGACCTGGAGTTGTGTTTTGTTTTGTTCACACATGTTTGAGTAATCCTTTATTATCAGTCTGTCTACATCTCTGCTGAAAATGTTTTGTTCCACATTGTGTTGCCATGAAGAGGTAGTTTTCAAGTTAACAGCTCAGTTTTTACCTTTTGTTTAGTAGAGATTGGGAATTCTCGAACTGAAGTGCCACATGACATCGCCAGGTGGAACAGAGTGTTTTCTGTTTGAGAGAAAGAACACAGCCTAAATATGCAGAGTTTGTGTGTGAATGAAACAAAACACAACTCCAGGCATGTTTGTGATGAGGAAACATTATCACACAGTTCTAGTTGATTTTAAATATGTTGTTTTGGTCCAAAGTTATTCCTCACTTACCTTGTGCATTCTGAGTTTTACCATCTCAGAAAAGCCAACAAGCATCATTCTTGGACAATAAAACACTTTACAATTACATGCAGACAGCACACAGTGGATGTATTTTTACTGCAAGAGCTGCTTATACAATAAATCTGATCTGGGGAAAGGCAAATAATCTGGTACCTTTTAAAAACGTCCAATCTCGTCATAACTCGAAATCTCCAATCTTGTCGTAACTCAGAATCTCGTGATAACTCGGAAGGCTCGGTTTCTACTTGGATGGCAGACTGCTGGGAATTTCTGTGGGGCAGCAGTGACTCTAGTCCCTACTTTTGTTGTGTCTTTAGGCAAAACACTTCACCTGCCTAGCCCTCGTGTTGCGTTGAAGTACTGGTGTATGAATGAGACCGTGATTGTGAGATTGCGAGAGAGAATGCTGGTTTCGAACTGTAAATAGTCTAAACCTGGGCTAGACCTAGAATAGTCCTGGTTCAGACCTGGTTCAGACCTGGTTCAGACCTGGTTCAGCTCTGGTGGTACTCGAAAGATCAAATATTTTCTTAGGTGGTAACTTGATGTGAAAAGTTTGAAAACGACTGGTCTACTAAACAGATTTTCGAACTGCAGCCTTTACAATTATAATTACGATTCATAATTTAACCCAAGTTGTGATCCTGACTTGACTTATGTTTCAACTATTGAACTTCCAAACATCACTCTCCTCATCCTTCTCTCTCTCCTCTCAAACTGCTCTCTCCATCCCTCCACTTGTGTTTTCTATGTATGGCTTGTGTTCTGTCAGTGGTGTGCATCAAAGAGAGGAGAGAGGAAAGAGAGATGGAGAGAAGAGAGAGAATGAGAGAAGAGCGAGGAGAGAAAGAGAGAGCGGGTGGAGGAAGAGAGGAGGATGAAAGAAAAGAGAGAGGGGGTTATAGAAAGAAGATAGAAACAGATGGAAGGGTGAGAAAAAGACAGAGAGGAAATGCAAAATCAGGGAAAGAGAGAAACAGAACAGAAAGAGTGACAAAGGGAGAGAGGGAGAAAGACAATGGGACAGAGTGACTGAAAGAAAATAAGAATAGAGAGAGAAAGAGAGAGACACTAAATGACAGATGGTGGAGGGAAAGACAGAAAACGAGAGGACAGAGGTAAAGAGGAGAGAAAACAAAAGTGGAGAGTGAAAAGGGAGAGGACGAGACACAAACAAACGAGAGGGATAGAAGGGAGAGAGGGACTGAAAGAGAGAAACAAGGGAGAGAAGGGAGGGAGAGAAAGAGACAAAACAAGATGTGATGGAGAAAGAGGAGAGAAAGGGATAGAACAGATAGAGGAGAGAGAAAAAGTATTCAGAAAGCAGAGTTCGGCGGTGTAGTAGCAGTATAGTCTCATTAGGACGAAGCTCACAGTCAGCAGCCCTGGCTCAGTACAGATTCATACACACTCTACATATACTGTTACTTCAGATATATACTACAGGGACAGTACTGCAGGGGGCGGGGCTTCTCTTTACTTTAACTGCACTCGGTTGTGTCTTCTTTGCATTTGAAGTGCTTCTCTTTGCATGTTTTTCAGCAACAAAATAGTCTGTATTTTCACTAAAAATGCCAGAGTGCGTCTCTCTTTGACATACACTATTTTAAACTATTTATTGCTATTAATATTTGTCTTCTTGGACCCAAAGAACCTAAGAAGTTAAAGTACATAAGAAGACAAAATGAACATCTTTGGTTTATTATTATTTGTGCTGCTGATGACGCAGACCTGAGTGCAGTGTTTCGTTTCTTTTTTTTATTTTTTATAGTGAAAATAAGTGACAAATGAATGCTTATTCTGATCCTGCGTCGCCATGTTTGCTCTGATTTGTTTTGGCTCTCCACTTTTGGCTCCGCCCCCAAGCCACAGTGCTGCTCCATGATTGGTCCAGTCAAATTCAGCTGGGCCCAATCATAAAAGGAGAAACATGCCAAAATGGATTCTCGTAGGTTTGTGAAGTGACACATCTTGCTGTCCAAGGTTTGTGGAACATTCTTTATGCTGTGGAACATTCCAGGAAAATCAATGACATCTGAAGTAGACCAGCAAGTATGTGTGTGGGACCCTCCTCCAAAATGTTACATAATGCAGCTTTAAGCACAGCCTCCTGTAGCTTACACATATTCTTCAAAAGCGCCACGCTAATATCCTCAGAACAAAGTGGGTTTAATTTTAATACCTTTTTCAAGCTCAAAGAAACCAATTTTCCCCAAAGTCTCAAGTGTGAATTAATCAAGTCCTTATATCCCACACGGAGATAAGGCCGTAAGTGGCGCGGGGGGAGCGTGATCTGGCAGGTCCGCCCCTGTCGTGCTCCTGTCGTGCCTCTCAGCTCTCATCAGATAAGTCTCTTGTGTTTGTTCCTCTCACCCGTATCTCCGCTCCTCATTCACTCCATTGATTCTCGCTCCGTTGTCGCTGATAAGAAACACATTTTTGCATGGGAAGCCTCGGAGATTACACGGTCGTCATGGCGTTCATTTGGTGTTGGCGTTCAGATATGGCACAGGTCTCGTCCCACTATCGCTGCCTCTTTGACTGCGGTGCAATGATTAGCCCCAAACGATCCGTGCCACCATTTAGCTTCTCCGCTGATGCGCCCAGAAAATTAAAACGGTGAGATGGTTTTGTCGGGTAAATTGAAAACTCGATCCTTATTGTAGTGAAAAAATACTAATGTTGGTCTTAATGTATGTTTTAGAGCTGGGATTTCTAAAGGGCTCACGTTGACTGTATAGAGCAGGAGTGTAAAGGACTAAACCAATCTCGAGGAGAATTGGACCAGATCTGGAACAGGACATTTATTTGAGTAACCCTTTAACACAATTGTATTTCTAAGAGTAGTTTTTTTGGCTTTTACTCCTGCTTGAGTAACTAACATCACTCTTACTTGAGTACAGTTTGTTTGGCTATACTCCACCAAGCCAGGTTTCAAGTAATGCGACATTTAAAGCCACTTTTTAGCCAATAAAAGTCTGTTTTTGTTTCTTTTACTCCATTGTGTTTATTGCACTGAAAAACATAGAAACAAATGCAACCTTACTATGAGTGGGCTTGCATCTCCACAAACCTGAATCTTATTTGGCCGGGAGGAGGGCCTTCGGAGTTTTAACGTAGGATGACAGTAGCTCAGTTGGTAGAGCGTTTGTCCACTGATCCCATTCTCGACCTAAACATCACCGGTCGAGCGGTCAGATCCACTGACCCACAGGTTTGCGGTGCGTTTCCAGCTTGTTTTAAAGCGCTTTGAGTACCTTGAAAGCAGAAAAGCGCTATTTAAAAATGTGACTATTTACAGGCGACATACCACCTCCAGAAACTGACATACTGTACTTTTAAATTGTATTATGTTTTTTAAATGTTATACTTAATTTTACACTTTTTCAACAGACATTTGGTATTGGTTCCCTTACATTCCTTTCCATTTGATTAGGTAACAAACATATTTTCCACAAAACTGGGAGTATATACATATGATAATGGCATTGGCACTTGAATATTCGATCAAAAGTAACATGCAAATTCCACAGTGAAAGGCCTGCATACACCAGGACGTAAACCCCAAACCCTCTCGCTGTGTGCTGTCTCCACTTTCATCTTTATTTCTGTATTTTTTTTTATGCAGCGTTCAAAACCCAGAATGAGCTGGACTTGGACTTCCTGTTTGAGCCAAGGATCAATCCAAACGCACTTTAATGTTTCAGCGAAAGACGCTAGTTTCATTCATTTAATTTGATTTGTGACGACGATGATACAGAGACGTGAGGAGAGGAGCTGAAAATTCAGAAGATACGAACATTTTGATGACGAGTGGTCTCTTTTTGTCATTTATTTATTTTGGTTATGTTGTGTTGTGCAGTTTTACACTTTTTGTTCCTCTTTTCAATCAATTTATATCCAAAAGACAATAAAAAGAGAATAGTGCGAATCAATATTTTGGGAACATTCTTACCCATAACTTTAAACTTTTAGAATTGCAATTTTATGGATTAGGGTCCACAATCATTATTTTTACGTCTAACTTTGTCATTGAAGAGCTGCTTGTTGGAAAATAGTGTTAACCAAAGGAGTTGCAATAAGGTGGATGAAGTGTCTTGCGTAAGGACACAATGTAAACACCATATAATAAGAAAGGACTTCACTTAATATCTTCATCTTATCGTATTATTTTGAAAAGGCTATATTTGACGAAAACAATGGATTAACATCAACAAGTTTCACTTTCGTTTTTGATGCTCTGAATCTCTCCTCCCTTTGCCCATCGTGCTAAGTCACTTTCCCTTCAGAGCGCTTCCACAACACAATCAGCGCGCATCTCGCTAAATCAAACTACCGCACATCAAATCTGGTTTGTGAAGTTGTCGTGTACAGTTTTGTAACTTGCTTTTGTATATTTATGGAGAATTGTCGTGTGGGAGCGTGGGTGGCGGACGCTTGTGGGCGGAGCCTTGGACACAATCTTACAGCTAACCGTAAAGAGGGTTGAATAGAGCTTGAAAGAGATCACTAAATTACTCAAACATGCATCAGGGGCCAATGTCATAAGAAGGTAAAAAGCTCAGAAAATCAATTTTGCATAATATCTCCTCTATAAATATATTTTCTTCCTCACTTCCTGCTGTATTTCTAAATGTTGTTCATTTAGGGTCAGAGGTCATACAGGAGCAGAGTTCATCCCTCTCCTCTGTTTCTTCCTCTTTTCTCTCACTCCTCTCCTCTGCCTCTCCTCTTCTTCCCAGCCTATATTATACAATGTGATCTCTTGGCCCAGAGTTCAGTCCTCTCTCCTCCTCCCTTTTTTCTCTCTTCCATTTCCTCCCTCTTCTTCTCCTCTTGCTCCCACTCTCTCCTATCATCCTCTCTTTATATTGTACAGTGCATTTTCGTGAGTCCATCTCTCTCCCTCTCTCCTCCCTTCCTCCTCTCGTTCTCAGTATACATTGTACATTATTCAGTATGTTCTCATCATCTAGGTGCATCCCCCTTTTCCTCTCTCCTCCCTTATTTCTCTCGTTCTCAGTCCACGTTGTACAGTGTGTTCTGGGTGCAGAGTTCAGCCCTTTCTCCTCTCACTCTCCGATCTCTGTCTCTTCCTCTCTTTCATCTCTTTTTCTCTTCTCATTTTCAGTCTGCATTATACAATATATTATCACGAAACTAGGTGCAGAGTTCAGCCCTCTCTCTCTTACTCTCTCTCCTTCTCCTCCCCTCTTTATCAGTCTATATCATACACTTGTTCTTCTCTTGGTCTATAGGGCAGGCATAGACTCCTCGCTCGCCCTCACACGGAGCAGAGGAGGTGTGAGCGGAGCGGGGTTAAAGCTCAGCAAGGGCACACTTCTCCACATTCTCTCTTCTCTTTCTCTCCTCCCTTATTTCTCTCTTTCTGAGGCTACATTGTACAGTACCTTCTTCTCTAGGTGTCGAGTTCAGCCCTCTCTCCTCTCACTCTCTCCTTTCTCTCTCTCTGTCTCCTCTATTTCTCATCTCTCTCTCTTCTCCTTCTCTCTCCCTCCCTTCATTATCATTATACAGACCTATAGGTGAAGAGTTTAGAAATCTCTCTCTAATCTTTTCTTTTTCTCATTCTCAGGCTATATTGTGCAGTCCGTTCTTCTCCTAGGTTCAGCGTTCAGCCATCTCTCCTCTCTCTCTCTCTCTCTCTCTCTCTCTCTGTCTTCTCTGTCCTCTCTCTCCCTCCTTACTTTGTCTCATTCTCAGTCTACATTGTACTGTGTTCTTCTCATGACCTAGGTTCAGAGTTCAGCCTTCTCTCTCCTCCCTTTTTGCTCTCTCACTCCTCTCTCATACACCGTACAGTCCGTTCTTCTCCGACGGACTCTTCTCGCTCACCCTCTCCCCTTGCTCGCCCTCATAGGATGCAGAGGAGGTGAGAGAGAAGGAGGTCAGAGGTCAGGGCACACTCCTCCACATTCACACACTATTATTAGAACAGCATCGGTCTGAGAAGGTCAAGGAAACACAACCACACATGGAAAATAGAAATAATAAACCCCGCAAAAATGCAGTCACTTCTCCATACATCTCATAGTATCTTAATGTTAATGTTTTGTTGTTGTGATATAAGCATCCTCTTTAAGTATTAACGCCAAACTTTCTCCTCACATGTAAATCTCTCCAACAGAAGTCCACAAAAACACATTTAAAAGTTACTCCGCCGTCTACAGCGCTGGGAATAACTACATTAACTTCTTAATAAGTGGCGATGGGAGGAACGAGAAATCCGAAGGTGCTCCCTGCGTCTGCGAACAACAGGGACGTACGCCGTAACTCAATCAGCGCGCGGATCTTTACACCTCGTCTTTACTTTTAATACAGTTACCACGGCAATCGCAGAGCCCACCGGTTTTGATGGATCTTCTGTGAATGTAAAGAAAGGCGTTGGGGAAGGGGGGAGGAAGAGGAGCGGTGATGGATTGTACTGACATGACGCCGGGTTGGGCTAATACAGGCAGGCTGTGGACCAAATAAGGATACTTTAATATGTGCATTTAAGAAGGCCGGATTAGGCATTATTACTGAGAGGGAACAGCACAGGTACTTCATCATCGCTCAAAGTTAACTCCAACCTCCAACTGTACTTAATGTCCTGGTGAGACTTGGGTTTGTAAGGTTATAAAAGGTAAAATATATATATTTTTAAAAATGAGAGTGGTGTAGTGGGCTAAGCGTTTGCACACCAACTGGAATGTCCATGATTTGAAAACTGACACTTCACCCACTTTGCCTTGTACGAAAGTGGTGTGTGCATGAGTGCTGGTGGTGGTTCGAGTGCTGGTTCGTACCACCACCGGGTATGGAGACAAGCAAGATCTGTGGAGAGGAGACCCTGCTCACAGTAAGAATCCATGTATTTTCAATGTAATTTAATAATGTCACATTTTAACCACCACATTTTAACATTACTTTTCCCCAAACTGTTGCTATGAAGTTCACAAATATCTGTCTCTTCCTCCAGAGCTGAAAACGCTTCATATCTCACAGCCCCTCCCTCTTTTCTCCATAAAGTACACCTCTGCGTTTATAAAGTCCATATTTTTCACCTGACTCACTCTGATCGTTTCACTGCTCAAATTATCTTCACTATAAACTTATATATCTTGCTAATAACTAACTTCAGTGGTAACAGCTACTTTTAAACAGCTCCCCAGTATTACAAGCAGATGGTTTTGTCTGAGTGGTTTTGTATTGACTGTAATCTGACTAACCATATTTAAACCAGACATAACTCCACAGATATGATTTTGTGATTTTCATTGCTAACTCATATGCTACAGTGACTAAAGGTGCTTAAAGGTCCCATATTGCGCACAGTTTATCATGCTGGAATGTTGTTGCCTCATTAAAAACATACCCAGAGTTGTGTTCTGTTTTATTTTCATATATCATTTCAAGTCAAATGATCCAAATGGCTCTAGTGAAGGTGTGTGGAGTTTAAAAACACAGAGCACTTCCTGTATTATCACATGACATCACAAGGTGGAACAGAGTGTTTTTTTATGTTTGAGTGAGTATAAATTGGTCTAAATATGCAGTGTTTGTGTGTTAAAGGTGCACTGTGTAAATTTTCTGGTGGATGATCTGCTCTCTACTTGTCTCCGTGGAGACGTTTATACATTGATTTATGGTTATTGAACTAATCTGTCTTGCATTTATTTAACTACAGGTGTTTAAGTGCTCAAAAATATCTTAAAAAACATTCATTCTTATTATGAGTGGGGACATCGCGCCACAAATCTAACCTGTAATTTGGCTTGTAAGTCTCCATGGAGATTCATACGCTTACGGTCATACTGTGGAACATTCTAGGCACGTCTCCATGGAGCAAAAGCAAAGAAAGTGACGGACCCTCTACCAAAAAAGTTACACGGCGCATGTGTAAATGAAACAAAACACAATTCTGGGTATGTTTTTGATGAGGAACCAACATTATAAGATAGATCAGTGTAATATGAGACCTTTAAAGTCCAATCTTACTACTTTTATAACCAAATTGAATCAGCATTTTCTATTTGCACTTCTAATGTGATCTTTGAACTTCTACTCAGCAAGTCTTGTTTCCCACAAATTTAAATTATTATAACACAATTGGACTTTTGTAACATTTGACACCATTGTTCTAATACCTCTTTGTTTCCTATTTTCGCTTATTCATGACTCTCATACAATATAACTTAAAACTAAAACTTCCACAGATTCATCTCAAAAGCAGTTTCCGAACTTTATTTTTTCCTCTCCTCAGTTATTATTATTAAACCTCCAATGAGTAATTACATGTTTCAGAAAAAGAATGCATTATTAATGGGCTTTGCGGTTTGACTGTGGTTTTAAAAGAATATGTTTCAGGTTTTGCAGGATAAAGAATAAATGGAAAACAATGTAAAAGTCTCGCATAGAGCACTGGGAGGCGCGGCATTTCCTCACAATGGACTCAGAATTGCTGCATTGCACAAACAGCCCTGATGAATGGGCCTTTGCTGAGGTTTTAGTGGTGAGGGCGCGCACAACGGTTTGTCTTCATTAGGACGCTACAAAGGCGCGGTTCAAAAGGTCGAGGAGCTGGTCGGAGATATACTTTTAAATGTCATGAATATTTAAAACACTTCCGTCGTCAGGGTAACGCGACGCAGGGCTTTTAATAATAACGCGGCATCCAGTTAGTTCATAATTGGACCAATCAGAGTGAAGGGACTACAGGAAGTGCAGTGATAGAGCGATGGTACGTCGAAATGGACATGTGGAGAAAATGTGTGCATGGGTTTCAACTTCCTGTTATTGATACTTTGCAGTCACATCACGCTGGGGGTGTTGCGCTTGTATGTGTGTGGCGGAATGTTTGGCAGATACCGTGGTGATGCATTAGCACTGCCACTGCCAAAAAAAGTGACTGAAAACTCGAGAAAAAATAGAAAACAGACTTAAACAGCACATTTTCAGAAGTCTGTGACCAATAAGAGCGTTCATGGTACTGTTTAGGAGTTTGATCTTCAACAAAAACGTTAAAGTTACTGAAAAACTGTTGGCTAATGCTAGCTAGCTTGTAACTGTAATGTTATTTGAAAGGGACTTGTTTAACAGCACAAATCATCTCACCTAAGTCGGTTCTTTCTGGTCAGACAGCGTTAAAACAAAGCTTGGATTAAAGTCTAATTTGAGTCACTGAGCTTCAGACAGAGCAGTGTCTACAGTTAGCATCACACCTCCAAGGAATGTTGATGACATCAGCTACAATGTATTAATAGATATTTTGAGACTTTACTTTTCTAACAATATAATATTTTGTTTTGGACAGGATTGTGTAGTGCCTGTCACCTTGATTCCATTTTTATATTTATAATACCATGGCTGGAGAAACAGTAAATCTTTTTTTGTTTTGTTTTGTTCAAAATGTACAGTTGGAAGTAACTCCCATTTAACTTGACAAAAAAACTCCTATCTTCTGCATTTGTTGGACAAATTTTCAGTAACAGTCCAAAGCTCTGTGCTGTTGGTCTGGCATTAAAGAGACTTGTGGAACTTTCTACTATGTTATAACGTTGTTCCTTCATCAAAACATGCCTGAGGTGGTTTCATATGTCATTCGTGCATGTTTGAGTAATAAAGCGATCTCTTCCGGACCCTAATCGAACGTTCCTTGTGGTTAGCAGTAAGACCCTATATACAAGACTAAGCCCACAAGCCTACATTACCCATGCTCCCTCATGACAATTCTCCATAAATATACAAAAGCATGATACAAAACTGTATACAGTAGTTAATGTACACCGATGCCGCTCGTGAAGGGGAGCAAAGGAAGACTCAAACTAAAATTGATTTTAATATTGTTTAGGGTAAATATAGCATTTTCAAAACAATACAAAGTACCACGGTGATCTAAATATGTTAAGTGTTTGCTATTAATACCCCATAAAAGTATAATACCCCCTTCTTAAATAAAACCCTTCTTTTGTGCGTCTTCACTTGATTCTGTGATCTTTGAAAAGTGTCACGCTTGCACTAACCCACGGCCTCTCTCCTGTAGCTTTCACAGTCTGACTTGGGAAGTGGACTCAGAGTAAAAGTGCTGGTTTAGCTGTAGAAAAGGTGCTGGCCCCACACAACGCGCTGATATCCCACTCTTTCTGGACCCACCGTAAAACTTTGATTTTGGCCGAGCTCAGAAAATAGCTTAATGCTGCAGATAGGCCTAGAGCAGAAGAGAGGCCAGCTGTGCGCTAAGAGCTGAGCTTTCACTGGCTCAGTTTGAACCCGGGTGTGATGGAGAGATGTTACTTCACTTTTGTGTTTTATTTGTCTAAGATTAGTTTGTCTTCTTTGAGATTGTATTTTATTCTTATCATTAAGTTGTTATCATGAAACAGAACTTCGTAGGTAAGCCATATGTTTACTTGAATAGTATTTAAATTAACAGACTGGTGAAAGTTGTTGACAAAGCACAAACATATTGTATTATTATAAATGTTGTATGTTCTACTACTTTAAAGACTATACCAGAGTACTTTAAAACTACAGAAAAACTGTTGCCTGGGATCCATAATACTACCAAAGTAGCTACTCCTTTACTAGTAGCTCACAAAGGGATTTCTGAATTATACGTATTGTACTGAAGAACTCAAATTTGATTAATTACCATTGTAAATATGTTATTTTGAACTTTGCGCATTAATAAATGGATAATGGTGTTATGTTTTATAGGCAGCTAACTGTACAACATCTAAGGCTTGCCCTTTTATCGACTAAATTTCTTGCGATTACAAAAATTAGTATTTGTAAAGGTAGCTCAGCAGAGGCAAAAGGTTGGAGGCCTCTGCTTTATGAAGTCTGGTCACCGATTGTATCTGCAAAAGTTGCTGTGATTGACAGGTGGATTTGCCAATCAGGGACACACGTTGTCTGCCTGTATCAAAACAAACATGGCTGCTTATGAGGAAAACAAAAAGAAAACAAAACAAAAATCACAGTGGACTGAAAAACATTCTTTTTCTTTAAAATGAATGAGTGAAGCACTAAACTCTTAATCTGAAGTGAGAGAAATGTGAGTTTGTTCAAAATGATGAGTGACCAATGAGCTCCTCAGTTTCACATCTGCCACTGAAATAGACAAATTTATGTTTTTGTTTTTGTTTTTTTTTTATTTAAAACAAGGACAGTCCACAGAAAAACATTAATCTCAGTGAGAAAAGATGCTCTGTGCCAGATTTAGCTCCAAGCTCCTCTCCATCTGCAGTCCTCAGTCGGGTACAAAATACATTAAAGAAACTATTTACATTAGACCAACTCTAGCTACGACATTTCATCAGTAAAATTACCACAATCCAATTCATCATTAAACATTTAAAACAATCAAAATTCATTCATTCTAATTTCCATAAATACAAGATTTCAAATTCATCATGATCTTCTAAAAATGTCATTGTTTATCAATATCCTCAAAAATGTACATTTACCAAATTCATCAGTGTCATTATCCTCTACAATAAAGTTCATCAACAACACGACCATCAAGACAAATGTCATGAGTCAAACACAACACATTTACATCTACACAACACATCTACAGTACAATCAGTCAGAATGTGTAAATGTTCGAAGAAGCCTGATGTTGACGCTCCTGCTGCTCAGGAGACGTCGTTTTAGCCCATGAGAGAAAGTGTGGGAGTTGGTGCAAGTTTTAAGATCTGCTGGAAGCGTGTTCCAGTTTTTTACTGCTGTGTTTAAGAAAGCTGACGGTCCATCACAGGACGTTTAAAGGGAACGGTCAGATCAGAATTTACAGATGAACGAGATGTTCTAGTCATCTGCTCTGATTTTAACTGAAGAAGCCTCTTAAAGGAGGGGGAGCAGCAGTGTGGAGAATTCTATGGAGCAGCTGCATCTTAGAATAAAAAAATCATATTGTCAAAGTTTAACAGGTTGTATCTGTTCAGTATGTTACAATAATTATAAAAAAAATAAAAAAAAACAACTTTGAGGGCTTGCTTAAAAAGCGTCTCAGTTGATTTTTTTTAAGGTCTTTCCTGCCTGAGACCAACAGATTAAGCAATAATGTAAGTGAGAAAAAATTATGTTTAGGGAGTTTCAAATATGTCTGAAGTTTACAATATTACATTTCATAACTTTACTTAGATGTTTAATTTGTTTACCAAATATGATTCTCTGTGATGTTTGGTTCTGAATTGAGATATGATGAAGGTGACCAGACTAAAATCCCTCTATACAGAAAATACAAAAAGATTTCAGTCTGGACTTGCCAGGAAACAGAAATTGTGGTTTGTCCATACAGTATAATGCAGTACTCAAGTTAAAATCTCAACAAATACTTCAGTAATATCTTTTTCAAGTGACAGCCCGCTTTCTTGAGTTCCACCTATACGCAAAGTCCATAGTCCAAGCAGCTCAAAGTTCAATAGAATATAAATAATAAAACATAGAAGTCTCCTCCTTTGTCTGGCCCCCCTGTGGAGGTTGTGCCCCATCGCGGTCTGTACAGTTTTACGGGAGATTCTTTTTCACGATCGCACTTTTTAACTTTTGGGTTCGGGTTTGAGTTTCAGCGCCACAGGAGGTGGCCCTCTCCTCCGCTCCCAGTCACTTCACACCAGGATCTCTCACCTCCTCTGCTCCTCAGCTTTCCTCTACTAAACTACAGTGACACAGAAGACGTTCAAAGAAGATGTTATGACATTTTTAATCATGTGTCATTCTCTTTATCTTGGTTTTGTTTGAGTTCACATGAAGGGCTCTGACAATTCTGACAGTTTTTTGACTCTGGATAAGAAAAGAGAGACACAAATGCTTGAACTGTAACTTATATTACGCAAAATTAACTCTTCTGAGCTTTAAGCCATGTTATAATGCTGTTACCTCCTCAAAAATATACCTGAAGTTGTGTTTTTTCTTTACTTTTCATTTCTTTTATCCTCTTCCCTTTATCTGTTTCTGTCTCTCTTCCTCCTCTCTTTCTCTCTTCCTCTCCTCCTCTTCTCTTTCTATCCAGTCTCCCCTCAGTATTGATGTACATCCCGATCAGGGCTAAGTGTCTCTCCATTTGAACACCTCCCCTCTCCCCCTCTCTCTTTCTCTCCTTTCCACTCTCATGGCTCCTCCTCTCTCCCTCTTCTCTCTCTCCTCCTCCTCTTCTCTCCCTCCTTCTCTCTCCTCCTCTCTTTTCTTCAGTCTAACCCTAGTGAAGTGTGTGTGCCTTGATCGGACCAAGTGTCTCCCCTTCTTCTTCCCCTTCTCTTTCTTTCCTCCTATTTCTCTCTCTCCTCCACTCTTCTCTCCAGTCTCCCCTCAGTATTGATGTACATCCCGATCGGACCGAGTGTCTCCCCGTTTGAACACCTCCTCTTTTCCCCTATTTTTCTCTCCAGTCTCCCCTCAGTATTGATGTACATCCCAGTCTCTCTTTCTCTCCTCCTCTCTATCTCTCTCACTCTTTCTCCTTCCTTTCTCTCTCCTCTTCTCCTTCTCTCCAGTCTCCCCTCAGTATTGATGTACCTCCTGATCGGGCCGAGTGTCTCTCCGTTTGAACACCTGTTCCAGCCCCTTTCCAGATGGTTAGCAGATCTCCATGCATTTGATATGATGTCACCCTAATCTGGATCCAGCACGGCAGCTCCCATCAAACACCACTGCCTTAGGCGGAGACGCGAGCATCCATATGTCCACATACATGTTACCCTCCATGTTACTGCTGCGGCCCAAGGACCTCTCCCCAACGTGGAACCTAACGCTGGGGTTCACATGACATCACGACATTTATAGACTAAAAATATTTAATACAGATGGGAGCAGTGGAAATTAATATTGTTAAAATGCAGGGTTCTTTAGTAAAACTGTGTGTTCTTACTAAAATAAATGATCAGGTTCAACATTTGTGCGTTTACCTTTTGGATTTTCTATGGCAAAGTACGATGTGATCAACTGCTGGGTTTCAGATGACATCACAGCGTTCTATAGTCCAATATTAATGAATACAAACGGCGGGCAGCTAAAACTAATATTGTTAAATTTATGTTCATAGGTTCTTTTTTCAGACCAAGGGTTTGTTTTCATAGAGTGGTCACGTGATGTCGCTGTGACGTGTCCGGTCAGCTGATTTATACAGGTTGTGGAGCTGTCATCCTACCGGCGGAGGCAGGACGACAGCGCCATCTTCATAAATCAGCAACCTGTGTAAATCATCTGACCGGACACGTCACAGCGACATCACGTGACCACTCTGAGGAAGACTAAAGAGCAGTCGAAACGGTCTGGTATGAAAACAAACCTTTGGTCTGAAAAAAGACCCTATGAATATAAATTATCGGAAGAACAACTGGACTAATATTGTTAAAATGCAAAATGATGTTGTAACGCAGTGAGTTCTTGGGTTTAATCAGTAATAGAAAATACCTGGTGCAACATTTGTGCATTTACCTTTTGGATTTTTTATGGTAAAGTACAATGTAATCAATAGGAAAACTGTCTCTGTGAATATGGCATCGTCACATTCTAGAATCTGAAAACCACCAGTGCCTTTTTCCTTTCAGATATGACATAAAGAATGACATCTCACTGTTTATCTTTTGTTTTTCCACAAGACGAGATGAGATACGAGATCGGGTCCACGAGATAAGACGAGATTTTAACTTCATTCCTAATATATACACTTCCGATTCACATTCCAATTTTGGCCTCACAGTTTTTTTATTTACTTTATTTCATATTTTTGTTTCTGTTCTACTAGTACTGCTTTTTGGAACTGTAAGAGATGTAATTCACAAACACATAACCCTTTTTTGTCCAATCTAAATGTAAACACTTGGAAAAAAAAAAATTAAAAAAAATCACAAAATAGTTTTTGTCATGCGTGCACGATCTTGTGGCGCTTTTGTCTTCCGAGATCTTGTACCATCCCTAGATACTGGCAATCTCGAGCCATAGTCAGTCCTTACCATCCAATCAGGTGTGTTTATTTCACTGACATATGTGAAATGAAGGAGCTCATTAGTAAAATCAGATTATTCTCCCCTCAAATTAACAGAAATCTGTGGTGTTTCTTAGTCTCAGTCATTTGTTTTGATGCAGAACGATGCATATCCCTGATTGGCTAATCCACCTGTCAATCACTCCCATCTGAACTCGGGGAGATTCACCAGTGACCAGACTCACATCTTCATAAAGCATTGGAGAAGTGTGTACTCTGGGCCATATAACAAAAAAAATACTTAATGACAGTTTCCCCTTAGTTTTGCTACTATTTATTTCTTTATTTTATTTACATATTTATTATTTTTCTCATTTATTTTACTTATTTTTATGTATTTATTTGTTTGAAAGAAACAGTACATTGCCACCAACTTTGTGGCTGGCTCTTGTGCACCACCACAAACTCGCAATACCAATAAGAACATGTACAAACATCTTGATAATTTATGATAAACTGTCTTAAATTTCATGATAATACTAAGCAATAATCTGAATCTCCCCTCGGGATCTGCACAGTTTTCGTGTTTGTGTGTTCCTCTTGTGCGTATGCCGCTGGGAACTTCAAAACACCATTCGTCCACGCACACAAAATCAATACACGTTTAGTCTTAGCTATATTTAGATGATTTCCAGCGGTTTACATGGTGCCGGATGATATTTCAAAGCAGCACGTGTGGAGTCCATTGAGGAAAAACACCAATTTGTGCGTCCAGATAAAGGGAATGGGTCTGTACGGCAGCGCTCCCAGACATGTAATCTCCTCATACGTGTTTACTGTAGCTCTCAGGATCTGTTATGGTTTTCCCAACACGGAAACTACACTCGAGAAACTTTTAAATGACTTGGGGATTGATCAGATTGTGGGAGAACATGGAGGAGATGTCTTAAATGTCGAAAAGTCGTGTTGTGAAACTGTGCTAAATGGTGGTAAAGGTGCATATTATTGTATGTGACGATGGGCCTATTTCCGCAATGTTACGATTTTAGTTCTGCTGACTTATCTGATAACAGCTATATAAACTTAAACTGGTTCAAGAAGGGGTCATATCCTCATAACAGGTAATTTTTTTAGCCAGAAAATATACTTTTTTTATTACGCTGAAATACATTTTTACTATGAGCGGGCTTGCATCTCCACAAACCTGACTATTATTTAGCTTGAAGGTGGGCCTCTTCCTGTCTGTTTCTATGGAAATGTTAGTTTATTTGTTCCACATGAAATCTCTCCATGGAAAGTGTTTGAAAGTGTAGTTTTAACTTTCCATGGAATCACGCAGGTCTCCAGAAAGTTTTGAGGTGTTGCTTAAAGTTGACAAATTTTGCGTGAGAACTGTCAAAAACCAAATGTTATTTTTCTTTCAGATCAGTTTAAAATTATTTATGTATTTATTTAATCATGTCCGAACACAGTATGGTGGTAAACATTCTGTTAATCATGGAAGAAAGATTCATTTAGATCTGTTTCTCTTAATGGCAGTGTAGTCCTTGGTCGTTCTTTTGGCCGGTTCCTTAGGGGAGAGCTGATGGAGAGTAGCCCACACATGGTGCATCTCGCTGGGGTACATTTACAGTGGTCTGGTCCCTGTGTGGCTCTCATGGTGATCTGCCTCCTGTTGTTCACAGCCTGTTCACTGGAGGAGGCACCTTCAGCACAAAACATTCACTCCTCTGTCAGACCGGGAGCTGTTTTGAGGACTTTCAATGAGATCAGGACCAGTTGAGATGTTCATTTCTCATATCTTTTAGTCATTCTTTATTTTCTTTTCATGTAATGGTTTATCCACTCATGCTGCTACTATGAAATTAGGATTGATTAGTGGTAAGTTGCCTCTTTAGCAACAGCTGCCGGCATTAACATGGCTTTCATTCTGTACTCATGGCCTATCTGACCACTGCTGGGTTTTTAAGCTTTTTCGGGACATTAAATCAACTTCAGTTCATTTCCTGTAGACCAATCCTAACTTTAGCCACAGATACTACTTGTCTAACCATAACCTAAACCCAAACCTTAACCTAGTTCAACCCATATCTGAATTTTAACCTGTGTTATTGATATCACTGACACTTTGAAGTGACGTCACGCTGGGGGTGTTCTACATGTATCTCTAATGGTGAGTGAGAGCAACTGGAAAACTGTAGATTAATGCTTGCTAGCTTGCACAAGAGCTCACCCATTGTGGTTCCAGATAAGTCACTTCTTTAAGATCAGATTGTGTTAAAATAAAGCACAAATTAAAGTCTAACTTGAGTAACAGCTTCAGACAGAGCAGCGCCTACAGTTAGCATAACACCCCCAGGAATAACATCAGCTGCAAAGTATCAATAATAAAGGAGTCTCCACCATGGTTACTTCATTTTTTGCGTCATAAGGTAAGCGGATCTCTCAAAGTGAGTCTGTCGGTCTACAGTGTAATAAATACCTGCCCACTGGTTAAGCTGGAATTGTACCACCAACCTAAGATAAACATTCTGCCTTCTGAACCATCCAAACCACTGAAAGTCCAGCTAAACTTCTCCGGAGACACTGGACACCCCTGCCTCATTCCTCCACAAACGTCACCCCGTCTCCTCCACATCTCGTGTTCTTTACCTCCAGCTTCACTGACATTAATGACACGACGTTCACTTCGAAACCCTCATTCCTGCATTTCATCTCCCCAACCCTTTTCTATCTTTACCATTTGATTTTGTTTCTATCAAAAGCATCACCTACAGTCATATACATGCAGAGACATCAATGGCCCTGTCCCGAGGTTCACATCCCCGCACTTCAAAACACAACTTTGTATGCATGCTCTAAAGACATGCAGATAGAGTGCGCATGTAATGCATAAGCTCCAGCTTTGATCAGGATCTGTCCGTGTGTTGACTTTATGCGCAATCACGACCTAAGATCACCTGTTTACATGTATTTTTAATGTGCGGATAATATCTCTATGGAGACAAACAGGTTGCGGAACCTTTAATAGGAAAGTTACATATTGTACTTTCTCTCTTCAAGTTGGGGCTCTCATTTAGTCCTTGTTCAGACCTGGTTCTGGTATAATACAAGTTTCTTCCAGCTTTAGTCCATTCCTTTACATCTTTGTAGACTTCATTCCTCACTGCAACTGACCCGTCCTTCAACCAGTGCAGAGGACCCATCTTCAGATCTTTAGCTATGTTTAATCAGTGGAACTACTGCTAATTTTCTAACAGGTTCGTTTCAAAATTTATAAGAAAATCAGATCTACATGAAATTTGATGTGATAGCACTTTTACTCACTTTTATTGATGTTGGGGCTACCATTTAGTCCTACTTCAAACCTGGTTCTGGTTTAGTCCAAGTTTAGTCCAGCTTTAGTCCTTCCATAAACCTTAGTGGATTTTATTGTCCACTGCATTTGACCCATTCTTCAATCAGTGCAGTTCCGGGGGAGCATTTTATCAGTTCGTCAATACAGCTGATTTGCACTTTTTTTGCGTATGAGTCTTAAATCTCCTGCCTAGTGGCCAGTATTTAAAAAGTAAAATTGACAATAAGATTTTAAAGCCTATTAATACAGAGAAGTGGGGATGTACTGGTGGTGGTGAAAACGGGGTTTAATCGCAATATGGCATCTTGAAAATAAGCAAATACTCACGAATGAATCAAAATTGCTGGTTTTCAAACTCTAGAATGTGACGATGTATACTCCCAGATGGACGGCATGAGCCTGATTTCCCTATAGATAACATTGTACTTTTTATGAAAATTCAGAAACTAAACGCACAAATGTGGAACCTGACCATTTCAATGAGCGACTGGACACAAGAATTCACTGTATTACAACAAAAATCTGCCTTTTAACCATAAAAATTTCAGTTTCATCTGCGTTGAGGTTGTGACTTTACCAAAATTGTATTTGTGCACATCAAAATAGAATCCCAACAACACACCCAATAGGATAATCAAAATTAGGTGTAATTCAAATTAAAACATATTTTTGGTCCACATTTAAATTCATTAACGTATTTATGACCTTTGACCTGAACTTGCACAGGTAACCCTCAGGTCATCTAGCAGACTCGGTAATTCAGCCTCGGTAATTCATAGTTAAATGTCCTTGCAGTTATTATTTCTGAACATTTTATACACCTGGTGACTCACAGAAGAAAAGAAAGCCATATAGATACTGATATATCTTAACAATGAGTCATTATTTTTCTGTTGTAATGGGGTAAACCTGTTCTGTTTGGCTGTCAAAAATTAAACTGTGTGTGTGTGTGTGTGCGTGTGTGTGTGTGTGTGTGTGTTAGATACACCTGATAACATTTAAGAAAGAATTTTTGCAAATAAAAGTTTGTAGTTAATCACTTTTTTCTTTAAGTGCGTATACTGTATGTGGGTAGGATTTGGGGTTGGGGTGGCCTGGCTTGTTTTGGACACAGGCAAGGGGGGCTTCAAGAAAAAAAGGTTGAGAACCACTGGCCTACAGAATGTTATGACGTTGTCTGAAACCCACCAATACAACTTCGAGACTGTAAATGGTGAGAGGAAACAACTGTAACATGATTGAAGGCTCTAAAAAAATAGATTTTCCATAATTGGTCTGCTTGAATGCATGTTCTGAAGATATGCATATGGAGTGTACATATATGCATAGGTCCAGCTTTGATCAGGGGCCCGGGTTGCGTGACTCCTCCATGATGACGGCCTGACCTCACCCGTTCACATGTATTTTTAAAACGGCCTCCTCTGCTGCATTAGGACTTGTCAGACTGCGTTGGTATGTGCGAGGTATCCATGCACTCGCCTCGCTGTAGTTTCATACCACGTTCACATGGGATTTCCTGTACATTTGACTATTAATATTTCAATGCATGTAATATATTCTATAGCGCATGGTATTTTTAGGGCTGTCTCTGGGTGGTTTCTCTGCAAAAATAACTTCTGCTTAAACCCATGAGAGAATAGTGTCCAATTACATAATGTATACGTCAAATATATAATTTAGAAATGAGAGAGCTAACGATGTTAAAAGGGACAGAAATCACTGTTTTCAAATATTTTCCAGTTTACTTTTTGAATTTTTTTAGGTAAAGTTTAAAGGTGCAATGTGTAATTTTTCTGGTGGAGGGTCCGTCAATTGCTTTTCTTCATGGAGATGCTACTGCTTTGTCTGGAATGTTCCACAGTATGACATTAAACAGCTCTGTCTTACATTTATGTAATTACAGGTGGTTTTATAGCTCAAAAATACAGAAAATACTCAAAAACAGGCATTCTGACTGCGAGCAGGGGTCGCCTTTTCTCAGATCTGACCTGTAACTTGGTCTGTTTTGGTTTGAAGATAGAAAGGTTTAATACCATACTGTAAAACATTCCAGACAAAGCAATAGCATCTCCATGGAGAAAAGCATTTGACAGACCCTCCACCAGAAAAGTTACACAATACAGTTTTAAGTTAATGTTTACCACATGACCAAATAGCATATAGCTTCATTTAACATTTCTGTCTTAGTCTATAGAAATCAAATCAGATAATTATTAATTAAAAGGTGCTGTGGCATTTCTGGTGGAGCTCTGTCGCCTGCTTGCTTTGCCTGGAATGTTTCACAGTATGTGAGTCCATATCTATGGATACAAGCATAAAGCCAACTTACAGGTCAGACTTGTGGAGAGGCGAATCCACTCAAAATGAATATATAGTCCAGTGAGGTTCATTTGGTCTTCCGATAATTTAAGTTATGTAATGTTACTGTGACGTGTCTGGTCAGATGATTTAAACAGGTTTTGTATAAATCGGGACGAGGGGGCTTTTTTACTCTCACACACCTGTGATACAGTCCTAAGGAAGTTCGACTGCAGATGCTGCCGTCATCCTGCCTCCACCGGTAGGAAGACAACACCAAAACCTGTACAAATCAGCTGACCGTACACGTCACAGCGACATCACGTTGACCACTCTGAGGAAGACCGCTAATGAGCAGTCCAAACTGTCAGGTATGAAAACAAAAGTGAATACATGTTTTTTAGGTATTTACTAAGCAGATGGCTGAATCCCCAGTAGAAAATTTACACAGTGCACCTTTAAATAAACACATTCTAAAGAGCGGATCATGTACAGCAGTTGCCCAGGTGAAGGCGCTAAAGATACCACACTTCTCTATTACCCCATGTTTGTGTGGTGTCTATTTTTATTGCAGAGTATATGTTGCAATCGCATAGTTATTTGTGCAATGTTGGGCTCATACTTTTGTAACACACAGGGGAAATCCTATATACATTTACTTATCAATATTTGAACTCATGTAAAGCGCTCCAGGACATGTTTTCAGGCCCGGCCAAGACTGTTTTCCTGTTTTTCAAGTGGAGGGAGATATGATTACTAGAACCTGAAAAGAGTTATTTAATGGATTTTAAACGCTGTGATTCTCAAACTGATATCTGCTCTTGACAGTCTTTGCTTGTTCTGTATTTCAGGTTCATTTAAACTTACTTTTGTAGTGGAGATTCCGCACTTCCTTGTCTCCATGGTGATGTGGCTGCTTTGCGGGGAATGTTCTACAGAATGGCATTAAATTTATCTAGCATTTATTCAGTTACTGGTGTTTTTATTATTACTCAGTGTCTTGAAAAACATGCATTCATACTTTAACATCTCACTGGAAGGTAGAGTTATATAATGCATCTTAATTAAGACACGTTTACTTCTTTTCTGTACAACTAAGGTTTGGATCTTTTGTGGGGGGGTTTCCTATAGATTGTTGTGGGCTCCAAAACGAAACACGACTGAATCAAAATCATAATATGATGCAATTGGCAAATCGCAAAAGTTGAAATATTCAAAGTACCACAATTGCCTCCACAAATAACAGAATATCCTGCCTTATTTTCCATCAAAACTGCTAACCCCGTAGTTTAGATCTGTACAAACATGTTCTGAAATGTGATTTGTCATTTCATATTTCAGACTTTTTGTCAATTCTTCAGAACAAAGTTTAAATATAAACTTTGAACAGAAGCAAATCCAGTCACAATATTTGTCAGAAAAAACACAATTAGATACAGCTCTACTTTATTGCCCCCTTGCGTTTGACTTATATGTTTTAAATTAATGAACAAACCAGAGAAGATCTATCACAGGTAGAACACGCAAACACACAGAAAAGCCCCATATTGTCCGGTAATACCCCTGCATCCAGGTACCCTCATCAATATTTAACACCCCGTAACACACTACTACCAGATACAATTCCAGACCTGGCGCTGTATATGGCCTAATCCGACTTTTATTGTTCGCCATCCATCCTGAGTGCTGCTGGTTCAGGGGGGTTAAAGCCACTCTTTCTGGGCCTGGTGGTGGGGGGCACGGGCAAGGGGGCGGGGGGGGTGTGGGGCATGGGCGCTTCCTCATTAGATAGCGCTCCCTGTGGAGAAAATAGCAAAAAAACAAGCCATTAGCAAAACAAACGATGTGCTTGCGGCGACGCACATACACGTGTACACACACACACACACACGCGCACACACACACGCAGGATGGACATTGTTTACCGAAGGCAGAAGGAGCAGCTTTGGAGCCAGATCGGTGATGGGTGCCGGAGGAGTGGAGTGCTTCCGGGTCATGGCGGGGTCACGGCTGTACGGAGAGGTCATAACGTGTGGAAAAAATGACTTGTTACTGTGGCAGAGTGGTTATATCTCCTCCTCTCTTGTGAGGAGGTTGTGGGTTGGACTCCTGATCTCTTCGAGTGGAGCTTGCCTTGCCCAAAGACACAGCAGTATGCATTTGGAGCAGATTCAACCCAAATATACTTACTATATTTTTATTTTACTTGTATATAGACAAAAAATATGCCTTATTTGACTCCGGTCTCTTGCTATTTTTGCCGCTTTGACTTTGAATTTGTTTGCTCTTTTATTTGTTATTTATTGTGATCTGTGAGCTACTGTGTCCAAAGAAAATTCCCTAAACAAAGTCTAAGACCACTGATCCTCTAGTTAGTGGGCGGATGCTTAACCCACATCGCAATGAACCGCCATCTATAAAGTTCAAAAGTTAGAGCTGACAACTCCTATTTTTTAGCTCAACTTCTTTTTCAAACTGTCCACGTCCTGGGAGTTTGTTGTAGCATTTCTGTCGCTGAACCTTGTTGATCTTGTTGCCTCCAAACGATTATTTTCTTTCTGGTATCATAGAGCACATCTTTCTCTCAATCACACTCTCCTCTCCCCCGCTCCTCTTCATCTCCTCTCCTAAACCTAAAAAAAAAGCCATCTTCCATCACAGCCACTCCACTCTCGGAGCACTGGCCCATAAGTTTGAGTCTATTTGAAATGAAAATACTGAGCAAACATATTCTATCTATTGTAAAAATAATATAAAGTAATGGATTTTTACATTCAAAGGTTCAAGTGTAGTTCAACTCCTGCTGCTGCCACATGCTCTGATATTGTTTTAGTGAATTTTGCTTTCTTTTCTGCACCAAAACTGTTGATATTTTATATTTTCATGGGGAATATAGGCTACTATTTAATCCTGGTTTGTTGCTTTAGTTGTGGCTGTTCATAGTTGGATGTTGGACGGTGTCTTGCACCTTTCGTATTCCACTTCCAACATCGAAATTATGCAGTGTTTGATGCTTTAAACTTAATTATGTTGCTTTCCTGTGACTATAACATCTTAAATCTTGACTCTGCAGCGTAAAGTAAAATCAAAATAAAATCTTATTCTGTCTTTTGAATGGTCCGAAATCTTCAAAATGGGGTCTCGAGAATGTCATGTGTCTGAAACCCATATGTTTAGTCCTTTATGTCTCACAAGAAAAAACAAGACCACCGTCAATACAGCTGTCAATCACTTATTTTATTTTTAAAAATCAATTCTCGTATGGGCAAAACTGAGCTATAATTTCATTCCGAAGGAGACGTGGCACTCCTGAATGGACCCAAACATTGCTATCTTAAAAATATGTGTTAAAGGTCCTACAGTATATTACACAAAATTGATTCTTGTGAGCTTTAAGCCATGTTATATTTTTACCTCATATACCTGGAGTTTCATTCACTGTCTACATCTCCAAAGCTCAAAATGCTAAGGTCCAACTTATGATGTCATAAAACAGTATTTTTCAAGTTAACAGCCACATTTTACCTTTAGTGCAGTAGAGCCTGCCAGTTCCAGGACTGAAATCATCCAAATGATTCTAGTGAAGGTGTGTGGAGTTTTGTACATTATAACAAAATAACGCAGTAATAATAATAATAATAATAATAATAATTAATAATAAATAACGTAATAATCTTTTAAAAGGCGCATTATGTAACTTTTCTGCTGGAGGGTCCGTCAAATGCTTTTCTCCATGGAGATGTTATTGCTTTGTCTGGAATGTTTCACAGTATGGCATTAAACATTTCTATCTTCATGGAAACCAGACCAGATCAAGTTACAGTGTAGAGGCCACCCCACTCACAGTTTTGTTTTTTGTTTTTTTTGGAGCTATAAAAAACAATGTCATACTGTGGAACATTCCAGGCAGAGCAATGACATATCCATAGAAACAGGTGACGGACTCTCCACCAGAAAAAGTACACACTGCACCTTTAAATTAGTGCAATTTTGTTCAATTCAAAACATTTATTTCATTTTGAGTAGTTAAGATGTAATTTGAACTCATCCTTTATAGCATTGCTCTTTGTGTACTGGTTTCAATATTAACATGATTTGTCAGTGGTTTACAACATTTTTATTATTATGTTAAGGGTTAAATGACCGACTTCCGTGTTTGTTGGTTATTTGTAGTTTTTTCTCACATATCTCTTCACTAAATGTCCGTCCCTGGGGTCTGGCTGCTGTCCACTCGTCCTCCTCTGAAAGGTCAGGAAACCCCCTTTACACTGAGGGATCTGCGGTCAGCTGCAGACTGTTTTTCTGAAGTGGAGAAAAGACGGCACTGAAAATCGTCTTGGATGAATCGCAAAGGCTGGTATTTGAGTGGAGTTTTTCCCTCTGTGTTTGACCCATTCTTCTACTGCATTTGACCCATTCTTCTATACCGGGGGGCATTATTAAGAAACTAAGGAAGGTTCGTGGTCAAGAGAATATAGCTGGAGGATTAAACCACTGTGCATCTAAAATATAAATTAAACATGATCTTATATACATCATATACATATACATATCAAATTCTACTTCGTCATTTGTACATAAAGGTGTACTGTGTAAGTTTTCTGGCAGGGTTTGGTCCACCACCTGCTTGTTTCCATGGAAAGGCTTGCAATCTTCCACATGTTGCATTAAACTTATTAATTTATCCATTCGAAGTTGGAATGCTCCACAGTATGGCATTAACTATCTACCCCAGATTTATTTTCTTCAGCATAGTTGTTTTTAATTTGTTTAAGGCATTGTAAGGCATTTTAATTTCTTTAGTGTTTAGTGGACTCACCACATCACAGATCTGACCTGTAACATGACCTCGTGGGATCACATGCTTTACTCTATACAGTTAAATTTAAAGCCACACTGTGAAACATTCCAGGAGAAGCAATAACATTTTGATGGAGATTTTGAAGTGTATGGTAGACCTTCACCAGAAAAGTGACAAAATGCTTCTTTAATTTGACTTTTTTCCTTCTACTCAAGTAATATCATTTTGAAATATAATTCCTGAATACATAATGTGCATATTTATGACTTAATTTGGTGGGATTATAACTACTGTAAACATAAAGTACAGCTTTACACCAACCAAGAAGCAAATTGCGAAGAAAAATTGAAAAAGTTGAAAAAAGGAGTTTTGCTATGTATTTAAGTAACAGTTATGAAATTCCCAAGTGTGACGTCACGATTTCCAACCAGGAAGTAACATTTTGAACCTAAAAAATGGCAAAAGTGGGAAAACAAGTGTGATTAAATGGAAATGTGAATGAAAATTTTAAATATAACGATCTTAAGTATGTTTTAGTAAAGTGAGTAGTCCAACCTGTCATTGTAGTTCTCAAAAATACCTATAACGTCTTTCAAACCTCCGATCACTTCCTGTCCATCTCTCATCCATTAATACATCGACACTTAGGTGATATGGACATAATGCCGGATCGATGTTAGCTAATCACGCCAGCCGCGCTAGGAGTGGAGCTAGCAGCTACTCAATCCCGGTTACCCCTTTGGCTTTGAGCGGCCGACGTGCGCCTCATCCTGATGTGTGCGCAAGCTGCAGCGAGGCCTCGTGGGTAATTAGGGTGGTCCGCGGGAGGTTCATGTTGGCGCCCTTTGACCCCTGCTTGTCCGACCCTCTCCTCCTCCTCCGCGGCGTGCTCCTGACAGCTAGCCGCGCGCTGCCAAACAAAGCCAAACACTGCTTGATCCCCGAGTGCAGCAGCGGTGGAGAGAGAAGAGGAGTCAATTAGCTCAGGCCAGCACAGAAACATACAAAATATACTGTACACAAGCCACTTTTCTGAAAATACACAAGGAGAGTTTGAGGAGAACCTTTAGCTTTCAAAAATATAATGTAAACAGGATCTCCAGATAATGTGGACGTCTGAGGTTAAGGTTCCAGATATGAATTTCATGTATCTTGATGGTTTGAAGCACTGGGTTAGCATAATATGGAAAATATAGGTTGATTTTTAATTAAATTGCTCAAAGACAATATCAAAATACATCATACGAACTGTACTTTACTTGAGGGCAACAGTAGCACAGTGTTTAAGCGTTCACCTTGGACCATAGTGTAACTGGTTTAAAAAAACAAAACAAAACATTATTGCATGTATATGTCCTTAAATGTCCTTAAATAAGATACTTCCATTGACCTTGAACAATTGCTTTAGCATGGGCATCTGACTTAAAACTCTACTAAATTGCAATGCCAACCTTAATCCTGATTTGATTTGTTGATCTCTGACCAAAATACGTTGTTTTCGGTCAATATAGCATTTTCAAAACAAGAAAAGGTAACGCAGTGATCTAAATATTTTATGTTATGTGTAATACTCCTTTAATAAACCTATTGTTCATCATGAATTAAAGATGCATTGTGTAACTTTTCTGGTGTTACACAATGGTCATCAGATGCTTTTCTTTGTGGTAATGCTGTTGCTTTGTCTGGAATGTTTCACAGTATGGCATTAAACCTTTCTATCTTCATTTAGACCAAACCAGACCAAGTTACAGGTCAGATCTGTGGGGAGACAACCTCACTCACAGGCAGAATGTTTGTTTTTCTAGGTATTTTTGAGCTCTAAAACCACCTGTAATTGAATATACTGTACATAAGGCAGATCTGTTTAATGTCATACTGTGGAACATTCCAGGCAGAGTAATGACATATCCACAGAAACAAGCAGGTGATGGACCCTTAACCAAAATCTTAAAAGTGCACCCTTTGTCTTTGTTAGTCTTTGTTCACGCTTTATTACGGCTAACAAAGGTGTAGTTTTTATAAAGTGCTAGCATAATATGATTATAAATGTTGCTTTGTCTCACAACTCCAAACTCACGGCATTAAAAGATTCTGCCTCAATTCAATTAAATGTGATCACCCACCTGTCTTGACACCATTGTTTTGTAGATGTGCTTTCTGTCCCGGTTTGTGGAGAGCAGACTCACAGCAGGCCGCCTCTCTCCTCCTCTGTCTCCTGCTGTCTCTGCTCTCAAAACATTTGATTTTGTTCAGATAAAGTGAAGTGTAGCTCCTCTCAGCCTTATCCCAGCCTCCCCATCCAGAGGCCCACTGCTGTCCTCCAGCAACTGTCTGAGAACCGCAGCCAAACTACAGGTGTTTTCCTACTTTATTTTAGTCTACTTAAATAGTGTGCATTGTGTAACTTTTCTGGTGGAGGGTACGTCAAATGCTTTTCTTCATGGAGATGTTGTTGCTTGGTCCGGAATGTTTCACAGTATGGCATTAAACCTTTCTATCTTCTTGGAGATCGAACCAGACCAAGTTACAACCCCACTCACAGTCACAATGCCTGTTTTTCTAGGTGTTTTTGAGCTCTAAAACCACCTGTAATTGAATAAATGTAAAGTAGAGCTGTTTATTGTCATATCATGGAACATTATAAATAGAGCAATGACATATCCATAGAAACAGAGTGATGGACCCCCAACCGAAAAGTTACACAGTGCAGCTTTAAGTTTAAAACACTTTAGACACCAACACTTTAGACATCACCTTGTCACTGGTTCAAGGTAGAAACTTCTGCCAAACAAGGGAAGAAAGAAAGGATTAAAGCAGACCTACTCTACAAAATTGACGTTTCAGAGCTTTTTACCATGTTATAGCTGTATTTGGAGTGATTCGTGAATGTTGAGTAATCCTTAATCACTTATTTCCAAGACGAAAAATTGCAGATTTACTCACGTTTTCACCGCCACTGGTTTACGCCCACTTCTCAGTACTTACTTCAATCTTCAATCTCAATTTTATTTTCGTAGTTGGTGATGTGCCTAAGATTCGGCAACATCCCGTAGTCATTTTCGAACAAATTTTAAAAAATCTACTCACTACTCTGCAGCTATTTATTAGTAGAGCTGACGTTGTTGTGTTGGCATTTACGGCGACGTCGGCTCCCATTGGGAGTGTATTTGTTTCTTTTATTAAGTCGTTTTAGATCAATGCTACAATATAAAATGTGCAAATTATAACGTAATGATCCAGAGGTGTGGTAGGTTATAACTATAAAGCAGGCTCAAGCACGATATGTCTTCTTTTAAGAACAGATTTTGAAAAACAATGATGATAAAAATATAAAAAAGATCAGAATGAAACAGAGCAGCCATAAATCTTAAATCAAAAGTCAATGAAATTCAATAAGGTCAAGTAAGAGACATTTTTGGTCAAACCATATAAATGTCAACTTTGGTTATTTCAAATGTGGAGGAGTGCTATTTGCTCAATTCTAAGGTGTGGTTCAAGTCACTGTACCTGATTTTTACTGTCTACATATAAAGAATGAAAAACAGACCTAGTTCATTTAAAACAGTGGTTCAAAGTTATTCCTCACTTCCCTTATGCATTTTGAGTATCCTAATTATTCACCGTGATGAGTTTATAAGCACTTTACTTTTCAAAACTTTCAGAGACCAGAGTGGCATTTTCTGTCACATTAATGTAACTTTTGGTTGATTTAAATTGCATTGTACTGGGATTGTACCTATTTGGTCTGCTTGTTTTCATGGATATGTTGGTCTTTTGGCTACAATCTTCCACAGTATGGCATAAAACTTATCTCCATGGAGAATTTACCACCACCAAGTTGACTTATGAGCTTTATGCCATGTTATAATGTTGTTACCTCATCAAAAACATACCTGAAGTTATGTTTTGTTTTTTTTCATTCACACGTTAGCCTGTCTACATCTCCAAAGCCCAAAACGCTCTGTTCCACCTTGTGATGTCATGTCATGAAGCAGTAGTTTTCAAGTAAACAGCTTCTTTTACCTTTGGTTTGGTAGGGATTGACAATTCCAGGACTGAAATGATCCTAGTGGTGTTTAAAAGAACAATGGAGCACTTCCTGTATTACCACATAACATCACAAAGTGGAACACAGTGGAAAAAGAACTTTAACTTTACTTCTGAGAAACCTGTTCAAATTGTCTCTTACATTTGTGGCTTACTGTAAAAACACAAGCACAGTCAACCCCCACACTTTAGATCTATGACCAGAACGATACGCTACACTCCATTGATAACAGTTCCTACCTTTGCAGATTGAATCCATAATTTGCTGTATTATTTTGCCCTCTCCTCTCTGCACCTCCCCGTGTCTCTTATTTCCCTACAGCCGCGATAATTAGCTGCCGACTGTTGGATAATTAGCCTAGCTGCATCTAATTTTGGTCGCAACCTCGGCCCGTAATGGTCAAATGAAATCAATGGTGTACAGAAATGTGTGGGATTAGCTGCGCGGCTCTATCCAAACGGTCATTGGCGATTAATGGATAAGCAGCACGGAGTTAGCACCTATTATCACGTGTTTAGATCTCATTTGCAAAGCTAGAAATTAACACAAATACGGGCTTTTACGCCGCCTTCTCCAGCAGATCCCATCAAACCCATACACGGGAGATGGTTGTTTTTATCCAATTTGAATCGAGTCACCTACTGACACTAGGCGAGATGAGGAGAGGATGGGTAATTACGAGCAAAATCTGTGAATTATTCTGCAGTTCCCTATGAAAATGCACTCAAGGACGTGTAAAGGTAGTAAAGACTGTATAAAGAAGTGGGCTAAGGGAGCGTGACGTTATCCAAAGCGTTCGGCTTCAGTCAAATGAAGCTCACGATGCTAGCAGTTATAGGAGCAAGTTTGGAGCCAAGTTTATGCATATTAGGAATTTATTTATGGACAAAATAGTGAAATAAAAACATGAGGATTGTGTAGAGTAGGTTAATTACGAACGTTTTAACACCAGAATGATGAGGCTCACTGCAACAATTACAGAGAGAGGGGCGATGATTTTCCAATGTAAAGTCAACTGGAGTCAGAGTCGTTGGAGCTAGAAGCATGCCCATGCTCACTTCCTATTTGGGTTAGCTATGTCCATTTATATGTATAGTCTATGGGTCCACTATGTAACGTTTTCTGATGGAAGGTCCGCCACCTGCTTGGAGATGTTCTTGATTTTTCTAGAATCTTCAAAAGTATGGCATTTAACTCATCTACCTCCATGGAAACGAGCGCCAGGTCCACAGCATTAACATTCATCATGGTTTTATTAACTTTTAACAAAATACACTGAAAAAACATGCATTTTTACTGTGAATGGGGACGCCTCTCCTCATATCTGACCTGTAACTTGGCCTGGTTGTGTAATTTGCGTGCATTTATGGAGATAGATAGGTTTAACGCCATATTGTCGAAGATAATGACAACGTCGTCTACATGGAGATAAGCAAGTGGCAGACGCTCTGCCAGAAAAGTGACGTAATGCGACTTTAAAGCAACTCAACCACATTTAAAAGTTCGATCGCAAGCACACCCCAATGTGTACTCCATACAGTCACAATCAACAGTTAAGATGAACTCACCAGCCATTAGACTCTTTAACGATCCAGTGAACCCCCATAACAAGTTCATAGATTTAAATTACCTTGTATATGGCGAGGTGTAAGTGTGTAAATATGCAGAATGGAAGCTGGATTGCTAGCATTAGTCAGTTCAACGATGTCAACCCAGACACTGCAGTTGCCTCAGAGCGCTGTTCAAGTACTTATGACAGGTTTTCTTGGTTTGGTTGGATAGTACCTGTGGTTATATTAATATTTATCATAGTTTTACATCCGTGGCAGTGTCAGTTGGTGGAAACAAGCTGAGAAGAAAAGTACAAAAATGCAGGAAGTAGCGCTGAGTTCTCAAACAGAATACCTCCACCTTGGTCGACAACACAGAAAATGTCATACAAATTGCAAGGAGAATTTACACACAAGGGACGCTTCTTTCTGACAGTTTAAACATGCATTGAAAAGAAGAAGAAAATTGGTGTTGGATGTCTTTTTATTTGTCTAATCATCATAACTATGTATTGATGTTTTTGGCCCTTGTAAACATTATGGTTGCTAGGTAACAGTTATGGATTTACCTCTGCGTACTGTATGTCACATCTGCTGCTCGTATCCAACCAAGAAGTGAAATGATAAACTTCACCAGAATGAATAACATGGAAAAAATAGACAAAATTTTTAGTCAAATCTGTATGTATTTCACCAAAATTTCTCTTATCCCGGTACAGATATATGGTGTATGAGCAGTTCTTAAAGTCAAAATATGTCAGCTGTTCATTAGCATGCTAGTTGTTGTTAGCTTTACCATGACAAACTCCAGTCTGACCTCTCAAAGTTGTGAAAAACGCTTACAAACTCATTGCAGTGAATTATTTCATTAGGATGCTCAAAATGCATAAGGTAAATGAGGAATAACTTTGGACCACAGGAAATGATTTAAAATGTACTAGTTCTGTTTAGTAAAAATCAGGTACAGGCAAGTGAGCAGTTTAACCTGTCAAATGCTTTTTTTTTTTTTTTTTTTTCTTTTTAGTGGAGTGGTAAGTCAAATAGGCAGGTGTGACTATGGGAACACCCCTCTGGTCTAATCCTGCTTAGGTCTCTTCCGATAGCGTACAGGATTCAGGTTAATGCGGAGTTATAAAGAGTATGGAGAACCGCGAGTATATCACCGCTACCTCTCACCTCTTTGTGATGACAGGTGCGGTCCTGGCGACACTAAATCCTCCACACTTAAGCATCATTCCCCATTTGCCGCTCACCAGGAAAAGCATCGGAGGTAATAGAACAATTTCCGAGTCGGCATCTGTCTTTCCGAAGCCCAAGACGGCGACATTGTGGTGTGTCTAACTGCGGGGGTGAAGCGCTAGCATCATTCATTCTGGTTAGCGATGCTCCTGTAGCTTCCTCATTGGTTTGGAGGGTGTTCCGACCTGCAGTGCGGCACTTGAAAGCTGGAAATGTTAGCGTAGCACCACATTTGTTATATTTCCCAGTCCAAGCCTCTTAAAATCGCCGTTTTGATGGTGCACAAAACACAATGGATTGCTATTTATGTTTAACTTTTGACTGCGATATAAACTAGCGCCATTCATTCTGTTTAGCATTAGCCCATAGCTTCCTCATTGTTTTGAATGGTGTTCCGACCTGCAGTGCGGCACTCAAAAGCTGCAAATGTTAGCGGAGCGCCATATTTGTTATATTTCACTCTCCAGGCCTCTCAAAACTGACAGTGTCTAATATTACGCATTGTTTTTGATGGTGCACAAAACATAATGGTTTGCTATTTATGTTTAACTTTTGACTTTGATATAAACTAGTGCGATTCATCCTGGTTAGCATTAGCCTATAGCTTCCTCATTGTTTTGAATGGTGCTCCGACCTGTTGTGCGGCACTCAAAAGCTTAAAATGTTAGTGTACCATCCCATTTGTTCATTTTTACAGTTCAGTCATTAAGGAGGCTGTGGGTTAAATTCTATATACTATCTTGTTTACGCAACCTATATTTCATTCACTTTTGATTTACATTTAAAGTAGCGTCATTCCTTCTGGTTCTGACCTGCTGCACTCAAATGCTGAAAATATTAACGTCATGCCACATTTGTTATATTTGTTCTGACCTCACAACACTGCACATATAAAACACAGACTTGTTTCTGATGGTGTAAAAAGTCCAGTGGTTATTGCCCTCAGATCGTCAGTGGAGAGGTTATGGGTTAGATTCCACACAACCTTTTTCTTTTTTATCTACCTGTATTTGACTTTGATATAATCTAGAGCCATTCATTCTGGTTAATGATGCTCCTGTAGCTTCCTCATCGGTTTGGACGGTGTTGTGACCTGCAGTGAGGCGCTCAAACGCTGGAAACATTAGCGTAGCACCACATTTGTTATATTTTATAGTCCAAGTTAACCTCTGTGTCGAAAACAAAATCTAAACTGTCTAATACAAAGTGCTGGTTGTTTTATGGTTGGCTTGAGGGTTTAATTCCATACAATCTGGATGAATTATTTACTGCTCCTGTACTTTTCACAATTAGTACTGCTAGCACTATTCATTCCGGTTAGTGCTGCTCTTGTAACTTCATATTTTTGACTTGTTTGAACCTGTAGTGCAACATAATAAAGCTGGAAATATTATCTTCGTACCCACATCCATGTCTAAGCTAAAGATAATGAAAGCATGCATTTTGTTCCTAGGCAAGGTTAACCTTCACCTGTTCTCACATACGCTAATTTTACCAGTTGTGGAAACACTTGGTTGCAACCAATACTTCTCAAATTCAGACCTTGTCACTGTCTGGTATTTTTGGCTCACAAGGAAGTCCAACAACACTCCATATATGTAACACACTCTGGTTGTTTATTTTTCTTCAGCATATATAAAGACCGAACTGTGACCTCTTAGAGGCTTGCTTTCTATCCTCGCATGTCTTCTGTATATCTCCTGCTTGTAATTCCCTTACATCTGGCCAGATAAAGAACTTCTTTTACGACTCTACCTGGTCTATTGTCTCTTACTTTTTCCAACCTTGACTTCAGATAACATAATACTGCTAATTGCTAAACCAAAATATAAGTTATAGTCCGCGCCTTAGCCTGAAGGATGTGGTTCTTTCAGGTCACCATAGGCCTATATGTTAGTGTTGCACGGAATTTGTTTTTTGTTTTTTTAATGTTAGCTAACCTGAACCAAAGTCCCCTTAAATAGCTTATAATTTGTGGTTTATGATGTTTAAAAGATAGTGGGTAGTGCCTAACAGTAATGGAGGTTGAAGGGTCGATGCGGTATATGGGTGCATTGATCCTTCCTCACATATTTCAAAAAGGGTCCTATAGTTTTTTAATTAAAATTTGATCATACAGAATATATTAATGTGAAACAAGCACTCCATTCATTCTGGTTTTGTAGCTTCCTCATCGGTTTGTATGGAGTTGTGACCTGCAGTGCGGCACTCAAAAACTGAAATGGCGTTTGTTATTTTACAGTGTTTGCTAACCCACCTCAGAGCCCCAAAAAGAAACAACTTTTTTTCTCAAGTTTTAAGAGTCCAGCCTCATCACTTCGTGCCCCACTGAGAGGGTCCCGAATCACTTTATGTACTTTTAAAAGTAGGTTTGTGGCTATGTTTTTCTAAAGTAAGTGGGCAGGGATTTATACTGTAGATGTGAAGCTGGAAATTTCATCTCTCCAGGAAATATTCTAAAGGTCTGTTTAGTGTTATATGTTTAAAGCTGATTTGGTGCACTTTTTTTGCTCTGTGTAAAGTCTCATATAAATTATATGTCTTCTGGGTTACGCAACATCCTAATATATTCACAATACTGTTATTTACTAATGCATTGTACTTGGTTTCCATTCTTTAGAACAAAATCCAACTTCTATTACCTCAGATTGTGTTTGGTGCTTTGCTCATTGATCGTGCAGAAATTTGACATGTTTTTCAATCCACTGTCATTTTATTTTATTTATTTTTTTGCCACATAAGCACATGCGAAAAGACCATGCTTGATCCTGATTGGTTAATCCACCTGTCAATCACGTCTACCGGAACTTGGGAGGATAAAGCTGATGTCCAGACTTCACAAAAGTAAAGTACTAGAAAAGTGTCTGGCCAGGCATTTGGTCTTTTTTTAATGTGAATAAAATTAACAAATTGTGAACGAAAGTCCAATCCAATCCACTTTATTTCTATAGCACATTGTATAAACAAAGAAATAAAATAATACAATAAAAACAAATAAATAAAACAGTGAAATAGACCCATAAGAATAACTAAATAAAATCAAAATAAAATCAATAAAAATAAACATTTAAATGAGATAAACAGGTCTTTCTATACTCACCTTCTCTGTTAAAATGTTCTAGGAAATGTATAAAACGTCTGGTCTAGGCTTTTTTTGTGACTAATACTGAAAACCGTATCACTTTTTTAAAAATATAAAATAAAGCTAATAAGAAAAATGTATGTACGCATTTCAAACGTGTAGCAGTTTACGTAATGCTGAAAAACAGTAGCTGCATCCTCTCCAAAATCAAACCCACGACCTGCTACGAGTCGTCCTTACCACTGCACCACAGCGCCACCTTAAATTAGCATCAGGACATACGCAGGCTATGGCTAATTGTTGAATCCTGCTCCAGAAACTGCATGAACGTCTTGACACAATGGGGCTGTGCTATGAATAGATGCTATACGTTAATGCTACAGAGACCCACAGCCTCAATCTATAGACTCCTGGAACTGTCCACCTATGGCCATGTTTGTTGTGTCGTTTTCAGCGCAGTTTCCTGGCTTAAGCAGGCTGTTAGGATGCACACGGCAAAACGGCGGAGTAGTTTAGATGTTAGGACAATTTAAACTCAATTCCAACAGAGTGCCTCAGATTTTTGGACCGCTTTTTACTTTCTCACAGTAGGTTTTTACATTACAACCTTGGTCATCTTCACTATATGTTCATTTAAACTCAACTTTTCAAATCTGCGTCCTCATTTTTTTAACTATTGGCAAAGTGTTTACCAAAGAGTGAGCTGCAGTATCGGGATGCTACTTTAAAGGTGCATTGTGTATCTTTTATGCCAGCTTGTCTCAGTTGTGTGTATTCTAGATCAGTAGACTATAATGTACTTAATAAGAGATTGGGCCCCAGGTTGCACTGCACAGAAAAAGTCAGAGCCCAGAGAGTGGTTGTAAAGGTTTGTAAAGAATCCTTGATCTAGGATATGCCGCTGTATGGCTTTCAACATCCATCCATCCATTTTCTCCCGCTTAATCCGACTGGGTCGCGGGGGCAGCACGCTGCCCATTACTCTGTGCACCAGACTCAGAGCCCTATGAACCCCTCTGCAGGTGGTGACCCCACAGGAGGGAGGAATTCCTTGACGGTCCTTGATTGTAAACTGTTCATAGGGGTGTTGCATGTTTTTGGTTGATGGGGGAAACCGGAGCACCCGGAGGAAACCCATCCAGACACGGGGAGGAAACATGCAAACTCCACACAGAAAGGCCCGGGCAACCCGGGGATCGAACCCGAAACCTTCTTGCTGTGAGGCATGAGTGTTGCCACTCAGCCACCGTGCCGCGGCTTTCAACATCTCTATCTCCATGGAGACAAGCGGATGGCGCCATCAGGCAAAGTTACAGGTCAGATTTGATCTAGTTGTTGTTAAAAGAAATAAAAACGATACAAGTGTCCTGGAAATTATGGAGGTTCAGTCATTTTCAATAGTCGATGATCTTGGGTCTTTTTAATGAAGAGGTCTACAGTCAATCTTCTGTCAATAAAAGCATGAGGTTTGGAGCAGAGTTCAGACTTTGGGTAAGAAATTTGACAGCTTTTTTTCTTGTTTATGATACAGAAATCAATAATGGATTTTTTTTTTCTTTTTGAAGGAAATTGGATAAAAAAATCTAGCACTATTACTATGAGTAAAGTGCAATTTGTGTATTTTTGCCTCTCTCTTGTCTAGTGTTCTATTACCATCCCTGTAGCCCAAATGGAAGTCCTGCAGTGTACAGTGTGTGCAGTAGCAGGATTAGCATGCAGCTATAATATATTGTGATGAGTGAGCTACTGTATCCAAATAATTTCCCTTGTGGATCAATAAAGTTTGTCAAAGTCTAAGTCTATAAAGCCGTTTTAAAGCCCACAGAGAGTCGGTGCAGTGTGACTTGTTGGTGCTCATGAAAACTGAACATTTTACACAAATGAACTGATTTTATGTCTTATTTTAGCTGCAAAACGTTTCCCAAATTCTCCAAAAAGCGATTTAGGAGCGTTTAGAGACAAAAGTTGGCGGGGAGTGGATAAAAAGCATGAGGTTTGGAGCAGAGTTCAGACTTTGGAAAAGAAATTTGTCTGCCTTTTTTCTTGCTTATGATAATTAAATCAATATTGAGAACACTTTAAAGAAAATTGAATAAAAAATGTATAACTATTGATATGACAGAAACATAATTCTTTCATTTTTGCCATATCTCTCTCGTCCTAGTGTCTTGCATAAATCTATAACCATCCCCGTAGCCCAAATGTAAATCCTGCAGTGTACATTGTGTGCAGTAACAGTATTAGCATGCAGCATGAATCACCTGATATGACACGGCCCCCACACTCGGGACCAGGGCTAATGAGGAGCAGCTAATGCTAATTGCTCAGGTGTACAACCCACAACACGACATACTGCACGACTGCAGGACAGTAATCGGCTTTGACATTTATGGAACTATTTATTATTCTTTTGTCAAGTCTGTTTTGTCCACAGACATGCAAACACGGCGGGTCAGCTCAAATATTTTCTTAAAAACACCAGATTAAAAAAACTTTAGCGTTAACAATGACTTTTAGTGTTGTCTTTGCATGAAAAAAGTTCATTTATCAAAATTATCAGTGAACCTATTGCAAACATTTATTTATAACATAAGATCACTGGATGGACAAACATGATTTCTTGAAGGCTACATTTTTGCTATAATTGGGAATACTGTCTGCACGCTTCAAAGCTAATATACTGAGAAAAGAAGCAGTTTGAATGTGGTTAAAAACGATAGCTATTAGCTCCAAAGTTGAGATACATCGCTACATCATCAATTTGAGCGTTTATCAAATGATCAGAAGGAGTTAGGTGAAAGTAAATTGACATCATAAGGTGGGACCAAGTGTCTTGAGTTCTGAAAGAGGAACTTATATTAGATACAGTATGTTAGATGAAGTTAGACAGTGAATACATGGTACAGAGGAGGGACAGTAAATACTATCCCAGTATAGTATAGAAGAAGGAAAGGAGGGACAGTAAATATACGGTACAGAGGAGGGACAGTTAGCATGGTACAGAGGAGGGACAGTGAATATATGGTACAGAAGAGGGACAGTGAATATACTAGTATAGTACAGAAGAAGGAAATGAGGGACAGTAAATATATGGTACAGAAGAGGGACGGCGACTATATGGTAGAGGAGGGACGGTGAATACATGGTACAGAGAAGGAATAGTGAACATAAGGTACACAGGAGAGACATTGAATACATATATACATGTACACTAGGATAAGGCCTTATATACTCTACCGTCACAATTGCCTTGGTCTATCATGTGGTCTCAGCACTGTGGCAATCCCTATTTGAACTCCATCTTGGTTGTTTGTTCTTCCCGGTCCCTGGAGTCAGTAGCTTTATTCCAGTACGAGTAACAGATCCCGTGAATCCACTGGCTAATATTGTTTGGATTTAGTCACGCAGGCTATTGAATTATTTATCCGTTTTGACAATCTCGCCGTCTCCCTCGTCACAGATCCCGCCGCATCAACATGTCTTTGGTGACATACGTGCGAGAGATGCAAGATTAGAGAACTCAACTGAATCGAAATCTCAATTTTAATGGAGACAATTAGCAAATCGCCCAGACTGCAATTTTAAAGTTCCATAATTTCCTCCACAAACACAAAGTATTCTGTTTAATTCTGCGTAAAAACTGCTAACCCCGTAGGTTACATTTGCAGACATGTTTTGCCAGTTCATATTTCAGTATTTTTGTCAATTTTTCTGGATGTGTTTAAAATGTGAACTTTGATCAGAAACTTTGTCAAAAAAATCGTAATCTGGTATTTTTCCCAAATCGAAAATCAGATACTAATCGATACTCAAATCCAAATGCACTTTATTTATGTAGCACGTTTTACAATCAAAGCAGTTTCCAAAGTGCTGCACAGAGATCATAAAATGAAGACAACAAAAGGTAAATTGCTAAATTGTGATCATACAAGTCCTAAAACAATAAAACCCGTAAAAATCAAATAAAAGTAACTCCATAAAAATCATGAAATAGCTATAAATAAGTCAAATAAATAAAAGACACAGAGGAGCCACAGCTCACGCGGTGTTAAAAGCCAGAGAATAAAAGTGGGTTTTAAGACGAGACTTAAAACACTCCACTGTGGGGGCTGTTCGGACATGTGGGGAGGGCAGAACATTCCAGAGCTTGAGAAGGCCCTATCTCCGCTGGATTTAAGTCTCATCTTAGGCACGACGAGCTGGAGCTGGGCCTCGGACCTACTAAAACTAGTATCGAAACAACACACTCATTTGAGCAGGTATCGATACTGAAAAAGTCACATTCACAGGACAGAAATGAACCTTTCCTGAATGTCTTTAGAACAATCTGGAGCTGTATCAGAACAAGTATAAGAGCACATAGACTAGTATACGCCCATGGACCACTATGGAACCTACAGGACCACTGAGGATTACACACATATAAGACCACATGGGAATAGAAAAGAAAGTATTACAATTTAGTGTTGAAAATTACATTCTATTGTCTAAATAAAGAGTGTTTTGGAATCGGTATTATCAATTCCTTATTATCAAAATAAAGATTGAAATTTCAGTATCACACTAGCCCTTGACTAAACCTCTCCATTGCTGTGTATTTTGTATGGTTTCCCATGGAGCTCTCCTCTTCTATGCACTTTGTTCTCTTGTATCTTTCATGGTGTTACATTAGTATTCCGGATTGGTAACAGGGTCGCGGCACATTGGCCCGTAGCCTCCCAGTGGTGCATCTCTTTGCCCGTCCCGCTTTAAAGTCGAAGCGTAGGAACAAATAAAAATAGATGGGCAAAGTTGTGAGTTGTGAGCCCAAGGGGGAAGCCTGCGTACGGATATATACATTTTCACTTCTGGCCCTTTCTTCGTCAAAGGATATTACCTCAACTAGAACAGCTCCACACCTCTCTCTCTCCTCCCTCTCTCCTTTTTCTCTTTGCTCCTCCATCCCCTTTTGCACCATCCCATCTTCAGATCAGGGGTTTATTCAATTGGGGTTAGACCGATGAATGGTTTCCTCAGTGCGTTCCTTTCTGCTTCTGTTTGTCAGTTTTGTTCATGTCCAAAAGCTGACAAAGTCCACTGAAACTAGCCAAAGACCGGGTGCACATATTTGCAAACCATCTGCTTAAACTTATCATAGTCTAACTAAAAAAAAAAAAGGTGCACTGTGTAACTTTTCTGGTGTAGCGTCCGTCAAATTCTTTCTTTTCTCCATGGAGATGTTATTGTTTTGTCTGGAATGTTTCACAGTATGGCTTTAAACCTTTCTAGCAAAACCAGACCAAGTTACTGGTCAGATCTGTGGAGAGGCGACCCCGCTCACAGTCAGACTGTTTTTTGAGTTGCATTTGATCTATAAAACCACCTGCAACTGAATAAATGTAAAGTAGAGCTGTTTAATGTCAAACTGTGGAACATTCCAGGTAGAGCAATGGCATATTCATAGAAACAAGCAGGTGACAGATCCCCACCCAAAAAGTTACACAGTGCACCTTTAAACAACCACACAGTCGCCAAAAACAACTCTCTGCATGTATGTACGTTTATTTTAAATTTCATAACCTGTAATGAATAAATGCTAGATGTGCTTAAAGCCATACTATGGAACATTCCAGGCAAAGCAATAACATCTCCATGGAGACAAGCAAACAAAGGACCCTCTGGGCTGGAAGATTTTTACCTACCTATGGTTGGGTTGATGGGGGAAACCGGAGTGCCTGGAGGAAACCCACCCAGAAAGGCGACCTGGGGATCGGACCGCTCATGTTCTCAACTCAGCCACCGAGCCACAAATGTATTCTTCATTATAATAATAACACTTTAGTTTTACATATAGCACTATTCAAAAGACACTCCAAGATGCATGACCTAAGCATGGAAATATACTGAAAATAAGAGACGTTATTGGAAGTTATACGCGACGTGAACCAGGTGAGGTTTTTATTGTTTTTTGAAAGACTGGAGTGAGTTCCTGATGTGAACGGACAGAGTTCCAGAGGGTGGAGGCAGAGATGGCGAATGCTCAGCTCCCCAAGGTCAGGTGTTTTGATTTAACTATGGGAATGATTAGCTTTTACAAAACATTTAACATGATGACCAAGCTGTCTGTGTTATAATTCGGTGTTACGGTTCCAGGTGATTATCCAATCAGAAAGCAGAACGAGCCTCACATGACTCTCCCATGATGAGTTTGTCAAATGTGGTACCACTGCGTTCACATAACCCTGCATTGTTGAATTATTCATTGTTCTAGACCCCATTCTATTATTATCTAAACCGAAGAAAGAAATAACAGACCCATATTCGAATCTTTGTAAAACCTCTCAGTACAAGTTGTAACTCTGCTGAAGTACAGAATCGGCTGCACGGCCCCGGCTTGTTTGAAATCACCTCAAACCTCTCCAAATCCATTTTACACCTGTCAAGAGTCCAGCTAAACCACACTCGGATCTCTGCAGCCCCCCTATTCCCTTCCTCCTCCACCTCCTCTTCAGTCTCTCCTCCCCCCTCTTCCACCCCTCTTCCTCTTTATCCTCTCCTCCACCCTTCCTGCTCCTCCTTCACCTCCTCTTCATCGTCTCCTCCTATCTTCCTTTCTCTCCCTCTCCTTGTCCCATCTCCAAATCTGCTAATCCAGTCGGGGATAGACCTGGGGAAGCGTTCCTCTGCTGCGTTCCTCCTCTTCCTTCACCTCCTCTTCATCCCCTCTCCTATCCCTCTTTCACTTCATCCTATCCTCCTCTCTTCCCTCTATCTTCCTCCCCCTCCCTCTCCTCCATCCATCTCCAAATCTGCTACTAATCCAATCGGGGGTAGACCTGGGGAAGCGTTCCTCTGCTGTGTTCCTCTTCCGCCTTCAGCTCCTCTTCATCCTATCCTCCTGTCTTCCTCCCACTCCCTCTCCTTTTCCATCTCCAAATCTGCTAATCCAATTGGGGATAGACCTCAGGAAGGGTTCCTCTGCTCCCCTCCTCTTTTACCTCCTCTTTTACCTCCTCTTCATCTCCTCCTCCTCCTCTTCAACCCCTCCTCCACTTCATCCTCTCCTCTCTTCCACCTCCCTCCTCCCTCCATCTCCAGATCTGATAATCCACTCGGGGATAGACCCGGGGAAGTTTTCGTCTGCTGCCTGCTCCCCTCTTTCGTACAGCGCCTTGTCTGCCTGTCAGTATTGATAATGCTAGCTGATTTCCGCACAGTGCTAGCTCGCTCTCTCCGTCGCGGCGGTGTTGTGATGCTAGCTCCAGGTCCTCGGTGATTCTGTGTCTGCCTGCCCATCTGGCCCTGTGCTCTGGCCCAGCCTCACAGGACCGCCGCGCTCATCTGTTTTGCTGTTTGACAATGGAAGTGTTGTCCATCAGATAGGCCTGTGTGTGGAAGAGGATTTATTACATTTTGGGGACAGGAATCTATCTACACACTCATATAACGGGGACCTCCTTCTCGTATTGGGACAAAAACAGGTCCACATGCAATGCTATTTTCTTAAAACCACTGTCCCTGATTGTGACTGTCCTGGTTAAATAAAGGTTAAAAAAAAAAAAAAAAACAACAACAAACAAACATGGAAAAACGAGTTCATTTACACAGTTTGCAGTGGTCCAAAGATTTTCCTCACTTTCCTTATGCATTCAGAAGATCCTAATTATTCACAGTGATGAGTTTATAACAATGAGACCAGAGAGAAGTTTCGCCATGACGGTAAATGTAACAACTAGCCTGCTAACACACAATTCCTGATTAACGGACAGTAAAACGCTTCATAATTAGATGCAGACAGTACGCAGCAGTTTTGACCTCAAGACCTGCTTATGTATTGGGGCTTTTGCTTAAATACATGGGGAAACCATAATTATAATGTAGTTAAAAGTAGTTTTTTTTTTTTTTTTTTTGCAAGGTAGATTTTTCTTTTTAACCAAAAGTTCTATGGTCATTGACTAATAATAAAAGAACTAAATATGAATGAATGAAAGGAAAGAGTGGAGTCTAGACCAAGTTTGTGTGCGCAGTTTGAGCTGAATATTTTCCGTTTGAGTAGAGACGGTGAGTAACACTGTGCATGAATGAATCAGGAGTAGTATTATTAAATAAAATGCGTGAGTCATCGGAGTGAGTCTGTAGATCTGTGCACTGTCTGTCAGATGCCCTGGATGAGAAGGGGCAGAAATCTAACCTGAACTTTGTAAACCAGACCTTTCACGTATCCCTCCACCTGCTTATTTCCACGTTCCTCTGTACAGAACATGTCCACACACAATCTCATAAAAAAGGACTTAACTGGACTCTCTGACAGCTGGTCCAGAACTACACACAAGGTAAAGTTATTCCTTAAACCCATAGTTATTCCCTGCACTTTATGCATTCTGAGCATCCGAAATACTTTTCACAACCTTCAGAGGTCAGAGCGGTGTTTGCCGTCACAGTAAAACTAACAACTAGCATGCTGACACGCACTTCCTGATTATTGGCCAATAAAACGCTTTAGAATTCGATGCAGACAGTACACAGGGGCTTTAATAGCTTATATAGCATTGGCCTGTATGATAATATGTTTAAGGGAGGAGAAGATGAGAGACTGTCTGATTTGGAGTAGTGGAACGGACTGTTTTCAGCTCTTGAGCTCTTCGGCCTTAAATGTGCACTCTGTAACTTTCTTGTTGGGGTCGGTTACCTGCTTGTTTCTATGGATATGTCATTTCTCTGTCTGGAATGTCCCACAGTATGACATTAAACAGCTCTACCCTACATTTATTCAATTGCATGTGGTTTTATAGCTCAAAAATACCTAAAAAATCAGGCATTCTGACTGTGACCGGGGTCGCCTCTCCACAGATCTGACCTGTAACCTGGTCTGTTTTGGTCTCCATGTAGATAGAAAGGTTTAACACCATACTGTGAAACATTCTAGCAGCATGCACCAAAGCATCTTAAAAATTCTGATTCGACTAATCTTTTAACAGTCCAAAATGTATAATAAAAATCTGCATTTAAATCTAAATTTAAAGCCCACTCTCGGTATATTTACATTCTTTCTCCTGATCTCTTTGTTGTGGATCTGAAGCTGTTTGGTCTCTGGAGGTGCGGCGCTCATGTTAACAGCAGTCCCCTGAACACACCACATCACAGTCACCTAAACGATCGACGCCCCCCCCCGGTTGTAAATAGAGAAGCAGGCTGAACTATCGATTCCTGATACAAGCACCCTATGGATCCGGCCTATTGGTCCATATCTTTATTGGTTCCTATATTGGATTCCTGATCAATGGTTTGTGTAAAAATAGTGCAGGTTTGTGGGTTCACCGCAGAGAGGACAGAAGCCAGCTGCAGTCACACGCTCTGGAAAATACATGGATGCTTTTTTCACTTTTAGTCTTAAGTATAAACGCTGTGTTTATTGTCGGGTTGCTTGTAGATTCAAAAATGTCATTGTGACGAACGAGAAGTACCCGTTTGAGTTTAATTTGAATGTTTTATGATTTGGCCCATTCTTTATTCCCCCAGTTGAGACTATATATATATATATATATATATATATATATATATATATATATATATATATATATATATATATATATGGTGGAACGGAGCATTTTGAGCTTTGGAGATGTAGACGGATTAATAATAAAGTGTTACTCAAACGTGAATGAAACAAAACACAACTCCAGGTCTGTTTTTGAGGAGGGAACAACATTAGAACATGACTTAAAGCTCAGAGTAAATTTTTGTGTAATTTAGGGCCTTTAAGGAAATAAGTGCCAATTTCCATCATTACTACTGGCATCTTCTTTTTTTCTTCGAGTATTGACAGATACTTCAATTCAAAGTTAAAAATGATGGATTGGTGCATCTCTTGTCTGGCAATGAGTCATGGAAATCTAGGACCTGACACACAGGAGGCAACACTTTTAAGTTTTGTGTCTAAACTAGCAATCGTTTCTCCTGAATGTGCAAATAAAAATCGAACCTAATCTAAAAACAAATAAACTAACAACTTGAGATTGAGGGAGAAGCTGAGAAAGAGCCTAAAAGTCCTCACAGACAGTCCGATTTACTGCTGTGTCAGAGCCTCTAATGGAAATGGCTGAAAAACACAAGCTGAGCGTTTCCACCTTTGTAAATGTTTTATCACAAAATGCTTGGCTAATCGGCCGCACATTTCAGAGGCTAAATCTCGATCATCAGCGGAGCTCTGGGGCCCCGGAGATTGCCGGAAAACACAACAGTTTCAAATGAAAACAAAGGAGCAGAAAGAAGAAGACTGACTGCACGTAGCATTAGTCTGCTGAAATGTGTAGACACAAAATGCAGATGCGGATACTGATCAAGCTTACAAATGGGCTACTTTTAAAACTTTTAAGGATATTTTAACACACAATACTTTTTACTTGTACTATGGCGTAATCATATACTTTGAAGTAGCAGTACTCTTACTTGAGTTTGGTCATTGTTACCATCTTACAGACTACAGTATATGCACTGAACCAATTGCAAAAAGTAATTTCTACAACAGTGAAGTCAATTTCAGTAAATAAAAGCTTCAACCAACTATAAAAAAAATCTAGTTTGAACAAGATTGTCAAACTGACAGGTTCACTAAGTAGCTTTTTTGGTTGATGGTTCGTCACCTGCTTGTTTCTATGGACACAACTACTTTACTATTGCTGCTTTGCTATTAAACTTTTGTTAAATCTCCATGGAGGCAGCGGCTGATGGCACCAGGTCAAGTTACAGGTCACTTCATGTATGGTTTGTTTTTGTTTTTTTTTTAGCTTTAGGTATAGACAAGTTTAATGTTGTACTGTGGAACTTTACAGGCAAAAGATTAGCATTTTCATAGCGACAAGCAGGTTGTTCACCTTCCAACAAAAAGTTACATAATGCACCTTTAAACGACCCATATTAAGCTATTTTCTGATCTATGTTAGGATGTTAACTCTGTTCCACTTGGGGATGTCATGTGGCAATATGGTGATCCACTGCGTTTTTAAACTCCATACATTTCACACACTTCATACACATTGCTTTACTAAACAAAAGGTAAAAGGTAGCTGTAAAAAAAAAAAAAAAAAAATACTGTTTCATGACATCACAAAGTGGAACAGCATTTTCACCTTATAGTACTTATAATAACGTGTGAATGAAACAAAACACACCTCGGGGTATGTTTTTGAGCATTCTAACGTAGCTTAAATCTCACAAGAGTCAATTTTGCATAATGTAGGAGCTTTAACTTAACTATTTATTGTAGTATGTAAAAGGAAATAAATCTGTATTAGTCTGAAAATGTCCAAACAAGAGATTCACGTTGGAAATTCAAACTCCTCATATTGCAGTGAACAGTCTCTTGAGTCTGTTGCATAGAAAAACCTGGCTGATTTTTGGACGTGCAGTGGACTTCACAGCGTGCATTACTCACTCACATAAATCTCCGGACCCCCCTCCTCTACTGCCGGCTCTGCTCCGGCTTTAATTACCCCCTCTCCCCCCTCTCTCTCCTCCCCCTCTCCCCCCTCAGCACTTCCCTAATGGGGCTGCCTCCGTTGGGCATCACTCACGCTCGGGCCGGCCAGCTGGCACAGTGGCCCCGAGCGCCGGAGGGGTCCAGAGGGGGCGCCAGAGAGCACGGCCCCTATTATAACTCCAAAACACCTGCGGTTTGTGTGGACATCCCCTGCACTGTCGCACACATCTCCACTGGCACAAACTGTGGTAATCTGAACTGAACTGAAGGAATGTTGGCTTTTAGTGGAGTGGCCATTTTGCCAAAAATCGTGAATGTTAAAAATGTTTTGAAAAGGGCACAGTTGTGAGTTGTGGGTGATCCAATAGCAATTCCCAAACTGTGGAGAGGGAATACAGCAATTCTATGCTCCCTTAGCTGGTGGTTTTGTTTCTGTTCTATAGCAAATAATACTATGTCAAGTACTGCAGTATTGAGCCAATATCAATGATTTTATTTTATTTTATTTTATTTTTTGCAGGCATACAGTTTGAAGGCCATCAACTTCATCTAAAAATTAAATGCGTGTATATAAACTAATGTATGAACAATATATAGTAGATAATAGATAATATGTACAAATTCTCAAAAAGAAAAAAAAAATCCTTTTTAAAATCTATTCAATTTTAATATTTTGGAATTAAGATTCTTTTTGATACCTTTTTTTTTTTTTTTTTTTTTTTTTTTTTTTTTTGATTGATGCCCATCACTATTAGCTGGAGGATTTTATCTATGGCTTGTCCCATTTAGACCTAATCTTTAGTCATATTGTTCAGGTTCAAGCCTATTCAGTAATCTTTTTCCATGATTAATTTAGATTTGCAAACATATAGAGAAAATTGCACTCCAGACAAAGCAAAAACATCTCCATGTGTTACCTAGTGCAGCTTTAAATAAATGAAAATACACTTTTATTATACTGGCTTCGCTCCTCCTCCTAGTTCCTCTTCACTGTCCCTCGGTGCCTAACTGAGTTGGGAAAATCTGCCTTTTCCTACAGCTCCATGGTCTTGAAATCATTTATAGAAAGATCTTAAATTGGAATCTCTGGTGTCAAAATTGTAAAGAGTACGGTGACCGAGACGTGTGTTTTTTTGAGAGATGCAAATGGTTTTATAATGCGATATTTTGTGAGTTTTACGGTTTTGTATTGTGTTGGCTGCTACCTTGGCCTAGTTAAATAAAGGTAAAATAAATCTAAAATAAAATGTTGCGGTGGAAGTTAAAATAATAATAACTGCCATACTGCATGTGTCTCTATTGCACTACAACGACAGCATGGGGGGTATAGAATGAGAGATACGCATGGTATGTTGGCCCGATCCGCTACATAACGACAGGGGTTGGGGGGGTATTGGCCCAGTCCGACAGGTGCTGGCAGGTGTGTGTGGATGGGAGCGACAGGCGGGGGGGGGGGGGGGGGGTATTGGCCTGATCCGACAGGTGCTGGCACGGCACAGTCTGTTTGTTGTGCATCCATCAGCCCCCGTGTCCCGGCTCGAGCTCCCATCGATCGCCAACACAAAAGCCCATTGATGACGGACAGCTCTTGACAAACATATAGCATTTTTCTGTCTAGTAGAGCAATAATCTCCAAGGTCGTTCCACGGCGATGCCATGTTTGGGCGCCGGGGAAAAAGTCAGGAAAAAATAAAAAATAAAGAAGGTATTAAAGTGGCTGTGTTTTTTCTTTTTTGTTCTTTTTTTTTTTTTTTTTTTTTTGAGTGCATTTTAAAGCACATTGTTAGGCCGGAATGAAAGGGAAGCGTTGACAGATAGCGGAGTGACAGGGGCTGAGTGGTAGTGGAAGGGCCTCCAAGGACAGACAGGTGAGTTCAGATGTGCAGAGGAGGTAATAAGGGCCAGAATTAGTCCGGCACATTCGAGTACAAGTCTAAATAAAATAAGCAGGTAAATATTACAGCGTGGGCAGCCAGAGTTCAAGTTTTCATCTGTTCGCATCAATCAATTGTGAAGGAGAAAAGACGTGTCAGACAAAGATTTTCCAGGATATTCCGATCACTGATTTTTCCATCTTTATTTATGGACTATTTAATTTGATTGTTGTTGTTTATTCGCTACACAATAAAGGGGGCTGTTTCCTTTTTCCTTTTTTTTTTTTTTTTTTTTTTTCCACTGAGCAAAACTTATCCCAGTAAATTGTACTAGAAGGTCTGTCTGCGTCTAATTAGGAAGTGTGTGTTAGCATGCTAGTTGCTTTTAGCATTACAGTGGAGGCAAACTTCGTTCTGGTCTCTAAAAGCTGTGAAAAGTGCATAGAAACTCATTGCTGTGAATAATTAGCTCTGAATGCATAAGGTAAGTGAAGAATAACTTTGGACCACTGCAAAATGTTTCAAATGAACTAGACAGTAAAAATTATATATATGTATATATATATATATATATATATATATATATATATATATATATATATATATATATATATATATATATATTTTTTTTTTTATATTATCCTTTATTGTCCCTGTAGGGAAATTATCCTATCTGATTTTTACCTATGGAGCATGTTTTTGGGTTGATGGGAGAAGCCAGTGTGCCCGGAGGAACCCCACCCAGACACAGGAAGAACATGCAAACTCCACACAACCCAGGGATCAAACCTGGAACCTTCTTGCTGTGAGGCGTGAGTGCTAGCCACTGAGCCACCGTGCCACCAGATGACTTTTACGTTTAGTTCAGTAGAGATCGGCAATTCCAGGGCTGAAACTATCCAAATGATTCTAGTGAAGGTGTGTGGTATTTAGTATTACCACATGACATCACAAAGTGGAACCGAGTGATTTCAGTTTGAGAGAAAAACTCAGCCTAAATATTCAGGGTTTGTGTGTTAAACATGTGTGAATGAAACAAAACACAACTCCAGGTCTGTTTGTGATGAGGAAACAACATTAGAACATAGATCAGAAACTAACGTAATATGGGCCCTTTAAAGGTGCATTGTGTAACTTTTCTGGTGGAAGATCCGTCACCTGCTTGTTTCTATGGAGATGTCATTGCTTTGCCTCCCTTGAATGTTCCACAGTATGACATTAAACAGCTCTGCTTTACATTTATTCAATCACAGGTGGTCACAGTCAGAATACCTAGAAAAACAGGCATTCTGACTGTGAGCGGGATCACCTCTCCACAGATCTGACCTGTACCTTCGTCTGGTTTGATCTCCATGGAGAAAAACATTTGACAAACCCTCCACCAGAAAAGTTACACAATGCATTTAACCCAGTCTTAAAGCAGGTCGGTGGAAATGATATAACTTCCACATTATTTTTTGATTAGCTTTTAACCGTTGTTTTTCGGTCACCTCCAACTTAACCCACATTCTTCGGACTTGTTTTCTCATACTTCCTCCGTGACTCCACCTTCAGATTGTTGTTCTTTCACCCGGTCGACTCACAGGAGAGCTGTTTCATTAGTAAACACGCAGCTAGATTACTGTAGTTTAGCCTTATGCAGGGGCATCGATAACCCTGGGTGATTGCTTTGTAAAACCTCCCCTTTCCCCTTCTCATCTCTGCGCCACTGTAGCCTTCCACACATACAGATAACAGCACTATTCCCCCATCACTCGACCTGCTTTCTCTTCAGTTAGCGCGCTAGCTAGCCTCCGGGGGGCAATTGGTACCGATACGAGATCCGCACACACAAATGCAATCACCATCCCATGCGATTTGGGTCCATTTTTTTCAGGAACTAAGCTTGCGCTGCTCCATAATTCAGCCTCCCCTGGAACACAAGAGAGAATGGCATTAAAGTTAATTTGCGCTCGATGCCAGCTGCTGTGGTTGCGCGCTCAAAGAGGTGATGATTGTGTCTGTGTATTGTTCCTCTTGATGAAAAATTCACTAAATGTCATATGCGACTGCTGGTTTGACGGTTTCCATGCGTATAGCTGGTCTAAAGTGCATACGACAGGTTACAGTAGTTTTTCCAGGCTGTTGATACTTCGCAGCTGATGCCATCTACATTCTGTGGGGGTGTGGTGCTAACTGTAGGCATGCACTGTATGAAGATCTTGTTCTCAAGTTAGACTTTTATTTAATCTGTCACTCTCACCTTTTTGTTGAAAATCAAACTCCAAAACAGGACCGTGAACACTCGTATTCAGCACAGGCTCCACATTATTTTAGCTTTTTTGGCAGTGTGTGTGTGTGCATTGTGTCACCGTGGTAACCGCTGAACATTCTGCCATAGAAATACATGCAGAACCTATTTATTAATTTATTTTTTGGTGAAGTACTGGTTGGACATGGAGAGCTTATGACATGTGCAGCGTAGAGGTAGAGTGATTTTATTTTGTAACACTACTTTTTGTATGTATTTTTGTGCTTTTTTCTGAATGTTTTTGCACAAGCTGCCTTTTTACTGATGTGAAACTATGATAATATTTACCACAGATACCATCCCGCCAAACAAACAAATAAAAAGAAAAACATGAAAACCTGTCGTAAGCTTTTTAACCCCTCACTCACCAGTTAAGCTCGGGTCAAGGTGATCGATCTGGTTCGAAATCTTCTGTAGATTCGCGCAGATATGACCTGCCACTGAGCGCTGTGGGCCCCTGATCCACCTCTGGACACTGGGGGCCGTAAACTAATGATGTCATAAAGGGAAATGCACATTCACACGTGTACAGTGACATGTCCAGTACTAAGCAGAGCTAAAGAGCTGCATATAGCCCCAGTTTGTACTTAACATGACTGAAATGGGCTGTTAGATAATGCTACACAATACAATGTTTACAACTGTACAACAGACATACTGTACATTTATGCAGGTTTTTATTAACACAGTATTTTAGCCACATTAGGCTGATTATAAGAAGGAATGGCCCAATAGAGGGCGCAATAACTTCAATTATTGCGCCGTCATCTGCTTGTTTCTATGGATATGTCATTGCTCTGCCTGGAATGTTCCACCTTATGACATTAAACAGCTCTGCCTTACATTTATGAAATTACATTTGTTTGTTTTATTGCTCAAAAATACCTCGAAAAACAGGCATTCCGACTGTGAGCGGGGTCGCCTTTCCACAGATCTGACCTGTAACTTGGTCTGGTTTGGTCTCCATGAAGATAGAAATGTTTAATGCCATACTGTGAAACATTCCAGACAAAGCAATGACATCTTTATGGAGAAAGTATTTGACGGACCCTACACCAGAAAAGTTCTTTTAGAGGCATTGTGCTATACTCATTATTCATCATGTAATAAAGTTTTTTTTTTTGTTTTTTTTTTTGCCTTACTAGGGATATGTAAAAGCAGATCTTGGTGTCAAATTAAGACCACTGTGGCACCTTGTATTCCCACAGATCTCTCATCCAAGTATGAACCAGGCCCAGACCTGCTTAGCTTCTGAGATTTGACAAGATCAAATTTTGACAAGGAGGTCTGGCCACGATATTACCTTTTTGTAATTTTGTTCCCTCATAAAAAAAATACCTCTCTCTAATTTGTTTTTTTTTTATTTAATGTAAAATATAAAATAAGACATCCCAAGTTAATTATTGCTCTTATTAACATTTTTGCAATCCGAACTTTCCACTAAAAAGGCCCATTTTCAACTCAAATGAATGGACTGCAAAATTTACCAGCAACAAGTGCAGAAATGTGGACTTTTTGGAAAAATGACACATACATTTTTGTGACTTTTTGATATTTCTTATTATAGACAATACCGTTCATATTTAGGATAGCATAAAAGGTATTTCAAAGTATAGACAATAGATCACTCCCCTCTAGTCTGCAGCATTTCACATCGCCGTTGTCTAGATTGCAGTGGAAGAGCTGTCAGCTGTCAGTCTGCTTGGGTTTGTATGTTTTTTATGGAGTGAAGGATGGTGCGTTCTCTCATTGTGATGAATTAGTGAAGCCCTCAGCCCCTCGGCCCCTCGCTCTGCACTACACAGCTCAGTCGGACGAACCGAGATGGCCGCGGGCGTGGTACAGTTACATCATACTTCTCTATACCTGCACCAGCCTCCATCACATCTGGGCTCCACCTGAGGACAGACAGAAGCAGTCGATATAGCTCCACATAACACTACCGTAGCGTGCGTGGGGTCCGGGGGCTGTGTGCTGTCAACAAGCGGGGAAAGGAATGCAGAATTGTAGTTTTAGACGGGAATGTTCTGATGTTTCCAAGATATTTTGAAATTCAGAGCTATTTTGGATTGCCATTTTCAGAGTTTTATACCTCGAAATAATCAGCAATCGGTATACAGTTTTATCTAGTAGCTGTTAGAGACCTGGTTTAGGGCTGGTTTAGCTCTGTTTTAGTCCTGGTTTAGTCTTGGTTTGGTTCTTGCTTAGTACTGATTTTGTACTAGTTTGGTTTTGTTTTAATCCTGGTTTAGTCCTGTTTTAGTTCTGGTTTAGTCCTAGTTTGGCTATAGCTTAGTATAATTATTTATTCCTGTTTTAGTCCAGGTTTAGTCCTGTTTTAGTCCTGGCTTTGTTCTATCTTAGTACTGATTTAGTCCTGGTTAAGCCTTGTTTTAGTCCTGTTTTAGTCCTAGTTTAGTCCTGTTTTAGTCCTGGTTTTGTTCTATCTTAGTACTGGTTTAGTCCTGTTCTAATCAAGGTTTAGTCTTGTTTTAATCCTGGTTTAGTCCTGGTTTGGTTCTAGCTTAGTCCTGGTTTAGTCCTGATTCAGACTCCCTCCTCCTTTTACATACATGATACTCCTACTACTCGATTCCTCCTGTTTTCTGGGGCTGTGTGGAGCAGACACAAGCCCAAAGTGAGTCTCCGTTTGTGGGATGAGCGGATCGATGGCCAGCCCCTGCTCTGGAGCTTTAGCACCCTTATAAACCATCGCTGTCCGCCGCTCTACAGGCCAACAAATGATTTTATTTCATAGATTTTTAGATTTGACTGCTGCATTATTCATCTGTACCCAGGGCGAGTGTGCTGGTGCGGCGGTGGTGAGGAGGGGCCAGCTTTATTTCACCATTTTGTTGGAGACACAAAACAAAGCTTTCCGATCCATAGCTCTTGTTGCCAAAGATGTTTCATTTTTTATTATATTTTATTTTTTTCCCCCTGTGTCTGACATGAGTGTGGCTTGTGTACATCAGCTGAGTGGGTGCTCCCAGGGGCCCGGACATGGCAGTAACCATCACACTAGGGCTGCACACTATATTGCCAACATATTGATAATGTAAGGTAGAAAAAAATAAATAAATCGTAACAACAGAAAATTCTTAATATGACAGAAATTCAATGTTTCTTGAATATATATATATATATATATATATATATATATATATATATATATATATATATATATATATATATTAGAGAGAGAGAGAAAGAGAGTCAAGAGTATTTCAAATTTAGGCTCATTTTGGTCTTTTTTTTTTTTTTTTTTTGTTAGTGTTACATTAAATTAAAGCACCATTGTGTAACTTTTTACCAGAAAAAATACAAGCTTTTCTCTGAGTGGGCTTGCATCTCCACAAACAGGGCCAGCCCAAGGCATAAGCAAACTAAGAGGCCGCTTAGGGCCCCCATGCCACCAGGGGACCCCCAAGACCAGTTGGAATGGCCACCTGCTAAAATATTTTTAAATTAAAAAGTGTAATATCAATGATATGATATTGCAGAAACACAAGAAATGATAAAGCAGCTAGTAGTGCAGTTTTGGTGGTGGGGGCTGCTTAGGGCCCCATAAAGGCTTTGGCCAGCCCTGTCCACAAACCTGACTTGTATTTGGCCTGGGGAAGGGCCTCTGCATGCTTGTTTCCATGGAAATGTATAATATTACAATATGGCCACAATCACAATATGACACTTACTAGTTTCTATCTCCATGGAGAATGTTCCAAAGTGTGGTTTTGACTATCTATCTGGTGACAGGCCACCTCCAGAAAGTTACACAGTGCTGCTTTAAGGCATGTACATTCTTATTTTAATTTAAAGGTGCATTGTGTAACTTTTCTGGTGGAGGATCCGTCAGATGCTTTTCTCCATGGAGATACTATTGCTTTTTTTGGAATGTTTCACAGTATGGTATTAAACATTTCTATCATCATGGAGACCAAACCAAACCAAGTTACAGGTCAGATCTGTGGAGAGGCGACCCCCACACACACCATAGTCAGAATGCCTGTTTTTCTAGGCCTTTTTTTAGCTATAAAACCACCTGTAATTAAATAAATGTAGGGTAGAGCTGTTTAATGTCATACCGTGGAACATTCCAGGCAGAGCAATGACGTATCCATAGAATCAAGCAGGTGACGCACCCCCTACCAAAAAGTTACACAGTGCACCTTTAACTGAACTTGTTGCATCTTAAAGTATTTAAAAATATCATAAATTCAAGACACAGTCATCGAAAATCGCATCTTTCTCTTGTATCACGCAGGCCTACACCACACCTCTGTGTGTCCACGCTCTGGTTTGATAGATCAGTCTTAGTGTTATGCAGTCGGCCATCTTTAAAAAATGGTTATCTTTTTGGACGTGGGCCAAGTCTGCGGCGTGGTTTTATTTTGTGTTGTGAATGTGAAAGGTTTTGGTGAGTTATGGAGCTCTCTGGGACCAGATGTTTGGAATAAAGAGACAGTAAATTCATGAAAGCAGCTCACGATGACGGAATAGTCTTCTTTATACGTATATTGATTGTTTTTAAGGTCATGAATGGTTGTATTTTCTACCAATCTGCTACAAATGACACAGTGGCATGAATTATGGTCTGAAATGACAACAAAAAAAGCATCTATAATCGAAAAATCACCAACATTTTAACAGCTAATAAAGAATCCCATGTGTTTTTGAACATGTTTGTAAAGATCTAACTAGGCCTGTCATGATAACAAACTTTGAAGTACGTTATATTGCTGAGGAAAATATAGACAATAAACAATAACTGACACATTTTTGTTATATTTTGCTTTATTTTTGTCAATATGGTTTAATCGTTGGTTCTAATTTTTTATTGCATATCGTTATTGTTTTTATTTGTGTTTATTGTTATGTTGATGTTCGGTATGGTTGACTAAGATTGCTGAAAAAATTAAAAATAATAAAAATAATAATAGGAATATTTGTCTCAACAATAACTGACACAAAAACCCTAAAGCAGGATTATCCCCAAAAACGTATACTAAATGTATAATATGGTAAAAACACTGCAATGTGTACATAAATACATACAAAAAAAAAAAAAAAAAAATTATACTGAAAAGGTGCTGGTACCTTTTACTGTACTGAAGGTACTGAAAGGTGCATTGTGTAACTTTCCTAGTGGAGGGACCACCGCTTGTCTCCATGGTGATGTTACTGCTTTGCTTGGGATGTTCCACAGTTCTGTATTAAACAAATACATCTTGCATTTATTCAATTATGGGTGTTTTTTATTCCTCAAAACTACAGCAAAAGCATTTTTATTATTATCGTAAGCGGGCCGTCTTCTCCACAGATCTTACCTATAACTTGGCCTGGAGATGTGGCCTGCTAATCTCCATGGAGACAGCTGAAATAAATGCCATACTGTCTAACATTCCAGGAGAAAAGAACATGAAGTCTAGCAAGTGGCGAACCCTCTACCAAAAAAATTACGCAAGTACTTAGTTTGTACAGTATTTATAATGAGTCATAGAACTTCTGTATTTGACCCTCTGCAGCTCAAATATTTTTGTAGTACAGAAAAATTACAAAAAACTCTCAACAAGTACAAAAAAAAAGCACCAAAGATATATAAATATAAATATTTACCCACAAAATTATTGTTTGATGTAACATATATTGAACAATAAGTCTTGTCACCTTTCTGTCTTCATGGAGACCAAATTAGACCAATTTACAGCTCAGATCTGTGGAGAGGCGACCCGATTAAAGTCAAAATGCCTGTTTTTCTAGGTATTTTGAGCTACAAAACCCATCTTTAATTGAATACATTTACAACAGAGCTGTTTAATGTCATTTTGTAGAACAATCCAGGCAGAGCAATGACGTATCCATGGAAACAAGGTGACCGACCAACCCAACCAAAAAGTCACATAGTGCACCATTACGTGCTTAGTTTGTATCTATAATGGATCATAGAACTTTTGTATTTGACCCTTTACTGCTCAAATATTTCCGTAGTACAGAAAAATGACAAAAAGCTCCCCATAAGTATTAAGAAAAAGTACGAAAGATATATAAATATTGAGCCCCATAATTATTGTTTGATCTAACATATATTGAACAGTAAGTCGATATAGTTATTATCCTAACAGGCCTGATCTAAACTACAAGGTTAGACATTTGTATGCTAACCTTGCTCTGCAGCTGAAGCCATCTTGTACATCTCCTTTCTGCTCCGGTCGAGTCCACACAACTTTTGGTGTGGAGGAAAAAGCATACATCTTCAACCAAAACATTTTAACAGTTGCTAACAAGGGACCAAGAGTTAGAAGCAGTCTGATGCTACAATATGGCCGTGTCTCAATTCTCTTTCCTCACTTCCTTCTCCTTGATTCCTCCTCTCAATCCTCAGTTTTTCAGCTGTCAATCACGTGTCATATTACGTTGTGTCCTAAAGAAAACCACTAAAGGAAGGAGTAAACCTGAGGGAGGCTTCAGGAGCAGACATCAGAGAAAAGAATCAAACTTTATTGGTCTCAGTGAGGAGTTTAGATCCTCTCTCCTCCCTGTGTCTCCTCTGTGGGCAGGACTTCCTCAACCATTTCCTGCCGAATCGAGGAGAGGAATCAAGGAGAAGGAAGCGAGGAAAGAGAAATGAGACACGGCCTATGATTTAGCCAAAGTTGAAGCGTGTAAATCGGCTGCTGTGATTGGTTAAAACTTTGCAAGAGTCCCACCACTTCCTAACACCTAGATAAAGAAATCCGGGCCATTTTCTCAGTTTTCCCAGATTTTAGTTAAAAAGAATCTCCAGCAGAGCCCAAAGGAAGTTGTCATCCGCATGTTTCCAAACGTCTTCTGGTTTTGTGACTCAAGCATGAATAAAGCCCATTAGTGGTTTTCAGATTCTACAATGTGATGATGTCTTCCAAATGTGGGGGGAAGGAGGCAAGAGCCTATTGATTACATTGGACTTTCTGTTGAAATATCCGAAAAGTCAATTCACAAATGCTGAACCTGATCATTTCTATTAGTGACTGGACCCAAGAACTCACTGTATTACAAAAGAAATCTGCATTTTGACAATGCTGTATTAATTTTAGCTGTTCCCATCTTTATTAAAAATGATAGAATGTTGGGATGTCCTCTGAAATCCAGTAATTCGCCTTGATTTTGTTTTTTCATGTTTTAAAACAATAAAAATCATGCAATGTGCCATTAACCTTCATTTTCTTAGACCAGTGTTTCTCAGACTGCGCTATGTGTACCATTAGTGGACTGTAAGCTGCTTCAGAAGGTACTTGGACAGCTCTTTAGTTTGTGGGTTTGCTTAATTTAGAGTTAATTTTATCCACTTTTAGTCCTTGTTTGGATCATTTCTTGTTTAGAACTACAGTGGACATGACGTAGTCCACATTTAGACCTGGTTTAGTCCTAGATGAGCCCTGTTATAGACCTGGTTCAGATCTGGTGATACTCGGAAAACCAAATCCTTTCTTTGATAGTACTTGTCGTGAAAGGTGCTAGCCACTGCTTCAGACTCTTTTAAACTAATTCCATTTATACGTGTTAAAATTGTGCTGCTGTATTGACATTTTGGTTATCTCAGTTTGATTTGAGTCCAGGCCTTTGCTGTTTGTTTCTCTTGCTCCGCCATTAGGCCCAGTGTGGACAGTACAATTAGCTTAATAACTCTGTGACTGATCCTAATGGCGATAATGAGAATAAAGAGATGGAGATGCAAATGGCCGCCTTTTTCTACACAAATCCACCGCTGCTCTAAACAATAATAATAATGATTAGCTTAACGCCAGTCCGAACCATCAGAGGTCCAAGTTCACAATATATCTCTGTATTTATTATTATTTTTATATACAAAGATATCAGTCCTCCGTCGTGCACATAGGCTGTATATATAAATGGACATAGCTAACCCAATCGCCGCCACTTTCCAAATAGGAAGTGAGCATGGGTGCGCTTCTGGCTTCATCAACTCTGGCTCCAGTTCACTTTGTACTGAAAAAAAAAAAAAAAAACTATCTGTAACTGCTGCTGTCGGGTTCCTCAATTTGGTCTTAAAATGTTCATATTAACCTGCTCTACATGATCCTGCTGCTTTTATTAATCTATTTGTCTGTAAATCAATTCCTACTGTTTTACTAATATGGCACTTGGCTCCAATATCGCCCCTATAACTGCTTGCCTCAGTGAACTTCATTTGACTGGAGCCAATTGCTATGGGTGATGTAACACTCCCTTAGTTCACTTCTTTATACAGTCTACGGTCATTCTTCTCGCCAGTTTCAAACACAACCGTCCAATCACATTAATTTCAGTGGCGCATGAAACGAAGGAGCTCATTGGTCACCCATAATTGTGATCAAAACTAAAAAAAATTACTCATTGATCTTGCTGAAATCCACAATGTTTTTCCGTTGCCTGTGATATTTTTTTTATCCTCACAAGAAGCCGTATTTGTTTTGATACGCTTTGACCGTGCATGTCCCTGATTGGCTAATCCATCTGTCAGTCATGCCCACCTGAGATTCATCGGTGACTAGACTCACATCTTGGTAAAGTGTTGGAGAAGTGTGTATTCTGGATCCCAGTCAAAGGCAAATCAGAGGAGTCCCACAAGTCCAAATATCTGACAGGGGGCGGGCGGAGCAAAGGAACAGGCCCAAAGCTAATGAGCGATGATTAAAAGGACTCAAATGGAGAGAGCAGAGGAGAGGTGACAACAACAGAGACTTACAATGCAGTCCCTACCCACTAATGTTCTCTACATATACAAGATACATTAGCATAGCAGGATATATTGGGGCCATACCTGCTTATCAAAGTCCAATCACGTCTAATCTCGGAAGCTCAGCAAGGTCGGGCCTTTTTTTTCATTTTGGGATTTGTTCTTGTGAGAATGTCCAAAAAAATAATACTTAAAGGAACATGTATACATTTGTGTGGCTTTAATTCCCTTTTAAACGCACTTTTTGCTACTTTAGGATCAGTGTTTCACATTTTCTAACTTATAATGTCTGCACTTGGACTACACATTTAGGCATTGGAGCTCCCTCTGCTGTCAACAATGGGAATTAACAATCGGAATGTAAATGAAGTCCTTATCATCCATGAATGCCATGAAGTTCCTTGTGAGCACAATTTGATTTATGAACTCGAAAATTGCACAGGAGTCTGGATTTTTACCAGTGACATCACAATCTGGGCAAAATGCAAACAGAGCATTTTTGAGTGCCCAGAAAAGACAATTTAATATTGATTCATTAATGAAACAAGTGAGAATGAAGCAAAAATACAACTCCAGGTTTGTTTTTGATGAGGGGACAACATAATATGAAATTATGTTAGTATAGGTTTTGTGAACAAGACCCTGAGATACTTGAACTCCTCCACCTGTGGTCATGAGCTTTGGGTAATGACCGAAAGGACAAGATCGCGGATACAAGCGGCCGAAATGAGTTTCCTCCGCAGAGTGGCTGGGCGCTCCCTTAGAGATAGGGTGAGGAGCTCAGTCACACGGGTTAGGGTTAGAGTTTAGGGTTAGGATTAGGGTTAGGGTTAGGCTCCCTCAGGAGGTGTTCCAGGCACGTCCCACTGGGAGGAGGCCCCGGGGAAGACCCAGGACACACTGGAGGGACTATGTCACTCGGCTGGCCTGGGAACACCTTGGGGGTCCCCCCGGAGGAGCTGGAGAAAGTGTCCAAGGTGAAAGAAGTCTAGGAGTCCCTGCTTAGACTGTTGCCCCCGCGAACCGGCCCCGGATAAGTGGAAGAAAATGGATGAATGGATAGTATAGGTTTCATCATTGTCACAGTTTTAGAGTTAAGAAGGTATATATGCCCAACTTGAACAACAGTCAGAGTTGATAAGCATCAGCCCTCCAACTAGAAGGCACATGGTTCGATCCCGATCACCTCTGTCACTCTATATGACTAGTTATTCCATTTTTTTTTTTTTTTTTCAATAATAACACTAAATGCCTCACTGTAGGAGTAAAATTGGAGTAGCACTAAGGCGGTGCAGGGGTTATAAATGCAGCGTTTTTTTCTGTGTATCTTTGGCTCCATATGTCACATAAAAGCTGCTAAATGAGGTCAAAGAGCACACAGCTGTTTCCTCCCCCTCTCTATTTATAACACCACACTAGTCTATAGTCTATAGCAGCCTCATAATATAATGTTCTATTTGACACTGAAACTGCATGTATGATTGTATTTATCGTTTTTAGAGTACTGAGAGAATTGTCACACATCTGTCTCTCTTCTTTAATATAAAGTGTTATAATGAAAACCACCCACATGTTGTAATTTATTAACAAACAAGCACAGTTTGCATGTTTTTTATGCAATCAAAGGTTCTTGTAAAAGTAGCTAATGTTATAAAATGGACTGAATAATATTGCCTTGGCATTAAGGCATTTTGTTGCATGAAAGAATGATAAAAAAATCAACCCCCAGGGATAGAGAATTTTGTCCAATCAGAGACGCTAGATGAGAACCATATGGGAATGACTGCCTGTGACAAAAACATGTTTTTCCTACTTTAAAATCTGGTTCAAATCTCAAATTCAAGCTTTACAGAGCATTATTCATTCTCTCCACACTCGGTGGTGGTAAGATACTGTAGCCACAGATGCCTGACAAATCATTCATACTAGGCATTGTGGATGAAACGTCTTGCCTAAGGACACAACAACAGTATGCACTAAAGAGTCACTGCTGCTCCACTGTGGCACCTGGTATTCCCAGTGGTCTCTCAGTATTCCCAGAAGGTCCAGCCCTGCTTAGTTTCTGAGATCTGACCAAATGAGGCTTTGGCAAGGAGGTTCATGCCTTTTAAGTGGTGATAATGGCCGAACACTTTGACCTAGTTTTGATACTGAAAAATATGTTTGTTCTTTTTTGAAATTACAGAAATATGAACAAAACAGATAAAAATATGAAAGTGGCTGAGTGGCAACACTCATGCCTCACAGCAAGAAGGTTACGGGTTCGATCCCCGGGTCGCCTGGTCCTTTCTGTGTGGAGTTTGCATGTTTCCTCCCCGTGTCTGGATGGGTTTCCTCCGGGTACTCCGGTTTCCCCCCATCAACCAAAAACATGCAACACCCCTATGAACAGTATACAATCAAGGACCGTCAAGGAATTCCTCCCTCCTGTGGGCTCACCACCTGCAGAGGGGTTCATAGGGGTCTGGGTCTGGTGCACAAAGTAATGGGCAGAGTGCTGCCCCCGTGACCCAGCCGGATTAAGCGGGAGAAAATGGATGGATAGATGAACAAAACAATTACAAAAATATGAACATTGTTGTCATCAAGTTTTAAAGGTGCATTGCGTAATGGAGGATCCGTAAAATGTTTTTCTCCATGGAGACATTATTGCTTTCTCTGGAATGTATGGTATTAAACCTTTCTATCTTCATGGAGACCAAACCATGCCGACCAAGTTACAGGTCAGACCTGTGGAGAGGCGACCCCATTCACAGTTAGAATGCCTGTTTTTCTACGTATTTTTGAGCAATAAAACCACCTGTAATTGAATAAATATAAGGGAGAGCTGTTTTAATGTCATACTGTGGAACATTCCAGGCCGAGCAGTGAAACAAGAGGGTGACAGACACTAAAACGTTACACACCTTTAAATTCGAGCATCTCACTGTTTTATGAATTTAATTATTACCCCACCAGTATCACTTTATCATATTTTGAGTTGTAGAAAACCCCACCAGACCCCTCTTCCTCCTCTTCTGTGTATAGTCCTGCTCCTCTTCCCCTCCACACCCATTGCTGCATCCTGTGGGCTGGCACACGTGCGTGAGGAGGCTCCACGTGCACACTCGGCACAGGGATCCCGTTAGCATTGGCGCGCCTCATTAGCATGCCTTTGAAGGAGCTGCCGTGTTTAGTCAGCTTTAGAAGCACCAGTGCAGTCTGAGCGCAGCGGGAGGCGAGCAGCTGGAGCACTGTCTGTGATAAACACTGACGGGGTTATACCAGTTTATACCACACAACAGTCAAAATGGACAAGGATTATCCACCAGCTATTGGCTCTTTGCTTGTGGTACCATTAAATATAATAATAGTGTTAGTTATGTCACAACCACACCTCCTCGAGAATACCTGGTGCTGTCAGATCTCTGAAGCTAAGCAGGGTTGGGTCTGGTAATACTGGGATGGGAGAACATTGCTGCTGTGGAGTGGCAGTGGTTAGAGTGTGTATTGTCATTGTGTCCTTGGGCAAGTCTCTCACTTACCTCACCTTCAGTGTTGACGTATGCTTTGGAATTGGAGTTATATCTCTATCAAAGCCCCAAAGCTATGGAATTCCTAACCTGAGGAACTAAGAATGGCTGGAATGACTGACTCTGTGAGCACTTTCAAATCAAAGTTAAACATGGACTTATATAGACTATAGAGAGACAGATAATACTCCCTACAACTGTACAACAACTCACCCACTGCACCAGACTATACAGTAGAGGGACAGAGGAGCTCATTCTCCAACAGGCTCCTAAAGCTCAGCTCAAACAGTGAGAGATACAGGACTACATTCATACTATAATACTCCCTACAACTGTACAACAACTAACCCTTATGTAACAGATAATACTCCCTACAACTGGACAACAACTTAATCTTAAGTAACAGATATCCTATGCCCTGTCATAGGATATAGGATATATTATTTGCATTGTCGTTCTTGTCTCTTGTTTATAGCTGTGATTTTATAGTTTATTTTATAGTTTATTACTTATTTTTATATTTTATTTTGACTTGTACATATACATTTATTTCTATAATTATGTCTCATTTGACACTTGTCTCTTGCTCTTTTTTGCTATACCATCTATTTTTGTTACTCTCTGTTATTATATTGTGATCCGTGAGCTACTGTATCCAAATAATTTCCCTTGTGGATCAATAAAATTTAAGTCTAAGTTTAAGTCTAAGTCTAATATAGAATGGCATTTGAACAATAGCACAGTTGTTTTTATTCTTTTATTCTGTGCCTTCTGTCTGCTTTTTCTCTGTATGTAAAGCACTTTGTTACTTGTTACTGTGTTAAGAAAAGTGCTATATAAATGAAGTTGTTATTGTTATTATAGTAGTAGTAGCAGTAGTAGTATCGGTAATGGTAGTAGTAGTAGTAGTAGTATATTATCCCCTATACTAATAATAACTTAGACTTGTAATGCACTTGTCAAAGCCTCTCAAAGCACTCCACTGTTGTCATTATTCATTCACCCCACACTTGGTGGTGGTAAGCTTCAGTTATAGCCACAGTTGACCTGGGGCAGGCTGACAGAAGCGAGGCAAAAGTGAGTGAAGTGTCTTGCCTAAGGACACAACAACAGAACTTGGTCCGAGTGGGAATGAGCTGTCATAGCTGTCCCTCGCTTCTCTAAAAAAAACATCTTTAATCTACACCACATTGCGGTTCTCACCAGTGTATTTTCTTTCCTTCTTTCAGATTACACCAGGAGGCACTAGACTGTTGGACTTCAGCAGTATCATTAGTAACAGTGAAATAGAGAAGGCCTCAGAGGTAGTGCACCGTATTTACTCCACACCACTCCACAAAAGTGCACTCTCACATCAGTATACAATAATAATATATCTTTCATTTACTTTGAATTTACTGTCTTGCTCTATAAACTTGCCTTAGGTACTGCGGTATTTATCCAACCACGTCACTAAATCAGGACGCTAACTATAGTAAGTCTGCCTTCTCCATCTCAATGTTACCGTGTCATCTGAAACCCGGCGAAATCCTGACAGAACCCCCCTCCGTTCCACTTGTAACTTCTCCTCTTCTGTCCCGTCCTTTTCAAAACTGACACTTTATTACGCCACAGGAATCCATCAACCGCGGGGGCAAGTGTTAGTGACTCCTCCGCATCTGATTGGCCATTAAAGAGCGATATATCAGCCAATCACGTCGTCCCGTCTGGGTGCTGACCTCCTGTCTCCTGCCTCTCCGGTGCGCCGTGTGATTTAGGGTCCCTGCACCGCTCCACGCTGTATATATCCCAAACGGACATTTTAATAGGCTTTCCCCCTTTTTCATTGTACTCTGCAACGTAAGCAGAAATCATAAATTAGAATAATTATAATTTGTAGCTGCGGGGAGAAAAGCGCACGTTGAGCCTTTGAAATGTCAGTGATAAACAGCTGAGGTGGAGGCTTGACCAGTGCTCCGAGAGGATTTGGAGGATTTTGCAAATGGTGGCGTTAGTTACATAAAGATAGATTATAGACGGAACAAAAAGAAAAGAATAAGACAATTTCTTTCTCAAAGTGTGGCGCTTATACTATAAACATGTTTATATAGATGGATATTGCTAACGTGCTAGTCGTAGCGTTCCGAACAGGAAGTGAGCATGGGTGCGAAGTGGTTCCTTTGAGCTCTGGCTGCAATTGATTCTATTGAAATCGCTTTTTGTAACTGCTGCGCCATTTCAGTCTTAAATGTTCGTATTAACCCACTCTACATGATCCTGGTGTTTTTATTTGACTATTTTGTCCCGAAATCAAGATACGAACATTAATAACAGACCAACCCAGTACCTGTTTTCCCCAAAGTCGCTCCTTCTAGCGTTAGCAACAGGGTGATTGACAGCCAGGGGTGAGTCCACTTCTTGATACAGTCTATGAAACCACTCCATTGGGTCAAATGCAGAGAACAATGTACCTTCTATAGGACAATGAAGTATGCAGTACCTTAAATCTAGAATGGTTAGTAGTTGGGTCCACTTTAGTCCGTACATTTTTATTCCTATTGTGTATACTGGCATTTTTGGGCCATTTTTCACCAAGATCCTGGCTTATATCTGGATCTGGGTACCACTCCAGCACTGATGGGTCAAATGCAGAGAACCTTACGCAAGGACAATGAGTACCCTAAATCTAGAATATTTAGTAGGCAGGTCCATTCTAGTCTATCTATATATTTTTTACTCCTGTTTGGGTTAATATTTTTGGTCCAGACCCAGTTCATAGTTAGCTGGCTTATATCTGGGTACCACTCCAGCACTGATGGATCAAATTCAGAGAACACATTTTCCATCTACAGGACACTGAAGCACCCTAAATCTAGAATATATAGTTGACAGGTCCATTCTAGTCTATCCATAGATTTTTACTCCTGTTTTTTTTTGTTTTTTGGTGAAGTTTTTGGTCCATCCCCAGTTCACAGTTAGTACACCCATAAAGAGCATTGGCTTCACGACTAGTTTCTTTACAGTGATGCCTTGGCCAAAACTAACTCCAGTGCACTATAGAGCATATATTATTGATGACAGACTGTTTTATTTACTCCTTAGACTCACATAATAATAGTCTTAAAGAAGCGTTTGGCTAATAAAGGCTGTTGGCTGTTGTACAGTGACCTGCTAAAGCGCTGGTCAATACGAGGTCATGATCCAGGTCTAGGACTTAACTGTAAGATCAGAGGCACGGGGGGGCTAATAAGAGGGGCAGGTGATAATCAGGGGGTACAATAATAAGGAGACAAACAGTGTGGCGTCCGTCCAAACGTACTACAAAACTGTTTACGTTGTGCTTATACGATACTAAAATGTCAAACTAATAAGGAAAAGGTGTCTGTGTAATCCCGTCAGTCGTCCAGGTAGGATCCAGAGCCAAAGAAAAAGCTGAGGGGAGTTAAAGCGGCTATAGGCCCTGTTCACACTTACCGGGAGACATTTGGAAACAGGTGGATGATGATTTCCATAGTTACCGACACTGGGCATGTGATAAAACCATGGACTCAGCAGCAGCGTCTTCACACCCTGCCAAAGCTTTCCATGGGGGACGGGAGTCTAATCGCGTCTTCCATGTCACTTACAGGCAGCTGGTTGGAACTGTTGATCTGCTGAACGTAACTGATTACACAAATTAACAGGCAATTTATAAAAGGATAAAAAGAAAGAATACAAAGACATGTAGATTTTATCAGTTTTCCCAGATTTTGTCAGTTATTATCGCCAACAGAGCCCAAAGGAAGTCGTCATCCGCATGTTTCCAAATATTTTCCAGTTTTGTGACGTGTCCATTTTGGTTAGTAAAGACAATCCATCTTTGAACAGAATTGGGAGGCTTAGACATCATCTCGCTCTTATTTACAACTCCATCCTCAGATTAGTAGACCAAGCTAACAAACAGAAACTGTAAACAAGTAGGTGTGTTAGTTTCAGAGTAGTTTCAGTGTAGTTAGCTCCTCCCTTGAGCAGGTATAAGGCAGTGTCCACCAGCACTCTGACCAGAACTGAAGAAGCAGCTCAAAAAGCATTTTGTCCAGTTAACAGAATTAAATTTCTCTTTTTCTACTGAGGAAAAGGTTAAATTATCAATGCCAATAGCTCTACCTCAATGATTCAATCCAATACACTTTATTTATATAGCACATTTTATAAACAAAACAGTTTCCAAAGTGCTCCACATATCATCTCTTGTATATAGCTGAGATATTGTATTACTTATTTTCTATTTTATTTTTACGTGTACATACACACTTATATAACTGTGACTTATTTAATAATACATTTTATTTGTAATGCACTTTACATTTCAACAAAATCTCAAAGTGCTACAGCAGATAAATTACATAAAACACAATAAAAAAAAAAAAAACTTGCAAAAATTAAAAAAAAACAAAAAACAAAACACTACATATACATGAAATGGTTATCATATTGTAAAATACTTTTTTTTAAAAGGCCTGAACACCCTGGGGAGCCCTCAGGGACTCTGGGAGGGGGTTCCACAGGCGAGGGGCAGCTGCCTGAAAAGCTCCATCTCAAATTGTGGAGAGTTTGGTCTGAGGCTGGTGAAGGCAGTAGGTGGAGGTGGTATTTGACTCCAGTCTCTTGCTATCTTTTTTGCTACTTATTTAGAATTTATTATTACCATTTATATTTTTTTGCTCTTTATTATTATAATATATTGTGATGTGTAAGCTACTGTGTCCAAATAATTTCCCTTGTGGTTTAGTAAAGTTTGTCTCTGTCTAAAACACATTTTGCCATGTTAAAAACTGTTCTTAGTGATGGTTAAGAACACTTTTTAACACTGTATACCACTACTAGTACCACAAATTCTGAGTCCAAGTATCACTTCTTGTACTGCTAGAAGTACCATAAAATACAGCTATTAGTTATACTGTATGTACCAGTAAGTACCAGTATAATTACCATCCAAAGTATCAGTAAGTACCGGTATAGTTACCAGCCAAAGTACCACTGTAAGTACCACTATAAGTATCAGAGTAACTACCACTGTAAGTATCAGCCTAGGAACTATTAACTACCACCATAAGTACCTAGAAAGTCCAGGACCCAATTTTAAAGTGCTACCCTGTAAAGACTGGACCAAAAGAAGACATATTCTGCTTATATCTGCTATAAAGGAATTATCTGTGACGTCAGCGCATCATTATTTAGTCTTTTGGACATTTAAAGCTTCAATATGGATCTAAAACCAAAGTCTGCTGACATCTGGGTTGAAAACTTTGGCACTAACTTCACCGTAAACATCTCCAAAAGCCATGCTGTCAGCACCTCTTATGGATAGCTGCACTTTACGCTAGAGAGTGAACTACTACTACTTTTTTTTTTTCATTTGTCCCAAAATGGCTACGCGATGCTTCTGAATTCTACGGGTAGGACCAATAGAAAAAGTAGTTTCTTATCTAAAAAGATCTGCAAGTCGGATTCAATTTTGCACATTGTAACACTAGTACATAGTAGCTTTCAGTTTTTTTTTCCAGAAACCAGTACTTGAACGATACCTGGTTTTCGTTATCAGTACCTGAACAGTATGTTTTTGGCGCATCTTAATGTAATCATTATCTAGGATGACAAAACAGACTTACAATGGTGATAAATTGTTTTAATTGTCAATTTGTGGTGACACTGCCTTGGAACTTACACCACAAAGGCCCACCAAGAGTCTTTTAGTCCATCTTTCAGTACATTTTTCTTTTCCCGTAGTGCCCAAAGCATTTTATATTTTTTCAGTGGACAGTTATCTCATAAATATTTGCAGTCCTGGATAATTGTGACGATTTAAATTGTAATATTTATAAGTTTGCGATCTGCAGCCCTATTAGAAACACAGGCACAGTTCGCTTCTTCACTTCTAAACCTGCTCCCTGAATGTTACAGGGTTAAACCGTTTTGCTGATCTCTTCAAAACTCTCCATCAAACTAACTCGCTGTGATTCCAGTGTTGTTCTCCCTGATCTCTGTTTTATTCCTTTAGGAAATACAAAATCTACACAAATCAGCCATTCCATTTCATTGCTCCATCTCCAGGTAGCGCTCATATCCTTTTATTCCCTCCGCCGTTTGTCTCTGGCTGCGGAAAAGTGCACATCAGCTCCCAGCCAATTTACAGCAGTAGCGGAGGAGGCGGAGGCTAGCTACACGTCCTTAGCGGTAGCATCGCGCGTCCGTCAGCGGCCTAGCGTACTCACTTTTATTACTCAATTTGACTCCGCACAAGGTCCATTCGGCACATTTTCTCTGCAGCGTGGTTTTAGTTGAGGCGGAAAATAATGTGGACTGCTTTTCTGCTCAGGCGTTTGCTGTTACGACTTAAACTGGATCAATGCAGGAAGAGCTCTACAGCACAGGGACTAGAGTACAGATGAGGAGGGTTTGGTTTTACAGGTTACAACTGACGAGAGTTGTGGCGGCGATTAAGTTAAAAGTCTTATATTACACCAAATTGACTCTTGTGAGCTTTTAGTTATGTTATACTGATAATACCTCCTCAAAAATATAGCTGGAGTTGCATTTTGTTTCATTCACATGTTTGAGTAACTCTGCATTATTAGTCTGTCTACATCTCCAAAGCTTAACATGATCTTTTCCACCTTGTGATGTCATGTAGTGGTAGTTTTCAGGTTAACAGCTCCTTTTACTATAGAGATCGGCAATTCCAGGGCTGAAATCATCCAAATGATTCTAGTGAAGGTGTATAGAGTTTAAAAACACAGTGGAGAGCTTCCTGTATTACCAGATGATGACATCACAAGGTGGAACAAAGTGTTTTCTGTTTGAGAGAATAACTCAGTCTAAATCTGCAGTTTGTGATGAGGAAAGATCAGAAAATAGTAACATGGGCCCTGTAAATGTCCTATATATCATATTTTATTTTGACTTTTTAACATTTTTAGACACCATAGATTTGGTGTTTTTGTGCATCGTTAAAGATACAGTGCGTAACTTTCTGGTGGTGGCACATCTCCTGAATGACTCGATGGAAATGAAAAGTTAAAAAGACAAACACAGAGAAGAGACAAGGAGGGGACACACCATAGACTGTAAATGAACATAGCTAACCTGCTAGCCGTCGTGCTCCAAACAGGAAGTGTTCATGGGTGTTCTTCTGGCTCCATCACGCTGGTTCCAGTTGACTCTCTCTGTAACTGCTGCAGTGCGCCTCGTCAGTTTGGTCTTAAGATGTTCGTATTAACCCCCTCTACATGATCCTGCTGTTTCTTTCCTTTGCTATTTTGTCCGTAAATAAATTCCTATTCCTAATATGGACCTTGGCTCCAAATTCACCCCTGTAACTGCTAGCCTCAGGGAGCTTCATTTGACTGGAGCAGGGAGGGGACAGGAGCACAGCTGGGGAGGGGGACAGGGAGATTAAGAGCTACACATTGTTTACCTGTGCCCGGGAGCAGCGGACAGTGTGTCACTTATAAATGTGGACGCTGCTTATTGGTTCGCTCGCGGCTTTGGGAGAAAACACTGAAATGAAAGAGAGAAGAAAAAGTTAGGGATGGACCCAGGAGGGACTGGAGAGGGCTTTAATAATGTGACGCTGGAGCTAAATGAGCCCTCCTCTCCCACTCTTTCTCTCTCCTAATCTTTCTTCTCTCTCTCCTGCCCTTTCCTCTCTTCTCTCTCTTTCTCCTCTCCTCTCTCCCCCTCTTCTCCTCTCTCCTATCCTCTTCTTCCTCCTCTGTGTCTCTCCCCTCTCCCTCCTTCCCTCTCGTCCCTCTCTTATCCTCCCCTCTCCTCTCTCTGTTCTCTTGTCCCTCTCTTTCTCTCTCCCCTCTCTCTTCTTCCCTCCTCTATCCTCTCCTCTCTCTATTTTCTCTCCTACCTCTCTCTACCCTCTCTCCCTCCCCCCTCTCATATCCTCTCCTCCTCCTTCCTCTCTCCTCTCCTCTCCCTCTCTCCTATCTTCGTCTTCCTCCTCTGTCTCTCTCCCCTCTCCCTCCTTCCCTCTGGTCCCTGTCTTATCTTCCCCTCTCCTCTCTCTCTTCTCTTGTCCCTCTCTTTCTCTCTCCCTCTTCTCCTCCTCTCTCTTATCCCCCTTCTTCTCTCCCCTATTCTCTCCTCTCTCTCTTCTCTCCTACCTCTCTCTCTACCCTCTCCTCCCCTCTCTCCCTCCCCCCCTCATATCCTCTCCTCCTCCTCTTTCTCTCCTATCTTCTTCCTCCTCCTGTCTCTCTCCTCTCTCCCTCCTTCCCTCTCGTCCCTCTCCTATCCTCCCCTCTCCTCTCTCTCTTGTCCCTCTCTTTCTCTCTCCCCCTTCTCCTCCTCTCTCTATTCTTCCTTCCCCTATCCACTCCTCTCTTTTCTCTCTCCTCTCTCTCTCTCTCTACCCTCTCCTCCCCCTCTCCCTCCCCCTCTCATATCCTCTCCTCTTCCTCCCTCTCTCCTCTCCTCCCCCTCTCTCTCGTTGTCTCTGAGCGTGAATTATTAAAAGTGTTGTTTTCCCTTATTGCATTGCAGCATTGTTCCTTGTTTTCAGCACTTTTGCACATGCCCGAATGTTTTGAATGAATGTTTTAAACGCAGCTCGGCCACAGGACAGAGGACAGAGGAGGGGGCAGAGGGGACATTGTTGGAGTGAGAGACAAGAGCTAGAGTGAAGAGAGAGTTATAATGTAAATAGGAGCTTAAGGTGCTTTTTTTCCTAGAGGTGGAAGTGCAATTGCAAACAGCACAGTATTTGAGTATGAAGGGCTTTACTCATACAAACATACAGACCTGCATAGAAAGCGTGCACTAAAAAATAACTAGAAATGGTTTATATATTTTTAATCTCTTAGTTTTTATCACTTTCTTTGAAGGGACATGAGCCCTCATAATTTAAAATACTCGCTTTGAATACTGCTAAAGGTACATATGCACCTTTTACCTGTCAGAGAATATGGTACTTACCTGAGGGAGGTATAAATCAAGCAGGTTTTGTCAATTAGGGACAGACTTCTGTATAGTCGGGTGCACTTGGTTGCTGCGTTTGATTTAATTTAAGTTACTTATTTTCTGTTTACTTGTTTGAACAGTTGATTTGTGATTAAGTTATTTTACGTTAACACCTGAAGTCAATTTTAATATATTTTGTCTGGTTAAAGACACTTTTTTGTCTGAAGTCTGCCTCTTACTTCGACCCACAGAACGTTTACTTTAAATCTTTCGCATCAAATATATTTTCTTTTCCTTGTAAAACATGCAAAATATAAAATGTGTTTGCATTCAATCAGAATTTCATCAGAATGAGACATTATACATATATAATTTCTCCTTTTGCTATGGATTCTACCTGGACGACATACATACATACATACACTCACCCGTACTGTATTTTGGTGCACAGTATCCCTTATTTATGTATTTATACCACATGAATACACAACCAAAGTTAGTGAAGTGTCGTGCCCAAGGACACAATGTCAGAACTAGCTTGAGTGGATTTTGAACTGGCACCGTTATGGTAATAAGGTAACTGCTCAACAACCTGTGCCACTGCTGCTCTGGCTAAAGTTTAGAGTAGGCTTAAGGTAGTAAGCTTCATAATTACTTAAAGTTGCATTATGTAACCTTTGATTGGGGTCCATCACCTGCTTGTTTCTATGGATATGTCATTGCTCTGCCTGGAAAGTTCCACAGTATGACATTAAACAGCTCTACTTTACATTTATTCAGTTACAGGTGGTTTTATAGCTGAAAAATACCTAGAAAAACAGACATTCTGACTGTGAGCGGGGTCGCCTCTCCACAAATCTGACCTGTAACTTGGTCTGGTTCGCTCTCCATGAAGATAGAAAGGTTTAATGCCATACTGTGAAACATTCCAGACAAAGCAATAACATCTCTACATCTCCAAAGCGTTTCACGGACCCTCCACTAGAAAGGTTACACAATGCACCTTTCATTTTGGGGTTAGGATATTAATTAAGCAGATACTGAGCCTGAAGCTTCTTAATTAACTATTTGTTCATGATTAATTAAGTCTTTGTACATGCTTTGCTAAGACTATTTTTCTTTCCTTTTGCTTGGCCTGTTTCCTCAGACCAAATTGTCCAAAAACTTAAAGCGAACGTTTTACGGAGCGCTGTATTTAGTGGTCCGGCTCAGATCTTTCTCCTGGTGCTCATTTACAGTTAAGTGTTGTCCGCAACCAGTCGGCCATTTTGAATCCACACTACAGCGCTTATTTAGAGGACCACTTCCACTGCCTCCCCACTGCTTTTTATTGCACTTCTTTACCGTACGTTTTGAGGTGTTAAATTACAAAAAAAAAACTGCATTATTCTATTCCCTAACCATGCTTTACATCGAAATCTCAAGTTCCTAAAGAGATGGAAGTTGAATATTTATTATTTTTTAGCTGGGAGTGTGTTTTTTTTCCACCGTAGACACGCAGTTAGGTTGGCCGCTTGGCATCGCTTCAGCGCAGGATAGCCTCATAAATTATTCCAAATGCCAAGTTTCAACCTTTTGGAAATAGAAGAAAATATCTGGTGAAATGTGCAAAACTCCAGTTCAAGTGATTGGCTTACGGCTACATGGACTATACGGACAATTCTCCCAAAATAAACGTCATGAATGGAATACAACACCAATAAAATAACTTTATGCGTGAGTAAAAGGAGAAATTTAATTTGTCAACTGGACAGAGTTTATTTGGTTGAATACGTTTCGCAGCTCATCCAAGCTGCTTCTTCAGTTCTGGTCAGATGCTGGCGGACACTGCTTTATATCTGCTTGAAGGGAGGTATCACAAAATGTTTAAAGAGGGTCTATTTTGCAGAATCCACTTTTTGGAGCTTTCTACCACGTTATAATGTTGTTCCCTCATCAAAAACTTGCCTGAAGAGGTTTTATATGTCATCCATGCATGTTTGAGTCATTTAATGATCTTTCCCGGGCCTTATTGGTAGCCTTCTTACTTTTAGCAGTACAAACTACCTCCTTCGTGACAATTCTCCATAAATATACAAAAGCAGGATGCAAAACTGTACACTACAACTTCACAAAAAAACTGACTTGATGTGCAGTAGTTTCATTCGAGCGGAATCCACGCCGATTCGGTTGTGATAGCGCTCTGAAGGAGGAGTGTCTTAGAGTGGAGAGCAAAGGATGGAGTGACTCAAAGCATCAAAAACAAAAGTGAAACTTTTTGCGTTCTGTCATCAGAAACAGGAGTGAAGTGGTTTTGTATGTCATCCATGCATGTTTGAGTCATTTAGTGATCTCTCCCGGGCCCTCCTTACTTTTAGCAGTACAAACTATCTCCTTTGTGACAATTCTCCATAAATATACAAAAGCAGGATGCAAAACTGTACACTACAACTTCACAAAACTGACTCGACATGCAGTAGTTTTATTCGAGCGGAATGCACTCTGATTCTGTTGTGATAGCGCTCTGAAGGGGGGGTGTCTTAGAGCAGAGAGCAAAGAAAGGACTCAGAGTATGAAAAACAAAAGAGAAACTTAGGAAACATTTGAAAACTTTCCATGAATATATCATTTTCAGAACAATAAAAGGTAACACGGCGAAGTAAATGTTACAGGTTAGCAGTTAAACCCCATAAAAGCGTAAATACCTCCACTTTAAGAGCAAATTGTGATGTTTTGTCATAAAACATCACAATTTGCAAAAAGTCTTACAAGCAAAAGACAGAAGACAGATGTAAACTTTGACAAACTTTACAAATCCATATGGGAAATGACTTATTTGATTTATTCATGTTATAATATTGTCCCTTTTCCAAAATCGTATTGAGTTCTTCCATTGCTTCTTGCATAAAATCATAAATTCCCCTCCTTCTTTTTCACTCTCTCTCTCCTTCCCTCTCTCTCCTATCTCTCCCCCCCCCTCTTTCTCTCTCTCCACTTCTCTTTCCCCTCTCTCTCTCTCTTTCTCTCTCTCTCTGCAGACCCCACTGAACCCCCCTCTCTCTCCCCCTTTTCCTCTCCCCTATCTCTCCCCTTCTTTTTCTCTCCTCCCTCTCTCTCTGCAGACCCCACTGAACTCCCCTCTCTCTCCTCCTTTTTCTCTCCCTCTCTCTCTCCCCCTTCTCTTTCTCTCCTGTCTCTCTCCCCCCTTTCTCTTTTCTTCTCACTCTATCCTCTCTCTGCAGACCCCACTAACCCCCCTCTCTCCCTCCCTCTATCTCTCTGCAGACCCCCGCTGAACCCCTCCCTCTCCTCTCTCTCTTCTTCTCTCTCTCCTCCCTCGGTTTTCCTCCATGCAGACCCCACACAGACAGACACACAGAACGCACTCTTTAATCACACCGTTAATAATTAATCACAGGTTGGAGTCGCGTATCTGCAGATCACGGCTCCACCCACACCGCACAAAACACCGCACAAAACACCGCACAAAACACCACACAACAACATGCTGAAGACGAGCCGCAATCACTATTATATTTGTCTCCATGTTTTTGTATTTTTATTTATATTTAGTAGTTTGCAGGTCTATATTTTCTGCCTTTTTTAACGAAATGAATGAATGTTTTGTGTGATTGTTTTGAGAGGCCATTGGTGCAGATCGGCAGCCATATTTCTTATTCAGACCCAGGGCGGCTGTGGCTATATTGGTGGTTAAAGAAAGTAAAAGAAAGTTCCATATAAGACGGATTTGGAATACTTTATTATTTAGACATATTAAAGCAAAATGTGTCTTCTCCCAGTACAGATCTATGGTATAAGCAGCTTTTGAAGTACATGCACTGTTAGCATGCTAGTTGTTGTTAGTGTAACTCATAGAACGATGTCGTATTGTTTTCAGTGGCCTGTGCTCACTGGCGCATGGGCCCAAAAATAATTTCCTATTCCGCATTTACTTCCTCAATACGGGCGAATGTGCACGGCGTGGAGCGTTTGGACCAATCAGAGCGAGAACTTTTAGGCGTTTTGAGAATTAATTGTTTTATTATTATTTTTAAAGTTTATGTTATGAAAATAGAAAAGAATCCCTATAAAATCCAACCTTTGTGAAAGCTCTCGATGCCCCGTCAGCCGAACACGGGGAGTTTGAATTCCCAAATAAATGCATTGTGCTCTATGGGAGCTGCAGTACCTGGAGCGGCCACTAGAGCGGGGACAGAGGGGGAAGGGCTTATCCAGTTTTTATTATAAATCCATGGTGTAACGTTAATTTAAAGCACGGCAACAGGACTAAGAATATTATTGGCTCTTTGAAGGAGCCCGAGGTGTGAATGAAGACCACACAACAGTTTTGTAGTTATTATGTTGTGTATATTAAAGCGAGAAGCAATTAATGTGCGTTTTTTTTAAAGTTTGGGGCAGCAGAACAGGAAGTAGACCCGCAAAAATAAAAGTCTGCATTAAATGCGGGTTACATTGGCATTGCTGTAACCATTCTGAAAAAAAAAAAAAAAAAAAAAAAAAAAAAAGTGCTTCTAAACTCATCATGGTGAATAAATACACAATGTTTATTAGAAAACTCATGAGGAAAGTGACGATTAACTTTGGACCACACATTTTAAAACGGTAAAAATCTGAATTTCTTACTCCTCTATATCAAAACCTGACAATAATTTCTTGATCTGCAATTTAAAAACATCTAAGCTGGTCAAAACTACTCCGTTATTTTCACACAAAGTTGAGTTTTATTTGTGTAATGTAAAAAGTCAATTACAGGAACCCCAAAACTTGTCACTTTTATTGTGAGTGAGTCTCGCCCGTCGCCACTTTACCCGTTTTAAAACCGGGGAGCGACAGATGCTACAACTCCAGCTGCATCCATTTTACGAACACAAAAATAAACATAAAAACTGCAGAGGTTGGGGAGAGTTTGTGAGGGGTAAAATGAAGCTGTCTCTCTGCCATGTAAACCACCTGATTATCTGTAAAAGTATTTGCACGGTTTTATAACGCGATCCGAGAAGAGCTGGGAAAAAACAAATTAATACTGAATACGGGATCCACTTCAGTATCAACTTATTACAAAAATAAAACAAAACAAAAGTGAATAATGTGAAACATATTTGGCTCAAAAATAGTTTGACTTGAGCATTACATAATTGGAACGACATGGGAGAATATTATGTGGCATTTCCTCTGAACGGAAAAGTTGGTTTAAAAAATTCAAGTGACTCACTGGAAAAGGTAGTAGTGGTGAAAAGTAGTAGTAGTAGTAGTAGTAGTAGTAGTAGTAGTAGTAGTAGTAGTATCAGTAGTAGTAGCAGTAGTAGTTGTAGTAGTAGTAGCAGTAGTAGTTGTAGTAGTAGTAGCAGTAGTAATAGTATCAGGAGTAGTAGTCGTAGTAGTAGCAGTAGTAGGAGTAACAGTAGTAGTAACAGTAGTAGTAGTAGTAGTAGTAGAAGTAGTAGTAACAGTAGTAGTAGTAGTAGTAGTAGTAGTAGTAGTAGTAGTAGTAGTACCAGTAGTAGTAACAGTAGTAGTAGTAGTAGTAGTAGTAGTTGTAGTAATAGCAGGAGTAATAGCAGGAGTAGTAGCAGTAGTAGTAGCAGTAGTAGTAGTAGCAGGAGTAATAGCAGGAGTAGTAGCAGTAGTAGTAGCAGTAGTAGTAGTAGCAGTAGTAGTAGTAGTAGCTGCAGTAGCAGTAGTAGCAGTAGTAATAGTATCAGGAGTAGTAGTCGTAGTAGTAGCAGTAGTAGTAGTAGTAACAGTAGTAGTAGTAGTAGTAGTAGTAGTAGCAGTAGTAGTAACAGTAGTAGTAGTAGCAGTAGCAGTAGTAGTAACAGTAGTAGTAGTAGTAGCAGTAGTAGTACTAATAGTAGTAGTAGTAGTATGAGTATTAGTAGTAGTAGTAGTTGTAGTAGTAGCAGTAGCAGTAGTAGTAGTAGTAGAAATAGTAGCAGTAGCAGTAGTAGTAGTAGTAGTAGCAGTAGTAGTAGTAGCAGTAGTCGTAGTAGTAACAGTAGTAGTAGTAGCAGTAGCAGTAGTAGTAGCAGTAGCAGTAGTAGTAACAGTAGTAGTAGTAGTAGTAGCAGTAGTAGTACTAATAGTAGTAGTAGTAGTAGTAGTATTAGTATTAGTAGTAGTAGTAGTTGTAGTAGTAGCAGTAGCAGTAGTAGTAGTAGTAGCAGTAGTAGTAGTAGTAGTAGTAGTAGTAGTAGTAGTAGTAGCAGTAGTAGTACTAATAGTAGTAGTAGTAGTAGTATTAGTATTAGTAGTAGTAGTAGTTGTAGTAGTAGCAGTAGCAGTAGTAGTAGCAGTAGTAGTAGTAGCAGTAGCAGTAGTAGTAGTAGTAGAAGTAGTAGCAGTAGCAGTAGTAGTAGTAGTAGTAGTAGTAGCAAGACAAACATGTACATGATCTCCATTACAATATTCAGATCATATTGGGTCAATCAGAAATGTGCTAAAAACTTTCCTGTAAAAATATTTTATTACAGACAAATACTGGATGTTGAGACATTAAGAACACCAATACTGATGCTACACCCACCAGCACCCACCCAGCACCCGCCGAGACCCCACCCTCACCGCCCTGAGCTCCGCTGACACTTTAATGGCCCTTTTTTACTTTTGTTTGTGAATAATGCATGTGTTTCTCATCAGCACCGCTCCCCCACCCCGCTATCCCCCTTTCTCTCCCTCTCTTCTTTCTCTCCTTTCATGTCTCCTCCTCTCTTTCCCCCACAAACCCTTACTCCCTCACTCTCTATCTCCCTCGGTCTGCCTCTCTCCTCACTCTCTCTCCCTCTCTTTCTTTTCCCTCCTCCTTTGGTCTGATACATGGAGGCTCAGTGGAGTATTCTCCCTCTCTCCCTTCATCCCTCCCTCTCTTCCGTATACAATACAATTAGGCTCTATGTTTGCTCCTCTTCTCTGATGCATGCAGTCTCTCTCTCTCTCCCTCTCCTCCTGCCTCCCTCGCTTCCTCTTTCTCCCTTTCTCATCCCTCCCTCTCTTTCGTATACATTAGAATAGGGCCGTATGTTTGCTCCTCTGCTCTGATACATGGGTGCTCTTCTCCCTCTTTCCTCCTCTCCCTCCCTCCCCCTGCATGCAGCCTCTCTCCCTCCCTCTCTCCCCCTCTCACGGCCTTCCTCCCTCCCTCTCTCTTTCCTCTCTCCTCTTCCCTCTCTTCCGTATACATTAGAATAGGGTCATATGTTTGCTCCTCTGCTGTGATACATGCAGGCTCTCTCCCTCCCTCTCTTTCTCTCCCTCCATCCCTCCCTTTCTCTCCCTCCATTCCTCCCTCTCTCTCTGCCTCTCTCCTCCCTCCTTCACTCTTCTCTCTCTTTCATATACATTAGAATAGGACAGTATGTTTGCTCCTCTGCTGTGATACATGCAGGCTCTCTCCCTCCCTCCCTCCCTCGCTTTTTTCCCCTCCATCCCTCCCTTTTGCTCCCTCCCTCTCTCTCTCCCTCTCTCCCTCCCTCCCTCCTCCCTCTCTTCCATATACATTAGAATAGGGCCATATGTTTGCTCTTCTGCTCTGATACGTGCAGGCTCTCTCCCTCCCTCTCTCCTCCTCCCTCTCTCCTCTTCCTTCCTCCCTCTCTCCTCTTCCTTCTCCTCCCTCACTCCTCCCTCTCTCTTCTTCCCTCTCTTCCATATACATTAGAATAGGGCCGTATGTTTGCTCCTCTGCTCTGATACATGGGGGCTCGGTGGAGTTGTTCATCACACTCAAGGGGGCAGCCACATCTTAATGTCTGCAGCCTGCTGTATACCAATGCATGGATCTACTTATGTATGTATGTGTGTGTGTGTGTGAGTGTGTGTGTGTGCGTGTGTGTGTGTGTGTGCGCGTGTGTGTGTGTGTGTGCGTGTGTGTGTGCGTGTGTGTCATAGACTGTATAAAGGTGGACCGAGGGAGGGTGTGACATCACCCATAGCGTTCGGCTCCAGTCAAATGAAGCTCATCGATGCTAGCGGTTATAAGAGTGAATTTGGATCCAGGTCCATATTAGGAACAGGAATTTATTTACGGACAAAATAGCAAAATAAAAACACCAGGATGCGAACGTTTTAAGACCAAAATGATGAGGCTCGTTGCTGCAGTTAAAGAGAGAAGGGCGATAACTGTCCAGTCTAGCACTGGACTTTATACACAACTGTGATCGTATAGTAGTGGTAGTAATAGTATTTGTTACTAATGGATGTAGTAACAGTAGTAGTGGTGGTGATAGTAATGCCATTAGTGTTGTAGAAGTATTGTGGCCATCCTATAGAGTAGAGAGTCACTTTACACCACTGCGTAGTTTTTGGTAAGTGAGGAATAACTTTGGACCACTGAGAACCGCTTAAAATGAAGTACAGCGCCTTTAAGTGAGTATATAAATATATATATATATATATATATATATATATGTACATTAGGGGTCATTAAAGAGGGGGTATTCCACTTCTGTGGGGTATTAACGGCGAACACATAACATATTTCGATCACTATGTTGCCTTTTATTGTTCTGAAAATGCTATATTTGCAAAAACAACATATTAACATCCCACTGATGAAACTACCACATATCATGTTTTTGTATATTTATGTAGAATTGTGGCGTAGGAGTGTGACGTAGGCTCGTGGGCGGAGCATTGGACAGAATCTTACAGCTAACTGTGACGAGGGTTTGAATCGCGCACTGGGAGAGATCGCTAAATGACTCAAACATGCACGGATGACACAGAAAACCACTTCAGGCGTGTTTTGGATGAGGGAACAACGTTATTTTGCATAAAACCCTTCGCTTCTCTAACAGCAGTCGCTACCGTTTTAAGCAGATTTGTCCTCTATCTTCATTTAAATTTGGATGTTTTGTGTTCAGTTCTTTTGCGTGTCCCGTGTCTGAGCTCAGAGGAGAAGTCGTACTTATACAAAAGGACACAGGGCTGCACGCCACAGGGCCCCACACTCGGGTGGATGGGACTCTTTTAGCTCTGTCCTCACCACATGGGTCACAGTGGAAAGAAATGTGCTTCAGATTTAAACAGGGCTGCAGTGTTACATTAGTTGAAGTTGCAGCTAACCAGCACTTACATTTGAAAAGGTACATTTGAATTTCAATATTTGCATTTTAAGTCAGATTTTTCAGCTCATAAATGCTATACCCACAATTTCGGACTAGTTTGAAATGTTTGGTTCCTAATTTAAGCAAATTATTGTCCATTACTGAGGTAAAATTCTGCAAAATTTCACTTAAATTTCATTTAAAAAAGTAGTGTGTAGTATTCAGATATTTACTTACTTTAATTACTTTTACTTGAGTAACTTTTTTAAATACCTTGTACTTCTTGGAGTACTTTTCAGACTGCATGCTTTCATATTTATTTGAAGTAATAGTACTCTTACCTGTGTACTTACTTACTTACTACTTGTGAGTGTAAGCTTTGGTTACTCTACTGACCATTACGTCCATACTTGACTACTACTACTACTACTACTACTACTACTACTACTACTTAAGCGGCTCCTTCAGATATGATTTAGTTTGTCTCATTTTATGTCTATACTTTAAAAAATACCACAATGTGTGCATTATTTAATTGATGTTTTGTCCTTCAAATTACACAAACTTCAAATTATAAATCAGATGTTACGCCCCGACAGTTACTTTTAAATTCTTTCACTTTCTTTAGTATTTTCTCCAAATACTTTTTACTTTTACTTGACACTACTTTGTACTTCTACTCAAGTCAAGTACCTAATTTTCTTTACTACATTTTTTGGCTACTCTGCCTCTGAATTTGAGTAATTTTTATTGCATTCTTTAATTCCTTGTTGTCTTTTCCATATCTTTACTCTACAGCTAAACCACCTACATCGAATTAAAGCCACATTGTGTAACTTCCCCGGCCCGTTGTTGCCGTTGTCGTTGTAAATCTTGTGTAGAGTTTTCCTCCGAGATCAGATGGGGGTCAGTCTCTCTCGTGTGTTTTGATTGAAGTGGCCTTTTACACAGAGCACCTTTAGCATTTAGCCGCGTTTAAAGACAGGACGCATTAAGACACAGTGACAGCCGCACTAACTGCTGTAAACAAGGATCACGTGTCACATACAAGCACGTAACACATTCATCGATGGAGTTTTTTATGTTAAAGCCCCAGTATGTAACTTTTTTATCGTTATATTTGTTTTGAATGCATTGAAGAAACACAGAACAGGCTTGTTTTCATGGAAATGTTATTCGTTTGGTTTTAAAATTCCACAGAATATCCCAAAACATCTATTTTTTTTTTATTTTATCTTATTGGAACGCCCCTTGAGATGTGCCGTCTCATTTTCGAGGTGGTAAAAAAAAACACAAAACATTAGTAATACACAATAAAATACAATACAAAACAATACAATAGACAGAATACAAAACTTACAGGTTTACATTACAAAACAAACACACACACACGCACAAACAGACTTGCTCCCACATGCCCTCCTCCCAACGCCTACAACACTACCTGATTTATAAAAAACAAATATATGGAAAAAAAAAATAATAGAACAAACTGAAATATAAAAATAAAAAAGACAAACCAAAAACATAAAAAAGGCGTTCTGAGATATGAAAACAGATGATTTAAATAAACTGAATGATAAAGTTCATAACGGTGTGGGAAATCTGTTAAAAAGTGAGACCCTGGGTGCTTCATATTTATGGAGAATGTTCCAAAGTATGGCTTTAACTTATTATTTCGTTATAACTTTAAAGGATCTATATTCTGCTAAGGTTTCTTTTCTTTTTTTTGCTTGTTATAATGTTGTTTCTTTGTCAAAAACACACCTTTTGTCGAGTTTTGTTTTTTTGTATTCACGTTGGTTTGGGTAATTGTGTTTTTATATGTCCCCGTTTCCAAAGCTGAAAACGCTTACCCCCACCTCATGACATCATCTGGTAGTACTCTAAAAGTGTTCCTCCTTGTTTTTAAAGTCAATAGAACGTCGCCAGTGTTATACTTTTAATAATTTCAGTGCTTAAATTGCCTTTTCACGATGTAACTTTTCTCGTATACGTCGCCACTTGCTTGTCTTGTCTCGTCTCCGTAGAGATATTATTGAATATCCCACAATATGACATTAAACATGTATGAAACTAGCAGAGTGACACCAGACCACGTCACAGGTCAGATCCGTGGAGAGGTGACCCCGCTGATAGCGAGAATACGCGCTTTTCTACGCATTCTTGAACATTAACGAAACAAAGGCTGGATAAAATGAAATGATTATAGATTCTAACCCATTCCAATAACATCTCCATGGCGACAAGCACAGAAAAGTTACATAGTGCATCTTTAACCTCAATGCCATATTTACAATTCAGTGTTTTTTTTCACCCTTCAAAGCATAAACCATCATTCATGCTCACATTTGTAGACATAAAGTTCGTACGAGAGCCCAGCGTCTGTGCAGTGAAAGCCATCGGAGCCATAAAAGTCTGTGTTTATCCATACAATAAACATAAAGGGCATATTGTTGAGTGAAATCTGCTCCCCGACTGTAATTAGCCGTCCCTGTTTGGGCTACACAGGCTGAGGAAAAGCTCTAATATTATGTTTTATGATTGTTGTAGCTTTATTAATTATTGAAGTTGCTTTCCGTGCATTTGTTTAGTTAATGTGTGTTTAATAGCGGCCGCTCGGTAATGATCAGCGTTTAAAAGTGCTGGCCTGTTCACACTTCTCGAAAGTTACGCCGGACAACTCCTGGTACGAGCTCGGGTGCTTTTAATTGACTCGCATTAGTTTTAAACGTAAATATTCTGACGTATAGCTGTGATTAAAGGTCCTATATTACGCAAAATTGATTTCCCGAATGTTGTAATGTTTGAGTAAACCTGCATTATTAGTCTGTCTACATCTCCAAAATGCTCTATTCCACCTTGTGATGTCATGAAGTGGTAGTTTTGAAAGTGGAAACAACATTAAAACATAGATCAGAAAATAGTGTAATATGGGCCCTTTAACTGCACTCCATGTAAAAGATATACTACGTAACTTTTCTGTTGGAGGGTTTGTCATTTGCTTGTCTCCATGGAGATGTTATTGCTTTGCCTGGAATATTGGAAATATTGGGGCTGTGATGCTAACTAGAGGCACTGCTCTGCCTGAAGCTCTGTTACTGAAATTAGACTTTTGTTTTAACACAATAAAAAGTAAAGTATAGTTAAAAGTATAGTTAAACCTAAAGTATAGTTAAACCTAAAAAGTATATTAAAAAAAATAAAAAGTAAAAAGTAAAGTAAAAAAAAAAAAGTATAAAAAGCTGATTTGTGCTATTTAAACTCTCTGAACTCCCTCTCAGGTTTCACTCGTTTGTCTCCATGATTTGTGTGGCAAATCCAGAAGCCGGGCCAAGCGTGATCGTCCAATCAGATTTATTTATTTCAGTGACAAGTGTGGAACAAAGGAGCTCATTGGTTACATATGATTTTGAAATCAAATCTAACTGGGCTCACCTATTGTTTCTCTCATTAATTCTGCAGAAATCTGCCTTGTTTTTCAGCGCTCTGTGATATTTTTTTCCCCTTTCTTTCTTCCGATACGACAGACCATGCGTGTCCCTGATTGGCTAATCCATCTGTCAATCACTCCCCTCTGAACTCTGGGAGACTGACCTGTGACCAGACTCATCTTTATCATGTACTGAAGAAGTGCCTATTCTGGATCCCAGGCAATCAAAATCCTCCTCCACCTGAAGACAATTTAGCTTAACAAACAAATAAATAAATTGCACAGAAATATTAACTGAATAATTCAAAACAAGATCAATATTTCAAATTGAAGTCATATCCACCGCTGACGATCACCAGTGTTTTGTTTTTTGTTTTTTTCCATAAATGTGCGTGCATACATTATCTGTCATTGCATGGGTCCTGTATATTTATCTTTACATTATCAGCCACAGTATGGACAGCTGGTCATAATGTTACGCTTTGAGTTTTATATTCCCACCCTGTTTCGACATAAACCGCCATGTTTGTAGTTTGTAATGTTACTTGTTCCATTTCATCCTGTTTTTCCTCCATATTCTTGTTTAAACATATTTGCGTCCCTATTATACAGCGCACAAGTGACTCGAGTGTGAATTAATAATGAGCCTTGTATCGGTGTGGCGGTGACAGATGTAGTCATAAAACACGCTGGTTTAATATTTGTGCGGACGGACCCTGCACCTCCGGAGGTCAGAGGTGAACGGGAGCCAATCACGGCGGAGCTTTAGAGGGGCTTCGGCGCAGAAATGCATGATGGGAATGGGAATAGGGTTTGAATGAGGACATAATAAAATCACAGAAGGGCCTTGGGTGCGTGGAGGTCATATGAGCGTGTAAAATAACATGTTGTACAGTAAATACGCGGTTATAAAACATGTACTTTGGCTGTTTATTGTTAAAATGTACTTTTACATAAGTACAAAGTGTAAGGATTATTAGTATTCTAGTGACATTATGGTAAATTCAGAAACCATAAGGACTAAACATGTCATTTGGTGTAGAAAAATCAGGTTTCGTCTTTTTTTTTTTTTTCTGGTAGAGGGTACACCACTTGCTTGTCTCCATGGCGATGTTAATTCTTTGGCTGTGATATGTTCCACAGTATAGCATTTAAAATACTTATCTCCATGGAAGCATGCACGTAACACTTTTTTTTTTTTTTTTTCTGGTGGAGGGTACACCTCTTGCTTGTCTCCATGGTGATGTTAATTCTTTGCCTCAAATGTTTCACAGTATGGCTTTTCATTTTTTTCATTTAAAGTGTCTGTCTCCATGGAAACAAGCAGGTAACAAACTTTTTTTTATTTTTTTCCCTTTGGCGGTTATGCTACTTACGTGTCACCATGGTGATGCTGATATATTTGCTGTGTAATGTTCCACAGTGTAGCATTTAATATACTTATCTCCATTGAAAGAAGCAGGTAACACTTTCTTTTTTTTTTTTTTTCCTGGTGGAGGGTACGCCACTTGCTTGTCTCCATGGCGATGTTAATTCTTTGGCTGTGATATGTTCCACAGTATAGCATTTAAAATACTTATCTCCATGGAAGCATGCACGTAACACTTTTTTTTTTTTTTTTTCTGGTGGAGGGTACACCACTTGCTTGTCTCCATGGTGATGTTAATTCTTTGCCTCAAATGTTTCACAGTATGGCTTTCATTTAAAGCATCTATCTCCATGGAAACAAGCAGGTAACACTTTTATTCTAGTAAAGGTTATCCTACGTGCTTGTCCCCATGGTGATCTTAAATTTTATCGCTGCCTGAAATGTTCCACAGTATGGCATTTAACATACCTATCTCCGTGGAAACAAGCAGGCAATGTAACCAGGCTAAGTTACAGATGAGATCTGCGTAAAGGTGGCCTTACTCACAGTAAGAATGAATGGTATTCCACCTATTGTAACATCTATGATTAAACAAATAGATAGGCTTAATGCTAGACTGTGGAACATTCCAGACAATACAATAACATCTCCATGGAACAAGCAGGTGGCAGATACATAGTGACCCTTTTAACTTATCAAAATAATCTATAGCATATTGAAAAATCAATAACATTTTCATTGTGGACTTGCTTTAGGACAATATTTGATTCTTTATCTCCGTCTCCAAAATGGAAATGCACAATTGTTGAATCTTATATTAAATAAAAGAGCCAAAATCACTCTTTCCGATTCCAATCAGACAGATAGATAGAAGGACAGATAGACAGAGAGATAGATTGATGAATAGATAATCATAGCCATTTCACCTTATATTATGTAAACAAAACACCTTATATTTTGGTTTTAGTCCCCAGCCTCATTCTCTGTCCAGTCTCCACGGAGCGAGCGGCCGTTTCTCCACTGACCCCCTTCACACCCGCTCCTCTCGTGTCTGTGTACGTGTCTGACATGTGCACTCAATAAACCCGTGGATCAATATTTATAAGAATTGATGCTGCCTTCTCTATTATTCCCTTCCGGTGCAATGATTTCCTTTGATTAAATTTGCTGTTTTTTCCCCAGTTTTCCCCCTGTTCCACTGGACGGGTCTGGCCTTTCCAACAGTGGCTCAGTTGGTTGAGCAGTTTGAGCCATGTGTGTTTTTGTCCACTGAGACGAAGGTCGCCGGTTCGAATCCTGCTCTTGACATAAACACCATTGGTTGCCTTAGACTTTACTGATCCACAAGGAACTTACTCACACATCACTAAATATTAGAATAACAGAGTAAAAAATGGAAATGGTAATAACACATTCATTTATTGATTTATAATTATATAAGTGTATATGTACAATTAAAAATAAAAACAGAAAATAAATAATAAAAAAATATCTTAGTGTAAAGATGAAATGATGATTGACAGGACATAGGGTTATCTGTAACATAAGGGTGAGTTGTACAGTTGTAGGGAGTATTATCTGTTACATAAAGGTGAGTTGTTGTACAGTTGTAGGGAGTATTATCTGTTACATAAGAGTGAGTTGTTGTACAGTTGTAGGGAGTATTATCTGTTACATAAGGGTGAGTTGTACAGTTGAATATTGCGGTTAGACCCACAGGTTGGCGGTGCGATTCCACAGATGAATGCTGGCTGTGGTAGATGCATTCAGTTAGATTTAGTAATGGTTTATGAATTGAACATTTTGAGTTTGGTTTCTCTTGGCAAAAAAAAAAAAAAAAAATCTTGTGACCAAATTTTCATTTTCAGGTAGATATCGGTTTCCTTTACTCTGCATGGGTAGCATTATTAAAACATACTACATGAATTTCATTTTTATTTTATGGATATTTTTATTGGCAGTGCTATTCCAGTTCCCACAGATGAATGCTGTTGTTGTGTCCTCAGGCAAGACATTTAACCCACCTCGCTCCCAGTGTTTGTGTGAATGTGTGTGTGAATGGGTGTTTCCTTGATTTTTCACCTTTTACCTAGAAAAGCGCTGTATGAAAATTGGACCGTTTACCATTTGGATCTGTTATCTTTTCTGTTTTATGAGATCTGAGCTGCAAAGGGTTGAATAATTAAAGGGCCGACACCTGATTTTCGTACATGTGTATGAGCAGTGTGTATTTTTATTTACCGTTTCCCCTCTCCTCTTTCCATCTCTTCAGGAAACACGTTGTGCAAGTCCGGAAGCATTGCTGTTTTTGGGAACGTGGTGTACACCGGCCTTTTGAACGAGCACCTCTGGCATTTGGGAGTCCCCCTCTTCACCAGACTGGTAAGACCAAAGCAGCATGGGAATTTTCTACTCTCCTCAAACGCCTCAGATGGTTTCAAGCGCACTGTTCCTGGCTCCAGTTGCTGTGTTGGATAGTTGGTTGTTGTGATGAGATTTACAGGTAGTATGCTGGTTGGGTAACCTGATGTGTGTAGCAATTTTATGTTTTTATCGATCTGGAACGGCTCTTGCTGAAAATGGTTGGGAAAAGGTGGAACGTAATAACAAATATGTGAATCTGATTGGTCCAAGAGTCACAACAGCGAAAACCAATTTAAAAATTCAAACTTTTTTGCAGACAAATTCACAAAGTGCTTCTGTCTGCACATTTTCCAAAACAAAGTAGTCTTTTTTAAAAACGTTTGCTAAGATTGAAGTACGTCCATCTGCGTTTCCATGTTTGTTGTGGTTATTTTTGGTGCTTCACTTTGTCACTTTGGCTCCGCCCAAACCACAATACTGCGCTGTGATTGGTCCAATTCTGACAGTGCGAGCCAGGTCAGATCGATTCTCGTGAGAGATTATGATCTGAGAGATTATGAACTGACTCCTGAAAGCTGATCTTGCTGGGTAGGTTACTGTTTTGTTTTAAAAGGAATTGAACTAGCTAGAAGGCACACTTTATCTTTCGTTTTAGGCATGTATCAATTTCAGACAAGTTAAATATCAATCAAACAAAAAAAAATACTCTTGTAACTTAATTTTCCTTCTCAAGTAGATATTGGTTTCCTTTCATCTTCATGGGTACAATTATTACCCAGGTGGTGACCCCACAGGAGGGAGGAATTCCTTGATGGTCCTTGATTGTAAACTGTTCATAGGGGTGTTGCATGTTTTTTTGGTTGATGGGGAGAAACCGGAGTACCCGGAGGAAACCCATCCAGAAAGGCCCGGGTGACCCGGGGATTGAACCCGTAACCTTCTTGCTGTGAGGCATGAGTGTTGCCACTCAGCCACCGTGCCGCCAATGATTTATTTATTTATTTATTTATTTATTTATTTATTTTCTTTTTTATGCAGTTTGGCCACCTAGATGTTGCTCTAGAATCCAGATATTCTACAATTTAACCAGAAGACTTTTAGTATTGTTAGTATATTGTAATTCTCTCTGATTCCCGAAGGTGTGATTGACAGGTGGATTAACCAATCAGAGAGATGCACACTCAATTTGTGTCAAAACAAAGATGGCGACTAATGAGTAAAAGGGAAAAAAACACAGAGGATTGAGAAACAGTCCAGATTTCAATTGTGTATGCGTCTCAGGTATAAGAAGTTATATATTTTGTTCTAAATAACAAGATTTTTTGAGAGGACATGTCTTCCGCACGTGCTACAAATTAGCGGCTGTGATTGGACCGTGCCAAGCCAGGGCGGAGGTTTGATGCCCTTTATGGCCCAGTGCCAGACCCTTCTGTATCTGAACAGGATGTAGGAGGGACGGTAACATAATCTAGTTTCATTGTTTCCTGTGACAATAACAATAAAATCTCTTGAATCTGGGCCAGTCAGGCAACATAAAATAAAGAAAATTATAATATTGCTATATATTGGATTTTTATAGCGCCTTTCTAGACACTCAAAGCACTTTATAATGTTTTCTTCATTCACTCGACACGCGGTGATGGTAGGAGACTATTGTAGCCACAGCTGCCCTGGGGCAAACTGATGGAAGTGAGGCTGCTAATCTGCACCATCGGCCCCTCTGACCAACAACACACACATACACACATACACAAAACACTTTCATACTAAACAATGTGAATGAAGTGTCTTGTTTAAGGACACAAGAACAGAAAATCATCCGACCAATGGAGGACCACGGCTCAAACCACTGACCCTCTGTCACCCCAATAAACGAGAGCATGAAAAACTCCAGATAAAATATTGAATTAAAAAATGAATAAATGTCTCATCAATCACTACAGATTTTATAGAGTAATAATCAAATAATGGAGAGATAGATAGAGAAAGAAAAGGGAGATGGATCGAAAGAGAGAAAGAGACAGAGAGAGAGAGAGAGAGAGAGAGAAAGAAAAGAGATAGCCTGGTAGATAGAGAGAGAGAGAAAGAGAGACAGATAGATAGATAGATAGATAGATAGAGACAAAGAAATAGAGAAAACAAGAGATAGAGATAGATAGATAGATAGATAGATAGATAGATAGATAGATAGATAGATAGACAGATAAAAAGAGAGATAGATAGAGAGAGAGAAAGAGATAGATAGAGAGAGAAAGAGCGAGAGAGAGAGGGATGGAGAGAGTGACAGATAAAAAAATCTCCGACTACATCTCTACAACTGGACATCCCTCCTTTACACACTCATTCGCACTCTCGTTCACACTCTTGTTCACACACTCGTTCACACTCTCATTCACACACTCGTTCACACTCTCGCTCACACACTCGTTCATACCCTCTTTCACACCCTCCTTCACACTCTCGCACACACACTCGTTCACACACTCGTTCACACTCTCGTTCACACACTCGTTCACACTCTCGCTCACACACTCGTTCACACTCTCGCTCACACACTCGTTCACACTCTCGCTCACACACTCCTTCACACACTCATTCACACTCTCACTCTCACACTCGTTCACACCCTCGTTGACACCCTCCTTCACACTCTCGTTCACACCCTCCTTCACACACTCGTTCACACACTCGTTCACACCCTCCTTCACACACTCGTTCACACACTCGTTCACACTCGTTCACACCCTCCTTCACACACTCGTTCACACACTCGTTCACACCCTCCTTCACACACTCGTTCACACACTCCTTCACACACTCGTTCACACCCTCCTTCACACACTCGTTTACACACTCCTTCACACACTCGTTCACACCCTCCTTCACACACTCGTTCACACACTCGTTCACACCGTCCTTCACACACTCGTTCACACCCTCCTTCACACACTCGTTCACACACTCGTTCACACCCTCCTTCACACACTCGTTCACACACTCCTTCACACACTCGTTCACACCCTCCTTCACACACTCGTTTACACACTCCTTCACACACTCGTTCACACCCTCCTTCACACACTCGTTCACACCCTCCTTCACACACTCGTTTACACACTCGTTCACACCCTCCTTCACACACTCGTTCACACACTCGTTCACACCCTCCTTCACACACTCGTTCACACACTCGTTCACACCCTCCTTCACACACTCGTTCACACACTCGTTCACACACTGCATTACCCCTCAGCCTGTTTCCGTACACTGAATGCCCTCCCTCTCCCCTCCACACTCCCTGGACGTTCACTTAGCTGTGTTTTGTCCCGTCCAGAGCGTGTGCGTCAGACGGGCCCCTTATAAAGCAGCTGTCTCTCCTCCTCATCCCTCTCTCCTCTCTTCTAATGGGCCTGTTTGATCTGCGGCCCTCTGACATGTGCTGGTTGAAGTTGAGGGATGTGTGGTTCCTGGGAGTGGATCTTGGGAGAGCAGACATTTTAAAAGGCTTTGTGTCTGAGCTGAAGACCAGGGCTTCGCAGGTGCAGGTCCCCAGTGAGGGCTTCACACAGACGGGATGAGCCGTGTCAGACGCCTGGAGGATGTTTGTTCTGTGGTTAGAGGCAGGACCGGCCATAAAAGAAACACTAGATTCTCAAAGCTCCTTTTTATGCTAGGTTTTTGTATTATAGATTTTCTTCACTGTTAATATTCAGATTTTCAGGTTTTAGCAGACTTCTTTATCTGGACTTCAGTTTTGAAACCTCTTCTACCATGTTTGTTCTGTGGGTAGAGGCAGAAATGGCCATTAAAAAGACATTAGACTCTCAAAGCTCCTTTTTATGCTGTTTTTTTATTTTATTTATTTTTTATTTTTTGAATAGAATTTCCTACCTGTTAATATTCAGATTTTCAGATTTAGCAGAACTCTTCATCTGGACTTTTTGAAAACTGAAACATTTCGACTGCCAACTATTTCAAATAATAATTTCCAGTCTGAATCTGACATGATTTCTGGATGGCAATGAATTCTTATTTTAAAAAAAAACTAGATCATTCCTTTGAAACTTCTTCTGCCATGGACCGCTCATGGAAGAATGAAAGATTACACAGATTCATTTCATAATTAATTTTGAACGCTCTAATTTGCTTGTTCTTAAATGTGCAATATGGGGCATTTAAATGATTGTTACTTTATTACTGTTTTTTTGTTGTTTTTTTTATTGGATGGATAAAAAGTAGAATCTCCTCTCCACAGATCAGACCTGGAACTTGCTTGTCTCCATGGAGATAGCTTAATTCCATACTGCAGAAAGCAGATGGTTAGTTACTGAGAAGTGAAGCAGCTTATTTTAGGTTAATAACAGTGACTGTGAGTTGTTAGTTGGTTAGCGGTTTAGTGACATGATCAGAATGGGTTTGGTGAAGTTGTGGACTTTAAAAACACAGAGGAGCACTTAGAACCAGGTGACATCAAGAAGTGGGGATGAAATTTTTGAACTCTAGAGGTGGAAGGAGACAAAATATACAAGGTTATTTAAACATACATGAATGAAACAAAACACAACTTGAGTTATTGTAGAGAAAATGGTCAACTAGCAGTTAAAACTTGTAGCATTTTGATTTTAAATACAAGTTATGCTATAATTGCTATACTTTTTTTTTTTTTTCCTGACAAAAATCTTCCTTTTATAAACACTAAATCATGTCTCGCGCACATTAAGCTAACCCATTTGCACATGTTTGCTTTGATTCCACCCTGGACATTCCTTAGTGTAGCTTTAATTAGCTGAGGCAAGATTCCATTGATATTTCCTATTGATTAAAAGTGTCATGGCCGCTGTCATCTAAGGGCGGCGAATTACGTCTGATTGGTTCACGAGAGGCGCGTATAATTGGGTTACATTAAACAGATAATTTGGCTGATCTCATAAATGCGTAATGCCCAGGCCTGTTTGATTACCAATTAATGTCAAACCGAGTCGAAAAGCGGCTCCACGAGGTTCAATACTGCGCTCAGTGTTTCAGAAAAATGTACTTAAGTAAGGGTAACGTTACTTCAGAATAATTATAATCATGTAGAAGTACAAAGAATGGCCCAGGAGGGAGGAGAGTAGCCCAAAATGTACTTAAGTTAGAGTAATGTTACTTCAAAATAATAATACTCAAGTAGAAGTACAAAGAATGACCCAGGAGGGAGGAGAGTAGCCCAAAATGTACTTAAGGGTAACATTAATAATAATACTCAAGTAGAAGTATGGCCCAGGAGGGGGGAGAGTAGCCCAAAATGTACTTAAGTAAGGGTAACGTTACTTCAACATAAAAATACTCAAGTAGAAGTACAAAGTATGGCCCAGGAGGGGGGGGGGGTAGACTAAAATGTACTGAAGTAAGAGTAACGAAAAAATTGAAAGTATTTGAGAATTACTATTCAAGTAAGAGTAGCTTTACTTCAAAATAATAATACTCAAGTAGAAGTAGAAAGTAACTGTCCATGAAATTTAAAGTATTTGGGAAAACTACTACTCAAGTAAATGAACAGGATGTAACATCTGATTTATAATTTGAAGTCAATGCACAAAATCTGGTATTTACAAAGGATAGACAAAAAAATGAAAGAAATAAAATAAAAAAAAAAAAAAATACAAGAAACACAAATCATTTCATATTGTCACCATAAAGCTTTTGTCACTAATAGACTAGAGAAACCATGTGACTGTTACTTCAATGAAAATATTACTCAAGTAGGAGTAAAAGTATGGTGCTAGAAAAGAACTCTGAAAAGTACAGTTTCTTTAAAAGTTACTCAAGTAAATGTAACGGAGTCCTCCCTCGTGTGCTCCTGCGTCACGTCTTGGCTCGTTTTAAACTGGAGATCCAACGTGAGCCGGTATCACTGAGTGGAGACGGCACCACACGCATGGACAGATAAAAACTTCAAACACAGCGCGATGGAGGAGATGGAGCTTTGAAGAGAAACAGCAGCACCACAAAACTGTATGATCAATAATGCACACGGATTGGGCTGGGTACAGTAACACGGTCTGTGGATGAGGAGGTTCTGTGTTTACATCCAAACAGAAGGGAAAACATGCTACAGCTACCGCACTAAAGCTAATGTGCTAAAGATAGGATTAAAAGATGACTTGCAAGTTTGTTTTTCTAGTTTTTATTTACATTTATAGTAAAAATGTATGGGAGCCCCTTATTTCTCAGTGCTAGCCTCTGTAGCTCAGTGAGTCAATTCTAGAGGTTCTCACATGAGCTCATACTGTATATGTCCTCCATATGTAGGTTAAGGCCATTGACTGTATATATATATATATATATATATATATATATGAATAAACATAGCTAACCTGCTTGCTGCCACGTTACAAATAGAAAGCATTAATGGGGGCGAGTCCAGCTCCATTGACATTCACTTTGTATTGAAAAAAACGTGGCCCCTCTTTCTGTAACCACTGCTGTCAGGCTCCTTTTTGGTCTTAAAATGTTCATATTAACCCACTCTACATGATCCTGCTGTTTTGTTTTGTTTGTTACCTCCGCCAAGGAGGTTATGTTTTCGCCTGAGTCTGTCTGTTTGTTAGTTGGCAAGATAACTCAAAAAGTTATGGACGGATCTTGATGAAATTTTCAGGAAATGTTCCTAATGGTAAATCCAACAGATGATTAAATTCTGGTGATGATCCAGAAGAAATCCTGGATTCTGGATCACTTTGAAAATTTCGTTAGCATTGTGTTAAATGGGGCTTGGCGGAGGTCTGCGCTCTCTGAGTGCTTTTCTAGTTTTTGTTGTTTTTTTTTTTCTTTTGTCTGTAAATCATCAGCTTGGCTACAAATTCGTTCCTACAACTGCTAGTGTCGGTGAGCTTAATTTGTCTGGAGCCGAACGTTATGGCTGACGTCACACTCTCTTAGTCCAGTTCTTTATACAGTCTATGCTAAGGTATTGGCAACCCAGTTTCAGTTGTAAATCTTGTCTGCTGTGTACCACATACCGCGCACCTCTGCTCCTGTGTCACGTATTGGCCTGTTTAAATTGTTCCTTTGCTCCTTTAATGCAAAATAGAATCTGCAATAAAAAGTCTACAGGTATTTACCAAACGAGGGCTGATTGTTTTAGAGCTAAACATTGCACAATTACATAAATGTATGAGAATGAAAAGATTTTGTTTAGTTTAGTTTAGTCTTTATTTGAAGGGACAATGTACAGAGACATTAAACTCATAAAAAAAACAGAGATGGTCCAGACTAGATTAGATTAGAGCTAAATAGCGAGTTTCCATCTGCAGTCCCTGGTTTACACAAATAAATTATACAATACAATAAAAATTCACACTGTCCACTCCCAGACACACACACACACCATATGACACATTAGCAGAGCAAAGCATTACGTATTTACATTGTCATTTTATAAAATACATATTAATCTACCTTTTCTACATATGCTATTAGATCAGTCCATATTTACATGGTTAGAAGCTTCAGAAAGGTTTAAGAACTTAAAAACTCAAAGTTGTCTGAGTAAACTTCACTTCTAACTTAAATATTTGCAATATGGCCTCTGTTTGGCTGCCGGCTCTAGCTGCCCTTGTACCTTATACTGTATGTTGTTTTGGCTCGTGGCATTTACCCCGTCTGCCCCGTTTGTTCAGTAAAAGCTGTTGACTCCTACACACTGTTACAAACCTTATGGCTACCGTCTGTACGCTTGTTTTTGAAATGATCTGCTCGCAAACATTATGAATAATTAGTGACATTGACAAGTTAAAGGGGCAGTGCTCTTGGTGGTTCTGTGTTTTGGGGGTTCAGTCTTCGTAGAGCATCAAACTTTCATCTGAATTCTGGAGGCCCCAAAACTCCTGTGACGCTTAAGGCTTGATATAACATTGAGAGGAGCGTATAGAAAACACCAATAAGGTTTCTGAGTGTACGTCCAATTTGTTTTTGAATTGATCTTCCAAAATGGACTCTGTTTTCTTTATAGGGATTTTGAAAGTAAAACGTTCAGGCAGTAGATTTTGCATCGACCATGTACCATCTTTAAGTTAAAATGCATATGACAGGTTTTCATGTTGGGACAGTACTTTCATTAAGTGAAGGAGTTATGGAATTAAGCTGTAGGTGACAGTTACCGGGGCAAAAGTAGCTCAGTTGGTAAAGTGTTTGTCCAACGATCTGAAGGTTGGTCGTTCAAATCTCGCTTGTGACATAAACATCATTGGTAGAGCGGTCAGATCTACTGACCCACAGGAGGCCCCAGAATACTGTTGTTGTGTTATTGGGCAAAACACTTAACCCACCTCACCCCCAGTGTTTGCGTACACTGGTGTATGAATGGGTGAGTGGTTCCATGATGTGAAGGTGGAAAATTGCTATATAAAAAGGTGAATATTTACCATTTACTACTGCCCATGTCCAACCAGGAAGTAAGTGTGATAGAGGCTTGAAGTAATTTTAGTACTAAGAACATTTCTGGTGATGGAGATTCTATTGTTTGGCTTGAAATGTCACTCATCATGGCATTAAATATATCTAGCTTGCATTTATTCTATTACATGTATGAAAATTGGCCTGATCGTATCACCTGCTTGTCCTCTTGGAGATGAATAACGTCATACTGTGGACTACTCTTGGCAAAGCAATAACATTTCCATGGAGACAAGAGAAGTAGGTGGCTGACCCTCGAGAAAAGTTACACAATGCACCTTTAAAGGGCTCATACTATGCAATTTTCTGTTCTATGTTATAATGTTTCCTCATGAAAAACAGAGCTGTGTTTAGTTTCATTCACATGTTTAACACACAAACCCTGCATATCTAGTCCAAGTTCTGTTCCACCTTGTGATGTCATGTGGTAATACAGGAAGCGCCATTGTGTTCCAACTCCATACACTTTCACGAGAATCATTTGGATAATTTCAGCCCTGGAATCTCCAGTCTCTACTGAACAAAAGGTAAAAGGAGCTGTTAACTTGAAAACTACCGCTTCATGACATCACAAAGTGGAACAGAGCATGTTGAGCTTTGGAGATGACAGACTAATAATAAAGGATTACTCAACAACATTATAACATGGCTTAAAGCTCACAAGAGTCAATTGTATAGGACCTTGAACTGCATCAAATGAAATCCTCAGAAACCTTTGATTACTCCACTAAAGAGACCAATGTCCATAGCTTGACCCTGTCGTATTGCCCTGTTAGAAGTATCAGAGGTTAGGGTTATGGGGTTAAGGGACTGTCCTTTTGTCTTTTGTTTAGCTCCGCCCCCTGGGACCGTAATGACCCCAGCGAGGTTTGAGCGATGTCAGCGAGGTTATCAGCTCTTATCAGGCGTCTGCAGGCGCTTAGACACAAAATGGAGGAGAGGCGGCCATTGTGGACTTTTATCGCATGCATTGGGCCAAAGGGTACAACCAGGTTTCTACTGCACCAGAGAGAATATCACCTCTTCTCCTCTGCATCCTCTGCTCTCAAACCGGGCAGCTTCATGTCTTTTTTTTTACTGAGTACATATATCTGAGCTTTGGTCTTCCTCTAGGCCGCATGTAAAAAGCAGCTCTAACCTCAGCTTCCTTCAATATCCCTCCAGACCGCCTATAAACGTTATCTTCTGAACATATAACATTGGCTGTCCAAATGATGGATTCCTAATTCTACCAATCTCTCTTTCAATCAAAGAAAACATTTTATTGCTAACTGCTAAACCGCAGCTAGTTTGAACAATATTATTTTTAACACTTTTAACTTTTTATTGCAACAACGGAGGGCTGGTTATTTCTCAATTTCCTGACAAATGTGGGCAATTATTCTGAGAAGAAACATCATCATTCTGTAATTATTCACAAGTATTAAGACCATGACCAAAATATAATTGCAGAATGGATCACTGTTCCTCTAGTGACCAGTTTTTATGATTTTTTTGAATTCTTAAAAAACATAATTTCAGGTATTAAGTATTAAAATATAACAGAACCTTACCCTTTTACATTTTGTTCATTGCCAGTTGTCATATTGATCTAAAATGGTTTAATAATTCTCCACTGACTTCCTCTTCTTCCTCTGTACCATATATTAACTCTCCCTTCTCTACGGAGACACATTTTTCATTCATTTTTCCCATAGATTTTTTTAAAATTAACAGACGCCAACCAGCTATGTTCTAACTAATATCCATAACACGGTTGTTTTAATCCCAAAAAGCTTATTTAAAACAAAAAACTTTGCAAAATTTTTTAGTAACTTAGCAGTTTATAAAGTTTCAGAAACAGAAGAATATTATAGGTCTTTAGTCCACGTAGTTGCTTAGCCCTGAGCTTTCAAACTTTTAATTTCTTCTTTTTTTCTTATTTTTTTTCGGAATGTCCAAGGAAATCACCGTTCCTCCACCAGTTTTTATGAAATAAAACTTTATGAATTCTTTCAGGTATTAAGTATTAAACTAAACTAAACTTAAACATTACCCTGTTATTTTTTGTTCATTACCAGTTGTCATATTGATCGAAAATGACTTCCTGTTCAGAACTCAAGCCTCTTCATACAGTAGCATTTCACTGCAGTAAGTAGCAAATGATCATATTCTCGTTTTTTTTTTTTTTTTTTTTTTTTTATTTATTTATTTTTTTTTTTATTTATGCAACATTTTCATTCCTTGTGTGATCTGTGGGCAGATTTTATTTTTTTTAAATGATCACATTTTTATACAGCGCTTTTCCACCTTCAAGGCTCAAAGCGCTTTACAACAAGGAACCACTCACCCATTCACACACCAGTGTACGCAGGCACAGGGGGCAAAGTGGGTTATAGTGATGGAAATTTCGGCTCTTTTTGGAGAGCCAGTTCAGCTCCTCAGATTTTCTGTTTCTTAAATTAATTTATCACCAAAAATATGCAAAACTGTGTAAAATGAATTGTTAATGTAAAAACATACATGGGATCAAATGTTTATCTTTCATATGACTTTATTTTCTCACTGCTCATCGTTTTCTCTCTCTCTCCTGCTCACTTGCTCTCCCTCGGTCTCTCGTCTTCCTCCTTCGTGTGGTGTGTGTGCTCACCGCTGTGTGTGTCTGTAACCCCGCCCTCTTCTGCTCAGTGGACGCGCTGATGCCGTCACACATCTTGACCAATCACATGCGGCTTTCACAAAAAAAAAAAAGCAGAGGAAAACAACTAGAAAGGCACTCTAAAAAACTAAATCTGGGCTCCCGTCGTTCACTTCAAAGAGCCGGCTCTAAGAGTTTCAGTTTGTTTCAGTTTAAGTTTCAATCAATAAAATGTATCAATGAAATGCTTTATCTTTATTTCTCATAATACAATATAGTTTAGTTATTACATGAATATTAAACTTTGCCTATCTAGTTCTCGTTCTATCTTGACTGAGCCATCCCTCTCGCCGGTGTCTTTTGAAGCCTGTTGAAATGTCTGAATCTGCTTCATCTCTGAGCTCCAGGCCTGGTGTCAGACAAAGCAGGTGAACGCCACGCTCATCTTTTGTTCTCGTCGAATTGCTCAGGGCCACCTCGCATTGTAACGTCGCGTCGTATCCACCCCCTCCCTCATCTGCGCTCACGCCCGTGCCATCGGACCTCCGCGAACCACCAACCCCCCGGGCAAGCACAAGAGTTCGATTCCCGCTGCGACGAGGGGCGTGGCCTTGTGTCTTAGCATCACGCTGCTCGGGCTAATTACCGCACAACAGCCCTGGGCCTGTGCTAGCTCCCTCCTCCCCCGACATGTAAACAATGCATTATTAACACAACATACAGACTCACCGTATAGCTCCCTGGTAGCGGTCTTCTGTGCTTTAGCCGCCGCGCGCTTGGATTTATCGTTTCCGCGGCGATGTAGCAGATGGCCGATTTGCAGCATATAGAGTAATGTATGCTTACAAATGATGTTTAATGATGTCTTCCACGGTGAGGAAGCAAAGCATTAGCGGTTTCAAGGCTAAACGCGTGGTGAATGTGACTAGCACTTCTCACTTTTGCCTGTTTAGCGTATTCAGATTTACACTGGCTGTCAAGGCAACATCAACACATGGCGATGCTCTTTCATTTGTTAAGGCACGGAGGGGGCAATTTAGTAAAGAGGGACACCATGGTGAATCATCTCCCTTCATCTATAGGCTCCTATGCAGCTGTTTCTCCCACACACCAGCCAATGTCGTAGCTACAGCAGGAAATATCATTGGTTCTTGGTCCTCTGCTGTTTACTGGTAATTTGAACCTCAGCAATCATCTAACCATATATTCACTCTCCCTTATCTGTACCTTAAATTTTCATATTCCTTGTTGTTGTAAACTATGTCCAGTTGACAAATTAAATTTTCTCCTTTTTTTTGCCATGGATTCTACCTGGACGACTGAGGGATTTTACATACATATCCCTTGTTGGTACCATATATTCACTGTCCCTTCTCGATGGAGCTCAAGCGCTTGCTTCAGTTCTGGAAATCAACTTTACATTCATTTTTTCCCACAGATTTTTCAAAAAATTCAAATATTAAGAGTTCAGCGACATCACGGACGCTAACCAGCTATCTAATATCCAAAACACGGTTGTTTTAAGTCCAAAAATCACATTTAAAACACAAGATTTGGTGAAATGTTTTAGTAACTTAGCGGGTTATAAAGTTTCAGCAACAGAATATTATAGGTCTTTAGTCCATGCAGCTGCTTAGCCCTGAGCTTTTCAAACTTTTAATTGTCTTTTTTTTTTTTCCTGGAAAGTCTATGGAAAAAATGAATGAAAAATGTACTTCTGAAACCAGGGGATGGGCGAGCTCCATATGTATTCACTGTCCCTCCTCTGTACCATATGTAGCTGTCCAACTGATATTGTCATGAACTTGTCAAGAGGACCTCACTGGAATTTTGATCTACTGTGTATGTTTAGGTGGACCTTCTTGCTGTGAGTTTACACTTTCCTTTAGGCCTGCAGGATTTGGGGAAAAAAAAAAAAAAATCGAATTGCGTTTTCTCTGACAAGCATTGCAATTTATATTTCAACAAAAGGATTCTGTTCTAGTCTACTACTATTTTAAGCGTGCCTGAAATAACTGCAAAAAGACTGAAATATGAATGGACAAACTCAGACAAGACTCACATTTCAGGACATGTTTATACAGATCTAAACTACGGGGTTAGTTCTAGAAAAAAAAAAAGGAAATTGGGATGCTTCAAAAATGTCCACCTATGCAATTTACTAATTGCGTCCATTCAAATTTCGATTGAATTGCGATTAATCTGAACACTTTCACTAATTTCACTTGTGTTTTAGCATAATCTGTCTATTCTTTCCGACTCTTTGTATCCACCCAAATCACATCTTTAATCTCCCTAATCTCCACACCATCGCTGTGCTTGGCGAACCTATAATTTACGCTGTTCTCTGCCCACAGCCCGTCTCCTTCACGCTGCAAACATTAGAAGATGATTTATCGTCTAATTGTGCATCAGTCTCCAGCTAACGACCTTTAAACTCGTTAATGGCCCTATCATAATATTTGTGGAGACCGAAACAGTGTGATTTGGTCTTAACGCGCTCAGAGTAATCAAACCGTTAGGCGCAGTCTGCAGGAGTCCAGTCCGCTGTCCACAGGCTAACAAGCGCGCAGTGTGTAGCCCGCGTCTGCTAAATGAATGCTGCGGGCCCATAGGTACGCTAGCATTATTGTTTAGCATATTTAGCGTAGTGCAGGATTTGGAGCAGGGCTTTTATTGCAGCCGAGAGTAGCAGTTAGCAGCAGGTAGCTGTGGTGATGAGCGGAGCACCTCCCAGCCCAAATCAACATATCTGTGAACCATATGCTGTAGGTTTGAGAGGTGACGGTGAAACAGTGGAGGTATGCAGGATGGGAGATTTATTTTGGGCTAATTACACAGGTGTCAGGCAGCGGTGAAGTCCTGTGGGCCAAGTCGGAATGAGGCAGATGCATGTTGTGTTAGCTAATATGTAGTTAAAGTTCCTAACAACTAGTGCTTCAAAGTAGTAAAAGTATTTGTTGGTAAAGTACAAATTATGGGAGCAATAATAGCCGCTGTTGTAAAAGAAGTTGATGTATAAAGAGCAATACAAGGAGCTTAATAGTAGTTATAGTAAATGTTGAAATTACTTTGTTAATTTTGTGTACTTTGAAGCACTATGGAACGTTTTTAGTGTGTTTTCCACTTCCTGTCTGTCTCATAAGACAAGATACTGCTTTACCTTCACAGTACGGCATTAAAACTACGGTGAATCCAGGTCCATTGAAATTGTGGGGCCTCACATATAAATTAATAGGATGACGGTCCATTTCTAGGTCCCTAATCCCTGAGACCTTGGACAACAGACCCCAACAGGCCCATTTCCCTGTCCACTCCCCATCTGTAGGCTTTTTTTTTTTTTTTTTTTTATATATTACAATCCTATCCCTAACCCTGTGCTCTCTGGTCTTCTATCAGACCAAAGCTGGCACACTATCAAACAGCAGTAACATAGGCAGCTTCTAGTGGTGACATGTGAGAATACAACAGGCGCGGGTCGGCCAGTCTAATTACAGATGGTAGCTTTAAACTCGTATACCCGTGTTTGTTCAATTATGTGTTTTTGTTGTTAAGAATACTTTGAAAAATACGCACTCTCACTGTGAATGGCATCACCTCTCCAACAGATTACAGAACTGGTAGCATCCCATTTCCGTGGCGACAGGTGGAAGACCCTGCGCTGATACTGTTGTCATATGTCTCCAAATGTGTCAGGTGAGTCAAGTGAGTTTATTTTATTTATTTGTTAGCAACACTTCAACTTTATTGTAATTATTTAAATGTTAACACTTTACATTCCCCAGTTTCTCTCGTCTTCCCCGGTCCAAAGTTTCAGCATCTTTGTGACTGTCAGCTACGATGCGCCTCCTCCCTCTCCATCTCCCGCTCTCTTTCTCTGTCTATGTCTTTCTCTCTCTCTCGCTCTCCTCATCTTTTCCTATCCCAAACAGTGAGTGAGATGTGTGTGTGTCAGGTGCATTTACTCCCCTCATACACCACAGAAACACTGCAGCCGCGGATCACGCCCAGTCAAAACGACACCATAAAATAAGTGCTGAGGGCTGCATGGAAGTTCACGCCACTGCCCCCCTCTCTCCCTCCCTCGCTCTCCCTCTCTCCCCACATTTAGAAATAAAAGCACTTCTGACCAGTAAACCACAGACACTGCAACACCGTCACTTCGGAAAATTGTTTAATGTTTTCTTTTACGAGATGAGAAAGAAAGTGCATTCTGTTGAAGCATCTGTCAAATATTTCAGGTTTGATTTGAACGATACAGTGACTAATACTAGTAGTAGTAGTAGTAGTAGTAGCAGAAGTAGCAGAAGTAGTAGTATTAGTAGTCGTAGCAGTAGCAGCACTAGTAGTAGTTGTAGTGATTATCAGTATTGCTTGTGTTTTGTTATTTTTATATTTTCAGCCATTTGAAAATTGGTTTATTTATAAAATGTACTATGTAGGAACATTTTATTGAACAAATAAGTAATCCGATTGAATAATTTTCAACTTTTTGTCTCAATGTTTTGTTTTATTCGTCCCAAGCGCCACAAGCTGGTAAAGGGCCTATTAACAGGCCCGTCTAAATCTCATACGGGCCCCCACTTAATGTAAATGAATAAGAAGAGGGTCCAGTTCTGGGCCTGAAAACTCTGGGGCCCGGGACAATAGACCTTCTTGCCCCCCCCGTCGACTCCCCTGCCTATTGGTATCGTAAAGCAGTGCACACGAAAGGAGCATGACGAGCTCCTATGCACGCAAATTAGTGCACTAATCCAACATTGTTATGGTCAACTCCAAAACAAACAAAAAATTGCCCAAAATTAAAGCTCGCTCTTCTCTAATTCTCTCATTTCTGCGTCCATGTGTTTTTTATTATTATAATTTTGTTAAAGTTTAAAATTTTTATCATAGTGAACAAAAGTTAAATTTTGGTGATGATCCAGAAGAAATCCTGGATTCTGGATCACTTTGAAAACTGAGCTGCTTGGCGGAGGTCTGCGCTCTCTGAGTGCTTTTCTAGTATTGTGTATAAAAGTGTCTGAAAATACCACATCGCTCCTGCTTTTGAAAAGAAACCATTATCGATTAGACTCAAACCAACATTATTTTTATTGCGTCTCATTTTATTTCAGTTGTGGTACATAAACATCTTTGGCACTATTAGAAAAGTGAACATTTAGTCGCCTCCCATTACAACCATGAACTCCAACCAAAACAAAGCAACAACTGAATCGTTCCAATGTGTTTTTCCATTAACCTTTGCTAATGTGCTCCTAATTTAAAAGTGTTAAAACCACAACAGAGATTACTTCACAAATGGTATCTATATATGTGCCCAAGTATTCATTTCGAGGTACTTTTTTTACTGTGGCAGGACCGTGAGTCGATCCACTGGGACTTTTTCAGAACAAACATTTAATTTAGCTTTAGTGCCGTAATGTGACAGAGTGAAACGTAGGTGGCGCCGTGGCCTTCTTTAATGGTGATAGGGGGTAGTGCAGAAATGTCAGAAGTACCTGTAGCGCTGATGAGGCTCATAAAGACTTGGGAGGGCTGCGGTGAGAAGACTCCATAAACACAAGTGTGCGATTACAGAGAGTGGACTGACTGAGAGCCCGGGCTTGGAAATGACACTTTAACCGAATTGTGTAGGTTATATTTTATTTGAATTGTTTTAAAGCGAATCGATTCTGCAAAATCAACTTTTTGACGCTTTTGAAACGTGGTTAAAAGCTCAGAAAAGTTGATTGTTTTCAACCTCTCGAAGTTGTTTTTGGAGTGATTGGTGCATATTTCAGCAATCGCATTTTCTTTTTTTTTCTTTTTTTTTTTTTTTAATTTGCAATTTATTCAGTGCTTTTCTTTTTTTCTCCATATGAGTCACAATATATTTGCACTTTTTTTTGTTTGTTTTTTTTATACATAAAATTGATAATAATGTAAAGATGCATTTAAAAAAAATAATAAATACAAATAAATACAAATAAAATAAAATAATAATAAATGAAAAATAAATTATTAAATAAATAAATAAATAAAGAATACAAAAAAAAGGATAGAGGCAGTCGGGTTACACATTCATACAGTACATCTTGTTCTTTTTAAAATGCTATATTGTACTTACTTCGTTCTTTACATTTATTTTTTAACTTGGTGATATACATAGGATTAGCAAGCTGTTTTGTGAGCTGCGAAACGCATTCGACCAAATAAACTTTTGTCCAGTTGACAAATTGAATTTCTCCTTTTGCAATTGGTAGAAATGACAAAAATCCACTACTCACTACTGTGTGGTTTGCAGCTTTCCATCTGAGGTTCTGACTCTTTGTTGTGATGCTGTTTACGCCGATGTTTGCTCCCATTGCCTGAATTGTTCCGCAGTATGGCATTAGACACATCTATCCGGCATCTGTTTGATTATGGGTGGTTTATGGTCTTAGAATACATTGAAAAACATGAATACTTTACTGCAAGTGGGGTCGTCTATGCACAGATCCGACCTGTAACTCGGTCTGGTTAACGCCATACTGTGGAACATTGAACGTAATGCCGTGGACACATGAATAGAGACCAGCAGGTGCCATTCCCTCTACCAGAAAAGTCACTGTGCACCTTAAATACACTGAGATGTTTTAAGTAGTCGTCTTTTTATGTCTTGAACCTGTTTGTACGGACCTGAGCCTGTTTTGAATAATGCGTTTTGTTTGGAGCGTAATTTCACTTCAAAAGTCAATGGCACTTTACAACAGAGTGTAACTTTGTGTAATTAAATGTAAGTGCATGGTGATTATGGAAACAGGGCAAACTGGTGAGTCACTGTAATATTATTAATCCCTAACCCTTAAAACAACATGGCGACTGTAAATATTTTTTATTAGACTTAGACAAAGTTTATTGATCCACTAGGGAAATGACTTGGACACAGTCGCTCACTCATCACAATATATCAGAATAACAAAGAGTACAAAATAGTAATAATAAATCCTAAATAAGTAGCAAAAAAGGTTGCAAGAGACAGGTGTCAAATAAGGCACAATTATATAAATGTGTATGTACAAGTCAATAGAAAATAGAAAATAAGTAATAATTTCATGGTGTTAATGCTGTACAGTAAAGTGCAACATAATTTGTATTGATATGCTGTAGTGACATCGTGCTAGGGGTGTTCTATATGTCTCTCTATGGTGGAATGTTCAGCAGTTACCTTGGTGACACAATGCACGCATTAGCAAACACTGTCAAAACAAAAAAAAAAAAGTTTTAAGATCATCTCCCGTGCTGTAGTTCCAACTAAGTCAGCTCGTTTTGGTTTAAATGAGATTAAAGTCTAATAGAGCTTGAGACAGAGCAGTGCCTACAGTTAGCATCACACCCCCAGGGAATGTCGACGGCATCAGCTGCAAAGTATCAGTAAACAGTATCGGTTTGTTTAGAGCATTACTTCAAAAAACATTAGTTCAATTGAAGGTAGTTTTTTTTTGCAGTTTTGGCTCCATCAGCTCCTCAGAAAATTCACTTATTCCTGGATTCAGACCAACAAACCAAATAAAACTAGCGAGGAACAAGAGCCTTAAGAAACAGAAGAAACATATTTGCAATTGCATTATATATCATTACAGTTTTTGATTATGATGTTGTGAGTTCTATTATGATTTTCCATTGCTTAAAATATTAGTACATGTCCTATATGCCTATAACCAGATTAAAACTAAAATATCATTGATTTGAACCACTGGCTATGAAACTGACATCGGTGAACTCTGACTTCTCAGCCCACTAACTGAAATCAATAGCCTTAAAGGACCCTATGCACATCTACTAATGGAACTATATTGCCCATATTATAGCTGTTTTGGTACACGCATTTTTTTACATATATTTGCAAGAAAGTTTATTTGTTTGTTTTTTTATTGATTGTGTGTGTTTTTAACTAAACAATATATAAGTATTTGTCCATGGTTCATCGGTGGTGCATTCAAGGTCTGGTCCAATATCAACGTTACCCAAATCGTCGCAAGAAATCTCCAATTTTCTGGTTTGCCTCCAAAGCCCATAAAAAAAAAAAAAAAAGTAAAAGTAAATCAAGTAGTATTAAGTAGTATTAAGCAGTAAAATGTAATGTTTCCGAGTGTATATGCTCCTTATTTATGCAGAGTCACTTATCTGTAACACCGAGGAGTGTTGTTTGCATTTAACACTAGCACTTATTTACTCTACACAGTCAAAAAAAAAAAAAAAAGGAATTACCGTTCTCTGCAAATATCAGTGTTATTTTATATTGTGGAAATTTCTGTTCAAATAAAAGTAACTGTCTGGACTTGGCATCAGAATTATAATTTTAAGAAAATAATGAAATGAAATAATGCGCATGTAAAGGCATTTTCAAAAGACAGACTGAAAAATTAGAAAAACGAAATGAAATCTGAAGGAGCGGCGCAAAATCTCAAATGTTGAAATAATTTAAAATGGTCAGTATAAAGCCTTTGCCACTTGTAGATTTACTCACAGCGGGTAGAGGAACCAAAATTTTTACTCAAGTAAGCGTAAAACTCAAATGTATACTCAAGTAAAAGTATATTAAAATTACACAAAGAAGTACAATTGTGTTAAAAGTAAATTTAACTAGTACTACCAACCTCTGGCCCTAGCACAATGGGGTGAGAAGGACATCAAATATTGAAACTTCAGATAGAGGCCAAGCAGACACAAGAGCGACCATTTCAGCGCTGAAAGTTCCTGAATGTTCCTGAACCCTGCCTTGTTATAATGGATGTTCGTCTCCGGGGAGTGTCTAGACTTGAGTTTCAGCGTCTAAATGGTCAGAGAAAAGCCCTGTAAACCAAACAGGAAGTCATGACTAAACCAGGTCATGATCTGGTAGTACCAACGTGGCCGCCGCATGTGCATTTGTTGTTGTTGTTAATGGATGCGTACGATGTAGAGCTTGAAATGCGTAAAATGATGGTAAAATAGTAAGTACTCTCAGCCTGCAGCAAGAAGTTCTCAGGTTTGTTTACCAAGATCATTTGGCGTTCAACCTAAAACATGAATTAAACACTAAGTTTGCGGTCTTCATAATTTCAGACGGAAGATAGGAACAAAGGTAGGTATGTTTGAACGAAATCTCCAAATTTATGTTAAAATTTTGGACCTTAATTTTTGTTTGAGGCAGGCTGCTAAAACTTGTAACATTAATCTTGTGGTTTTCAAGTTTTTTTCAGCTGACAACGATCTCGTATTTGGGGTTGAATGATGGCACCACTTTCTGAAGCTATAGTGAAATAATACGCACTTATTTATTCTGACAGAGAAGACGCTGAACTTTGCTCCATGTTTGTTTCATGTGGATAGGCCGAGTAATTACAAAGATATGACCCGTAAACCAGGTCAACAAATCTGCAATCTGACAGTTAAACAGCAAATTCTACCGTAGAATTCTGACGTGTCTCCAGCTCTGTTTGGCCCATATTGCACCATTTCTGATTTGTGTTATAATGTTTCCTCATCGCAAACACACCTGGAGTTTTTCTCACTCCGTTCCACCTCATGATGTCATGTGGTAATACAGGAAGTGCTCCACTGTGTTTTCAAACTCCATACACCTTCACTAGAATCATGTGGATAATTTCAGCTTTTGAATTGCCAATCTCTGCTCAACAAAAGGTAAAAGGAGCTGTTAACTTGAAAACTTGATCACTTCATGACATCACAAGGTGGAACTGAGCATTTTGAGCTTTGGAGATGTAGACAGACTAAAAATAAAGGGTTACTCAGACAACTCTGTGTATGTTTTTGACAAGGAAACAACGTTCTAATATGTCTTAAAGCTCAAAAGAGTAAATTTTGTGTAATATACGAGCTTTAAACTACAGGAATTCTACAATGTTGTAATGACACGTGAGATGGGTGGCGTAAATGGGCCCCCGGGTGCTGCAACATTAGCCCCAGTAGCGTTGAATGATGGGTCAAATGCAGCATTACGTAGAAGTAATGCTTTTTCAGTTCTTTCCTTCATCTGTCTCCCTCCTGATGCTGTCTCCAGTCGTACGTCAGCACAGCGGGGTCGTCCACAGATCTGCATTATTTCAACACGTTCCCTTACAGTTGTTTTTCCATAAAAGCGCTCTCGAAAGCAGGCTTCAGGCTACACGAAACCTACTTTATTTCAACCGCTCTGACGTCTTCTTAACGTGTCCTCCTTCTGCAGTTACATGCAAGCAAAGAGGAATATTATTTATTCCAGTTAAAGGTGCTCTGTTTAACTTTTCTGGCTGGTTAACCTACATCAATCTGCGTGGAGTCAGGCTGCTGAGTCCGAGTTACAAGTTAGATCTGTGGAAAGGCTCCCCAAATGCATTTGAATTTCAGTGTATGTTCTTTTTTCTGTAGTTGAATAAATGCAAGACTGATATATTTAATGTATTTAATGTAATATTGCGAAACATTTCGGACAAAGCACTAACATCACCACTGTAGAGTTGTCCAAAGTATCGAGAAGCAGATACTAATCGATACTAAAACTAATATCGAAACTAGATACTCATTTGAACGGGTATCGATACCTATCACATTCAGTTAATAAAAGAACTGAATCTCTTTCTTTGAAATTTGTACGCAACACTGAACCAACACAAGAATCAGAACAGTAGCAGAGTTGGCAACATGATTGAGAGATTTGTGCACAAAAACGTACCTGGCATTGTAAAGTTATTATTATTGTAGTGAAACGATTAGTGTAAACTCTCCAACTCTCAGGTGAAAACATTTTAAACAGATCCGAGCCTTGGTTGTTTCTCTCTGTGTTCAGTTTGTTGTTAAAACGAGTTCTCACACTGTTTTCACTCATAAATACATGTAAAAAAAAGTCTTTTGAACGGCTCTTTGGAGTGAACAGATCCAAAAGATTCGGATCCCATTCAAGAGCTGTCCCATTACTACCAACAAATAAACATATCTAGTCATATTAACTCAAAACAGCCAGTCAAATGAAGCTCATGAGAGGGGCAAATTTGGAGCTGAGTTCAATATATGAATTAATTTACGGACGAGATAACAAAATAAAAACGGCAGCATGATGTAGAGCGGGTTAATAGGAATGTTTTAAGACAAAAATCAGCAGTTATGGAAAGAGGCGACGGTTTTTCACTTTTATTTGTAACGTGGCAGCTAGCGGGCTAATTATGTCCACTTATATATACAGTCAAAACAGGTTTAACATCGTAGATATTAATATTATTTGTCAGTGTGCTATATGTAGCCTAGAGTTGAGAAGAAGTAACAGGAGGAAAGAAGGTTTTGGGTTTAGTAGCAGATCCTTGAAGCTCTTCTGTGCCGGCCCGGATTACAATATATTACATTACATTACATTACATTACATGCTTTAGTGTGTTTTCCATCTGTCGGCTGTGGAGGGGCGGAAGAGAGAGAGGGAGGAGGTGGCTAGCTATTTCTCCGAGACGCTAACAATACGCTAGCTCAGCAGTTTTCAAAACATATCATCAATACACGACCGCACGCTGCTGTGGAGCTAGCGACCGAAGGGGCCCGAGAAATGCCTTTTATTATTTATTTTCCCAACTTTTTTTTTTTTTCTATTCTTCTTTTTTTTTTTTGGCACACCAGCGGTTCATCCAATAAAAGGCGTCCTGAGGGGAGGAGAGAGAAGGAGCTAATTTGCCGTAGGAGGCTGAGTGCATATGCGGAGATGCTATAGAGAAGGTGCACTGCAAAAATCCAAATTCAAATCACTTGAATTAAAAACACAGTTAACGTGAGTAGATTTGAATGAAATGATTTACCAATGGAGCAAAGTGTACTTAAGAGGGGAAGTTTTTTCCTTTTGCGAGATATTAATTGCGAACAAATTTACCTTTTATTATTTTGAAATTTGATAACAATTTGATAACATTTGATAGGTTTCATTTTTGCTTTTGATGCTCTGAGTGCCCTCTCCGTTTGCTCCCCACGCTAAGTCACTCCCCTTTCAGAGCGCTATCACAACAGTATCAGTGTGTGTCCCGCTCTAATGAAACTATACTGCACATTGCATCAGGTTTGTGAAGTTGTAGTGTACAGTTTTGTATCATGCTTTTGTATATTTACAGAGAATTGTCGCGTGAACGTTTTATGAGTTTGACTTTTCTGACTGTCTGATTTATTCTCTGAGCTCCCCCTTCAGAGCGCTATCACAACACTATCAGCACGCGTCCCGCTTTAATGAAACTACCGCACATCGCGTCAGGTTTGTAAAGTTGTAGTGTATTTTTATGCTTTTTTGATGCTCTGATTTAGTCTCTGAGCTCCCCCTTCAGAGCGCTGTTGCAACGCAATCAGTGTGCGTCGCGCTAATGAAACTATACTGCACATCGCGTCAGGTTTGTGAAGTTGTAGTGTACAGTTTTGTATCATGCTTTTGTATATTTATGGAAAATTGTCACGTGAATGTGTTTTATAAGTTTGACTTTTTTGATGCTCTGATTTATTCTCTGAGCTCCCCCTTCAGAGCGCTATCGCAACGCAATCAGCGTGCATCCTGCTAATGAAACTATACTGCACATTACATCAGGTTTGTGCAGTTGTAGTGTACAGTTTTGCGTCATGTTTTTGTATATTTAAGGAGAATCTTTGGACAGAATCTTATTACTCATTGTTAGGAGGGTAAAATGGGGCCTAGGAAAGATAAATTACGCTAAATTACACAAACACGCATGGATGACATCTTAAAACTCTTTAGACATATTTTTGATGAGGGAACATTTTGCATAATACTCCCTTTTTAATTATTTCGCTTGCCAAGTCAAATACTAAATCAAGATCATATTTCAGCTTAGTTTAATGCATGCCGTTTTTACATTTTACATTTATTCTTTGTTGTGTTGTTTTTGTTCCTTGTGTTGTTTGTGCATTGTGTTCACCGACAATGGCAATACACCTGTTCTGAAGGTTTTGCAGTGTAGACATTGGGCTAATGAAAGGCGCATAGGGCTGCTGGAGCTGCTCCTGTGTAATTGCCACATAAGGAGGAGCAGGAGCAAGATGGCAGCTGGCGAGAGAGAGAGGGCCCCGTTCATATGGAGCCAGTGTCACGTCACATTTATCACCCCTCCTCTCCTCTTTTCCTTCTCCTCTTCTCTGTCTCTCCTCCTCCCCTCCTCTATTTCGCCTCCTCGTCTCCTCTCCTCCTCTCCTCTCTTCTTCCCCTTATCTCCTCCTCCCCTCCTCTACTTCTCCTCCTCCTCTCCTCTCATCCTGTCCTCTCTTCTTCCCCTTATCTCTTCCACCCCTCCTCTACTTCTTCCCTCCTCCCCTCCTCCTCCCCTCCTCTCCTGTCCTCCTTTACTTCTCCCCTCCTCTCCTCCTCTACTTCTCCCCTCCTTTCTTCTTCCCCTCCTGTCCTCCTTTTCACCTCTCCTCCTTTACTTCTCCCCTCCTCTCCTGTTCCCATCCTGTCCTCCTTTTTTGTCTCCTCCTCCCCTCTTTTCCTCTCGTTGTCTCCTCCTCCCCTCTTTTCTTCTCCTTCTCTCCTCCTCCTCCCCTCCTGTCCACCTCTCCTCTTCCCCTCCTGTCCTCCTCTTCATCTCTCCTCCTTTACTTCTCTCCTCCTCTCCTGTTCCCCTCTTGTCCTTCAGTCCTCTTTTCCTCTTCTTGTCTCCTCTTTTCTTCTCCTTCTCTCATCTTCTCCGTTTCTCCTCCTCCTTACCTCCTCTCCTCCTCCTCCCCTCCTTTCTTCCTTCCTCTCTTCCTCCTCCTCCTCCTCCTTTCCTCCTCTCCTGTCGTTTCAGACATGGGATGAAGTATAGGCCAGCGTGGGGCCACAGACAGGAATTACGGGAGATAGCCTAAAATGAGATAATAACTAGCAGCGTGAAATTGCAATATCTTTAGGTGTTCTGAATTTTAAACGGCCCACGCTACGCTCAGATGGGTTTTGGAGCTTTTAGCGCGTTCTGATGTTCTAATGTTGTAACGTGTGCTATAGCTGTGTTTTTTAAATGGCATCACAACTTTCTATAAGCCAATAATGTTTAATACAGACAATACAGATTATGAAATACAGATTTTTGTTTTAAAACAGTGATTTTTTTGGGTCAAGTCAGTACTAAAAATGATCAGATTCAACATTTGTGCATTTAGCTTTTGGATATTTCAAGACGAATGAATTGAGGAAACTGAAAAAGTCTCTTGCCCAATCTGGGAGAATGGCCTGATTTCATTCTAGAATCTAAAAAACACCTACAGATGGTTTTGGACGCACAAACCAATGCTTTACTACTACGATACTTCATTCGATCGTATTTTCCAGGAACATTTTTAAAAGGGTTATGTCTAATTCATTTATAGGTCCCATATTACTCTATTTTCTCATCTGTGTTATAATGTTGTTTGCTTGTCAAAAACATACCTGCAGTTTTGTTTATTTCAAGCGTTCGGTAAAAAAATCAGTCAAAATTTGCCGAGCGCCAACAAGTTTCAAGTGTCGGCCGTCAAATGAATAGGCGACTAACCGAAGTGGTTTCGTGTGAACTTTCTATATTTCCTTATGAAGTGTTTTTACCAGGAAGTAACGCTTGTCCTCTGTTAGCATGCTAGTTGTTGTTGGCATTACCGGGATGATCAGACTTCGCTCTGATTTCTGAAAAGGTTGTGAAACGCGCTTATATATAAACTAATTGCGGTGAATAATCAGGATGCTGGGAATGCGTTAGGACAATGAGGACGGCTCTAAACAATTCCAAATGAACTTTTTAAGACTAAAAAAAACTAAAATTAAACAAAAATATCTGCTTATTGTGAATGACTAGTCAAACTGAAAATGGCACTAGTTCATACCATTAAACCTCGTCATTTGAGATTTATATAAAACAAGTCCATTTCTAAATGCAGCCTAATGCACCACAGCTTTGCATTGCCTCTCAGCCGCAAAGTTGTGGGCTCGATTCCTGATCTATATGAGTATTCATGTTCACCCTTTGTTACTGTGGCAGAGTGGTCATCCTGTCTCCTCGTCTCGGTAAGGTAACACACCAGATTTTTGTGTAAAGTAGGACCTTTAAATTATACAGATTTGGAGACATCCAGAGATAAAATGTATCCCAAAAAAGAGTAAGAATAAAACATTTTGAAGATTTTGCAACCAACCAGGCACACAAGTGGAACATAAAAACTCCACACAGAAAGTGGTCCGTCTGTCTCTTCCTCTCAGGAAAGAGGTTGTGGGTTAGACTGCTGATCTATATGAGTGTGCATGTCCACCCTTAGTTACCGTGGCAGAGTGGTTAGCCTGTCTCCTCCTCTCAGTAAGGAGGAGGTTGTGGGTTAGACTCCTGTTAAACCCAAGCCAGCACAACATACATATCTTTGCAAATGAGATCACAAGAATACATTTTGAGTATTTTTTTCGAGACATCCAGGCATAAAATATATCCAAAAAAGAGTAAAACTGTAAAAATAACTTCATTTAGAAGCTAGAGGTTGTGGGTTCAATTCCAGCTAAACCCAGGCCAGCACAACACACAAGATCTTTGCAAATGAGATCACAAGAATACATTTTGTGTAATGTAGGACCTTAAATTATACAGATTTTGAGACATCTAGGCATAAAATGTATCCAAAAAAGAGTAAGAATTAATTTAGAAGCCAACTTTTTGCTTCTACCGAGCCGCACAACTTTTTTTTTTTTTTTTTTTTTGTGGGAGAACATAAAAACTCCACGCAGACAGTAGTTTGCCTGTCTCATCCTCTCAGTAAGGAGGTTACGGGTTATACTCCTGATCTCTTTGAGTGCCCATGTCCTCTCTGTGTTACTGTGGCAGAGTGGTTAGCCTTTCTCCTCTTCTCAATCTGGAGGTCGTGGGTTAGATTCCTGCTAAACCCAAGCCAGCGCAACGCACAGATCCTTGCACATTTCTGAATGAACAGATGCCTCCAGCTTCGGAGATAAACAAGAGTCTTTGCAGAAGGAAGTGGTCCATATCTTTCTTGTACATGTCCGGCTGTGAATTTACATTAGCAATCTGAGTGTGGGTAACTGGCTCCCTGCTCCATCCGTCTCCCATGGCAAATAAAAATGAAATGCACTTCTCAGGCTACTCGGATTAAGGATCACGCTTTTATCAAATACTGAAGTCTATTTGCAGTCCTGCTCATAAATAAGAGAGTGAGAGGGAGGGAGAGACAAAAAATATGTGAACCAGGGCGCGAGGTCTGGAGCTAGGGGCACGCACAGCGGCTCGGATTTGAAAAAAAAAAAAAAAACGAGGAGGAAAACCTGGAAGTGTAATACAAAATCAGGCTGTTTTCAAGGAACCTTCCATTACACATGAGGGGGAAGAAGGTGGAGCAGGAGCAGGGGTCTATGCATGTGTGGTGGTCCCTCAGGGTGAAGGTTCAATTCCACAAAATGGGAATGTGGTGAGTTACAGGGAGGTATGATGATGAAGGGGGGAGCTAAAAATATGTCTAGAATTTCATTTTAGGTCTTGTATTTATCCATTTACTGTTGGTTCATGTCATTTTCTGTAATGACTGTTTTATATTGTTTGATTTTCTTAAAGTTTCTGTTAGTTAAAGGACTCATATTATGTTATTTTCTGATCTACTGTATGTTATAATGTTGTTTCCTCATCACAAACATACCTGGAGTTGTGTTTTGTTTCATTCACATACCCTATATTTCCCATAAACACACTAAAAACCTAAACCTTGTGGACAGCCTTCCCAGAAGAGTTGCTGTTATAGCTGCAAAGGATGTCACTTAAGTTCATTTGTGAGTTAAGGCAGGTGAGCGAATATAGTGTATGTTTAACACGTAAACCCTGCATATTTAGGCTGAGTTCTTCTCTGTTCCACCTTGTGATGTCATGTGGTAATACAGGAAGTGCTCCAGTGTGTTTTTAAAACTTCATACATCTTCACTAGAATCCATTTTGATGATTTCTGCCCTGGAATTGACATTCTCTACTGAACAAAAGGTAAAAGGAGCTGTTCACTTGAAAACTGACAAAACATGACATGACATCACAAGGTGGAATGGAGCATTTTGAGCTTTGGAGATGCAGACAGACTAATAATAAAGCATTACTCAAACATGTGAATGAAACAAAACACAACTCCAGGTCTGTTTTTGAGGAGGTAACAACATAAGAATAAAACAACATAAGAATAAAACTTTTCATAAATCTACTGCCAACATCAATAATCTCAGATCTCTTCCAAAAGCACATTCACCACAAATTCCGCTAGTTACCCAGTCCCCACTAACTTTAAAAATGGCCCTTTTAAATGTCCGCTCTCTGCTGAACAAGTCTTTTATTGTTAATGACCTGATTTTAGACCACAAACTTGACTGCTTCTTTTTAACTGAAACATGGCTGGGTGCAGATGCACCAGTTGTTCTCACAGAGGCCTCACCACCCACTTTTAACTTCGCATTTTCAACTAGAAATGGTAAAAGGGGAGGTGGCACTGCTTCTATATGTTCAAACACTCTGGCCACCAAACCTATTTTATTGAACAATTTTACAAGTTTTGAACATCACTCAATTGTTTTTAGCAACCCCCAAATTTTATGTGTTACAGTGTACAGACCACCAAAAAAATGCAACCTTTTTATCAGTGAGTTTTCTGAGTTTTTATCTATTTTACATAATTCATTTAATATGATTATTATAACCGGTGATTTTAACTTGCACATAGATAACCTTTTAGACCCTGTTGTAAATGAATTTTTAAATGTTCTTAATTTTATGGATTTTACCCAGCACGTCACACAGCCGACTCACAACAGGGGGCGCACTCTGGATCTGGTCATCACCTATGGCCTGACCACTAGTGTGTCCTCTGTTGTTGACTTGGCTGTGTCTGACCACTACTGTGTGTTTTTTAATATCACTGGTTTTATCCAGCGGGAGACCTCTGTGAGAACTGTGAGGAAGCGCCGTCTGACCCCTGAAGTGGCTGCAAATTTTATTGATGTTTTAGATAAAAATCCCTCAGTGGTTTTACCTGCCCCCTGTGATTTTATTACTGACCATTTTACCAGTAGACTACGGTCAGCTCTAGATCTAGTTGCTCCACTTCAAACAAAAAACATCAAAACAAAATTAAAACCTCCATGGACAAATGAAGAATTGAGAAAATACAAGAGAGAGTGCAGGAGGGCCGAACGTAGATGGAGAAAAAACAAAACGACAATAAACCACCAATTATTCACCAATAAACAACGAACATACAATAATGCAATAAGAAACGCAAGAAACCATTACTTCTCCACAATAATCACCAACCACAAAAATAATCCAAAAATTCTCTTCTCGACCATAGACAACATTTTAAACCCTGATTTTAGCACGTTTTACTTAACACCCACTGACTCTCTCTGTGAGCAGTTTGCAGACCACTTCATGGGAAAGATAAACATTATCAGATGTGATATTTTATCTTGTCAAAGCTCTGTTTTTAACACATCTGAGTGTTTGTCTGCACCAGAGGAAACACTGGACAGTTTTGTCCTGGTTAATGCTGAGATGCTTGACAAAGTTTTCTCCTCAGTGAGGCCCACCACGTGTCTTTTAGATCCAATTCCCACCCCATTTTTTAAGTCATTTTATGGATCTTTTAGGGATGAGCTTTTAATCATGATGAATTGTTCTCTTCAGACAGGGGTCTTTCCCACTGCCTTCAAAGCGGCAGTGGTGAGGCCCCTGCTGAAGAAGAGCAATTTAGATTTTAATGATTTTAACAACTACCGACCAGTGTCTAACTTACCATTTTTAAGCAAAATTTTAGAAAAACTTGTTTTTATCCAACTAAATGATTTTTTAGATGATTACAACGTTTTGGAAAAATTTCAATCTGGTTTTAGGGTGAACCACAGCACCGAGACTGCCTTGGCAAAGATTTTAAATGATTTTAGAATAAATTACGATTCACAAAAGGTGACTGTGTTGGTTCTACTGGATCTGAGCGCTGCCTTTGACACAGTAGACCACACTATTCTTTTAACTCGCCTAAAACATCTCGGCCTCTCCGGTGCTGTTCACAAATGGTTCACATCCTATCTCACAGACAGAACATTTATGGTGAGTGTAGACACGTGCTCCTCCAAGGTCCATAGAATCACATGTGGTGTGCCCCAGGGTTCCATTTTAGGCCCTGTGCTTTTTAACTTGTACATGCTCCCTCTTGGTGGTGTCATCAGGAAACATGGAATCAACTTCCACAGTTATGCAGATGATACGCAGCTTTACATCTCCATGTCTCCTGATGACACCAGGCCAATGGATGCTCTTTTTAACTGTATTCTAGATATCAAATCCTGGATGGCAGAAAACTTTCTCCAGCTTAACCAGGACAAAACTGAGGTTTTAGTCATTGGTCCTGAGGCCCAGAGAGAGAAACTTTTACCCAAATTACAAGCACAGTCTTTTAACCCATCTTCTCAAGTGAAAAACCTGGGCGTCATTTTTGACTCTGAGCTGACTTTTATCCCACACATTAAAAACATCACAAAAATCGGTTTCTATCACCTAAAAAACATAGCCAGAGTCCGCCCCATTCTTTCTCGGGCCAACACGGAGACACTGATGCATGCTTTTATCACCAGTCGAATAGACTACTGTAATGCCCTGCTCTCTGGTCTTCCCAAAAAGTGTATTTCAGGTTTACAATTATTACAAAATTCAGCAGCTCGTGTCCTGACTAGGACCAGAGGGCGGGACCACATTACACCGGTTTTAAAATCACTGCATTGGCTCCCTGTGAGTTTCAGGATCGATTTTAAAGTTCTTTTACTGGTCTTTAAATGTCTTAATGGTCTTGGGCCTTCTTATCTTTCAGAACTGCTTTTACCTTATGAACCCTCGCGGACCCTGCGCTCCTCCGGCAGCAGGCTCCTGGTCATTCCCAAAGTCAGGACACACACTCACGGAGAGGCGTCTTTCCAGTACTATGGCCCTCGTCTATGGAACAGCCTGCCGGAGGACCTCAGGGCTGCAGAGAACGTTCATGTTTTTAAGAGTAGGCTCAAGACCCACCTGTTTAGCTTGGCCTTTGATTGAAATTTTATACTTTTACTTGTTTTATTATTCATATTTTATTCATTTATTTTTAGCTTGAACTCATATTCTTTTATCATTTTTAGGTTTTCCAGTGTTTCCTCTGTAGGAGCCCTCTTCACCGGGAGCGGTGGTCGGCCGCGGCTGCCGGGGTCTGTCCCGTGGACTCCTGGTGGAGGGACGGTGCTTGGGCCTCTTCTCTCCGGGGGCCCTGTGGCGGTTCCTGGTGGAGGTGGACGACTCTCTGCTCCTGGTGTAGACGGCTCCTCTGGTGGTGCTTTCTCAGCTGGTTCGCCTGTATTCAGCCTCATGTTTTACTATGTGTAGTTTTATGTATTTTAGCATGTTAGAGAGTGTGTATGCGTGTGTGTGTGTGTGTGTGTGTGTGTGTGTGTGTGTGTGTGTGTGTGTGTGTGTGTGTGTGTGTGTGTGTGTGCGTGTGTGTGTGTGCGCATGCATGTATGTGTGTCTTACTGTTTGGGTTGCTTGGTTGTGTGGGGTCAGGCAGCTCTGGGGCTGGTTGGGTGGGTGGAAGGAAATTGTGGGGTTGTTTTTAATCACTGTAAAGCACTTTGTGTTACATTTTTGTATGAAAAGCGCTTTATAAATAAAATTTGATTGATTGATTGATTATAACATGGCTAAAAGCTCACAAGAGTTAACTTTGTGTAATAGGACCTTTTAATCATGCAGATTTTGAGACATCCAAGAGTAAAATGCATCCAAAAAACAGTACGACCAAAACAGCTGGACTTAATTTCAAAGCCAACGTTTCGCTACCAACCAGGCGGCTTCATCAGGGTTGTAGTTGGTAGTTCACAGTCTATGCACACTGAACAATTTAAGATTTGATGAAATGTAGACTTATAATCCAGTTTATCATTCTCTGTGCAAGATTCCGCAACAAGATCACTGTTTATTCTTTAAAATTTGAGATCTTTTTTCAGAATTAGAAATATATTTTTTACCCAAGGACTCAACACTCCGTTTTGACACTACATGTATCAATATGAGATCCTAATAGACACTAACTAACCTGCTGACTGCTGCACTGTGGGACTGCAAAGGGCTGACTAGGGAACGTTTTTCATATTCCTCATTTGTTATTTTGTGACAGAACATAAAACCTCCACACAGAAAGGCCCAGTAAGGTTTGGGAATTGAACCTGAGACCTTCTTGTTACGAGGCAATGCATTGTATGTATGTCATTTACATGCTAGTCGCACCATCAGCGCACTCATCCTCATCCTCTCTTTCTCTCTCCCCCTCCTACTCCACCCCCTATCCTTCCCTTCCCTCTCTCTTCTATTTATAATTCAGTCTTGTGCTCAGTAAGGTTTGGGAATCGAACCTGAGACCTTCTTGTTACGAGGCAATACGCTCTATGTCATTTGCATGCTTTTGCACCATCAGCACATGCACGCTCCCTCTTCACTGCTGAGCTGTCCCATGCTCTCTCTCCTCCTCTCCTCTTCCCTCACCTCCTCCCTTACTCCCGTTCCTCCTCCTCTTTCCTTTCTCTCTCTCCTCTTTTATTTAGAATCCACACTTGCCTCAGTAAGGTTTAGGAATCAAACCTGAGTCCTTCTTGTTATGTGGCGATCCACTCCTCCTCCCCGCTCTTCCTCCACACCTCTTGCTTTCCATCCGCTCTCTCTCTTTCCTCCCCTCCATCTCTCCTCTGGACATGCTGAATTTTGCAGTAGTGTTTGGGTAGATCCCTCTCTTTTGGCTCCTTTCTCTCTCCCTCACACACACACACACACACGCACGCACGCACACACACACACACACACACACACCTCCTTAGGCCTTTTGCTCCTTTTCTCTTCCTTATTTACGTCCTGACTGATGACGTTTATCATTTGTGATGTAAGTTGTGCAGTACTTTTTCGATTTTATCATTCTGTATCTCTTTTATCATGATGGAGTCCTTCAGATTTGATGAGAATGAATCTTATTTCACTATTATCACAAAACTTTCAAACATTTTCTATGTTTTCAGATCATAATTTGCAGCTGTTTCCTCAGGCTGCAGTAGAAACCCATTGCACCACAGGTATAACTGATTATAATATTAAAATATTATCCGTAAAAAAGAGATTAAAACAAATATTTAATAAAAAAAATTTGGGGGAAAAAGGTAAAAATAAGAATCAAATGTAATTAATTTCTGCATACCTGAATACCTGAAATGTACTATATAAATACATGGGATTGTGTGTAGTAACTGATTCTGTATGAAGCACTTTAAAGAGTAAGAGGAAGACTACATGCTAATACTGCCATTAGCTACATGCTATTTTGTCAGTTAAAAAAAAAACAAAAAAACATTAAAACAAAAATATAAAAATTGGGTGGGGAAAAAAAGTAAAAATAAGAATAAAATGTAAAAGTTTCATATAATACATTTCAGCATAATGCTTTACCATAAGTGTAACTGAGTCTGTATGAAGCACTTGAGTGGGTGGAAGACTAAATGTGAACACTGTCAAAAGCTAAAGACATTAAAACAAAACATAAAATATGGGAAAAAAACAAACAAAAAAAATAATAATACAAGTTTAAAGTTTCATATAACCGATTTTTTTTGCATACAACTGTAATAAAACCACTTGAAAATGTGCGGCACTTTGGAAAATATTTGGACATATCCTTTTTAAATGAATGAAATGGATTGTAAAGTGGATCAATGTAATAAAAAACGCACATTTACACCGATATTTGTAACTGAAACCTGCCTAAAATAACTGACGTAGGCCTTAAACAGCTGTAGAGTGCACCACTAGTTCACGAGAGCCGCACTGCACTGCTCCCAGTCAACTCCACTCTCCCATCAACCGCACTATTTGTTCCAGTGGGTTTTTTTGTTTTTTTTCCTCCTTCTTTCTCTCTCCAGCTCTAGCACATGTCTGTACACTCCCTCCCTCACTGCAGTCCCCCCCTCCTTCCCTCTCCCTCTCTCCCTCTCTCTCTTCCTCCACCCTTCCACTTCTTCCACACTACCGTCTCCACTGGCGTTCCCTGGTTCCGTACACATCACTACATCCACACACTCCCGAACTCACCACGAGAAGACGAGAAGCATAAAAAAAAAAAAAAAAAAAAAAACTCTGGTGGCTTGAGGCTGCAAGTGTCAACTCCGCACTGCCTTCTCTCTCTCTCTCTCTCCCGCGATCTCTCTCCTTTATTCTTTCTATCTTTCTTGTACTGTTCCTTCTTCTTCTTCGTCACCGCCGCTGTGTAGAGTGCTGCTTGGCGCTTGGTTCTTGCTCCGTGTAGTTCAGCCCCATTTTCCATTCACCAATAAGAAACTGCAAGAGGGTATAGCCAGCGCTGGAGAGGAGAGAGGAAGAGGAGGAGAGGGAGAGAAGTAGACGAAGAAGGGGGGAGAAGAGCACGCCGGCTAGCTGCAAGTGTGTTCGCGTGTTACAAAGTGGACAAGTTACTCCTGAAGACTATCGCTTCGTTTTGGTCCTGTATCTCCTTCCCCTTTTCGGCCATCCTTACTACTACTTCTAGCAACACTTGAAGATTTGCGAAGGGGAATTCCTTTTAAAACCCATCAAAGACTTAAAAAACAAACAAAAAAAAAAAACAACAACAGATATTTCCAACAAGAAGCAAGAATTCTCAACGGACTTTTTGTTGTGTTGTGAAACCAGTCTACGGAAAACCACCTTTCAACATGATGATGTACTTTTGGGTGAGTCCAGTTCTTGCTACCTACTTTCTTTCTTGTCTCCTTCCCTTGTTTCCTTGCTTCCTTGCATCCTCGACCCCTTTTACGGTTGTCTGTATTGGCGTTTGTGTTTTTGCTGGTCTGATTGCGATTGCTGGCTCCACTTCCGAATGTCTTTTATTGATAGTCCAGCTGCTAGCGTGGACATTTATTCACAGGAAGCAACACTGTCGACTTGATTAATACCTTTATTAAACTCCAATTGACACGGCAAAGTACCCAGAATGCAATATGATAGCTATTAGAAACTTCCGCACGCAGGGTGGTACAGGGACGCAGACTTCTCCTCCACTCGCATTGTTTTTTTTTTTTTGTTTTTTTCCCCAGCTATTTAAACTTCATTTGGGATTTCAGCTTTGCCTTCCTCCTCGCAATTTTCCAACTTTGCAGCCAATCAAATTACGCCGTACATATTTCGAGTCTTTGTAAACACTCCTAATGCAGTTTGGAGCTGTTGATATCGATCGGCAGTTTAGAGTGAGCGGGCGAAGGGCTCAGCTACCGTTTAGATTTTTTGCCCCTTTCCTTTTCCTTTTCTTTTTTCTTTTTTGTTTTCATAAGCTGAGAAGTAACATTGCGAGGTCCATTAGCAAATTTTACATAGAATTGAACTGGAAGCAAGAGAGACAAACGCAGTGAGAAGTATCGATCGGTTTCTGAGTTGTCTGGAGAGGAAAGGGGGGAGTGTATTTATTTATTTATTTATTTATTTATTTATGTACTTTTTGAGGCCGGGAGTTGGTGAAGTTTTTGTAGTGACAGTATGGTATACAGCGTCCCAGATAGTGACATAAGTTCTAGTTGTTTATAGCATGATTTAAAGCGGGGCACTGCAGTTCCTTTTGGGGGTTGAACCTGAAAACGAGGCTAAGACGGAAGACGAAGAGGTGTGTATTTTTAGACGGAGAGTTTAAGAGTGATTGGTCCCATGAGAAAATGGATTTCAAAGTTTGACAGTTGACGGTTAATGTAGGTTTTTACATCTAACGGTAATGCGAAAAAGCAGTGTCAAAGCCTACACGCAAGCGAATATTGTCCAAATTGTGCAGTAACAAACAAAATATACAACTTTAATATTTTATTTACCATATTTTATTGTTGAAAATAGCTTATGAATGAAAGAATAGCTATATGATAAGTAGAAATGTGTCACAATATCTGATTTTAGCAAACATTTTCAGCAATGTTATAAAATCCAAAACAAAACACCTTTCTGTTGTGTGTACATGCTAGAAAAAGCTTTAAAATAATACAAATAAAGCGAATTTGGTGTAAAAATGAGAAATGACTGTAAGAATGATCAGATTATAGTTTTGCATTCGTTTTAATATGCGATGCTTGACAGATTTCGACATAAAATTCACTTTTTATCACAAGTCGCTATTACAGTAATGAATAATACATGTCGTACTCCAATGCAGCGTAAAACTTCCACACTTGCAGTTTTGTTGACAGTAAATACAAAATGCAGTCTCTTGCTGATTTCTTGGACTCTTGAAAACAAAAACAAAACAAAAACAGACTGCAGTTTGGCTCGTCGTAAATAACTTTGCGTACATATATTGCGATATTACTGTACTTTACTATTTTAATTGCATTATAATGAGGCTTTTCATGCATTTTTCCAAGTACTTATTTTGACAGTTGTGAGAATGCATTCCGCTGTTGCTTTTGCAGTAATATTTCAAATTAAGGTGGAGATTTTGTCACAGCCACGGTTCTGTTAACGATAAATTCAGAACGATGCAAATTTGTAGTTTTATTTTAGAATATTAAGCAGTACAAGTGGTTTGAAGAGACGCTACAGAAGTTAATTGTTATTTTTGAGAAAACTTCACACTTTTTTACACTACTGTAATGTAAAAAACGTGTAAAATTTGTCACAGCTGCAGTTTTGTTCACAATAAATTCAAAACAATCAGATTCTTAGTTTTGTTTTAGAAAATAAATGAATAAAAATAATGTGTAGAAAGAACATCGTGTAAGAGGAGTTTTGCATGAGTTTATAGGGTTGTATCAAAAATCGGATACGAATCAATACTAAAACTAGTATCGAAACTACACACTCATTTAAGCAAGTATCGATACTGGGAAAAAAAAGACATAAGTGGACAAAATGTGGCCTTCGTTATGCTTTTTTAGGCTGCTGTAATGTATGAATAAAATATAAATTCAAATTTAGGTGTCAAGTTTGTCACAGCTGCAGTTTTGTTAACAGTAAATTCAAAACAATCAGATTCTTTTGTTTTAGAAAATAAATTAGTAAAAATAATGTGTAGAAAGAACATCATGTAAGAAGTGTTTCGCAAAAAAGACTGGACAAAACGTGGCCTTCATTTTGAGTTGTATCAGAACTAGTTTAAGACCACATGGAGTAATAAACTAAAAATACTGTTATTTTGTGTTGAAAATGACAATATTGTCTAAAAAAAATGTGTTTAAAGTGATAATTTTAGGTCACAAAATCGGAATTGAGTCTATTCTTTAGTATCAAAATCAAAGTGAATTGAAATTTGAGCATCATGACAACACTAGTTTGGTTTGCAATACATCTTAACAGTGTGTCTTACGTTTAATTTGAGGTGAACAGTCGAGGTTTAAGTGTGTGTGCTAATCGTGTACTTTGAGAATACATCATTATACATGTATCAATAAAGGATGAATTCAAATGTAAATGTAAAGTTCTTCAAATCTGCAGTTTGTAACACTAAATAAATCAAAAAGGCATTCAATTCATAGTTTTGTTTTAGAAATAATGTGTACAAAAACCATGGTGACAGGTCTTTTTGCATGAGTTTCTAAGCAGTTCTGCACAGCTACTGAAGGAGGTGCTGAAAAACGTAATCAGAAATGTATTTATTAAAGTACTAACTCAAATTTTGGTATAACGTTCATCACAAGTGCAGTTTTTACAAATTCCAAACAATCAAATGCGTTTTGTTTTAGAATAAGGACAACAAAAACAGCATTTTGCATGGGTCTCTTATGCAATGTCATAATGTTACTGTAGTACTCTTTAACAGTTTATATGTGTATTTTGGTGTTCACTGTAGGGGTGCTAGTGGACATAGGTGTGTAGAGTGTGTGTGTGTGTGTGTGTGTGTGTGTGTGTGTGTGTGTGTGTGTGTGTGTGTGTGTGTGTGTGTGTGTGTGCGCAGAAGGAGGTGGCTCAGACGCTAATCTTTGCGAGCCTGTTTTCCTCTATGCTGCAGCTTTTGTATTATTTAGCACCTCCAGACTTTGCACTTTCACATGCACTGTTAGCAGCATGGGTTTACTTCATTTTATTTGTCTAAAAATACCAAAAGAATTGCATAATTTTTTTTTTTTAATTCTAGGTCACTAGAAGTATTAACACATTTTCAAACCTGCAAAAAATAAAATAAAATAAAATAAAATAAAATAATAATTGATGATTTAAGTTGATTTTACTAGAATTTTTGAAATAGTTATGGCGACTTTCTTGACCTGAAATAGCTGAAAATACTGAAAAAAGCTTGAAAATAGACTGAAGTCCATTTTTTTTTAGGTTCTCTTCACCAAATAAAATAAATAACATTTTTAAGTTGTCAGAACAAAACCTGTTTATAGTGGCAGCCTCAGATATAACTTTTTCTTACATATATTTAGTTTCATTCAAATACTCCAAAACACAAAGCTATATTACAATGTTCGGTATAACTTTGAGCTGTTTGGTTTTTAATTTGAAGAGCTTCATAGCCCTCCTTCTCATTTTATGCATTTTATCATTTGTTTGCAGGTCCACAGTGGGTCAAACATCTCAGGTTTCTTAACTAACAAAAGTGTGGAGCAACAAAATGGACCTAAAATCAGACATGGGGGGTTTTCATACCTGTAGCTTCCACTTTTGAAGTTGTAATCCACGTTTGTGCAGTGCTCTGCTGTCAGGACTGAACTAAAGATGTTTGTATTCAAGAGATGGACGTCAGTGGTACACATTTTATACAGAATTTACAAATGATCTGTAGAATGTCTTTAATTAGAGATAGATAGATAGATAGATAGATAGATAGATAGATAGATAGATAGATAGATAGATAGATAGATAGATAGATAGATAGATAGATGCATAGATAGATGGATAGATAGATGGATAGATAGATAAAGGGAGAGAGAGATAGATAGATAGATAGATAGATAGATAGATAGATAGATAGATAGATGATAGATAGATAGATAGATAGATAGATAGATAGATAGATAGATATCTAGATAGATAAAGAGAGAAAGAGATAGATGCATAGATAGATACATAGATAAAGAGAGAGAGAGATACATAGATAGATAAAGAGAGAAAGATGGAGCTAGATTGATAGAAACATATAGAGACAGACATAGAGAGAGTGCAGATTAATCTGATTTAAATGAGTGATTAACTCTGAAATGTGAATGGAGTTGAATGTTGTACACGTCGTACTGGTGTGTTCTTTTACTTTACACCAGTGCGTTTATCAGAATTAAGGTCCATAAAAATCTGCTGCTAACTCTGTTTTTTGTAGTTGCGTAAAGGCTATAACATTGTTGTTTGTTTTTTGTTTTTTTTGCCAAACACTTTGTTGTTGACATCTCTCCATTCATAAAGTTACTGTGTGGTTCTTGTGAAATAAGGATCATAATATTTAATACAGACAGGAACTGCTGAAATGAATATGGATAAAGTCCAGGTTTTTGTAGCAGCAGCAGTAGCAGTAGAAGTAGTAGTAGTAGTAGTAGTAGTAGTAGTTTATACAGGTTTATGGAGGACTGTGTGGGTCTCCTCTGTGTTAATTAGTGTGAAGAATACATGTTTTTTAAGATCGTTTCTGAGCTGCAGGTTTGTATGTTTTTTTTTGTTTTTTTTGTTTTTTTTTTCAAAGTAACTTGTAGTAATCCAGATTCAAATTACTAAGAAATAAAATAGCAGTAGTAGTTGTAGTAGTGGTAATTCAATAGCTTAAAGTTTTGTAATGTCATCTGACCAATGCTGCTCTTTAAAACGAAATTGTCCCAACACATAGATAAATTTGTGTTTGAGAAAAGTTTCAGAAACACTGAACCTAAAGACTTTGAGCAGGATTTTAACCTCATTGATATATTGTTTGTATTTTTGCTGCACGCTTCTGATGTCCTTTTTACCGTGAAACCCTTTGGAACTATATGTTTGCGAAAAGCACTGTGTATATAAAGGGAACTTACTTACTTAATAAATCAAAAGTGAATACAGGCAATAAAAAGCTGTTCAAAATTTGGTTTTGCAAGTCCAAAATTACTGTAAAAACCTTTTCATTTTCTTTACTCTGCCTGAAACCACTACCACTACCCCACTCCCTGCTCCTGTGTGGGGCTCCGCAGGTGGTGAGCTGTACCTGATATCTGTCTCCCCCCCCCCGGGCCCCCCCACTCCGCACGCATCTCCCCTTCCACTCCTCCACCTCCTCCCTCCATCCCTCCCTCCGCCCTGGGACCCCCGCGCCGCCCTCATTACAATATTTATTCACCCAGCAGATGTTCTTATCCGGGGCAATTACCTTTGGCTTACACGTCCCGCTTGCCCACTGATGTAGATGGATGTATGGGTGGGGGGGTGGGGGGGGCGCACGGGGGGCCTCGGGTGCCGCCTCCTCGCCTCGTCCCCGTGCCCTCCGCGTGAGGCTGGCAGAGCGAGGGGCGTTTGTTTCTTTAATGATTTTGGGCGAGGTGAGGCGATTCTTTCATCGTCTGAGCGATTCTTTCGAGTCCAGATGCAGCAGCGAGGGGAGTTTAGAAAATATGAAAATGATGCTGTTTAGGGAGCAGAGTTAACTGAAAAAATAAATAAATAAATACAATTAAGGTGCACAATGTAACTTTTCGGTCGGGGGTCCGTCAACTTCTTGTTTCTATGGAAATGTCATTGCTCTGCCTGGAATGTTCCACAGTATGACATTAAACAGTTCTACTTTACATTTATTCAATTACAGGTGGTTTTGCAGCTCAAAAATACCTAGAAAAACAGGCGTTCTGTAGTAATAGTAGTAATATCAGGAGCAGAAGCAGCAGCGGCAGCAGTAGCAGTAGTAGTAGTAGTAGTAGTAGTAGTAGTAGTTGTAGTTGTAGTAGTAGTAGTAGTAGTAGTAGTAGTAGTTGTTGTAGAAAATAGTAGAAAAACAGGCATTCTGACTGTGAGCGGGGTCGCCTCTCCACAGATCTGACCTGTAACTTGGTCTAATTTGGTTTCCATGAAGGTAGAAAGGTTTAATGCCATACTGTGGAACATTACACACCCTCGTATTGATTGAAACCAAAATCTTACAAGTAGTGTTGTAAATTTATAGATTAATGCAGACATATTTTTGTGTATTAACATGTATTTTGTGTATTTTTTGTGTATTTTTTTCACTCATCCAGCTATCCAGCAATAGTCAATATTATAAGTCAATGTTTGTTTGTTTTTTGTTTGTTTGTTTGTTTGTTTTTTCTGTCTTTATCCAGACATTACTCTAGTGGAGAAAGGAGACATATTGTGCTTTTGTGTGTTTTATAGTTAGAATATGACACCCATGAATCGTTTGAATTTGCACTTTTTAAATTACAATATTCATCTTAAACAACTGAAGGAAATAAACCAGTTCCTCTGACTTCTGGTTGAAAACAGTAGCGTTGAGATCCACCTGCACATTCACACTGTATAGGTGCAAACATCATCTCAATAAAGAGCTGTGTAGGTGTTGGCACATCAAGGTAGCTTTTTTTTTTTGAGAAAGAAAAAAGTAAGTAACGTTCAGGCAGTGGGCGTGTATGGGGGATAGGGGGAAACTGGGATTTTTTTGATCAGTGGCGCCTTGAAAACAGAAGAATAAAGTTGACTGAAACATACATGCATCACTCTAAATACAACTTTGAGAAGATAAATGAGATGGGAAAACCCTTATGACATGATCTGAAATTTCATATTTATTTATTTTTTTTCATAATTTCCATGTTCAAATCACTGTAAAAATGTTTGTGATGAAATTCTAGACCCTAGTACATGTAGTATGTGTTCTGCGCAGTGATTGGTTGATGTTTAGTACCTGCAGTGTGTGTAATTTGCTCTGATTGTTGTGTTGTTGTGTGGTTGTGTTAATTGTCTGTGGCTGCATTGTATGTTCCGTGATGTGATTGGTGGATTTTCAGTACCTGCAGTGTGGTTCCGCTCTCTGATTGGTCGATTTGATTTTAGGTAGCTGTGGTGTGGGTTCTTCTCTCTGATTGGTTGATTGTCAGTACCTGTAGTCTGGTTTTGCACTCTGGTTGGTGGATTTTCAGTACCTGCAGTGTGGTTCTGTGCCCTGATTGGTTGATTTCCAATACCTGCAGTATGGTTCTGTGCTCTGATTGGTTGAGTTTCAGCACCTGCAGTGTGGTTCTGCTCTTTGATTGGTTGAGTTTCAGTACCTGCAGTGTTGTTCTATGCTCTGATTGGTTGAGTTTCAGTCCCTGCAGTGTGGTTTTGCTCTCTGATTGGTCGATTTGATTTTAGGTGGCTGCAGTGTGGCTTCTTCTCTTTGATGGGTGAACTTTCAGTACCTGCAGTGTGGTTGTGCGCTCTGATTGGTTGATTTCCAGTGGCACATGGGGCATTAGCATAAGTGCAGCCTCAGCAGTCTGTTCTGAGCATGTGCACATCTGGACAGTCACAGTGGACCTCTCTCTCCACAGACTGTTTCAATTAACAACATTCAATTTCCAACTCAAGACTCCAAAGTGCCGAGAATTTATAATCTCACTTCTAACATGACGCCATTTTGTGCAATGTTGACTTTATTTTTGTCTTCGTATCCATTATTTAAGCAGGAAAGTCAAGCGCAAATGTAAAAATGTTGTGAATTCAAAGCTCTTAGTAAAAGGCAAAATCTCTCATCGTTTTTGCCATTGCAGCTGCACTGGCTTCTCCACCACCGCCAATCATTCACACTAGGCAAGGTGGGCGAGGTGTCTTGCCTAAAAGACACGACGACAGAGCTTGGGCTGAGTGGGACTCGATCCTCTGACCTTTGGGTTGAGGGACCACTGCCTGAAACGCTTGAATTTACCTTGATTGTAACGCACCAATAACGCCGATGTTTACTGGATTACGTTAGATGTTTATTATGACGCACACTTTCAAATCCACTGTTGCAGCTACTGTTTAAGCCTAATTTAAACTTTTCCACACTCCACAGACAGCGCTGCAAATACTGTAGGCTTTTTCATCAATCTTCATCATCAATTTTTCTTGCATTTATTTATTTTTGACTTTACCACGAATAAACGCAAGACAGTTGACCCCCACTGAAAACGTTGCATAGTGTATGTGAGAAAGTAAAAGTATTTCATGAAAAAATCTTACAATATTTGCGTCACTATCTGTCGGCAAAATGTATCAAAAAGTCATTTAAGTAGCCTAACTTAAGTGGATTTTAAAACTGCAAGTTAAAGGGCATATATTGCACTATTTTCTGATCTGTTATAAAGTTTTATCATCACAAACACACCTGGAGTTGTGTTCTTTTTTCATTCACACATGTTTAACGCACAAACCCTGCAGATTTAGGCTAGGAGTTCTCAAACTGAAAACACTGTTCCACCTTGTGATGTCATGCGGTGATACAGCAAGTGCTCCACTGTGTTTTTAAGCTCCATACACCTTCACTAGAATCATTTGGATGATTTCAGCCCTAGAATTGCCAATTTCTGTTGAACTAAAGGTAAAATGTGGCTGTTAATGTGAAAACTACTGCTTCATGACATCACAAGGTGGAACAGAGCGTTTTGAGCTTTACAGACATAGACAGAAACAAATGAATGAAACAAAACACAACTCCAGGTCTGTTTTTGATGAGATCATAGCTCACAAGAGTCAATTTTGCGTTACGTATGACAGATACTAACTACTACTACCAAGTATGCAGTAAAAGTAGTAGTAGTATTAGTAGCAGCAGTAGCACTCCCAGTTTTTTCATTATTTTCCATTTTATCCCCACTGCTCTTGCCTCATACATGTAGACTCACAATCTTCTCCATACATTCTATCATCGTGGGACTTGAACGCCGCTGTAGTTCGTGTTATGTCTCCCTCTGGTTCGGATCTTTGCTCCAATTCGCAACATAACACATGATGCTAGCATGTTCGTATGGGCCTATATTCTGCGCGTATCCCTCCTCCTCGGCGCGCTCCGTCTCACAATGCGGCACGAGCACTTTTAATGGCGCCGCTTCTCATTGCGATGCTCCATAAACCCGTCACGATATTATTTTCAGTGCGCCCACATCGGAGGCTATGGCCGGTTCTTTATTTATTTATTTGTATAGGGAGATGGAGTATGGCGCGCTGGACGTATGGGGAGGAGACGGGAGCTAATTCACGATCCCTGGATGGGCTGTTAGCAAATACAAAGGAGAAGAAGAGGAGAGCTAATGGGACGCATGATAAATATTATGTTTTAATCTGGTTTTTGGTTGGATTTTTGTTTGAAAATGTAAAATGTGGTGAAGAAAATGTGTGTTTTAAAGGGTCATACATGGAAATATACTGGAGAATTGGAAAGGATGGTGATACACTTTAGTCTTGGTTCAGACTTATTTTAGACCTGGTTCACACCTGGTTTAGACTGGGTTTAGGCTGGGTGTAGACGTGGTTTAGACCTGGTTCAGATCTGGTTCAGACCTGATTTAGACCTGGTTTAGACCTAGTTCAGACCTAGTTCACACCTGGTTTAGACTGGGTTTGGGCTGGGTGTAGACCTGGTTTAGACCTGGTTTAGACCTGGTTCGGCCCTGGTTCACACCTGCTTTAGACCTGGTTTAGACCTGGTGCAGACCTGGTTCACAGCTGATTTAGACCTGGTTCAGACCTGGTTCACAGCTGATTTAGACCTGGTGCAGACCTGGTTCACAGCTGATTTAGACCTGGTTCAGACCTGGTTCACAGCTGGTTTAGACTGAGTTTAGACCTGGTTCAGACCTGTTTTTTTAGACCTGGTTTAGTCATAGGTTGCATTCACACTTGCACACACACACACACACACACAAAAACATCAAAATTGGGACTTAACCAGGACTAAACCTGGACTAAACCATAATTAAACCAGGGCTGGGACTGGACCAACCTAAGTGTACATCAGGACTAGTACAACACACTTTGTTTAATTTATTTAATCCTGGTTGAGTTTCTGTTTAAAATCCGGTAACTACCTGAACAGTACCCCAGAAGTTTCCCCAGTGTGGCTTTGAAAATAAATACTGAACCAAAGCTGTTTTCTCCAAATTGTCAGCAATGTCCAGCCACCTAAAACATAAAGAGTGCAGTGGAGAGTGAGAGAATTGGTTTATTATGAAGAAGATCTCTATTCTTGTTTTATTATGGGTAATTAAAGTGTAGTTATTCAAAAGAGTTACCTGATTTTTTTATATCACTTGTTAAAATATGGGACATTATCAAGAACTTGCACTGCCAACTTTTCCTAACTTTCCTATAGTTTTAAATGCATTGTGGATTCCCTTGTATGTGTCTGGGGTGACCAAAGGTGATCCAGAAGTACATCTCAAGTGTTCCCGAGTTTAAGCCTGAATCGTTTTGAACTGGAGCGAGTCTGAGAGGAGCCGGACGAGCTGCCCGTGCTCACTAACACCATGAATCATAGATGTGCTAACAGAGCATGGAAACAAAGCGGCGCTGTGTGGAGGAGAGGGTGGGGGTTCAAAGCCGGGGCTGGAAGTGAACAGAGAGAAGAGCTCAGAGGAGAAGGGCTCTTGGCAGGAACATTGAGCTGGAGATACAGGAAGACGAGGTAAGGCAGGAGCAGAGGCAGGTGCAAAGAGGAGGAGAGGGTCATGTGGAGGTGAGGACTGTTTAGAGTCTCGAGTGAATTTTATTTGCGTTTTCAGATAATGCCAATCTTTAAAACATGCAGTGTTGTTTTCACATCACAAACATACCTGGAGTTTTTGGTTTAATTTGGTTTTATTTAAATAATTCTGCAGTTTGTGGCTGTGTCCTTCTCATGAGCTAAAAGTACTGCATTACATAGACCAGCCATGGAAAATGAGATCTAACCAGCGTATGAATTACACTTGATTTTAAGTGAATCAATAAATTAAATAAATTTGACTGTAAAAAGCCATAGTGAAATTTTCCTTTATCTTTTTTGAGTTGTTTTTATTTATATTTATAAGTTGGTTGAGCTACATTTTTCAAATAAATTGAAGTTAGACTGAATTAAAGTTATATCCCAGTTTGAACATTTTGGAATTTAGTAACATTGGCATCTTGTTAACAAAGGAATTACCATCTAGATCTAGTTTAAAAAAGGTATACATACACACGACATTATGATTTAATACGAATTCAAATATTTATGGCCCTGTTCCCAATTTTTCCATGCATTAGATCAAAAAGTGTACAGATATATTTTTAAAAGCAGCGCTTGAGGTCAAAATAAGTCTGCTGAGTGCCGTCTGCATCTAATTATGAAGGATTTTATTGTCCATTAATCAGGAAGTGTGCGTTAGCTTTACCATGATGGCAAAACACCACACATAATTAGGATGCTCTGAATGCATAATGGACCACTGCAGACTGTTTAGAAAGAACTAGATCCGGTTTTGACATTTTTAAAACAGTAAAAATCAGCTACAGCGCCTTTAACAAATTGTACTTATTATTAAGGTTTCAGTGTTTGGTGGAAGCTCTAGTGACAGGAGAGATGGATTTTCTGCATAGCCTCTTCTCCACCACAAAATTCAGCGAGCCACCACAAAAAGAAGAGAGCGAAAGAGCGATAGAGAGGGACAGTGCAGACCCATGCATGCTCCTGTCCTCTCCGAACGATGAATAATTGAACATCTCTGCTCTCTCCCTTCTGCAGATCTGCGTCTAATGGCCAAACTCACTGTAAACGTCCAAATAAATACTCTTTACAAACCCATTCACCGCCATTTAGAAGTGACGCGAGCTCACGTTTCGACACAACACTCCACATCTGGAAAGTCACGCTGAAAAGTCGAATAAAAGCTGACGATTTGGGCTGGGAGCGTTCAGGAGAGATGGTCATTAGCGGTGCCACAGTCCCTCCAGGCTCCATCCATCAGACAGGGACCGACAGGGACTGACAGGGACTGAGCGAGGATAGATGCCTGTCACTAGAAAACTATAAGGAAAGAGTGGGTTTAATATTTAACTGCTTTTCTTCTGCTGTTGTGCCAATGGGCAGTGTATCATATGGACTTTATTCTATTTGAAATGGGTCGGAATATATAGAGTTTTACTATATACTGTTAAAAAGGGATTATAAAATGACTTTTGGAGACTTTTTTGAGTTTTTTGAGTAGTTTTAACTCATGGTCGTAAACGTATTTGTCAGGAAGCTTTGTTTTAACTCATTTCCAAAACAGAATATATATATATATATATATATATATATATATATATATATATATATATATATATATATATATATATATATATATATATATATATAATCATGCATTTAAAAAAAGAAAACAAAATAATGTGAAAAAAATTCTGAACAGGTATAGGTATAAAAGTGATTTTTTTAAGATTTGAAATAAAAGTTAGAAACATGTTTTTAAATCTGTTTTTAATGTTTAGTCCTTGATACATCATTATAATGCTAATTTATTTGTTTTTCTTCTTGTATTTATTTTTCTTCTTTCTTTCTTTCTTTCTTTCTTTATTTTTTTTATTTTTATATCTACCAGAATAGTAGTAATGAAGTAGTAATGTTGGAAATCCTTTATGATAGACAAATAATAAGGGATACGATTTTATAATTTGCTTGTTTGTTTATGTCAAAATTATACTACTATTATGTGTACTTTTACTTATTTTTTTCCTATTTTTTCATCTACTTGTCATAATATTTAGTGAATATTTGTCCATCCTTTCGTCTCGCCTCCCTCTCTCCGCTTGTGTTCACTGTACGGGTCTGAAGTGGTCCCTCTTTACTTGTGCTTTCATTCTTTTTCGGTCTTCTTCGTCTCACTTTCGGTCTCCTCTGTGCGATTATCTGAGCGAGTGTCTGCTCAAAGCTCAACGAACCCTCTCCGTTCTCTCATATGACACCTGATGGAGTGATAGTGCTGGAGAGGAGAGAGAGAAGAGGAGAGAGAGAAGAAGAGAGGGTGGAGGAGAGGGTGAAAGAGACGGGGATAGAAAAAAGACCTCCTGTTCCTCCTTTCCCTCTCTCCTCCTCTCTTTTGTGCTCCCCTTTTCTGCATCTTTTACCTTTCTTTGCCAGTCCTCTCCTCCTCTCTCTCTCCTCCTGATAGCGATGGTGCAAGGGAGAGCAAGAGAGAAGGAGAAAAGAGGGATGGTGAAGGAAAAGTGGAGAGGGATGGAGAAGAAGAGAAGGGACAGAGTGGGGATATGGGAAAGTTAGAGAAAGAGGAATAGAAAGGAGACTGAGTGTAGAATACAGGGAAGAGAGAAGAGGAGATAAGGAGGGATCAGGGAGGAGAGAAGAAGAAGAGGAGGGGAGTGAGAGAAAGAGGAAGAAGAGAAAAGAACAGAGGAGAAGGACTGGGACAGTAAAAGAGAGAAAGGAAGTGTGGAGAAGGAGCAGAGGAGGAAATTGAGAATATAAAAAGCAGGTGTTAGAGGGGGAGAGGAAAAGAGAAAGAATGGATCAGGAGATAGGCAGGAGGTAGAGGACCGAAGGAAAGATGAGGGAGACCAAGAGGACAGAAGAGGGGAACAGCGAATATTTTGAGCAGTTGGTAGAGGGGGAGAGGAAAAGAAAAAGAAGGTAGAAAGAGAAAGCGATCGGGGAGACAAAAGGAAAGATGAGGGAGACGAAGAGGAGAGAAGAAAGGACGAGAGCGGAGGAGAGGACAGGCTAATGTTTTTAAACGACAGAAAGGCGTCGTCACAGGGGAAATCAGGCTTGTTGAGAGGCACGTGTGAGTGAAGAGGCCGGGCTGCACCTGTATCATCAGAGCCTCTGAACACACGGTCAGCCTCCCAGGGACACGCCATTATCCAGATGTGCCCTCATCCCTGCTTTCAGCTTTTATTTGCCACGCACCAGAGTGTCTGATACTACTAATACTGCTGCTACTACTACTACTACTACTACTACTACTACTACTACTACTACTACTACTACAACTACTACTGCTACTACTACTACAACAACTACTACTACTACTACTACTACTACTACTACTACTACTACTACTACTGCTACTACTACTACTACTGCTACTACTACTACTACTACTACTACTACTACTGCTGATACTACTACTACTACTACAACAACAACTACTACTACTACTACTACTACTATTACTGCTACTACTACTACAACTGCATGCACCAGAGCGCCTTTAAACAATGAGTGCACTGGAGAGGGACGCTGCCTGTTTTCTACTACTACTACTACTGCTTATGGTACAACTATTATTATTACTGCTACTACTAGTAGTACTACTACTTATGGTACTACTACTAGCATTAGTACTGATACTACTATTACTACAACTGACGCTAATACTGTTACTACTACTACTACTACTACTACTACTACTACTACTGTGTCTATAGCTTGTGCCACTTTAGGGATTCTACTGCAAGTTGTAGGAAAGTGAATCAGGTTTACAGTCTACAAGGAAAAAAAAAAAAAAAAAGGTTAAATGTTTAAGAAGAACTGTACAAATATTTGGTTTTAATTCAGTTTTGGCTACAATTTGTAAGAAAATCAAATCACCAACATTTTCATTTTTAAATATGCACAGACAAACATTTTTGTTATAATATCTTCCAGTTTTTTTTGTTTGTTTAAGTCATATTTTAGGTCTATGTAATACACCAACAGCAAATTCTGAAAAATTCGATCGTAAAACAATATTCCTCCATTACAGCTGCCCCAGGAGACATTACAAATAAATTAGTTTGTGTGATTTTTTTTTTTTAATATATTTTTTTTTATTTTAGGCCTTTCTTTTAGTTTATTTAGTATTTCCACGTCTGGCCTATTCTTTAAAATGACCAAATTGCAGCCATTTCTGTTTTCTCCTCACTGTGCAGGAAAGAGTGAAGGAGGGAGGAAAAAGAGAGGGAGCGAGAGAGGAGAAAGCAGAGAGGTAGTGCTGCTGCTGCTAATGGGCCGTACATGGCGGTCCCAGTCAGCCCGTGGCAGATTTAAAGGATATTGACGAGGGACATAAAACTCTGGGCGTTTATTGGATGCAGAATTAGAATAGAACATGGTGTGTGTTTTTGGAGCAGATAATGAGAAAATACCTTCACACGCAGTTTTCAGACGGGACAGAGGAAATACAAAGACGCGAGGATATCAGGAAAGGCTGGGTTTAAGACATGAACGCTACATTCTTAAAGTGCTTTTGACAGATTCATGCATTTTTTTCTACTTTTTACTTACTTTGGTGGGATAGTAGCTGTTGTAAATGTTTATCATAGTTTAAGAGCCCATTTTACACAATACACAACACACAAATCCTGCATATTTAAGCTGAGTTATTCTCTCAAACAGAAAACACTTGTGCTCCACTGTGTTTTTAAACTCCACACACCTCCACTAGAATCATTTGGATTATTTCGGTGCTGGAATTGCAAATCTCCACTGAGCTAAAGGTAAAAGGAGCTGTGAACTTGAAAACTACCGCTTAACATCACAAAGTAGAGCAGACATTTTGAGATTTGCGACTTTTAGAGGAAGTAACAGCATTATAACGTGGACTAGAGTCAGTTTTGTGTAATATGGGACTTTTAAGGGTGCTTTCACACTGACAGCATTTGGTGCGCACCAAATGGCCCATTCGAACCAAAAGTTCTTAGTTCGGTTCGTTTTCGTTAGTGTGAATGCAATCTCGGTATTTTGGTGCGCACCAAATCAACTGGTCCGAGACCGATAAAAAGGGGTGGTCTCGGATCGCTTTATCTGCCCTACTTTGGTACGGTTCATCTGGTGTGAAAGCAACCAAACCAAATTGGACGGAACCGAATGCATTATGGGAATGCATTATGTTTCTGTTTACTCGGTCGCGAGGGCACGTCTCTTCTCCCTGAAGAGGCGCGCAATGTGCCGTCGGCGAGTCGAATAACTTATAAGTTGTCTTTGGAGTCGCAGCCGCGAAACATGTTCGAAATTAAGTACGTGCAGAAAATTACCTACACGTACAAAATAATGTATGATGATCAGCGCCAGGAGCACAAGGCAAAGCTGTTCCTCCATGGTGATCGAAAGTGGCGTGTTTTTTAGTCCGGTTCCGGTGACGATGGTCTTCGCGGTCTATTTTGGTTCGTTTAGAACTATGCATATGTGAAAGCAAACCGTACCCACGTCTGTTTGCTACATTGTAACATTTTTCTGACTAGTGCGGACCAAAGCAATCGAACCATAGGTGTGAAAGCGCCCTAAGTAGCAGTTTGTGAGTTTGTGTTCATCGCTACAGCAACGGTCACAAGTTTGAATCGTTCTGAAACCCATGGATAGTCCTGCCTTAGCCGTCGTTTAATCCTATACCAGAATACTCACAAGAGCAAATAAAGTTACATCTTATTTTTTGGGAGAATTGTTTGTATTTTTAGGTAAATTAATAGCATTTTTGTCATCTTACCTAAAAATATTAAGTCAATAAGTGAATAATAAACTTCAGATATCTGCAGTATATTTGCCACGTTTACATGAGAGCTTTAATTCTGATTAAAAGTAAGTTAATTCTGAATAAAAGTTAATTCTGCTTTAAAAAACAAAACAAAACATGTAAACACTTAATTCCTACTGAAAATGATTATTGCTACTGAATTAAGCGGGTGGTTTATTCCGATTTTAAAGCCAAATTAATTTATTCCTCAATCATGTAAACGTTTATTTAGCTTAAAAATAATTCCGGTCCTTCGGCGCATGCTCGTTGGTCAAACGTTGGTCTCGAGCTGAAACGATTATTTTATTAAGTGCGCTGAAAGAACAAATACAAATAATGAAAATAGTGGATGGCAGTGAATGCTAACCCATCTTTTTTATCACTACCTCACCGGGTACAGTGCTAACCCGTCTGGTGGGTACAATGCCAACCCGTCTGGTGCATTGCTCAGTGGCTGCTGTGCCGCATGTGCCCTGAAGTGTCAGCGCTCACAGAAGGAAAAGAGGAGGAGTGGCCCGTGGAGAGACTGGTACATACAGTATATCCACTGGCAGCCTGCCATGCATGAGAAGTACCCACCTCTTCTCCCCCTCTTTAACTATCTCTCCATCCCTCTCTCCCTCCATCCCTCTCTCCTCTCCTATCTCTGTAACTTCTGTCATCCTGCACTTTCTTCCACTTCATCCACAGTTATTCAATGAGGCGGCTTGGGGATTTAGTATCTCTCACTCTCTCTTCTTTCTCTGTTTCCTTTCTTTCTAATTCTACCCCTCTTTCAAAATAGAACTTGTGGTTACAGTTGTTCTTCCTCTTGTCCTTTCCTCCTTTCTCTCTCCCTCTCTCACACCAGATGTAATTTCTGCTGTGTTTAAACGGCTTAATCCACTTTTTCTTTTCAATTACAACTTGTAGTTATAGTCAGTCTTTCTCTCCCTCCATGTCTTCTGCTCTCTTTCACAACGCTCTGTCTTTCTCTTAATCCACTTTCTTTTCAGTATTTTGGCCCTTACACGACACTGTACACTATAATTAATGAGAACAACTGTGACTAGCCGACTAAAGAAATAAACAGAATCACATTTTATGCACATTTTGAGATTTTATGAACAAGTTAAACAAAAAGCACTGGACTTTCCTCACTTTTTGAAGGTTTTCTAGTCTAGGTTCTAGTCTAGGTTCTTCTGAAGCTATTTGGTTCTCGCTGAAAATAATGACATTTTGATGATTGTAATCCTGAGCAGGACTTTACAAACCCTAAAACACACGTTAACAGATCTGTTATTACAAATACAGTGGTGTTATGAATGAGAATGTCCAAATAGAATAAACTATGTCTAATTTACATCAATCACACACTTTATTCATACAGAGCCTTCAGTCACTATCTGACCCAGTGGCGGGCAATTCTTTTGAATGAGAAACAGAAAATATTGTGGAGAGCCGGGCCTAAATTCTTAAATGCTCAATTCTGCATAATATTAATTGTATTTCTTTATAAAAAGCAGTAAATCTCATTGTTTTGACGCGTTGGTAAGACTGGGAAGAGTTTATGTTATGACTAAGCGATGAAAAAGTGAGGTTGCCTTACAAAAAATAAAATCTATATCTAAAATAAAAGCAATGCAGCTTTAGTCCATGCATGAGGTAAAATGATAAAATATGTTTATTTTGTAATTCCAAATGAGCTTAAACGGGCCGGTCAGAGTCAACCAAAGACCCGTATGTGGCCCGGGAACTGGACAATGCCCAGGTCTGATTTAACGTATACCACCATTATACAATGTTTTGTTTTGGGTTTTTTTTATGTTTTGAAAATAAAAATGTCCAATATAAATGACTGTTTGATCTAAAATTGAATTGCTGACTCTATCCATCACTCTTTCTCTCCCTCTCCTTCTCTCCATCTCCCTCTCAACTGTCATTCTTGAAATTTCTTGAGTTGTTTTTTTTTTTTTTTTCTCCAATACTAGTGGTTTTGGTCAGACTTTCTCTCCCTCTATACTTCTCTCTCCCTCTCTCCGCCTCTCACCCAACATCATCACCTACACTTCCTTTCTGCCACTTTATCCGCAGTTATTCAAACATGTGGTGGTTACGTGTGGTTACAGTCTCTCTCTTTTAAAAACACAAAATGCAATCGGAGGCTGGTGGGATTTGTGTGTGTTTAGCTCGGCCTCGCGCCGTGACAAAGCTGCCTTGTGACAGCTCAGCTCCTATACAGTCAAATGATTCATTTAGCTTCTCAAACAAAGGGATGCAAGCATGTAAAGGCTCCCAATTACACCAGCAGCTTTAGGTCGCTACCGCCGCTTTGCTCATTTTTATTCCTGTTGTAGAAATGAAACTTTTCCTGGCCGCGCTGTAATCGTTGGCCTCTGGGATCACAACGCTAATAGAAACCCGGAGAATGTAGTGTTTTGTTGAGGAATAAGGAGCTGGAATTAGCGTAGACTTTTGGATCACGCTCCAGCCGTACGGTGAGGGAGTGTGTCTGCGTTTATGGAATTAATCAGCATATGGAGGGAGTTTAAAGAACCCAAGGTGAACAAACAAGTGACTGCTTTAATATGTCAAGGCTTAACCACAGGGGAGTGATACAGAATAAGCCCTGTTGCTATAGTAATAAACAATACAAAATTAAATAATACTGTATCTCTTGAATGGTCAAAAGTCCTTAAAATGTTGCCTTTAAAAATAAATGACAATATTAATTTAAATTTAGTTTTTATTCTACTTTATTTGTGGCTAATTACTCAACAGTAGATCTTGGTCCAATGTTTTGCTTGTCTTTTGTAATTATTATTATTTATTTTATATCATAATATTGTTTCCTTATTAATGAATGAGTTTAGTTAGTCAGGTTCAGTCACACATTTTTCATTCACAGTAGTCCTGCATTCAGGCCGTGGCATTTTTGAGATCTGCAAACAGGATTTTACATACATATATATATATATATTTTTTTATTTATTGAAAAAAAATTTGAGAAATAATAATAATAATAATAATAATAATAATAATAATAATAATAATAATAATAATAATAATAAATAAATAAATAAATAAATAAATAAATAAATACAAGCTTAAAATAAATAAATCCATGTATTTATGAATGTAGAATGCTCCTGGGTTTTAAGATATGATAGCAGCCATTTGTTACAATGACAACTAAGCAATTCAAATCAAAGTTGTTTTTTTTTTGTTTTTGTTTTTTTTATGCACCAAAGTGTCTCTAATTGTGAATAAAACATTGTCAAAATGAACATTTGCTAACGTATAGTACCAATGCACGGTCTTGCCTTTTAAATGGGTCAAGTCCTCACCAAGTCGTTCAAATTGAGAAGGAATAATTTACCCAAAACTTCAATTTTGTTGTGTGTAACTTTTCAAAATTGTATGACAAATTCCTTGATTAGTGGTGGTTTTCAGATTCTAGAATGTCACACGGTTTTCCCTGTTGATGACATGGATTTTAACCGCCCCGTCTGTATTAAATATTATTCACTTATAGAATACTGTGACGTCATCTGAAACCCAGCGTAGATCACTTTTGTCTCCCGCTCCCATTTTCCGAACAGCGGTATCTTTGTTCCCACTCGCTCCCACTCCTGCGTACATGTTTACTTGTTATCTCCTCTTCAATCAATAGCAGGAAGTCTGAAGCTGGCTGTCGCGTAAAAGAAGGGCCGCACGTATCACGGGGCCGTAAACAGCGTGCCGGCCCTGCTGGCATTAGTGTTATGGGGTATTGACCCATTTCAGTGGATTTACGAGGCTAATCGAGAGAACCGGAGCGAGTAAGAGCAGCGCTGACAGGACAGGGGCCTACGGACAAACCAAATTTATTCCTGGGAGTTCGTATAAGTCTTGGGAGAGGGTGGATCGGTTTTGGGGGCCAGCGAGGGGCCCCTGGACACAGCAGGTAACATATGAGGCTTACAATGTCTAGGCTTGGCTGTTGTTAAATGTTGTGTGCAGTGAGCGCAGAGCAGTGAAAAGCAAGAGAAATAAAAATGAGAGAGGAAAATAAAAACGCTGTCAACGTTTTTCTTAAAGGCCCTCTACCTGAATTTTAAAAATGTGAAAATCTAAACAGTTTGCTGTTTAGATTTTCGCACATTGGCCATATTCTGACCTCGAGAGCTGCTTATACAATAAATACAAAATTTGCTACAGTAATATAAGCGATAGTGCATTTGTGAAAGGAGATTTTTCTTGGCATTTTAAACTGTTTATGTAATATTTTCCTCAGGTTGAATCATTTACATTTAAATATCTGTTTCTCTCTGACTGCAGGAACATTTAGTACTTCAGCGCTGCGTTCAGTTTGAGAAGCTTTGTCCGTCTGTTATTCCACTGAAAGTTTTCCTTTTGTCGATATAAAGTGAATGATACATTTGTCGATTTTTATTTATATTTGAGTACTTCCTCGTCTCTCTCTCCTCCTTCCCCGCCTGTCCTCTTCTCCTTTTCGCTCCCCCCTTCCCCATCTCCTGCGCTCTCCCCTCCTCTCTCTCGCTGTAATCTTAGTCAAGGCCTGCATGCTTCTACTCCTCCGCCCTCTTTCCCCCTCTCTCCTTCTCCTCCTTCTCTCTCTCTCCCTCTCTTCCTCTGTCTCTCCTCCCGCTCTCTCTTCTCTTCCTCCCTCCCTCTCATTGTGATCTGTCGGTACATTCTTAGTCAATGCTTGCATGCTTACACTCCTCCTCCCTCTTTCCCCCTCTCCCTCTCTTCCTCCTCTCTCCCTTTCCTCCCTCTTTCTCTCCCCTCTCCTCCTCTTCTCTCTCCTCTTCTTTCCTCTCTTTCACTGTAATCTGTGGGTACATTCTTAGTCAAGGCCTGCATGCTTCTAGTCCTCCCTCTTTCCCCCTCTCACTCTCTTCCTCCTCTCTCCCTCTCTCTCTCCCCCTCTCTTCCTCTCCTCCTCATCTCTTCTTCCATCTCTCTCTCGATAATCTGTGGGTACTCTTCCTCCTCTCTCCCTCTCCCCCTCTTTTCCTCTGTCTCTCCTCCCGCTCTCTCACATCTCCTCCTCTTCTCTTCCTCCCTCTCTCTCATTGTGATCTGTTGGTACATTCTTAGTCAAGGCCTGCATGTTTCTACTCTTCCTCCCTCTTTCCCCCTCTCCCTCTCTTCCTCCTCTCTCCCTTTCCTCCCCCCTCTCCTCTTTCATCCCTCCTCCTCCTCTTCTCTTCTTCTCTTCCTCCCTCTCTCTCTCACTGTGATCTGTATACTTATACTCATCCTCCCTCCCTCTCTTTCTTTCTTTCTCTCTCCTCCCTCTCTCTCTCTCTCGCTGTAATCTGTAGGTACATTCTTAGTCAAGGCCTGCCTGATTATACTCCTCCTCCCTCTCTCTCTCCTCCCTTCTCTCTCCCCTCCTCCTCCTCTCTTCCTCCTCTATCTCTCTCTTTTGCTGTGATCCGTGGGTACATTCTTGGTCAAGGCCTGCCTGCTTAAAGTCGCAGTAGAAAGAGAAATATTCAACAGCGTGTGAAGGGCTCTCCCATAAAGATGACTCAAGTCCCGCTGCTAAATAATTCCCAGTGAACAGCGCCCCCTAATGTGCCACGCTCGTCATTTTATCCCCAAATATAAATACAAATGTACACAGGTGAGGGCGGATATTTTCTTTTTTTTTCACCGTGGGGGAAGGGGCCTGGTCAGAGGAGGACAGAGTTGCCAAAAATTGTAGTGCTACTTCAAAATAATATTCCTCAAGTAGAAGTACAAAGTAGTGAATGCTGAAGTAAAAGTGTTTGGGAAAGTACTCCTTAAGTAAGAGTAACTATGAGGAGGAACCAAAACTTTTACTGAAGCAGGAGTAAAAGTATGCTGCTAGAAAAATACTCTAAAAAGTGCAATGTTTTTCAAGAGTTACAAGTGTTACTGTGTACTATACACAACTCTGGGCCTGGTGCATTGTGGGTAAAACGTCACACCCGCTAATAAAGCTGCTAATAAACCAGCTTTATTAACTGAACCTGAGAAACCAAACGCAAACTCTTCAAATTAGGTGGTTTTCTGCAGAGAATGGGAAAAATCAAGTATTGTTTACCAAAATATGAACTGTGCTAACTAAAAATCACATTGCAAAATATTTACATGAAAATGTACCTATAAATATGAATGTGATCTGTGATTGACTCAAGTAAGATTAACGTTACTTAATAATAATAATAATAATAATAATAATAATAAAATACTCAAATAGAAGTGCAAAGTAGTTGTCCAAGAAATTACTCGAGTAAAGAGTAAAAAAAAAATAATAATGCGAAAAGTAGTACTCAAGTAAGAGTAACTGTCAGAACGTAAGATCTGATTTAGAATTTGAAGTGAATGGAATTTAAAGGGCACAATATTATAATGCACAAGGACAGACACAAAAATGAGAAAAAAATGACATCATGTGAAGGAAAAGTGCAAAAAAAACAAATAACATCAAATAATTTCATATTGTCAACATAAAATTTCTGTCACGTGTAGACTTACAGTAGGAAGAGGTGTATTATAACATATTCTAAAAAATAACTCAAGTAAAAGTAAAAAGTATTCGGGAAAAGTGATGTGTGATTGACTGGTGATGATGGTGCAGATCGACAGCTTCATCTCAGTCATGTCAGTCTGTCCCGGGGCAGCTGTGGCGGGCAGCTTTCCACAACCGAGCGTGGTATAGATCAGTGCCTCTCAAAACATTTCACATTTCACACCATCTAAACCTATTCTAAAACTATTCTAGGTCAAATCTAGAGCTAAAAAAAAGGTCTAAAAGTTGGTTACATAATTTTTCACTGTAGTTCTAGATTTCTTATCATTACTTTTCCTTGTGGATATTTTCTTCACTATCACTTCCATGTAATTCCCATATCCCGGCCCGTAGTGCGTGTACTGCCCCATCTGCCCAGCGCCTGTGGTGAAATGAGTCCTGCACCGTGCTGCTCTATTGAATCTAATGACCACCTCACTCCAGGGGGCGCCATACTTCCCCAGACCCCCTCCTCTCGGGATCTCTCACAACGAAAATAACAAAACCGACATGGATTTCAACGGGTTTAACTCAGAATATTTAACAAGATGTGTGTAGTTTTTAAAAGTTACATTTTTTTCTACTGTGGAGGGTCCATCACCTGCTTGTCTCCAAGGAGATGTGCCTAGAAATTTAAGAATCTCCATGGAGACAGGTCAGATTTTTTAAAGATAGTTTTGAGCAATAAATAACACCTGTAGTTGAATAAATACAAGACAGACTAATTTAATGCCATACTGTGGACAATTTAAACCAAAGCCTTAACATCTCCAAACAGAGACAAACAGAAAAGTTACACAGTGCACCGTTAAAGCTACCGACTGTAAGTTTCGATTTCTTTTTTTTTCACCAGTAGATGGCAGATGTGAAACCTGTCCCCGTCCTCTTCTCACCTGGCCCCTCCCACTTCCCTTCACCTGTCCCCTCCCACTTTCCTCACCTGTCCCCTCCCCTCCTCTTCTCACCTGGCCTTTGTTCAGTCTTACCTTTGCTCTCTGGTCTGGTCCAAATATCGCAAACTATCAGACAGCAGTAGCGTAGACGGCATCTAGTGGTGATACGTGAGAATACAACAAGGGTGGGTCCCTCGGTCTAATTAAATTAAATTGAACTCATCAGATCTTGTATAACGGGATTTGATACTTGTTTAAATACTGCAGTTTTTAGAATGTGAATATGGACGTGGCTGACAGTGGCACTGCTGGAGTTTTACACTGAACAAAACTGAAGCGTGTTACATAATCCTGGGTTTAAGATGCATTAGCGCTTGTGTACTCGGATCACTGTTTGTGTTTAAATGCAAAACAGAGGGAAGAGAGAGGAAAGAGTGGGAAAAAAGAGAGGAAAGTGGGTGAGGAGGGAGGAGGGAGATTAAGAAATATGAGGACGCAAAGTTATGGATAAACCTGAGGAAGTAGTTTTTATTCTGAAACATTTTAACAGTATTTTTTTTTTGTTTTGTCCAATAAAAATGTGACTATGTTGGTGTTTATTTCTGCTTTGTCGTTTAGACTATTTATTCTAATTTCAGTTTTTGCTTCAGGAAACATGTTTTATCATTCTAAAGTTGTGTTTGCATGGCAGTTTTTGCTCTGTCTTCAGTTTGGGCAGCAGTTGTACTCAAATATTTGAAGCAATTCTGTTTAAAGGATGGTTTTGTATCCGTGTTTATCCCTAGTTGCAATTACAATTCAGTAATCAGGTAAGAGAGCTGACTGTATTCACTTAAAGCCACAGTATGCAACTTTTTAAAGCATTTTTACAATTCATTTTCTATATTTTTATTGCACTAAAAATGATGCATCCATACTGTGAGCAGACTTGCATAGAATCTATCTCCACGGAGAATGTTCCGGAGTATGGTTTTAACTTTCTGTTTCCATGGAATCATGCAGGTGACGTTCCATCTCCAAAGAGTTACAAAAATGTTTCTTTACAAAACAGAGAACTACGTTGCAGATGGATTCAAAAAGTTGAGCACAGTTCATTTTGAAAACATTCTCCCATCCCCATCTTGTCCCTGTTTCAACTGCCTGTTATATGCAACATTTAGACTTTCATCCAAACTTTTTCCCATTCAAAAGATAAAATATTTAGTTAATCACTATGGCAACAGTAACTCATGGATTGTTGATATTTTAATGTAAACACACGGTTAAAGGATTTAAATTACGCCATTTTCTGATCTATGTTCTAATGTAATTTCCTCATCACAAACAGACCTGGAGTTGTGTTTTTTGTTTTATTCACACATGTTTAACACACAAACCCTGCAAATTTAGGCTGAGTTCTTCTCTCAAACAGAAAACACTCTGTTCCACCTTGTGATGTCATGTCCTAATACAGGAAGTGCTCCACTGTGTTGTTTTCAAACTCCATACACCTTCACAAGAATCATTTGGGTGATTCCAGCTCTGGAATTCCCAATCTCTACTAAACTGAAAACTACCGCCTCATGACATCACAAGGTGGAACAGAGCATTTTGAGCTTTGGAGATGTAGACAGACTAATAATAAAGTGTTACTCAAACATGTGCATGAAACAAAACACAACTCCAGGTCTGTTTTTGATGAGATACCAACATTATAACATGGCGAGTCAATTTTGCGTAATATAGGACCTTTAAACCTGTAGTCCTCTTGCTGCATCCTTGATATCTTTGCTACTTCCTTGCTGAACGACGTCAAATATGAGTTAATATCTCTCATACCTACACTCTCTGTTGATTTGTGGGGCTTGGGCGACAGTTGAATCCCCCGAACGCCTCAGAAAACGCAAATAAATCCACATTGTGTTTGATGGACGACGCACTGACACTGCCCTGTGTTTTTCCCGCTGTGACGAACATCTAAGCAAGGCCGAGCTCGCAGCGCCCTGACAGAAGCCCGCTCCAGTATGATTTTTAATTAAAAAGAAAATTCAATAACCTTATCAGGACTTGCCATTTGAGTTGGAGACGTATCGATCGGCGTGCGCAGTTATGCAGATGCCGAGCTTTCATCTTCGGGGCAATTTTGCGTGGCGGCCCTTTGGTTACTGAAAAGATCTCATTTCAAAAAATCTATTTCATATATTATTCAGGTTATGTTGAGTCGGGCTTACGGGACAATATTCAAATGTGATGTCGTGTCAGCTGGAGGATCTCTTAATAGGAGCGGATGACAGACGGGGGCAGTGAAAGTAAGGAGAGGAGACGAGGAACGCTGGGAAGTTTGGAGAGGGTTTTTAAAGTGGGGCTGAACGAAACTCAACTTCGCCCACAACCACATTTCATTTCAAACAGAGCGGCTAAACTGGGCAGTACCTGGAGGATTAAAGGGGAGAGTGAGGGGGAAAAGGGAAGGAATCTGGGGTACAAGGAACAGTGTGACTGGTCTAACAGGTATGCACGCTTCAAACTTGCAGAAAGGTGTTTAGGAATCAGAAACACCTGAATTTAGGTGTGCCAGTCCTGTGTGATGTCATGTAGTACTTGAAATCCCAGAGTCCACTGAAGGCAGGATGGCACGTCAATATCGAAACAAATATGGCTGCTTTCAAGAAAAAAAAAAAAAAAATCACAAACTGACTGAAAAACGTTGTGGATTTCTGCAGAATCAATAAGCAAAGCACTAAAGTCTGTCAATCTGAGGTGAGAGTGTTTTGCCTTGAGACACAAAGGCAGCAGGTGCTCAGGGACGAGATTTGAACCACTGACACTCTTACTGATGGGCAAACGTGAGTGGGGGTCGCATCTCCACAGATTTGACCTGTAACTTGGTTTGGTCACCTGTTGTCTCAATGGATAAAAAGAAGTAGAGCGGTTTCATGCTACACTATGGAACTTTACAGACCACATCTCCATGGAAACAGGCTGTGGAACCTCCCTTAGAACCTCCACATAAAGGAGATACATATGACATATTGTGACAAATGCCCTGTTGCATCGTGGGACAAAATGTCAAATTAAAACAGGGGAAAACACAACACAAAACAATAAGAGTCCCATCTAAAGGCAATAACTTTGTGCTTTGGTTCAGTTGGAGACATTTGTCATAAACTTGTTCTTTATTGGTTCAACAAACTTTCCCTTTAAGGCCCTTGTGTTTGTTCCTATACACCCTTATATGCAAATGTACAGTGCAGTGAATAATAATGTGCATATTGAATATCTGGAGCCTGGATTTAAAGGGGCAGAGACGCGCCTGCATATGTTGGGCTTTATTAGCACATACATAAGAATAATACATCTCTGTAACTTTAATATAAGAGTCTGAATATGGAACAGTTTGTCTAGAGTGTCCAGACTGAATAATGCCGTGCTCAGACCACTGTGCATGTTATATATTAACACTACACTACGCCAGGTTTACACAGAAAAAAATGCACACAGTAATGTTTTCTAGAATCCCAAGATAGTTCAAACTGAGCTGGAGGATATGTAAGAATTCTGTGGTGAAAGTTGCGGTCAGATTGCAGATTTGTTGGTTGGTAAATATCTCTGTAATTGAAACAAAACTGACACAAAGTTCAATGTCTTTTTTGTTAGTATAAATAAAAAAAAAAAAGTGAAATTATATGTTCACAGTATCTTCAGAAAGTGGTGCCATTATTCAACCCTAAAGACGTGATGATTGTGTTGTCAAAGTATTTCAAAGGTGCATTGTGTGACTTTTCTGGTGGAGGCTCCATCAAATGCTTTTCTCCACCTTTCTGTCACTGTGGAGACCAAACCAGACCAAGTTACAGGTCAGATCTGTGGAGAGGCGACCCCGGTCACAGTCAGAATGTCTGTTTTTCTAGGCATTTTTGAGCTATAAAACCCCCTGTAATTGAATACATGTAAGGTAGAGCTGTTTAATGTCATACTGTGGAACATTCCAAGCAGAGCAATGACATATCCATAGAAACATGCAGGTGACGGACAGCCCCAACCAAAAAAGTTACAAAGTGCACCTTTAAGACATAAGTATAATCTAAGTTTATGGAATCAATCCCAAACAAATAGTGATAAGGTCCAACATTTGTGGATCTTATTTTTGGATATTTCATTCAAAAACTGTGACTCTCTCTTAGAGTTATATAGGCCCCAGCATCAAAATGTGTTAAAACAAATCTCAAATTAATGTCTAATTTGAGTAGCAGAGTTTCAGACAGAGCAGTGCCTCAAGTTAGTTCCCAATATTTGCCTTGGCACAGTACAGATATATTGTATAAGCAAATCTTGAAGTCAAAATAAGTCAGTTTGTACTGTCTCCATCTAATGTCATAGTCCGATGATCAGGAAGTGTGTGTAGCATGCTAGTTGTTAGTTTTACCATCACAGCAAAACTCCACACTGTTTTCTAGTTGAGAAAAGTGCTTATAAACTGATCATGGTGATTAATTAGGAGGTTCTGAATGCATAAGATAAGTGAGAAATAACAATGGACAACTGCAAACGCTTTAAAGTGAATTAGTTCTGTTTTTTTTTTTTACATTTTAAAGACAGTAAAAATCACGTACAGCTCCTCTAAAGTCACTGATTCCTCTCTGTCACATTACAATAAGCTCCTACCATGTTCTACCCCCATCACTCGTTTCTTGCAGTCTTTTTTCCCCTTTATCTCCCCATACTTTATCTGTTTGTGAAGGTGATTGCCTGTGGGGCTGGAAATGGACACGTTCTGTCCCTGATGAGGCTTCACAGCAGTGGGCTAATATCCCCTCTCCACCCCCTCTCCCTCCATCACGCCGTCCGCTAATGGAATTAAGAAACATGTTGCCACCAGTCTTCGCAATTTGGAAAATAACTCCATTAAGTTCATTAATTTAATAATAGGCAATAATAATGAAGGAAAAGTATAGCTCAATTAAAGCGGGCGTACTGGGTTGGCTGTTCCACTGGTGGCGATGGCCCCGGTGTGCGTGCCGTAATGAGCTTATAATGGAAGCGATACGATGCAGGTAGTGAATTAAAGCGTTACCAGAGAAGCCATTACGAACAAGAGCACAATCCGCAAACACTTGTCATGGCGCAAATGGGCTGCCGTAGTTTTGGTGCGAGACGAGTGGAAGACTGCACCGCAGGGATGGAGAGAACAGGGAGGATGGAGGAGAGCGAGAGAGGAGAAGTGGAGAGTAAAGAGCTTGTTGTCTGTAATGTTTTCCACTATCTCAAATGCAGCAGCAGGCAGTGTTCCAGTGTGAATTATATGGTATTTTCATAAGGAATAAACATACAGAAATGCTAGACTTTTGAACCTAAATGGTACATACTGTTTGTAACTTATTTTTATAACTTATAAATACATGCTGCTGTTGCCCTGGGGCAGACTAAGACAGTTGTGGTTGCCGCTTTGCCATAATGATTTGGTAAAAATGATTCTTGCCTCTGTAATTTTAATTTTGATAATATTTTCTGTAGAATTATTTGTTCAGTCTTTATCAGCTCTGTTTTATGTGTGGTTCAGTCCTGGTTTAGTCTTGGTTCAGACCTTAGTCCTGCTTCAGAACTGCTTAGTCCTGGTTTGGTTTTGGTTCAGTCCTCTGTAGCGCTTGCTTTAAACTTGGTTAGTCCTGTTGAGTCCTGGTTCTGTCCTTATTAGACCAGTTTCATGGTAAAATCCTGCATTATTCCTGTCTAATAGTGGTCACTGCCCTCGGCTCATTATCAGGTCTGTTAAATTCTGGTTTAGTTCTGGTTGATTTATTTCTGTTTAGTCTTAGTTTTGTCATATTTCCTATTTTATTACTGTCTAATACCTGTCCTCTGCTCCCCTTATCAATTCTGGTTTAGTCTTGGTTTAGTCCTGGTTATTACTGATTTAGTCCTGGTTTAGTCTTGGTTTAGTCCTAGTTCATTCTTATATCCTGTATATTCCTGCTCCTCTGCTCCTTTCTGCTTCATGTTTCAGTCCAGTCCAAACCTGCTGACTCCTTTAGTTAAAACTCCTCAGACAGTTCTGGTTTAGTCCTGATTTAGTCCTGGTCTAGTCCTGGTTTCATCCTGATTCAGTCCTGGTTTAGTTCCTGCTTCAGTCTTGATATAGTCTAAATGTAGTTCTGCTTCATTCATCCTGTATCATGTTTCAGTCCAGTCCAAACCTGCTGACTCCTTTAGTTAAAACTCCACAGACAGTCCTGGTTTAGTCCCGGTTTAGTCCTGGTTTAGTCGTTGTTCTGTCCTGGTTTAGTCCTGGTTTCATCCTGATTCAGTCCTGGTTTAGTCCTGCTTTAAAACTGATATAGTCTAAATGTAGTTCTGCTTCATTCGTCCTGTATCATGTTTCAGTCCAGTCCAAACCTGCTGACTGCTTTAATTCAAACTCAGCAGACAGTCCCGGTTTAGTCCTGGTTCAGTTGATTGATTGATTTTAGTCCTGTTTTAGTTCCGGTTCATTCCTTTTTCCTGTATTATTCCTGTCTAAAAACCAGTCCACCCCTGCCCCTGTCTGCTCCTGTCCGCTTCATGTTTCAGTGTGTGTCCGTCGCATCACTCCAAACCTGCTGACTGCTTTAGTTAAAACTCTGCAGACAGCACATTCGTAGTAATCCAAAAAGGTCCGGATAAATTACAATGCTTATTTCAGGAAAAAAGACACGTAACCGGACCCTTCGCTGCTGTCGTTTTTCAATTTCTGACATCCTCCGTGAATTCGCCATCTCCCCTTTAAAGGACCCATTTTACGCTATTTTCTGATCTATGTTATAATGTTGTTTTCTTGTCAAAAACAGACCTGGAGTTTGTTTCATTCACACATGTTTAACTCACAAACCCTGCAGATTTAGGTTGAGTTCTTCTCTCCTTGTGCTCCACTGTGTTTTTAAAAGTCCTACATTGCACGAAATTGTCTCTTGTGAGCTTTAAGTCATGTTAGAATGCTGTTAACTTCTTAAAAACATACCTGGAGTTGAGTTTTGTTTTATTCACACATTTATTATTAGTCTGTCTACACCTCCAAAGCTCAAAATGCTCTGTTCCAGCTTGCGATGTCACAAAGTGGTATTTTTCATGTCAACAGCTACCTTTTACCATTCAGTAGAGATTGGCAATTCCAAAGCCATCCAAATGATTCTAGTGAAGGTGTATAGAGTTTAAAAATACAGTGGAGCACTTCCTGTATTACCACATGACATCCCAAGGTGGAACCGTGTGTTTTTAGTTTGAGAGAAGAACTCAGGCTAAATCTGCAGGGTTTGTGTGTTAAACATTTGTGAATGAAACAAAACACAACTCCAGGTCTGGTTTTTTTTTTTTTTATTATTATTTTTTTTAATCCTTTTATTATCCCTGTAGGGAAATTATCCTCTGCATTTCACCCATTCTTTTCAGGAGCAGTGGGCCGCACATGAGGCGTCTGGGGGCCCATCTTCATGATCTTGTTGCTGGTCTTGGTCAGGACCTCAGCTGGAGGATTTTTACCTATGGAGCAGGTTTTTGGGTTGATGGGGGAAACCGGAGGAAACCCACCCAGACACGGGAAGATGCAAACTCCACACAGAAAGGCAACCCGGGGATCAAACCCAGCACCTTCTTGCTGTGAGGCGTAATTGCTAGCCACTCAGCCACCGTGCCGCCATAATTGTGATGAGGAATGAATATTATAACATAGATAAGGAAATAGCATGATATAGACCCTTTAAACTCCACACACCTTCGCCAGAATCATTTGGATAATTTCAGCCATGGAATTGTCAATCTCTACTGAACTAAAGGTAGCTGGTAACTTGAAAACTACCACTTCATGACATCACAAAGTGGAACGGGGGTTTTTGAGCTTTGGAGATGTAGACAAACTAAAAATATATAAATAATATATATATAAAAATACATAAATTCTCTTTGTGAATAGGGGCGATTCTCCACAGATCTGAACTGTAATATAGCGTAGTGCTGTAACCTGCTTGTCTCCCTCGTGATATATAGGTTTAATCTACAAAGCAATATGGAAATGGACAAAGCAATAACATTTCCATGGAAACAAGAAGATGGCAGAAACGTTACACAGTGCACCTTTAAAGCTCACAAGAGTCTATTCTGTGTAATATACATGGACCTGGAACGATTTTCCCAGATTAAACCCAACGTTCCATCCGCGTATTACGATAATTTGCCGTCTTCTATATTCCTAATGGCTTTTTTTCCCCTTTAAAGAGGCACTTGGAGTAATGCGTTGGACGACGATGTTGTTAAAATCAGAACTAGATTGCTTCATAATTCAGATATTCATTCCCTCTTTGTAAATCCATGTTTCAGCATTTTCAGCCTGCGCTCCGTCACTTCCAAATTCATTATTAGTGTCCGGTCTAATGTACTATATGTATAATGCATAATGCCCTATATAGAAAGTATGTAAGGTTTCAATCAGTAGATGTTAGCGTGTTAGAGTTTTAGCAAGATAGCAGAGGATTCAGCTCTTTTTAAGGCCGACCCGAGCACTGGCGTTTTTACATAAGATTTGATTAAAGGACTTTGATGTAGTTAGGCTATAGACAGTCAGAAGTCTCATTTGTCAAACGCAGCGCTCTATATTTTATTCATTAGAGCAATGATATGAAATGTAAAATTATGTTTCCATCAATTTAACAGAATATTATCTGCTGTAGGCTACAGATGAGAAAGTGGATGGAGCTTAAAAACTGTGATGTGATCCAGATTTGAAGAAAGAGGAGTTTTGTGTGTTGTCTTTAGGTGCGTTATGAGTCATCTGGGATAGAATGTCTATTTATCTTTTTTTTTTTTTTTTTTAATAATCTGAAATCCTGAAAATGGGCTCAATTCACGCTTACGTCACAAGACTGCGAGACGTTTGGAAACATGCGGATCATGACTTGGAGACTCTTTTTTAACTCTGACAGAATCTGGGAAAACTGAGAAAATGGCCCGGTTTTCTTCATCTAGATGTCACTGTATTCTTTCTTTTTTCCTTTTATAAATAGCCTATTAATTTGTGTATTATAATTTGACTAACTTAGTAAAAAAAAAAAAAAAAGCATAGCGTTCCGTTATGTTTGGCAGATCAACAGTTCCAACCAGTTGTCTGTAAGTGACACTGAAGATACAATTAGAGTCCCGTACCCCATGGAAAGCTTTGGCAGGTTGTGAAGACGCTGCTGTTGAATCCACGGTTTTATCACATGCCCAGTGTCGGTAACTACGGAAGTCGTCATCCGCATGTTTCCAAACGTCTTCCAGTAAACGTGAATAGAGCCGATTATCCAGTTCTTGGGTCGAAACCTATACAACACAAAGGCTTCTTTCACACTTGCCACTAAATCCAAACTGGGACTAAACTCAGATCTGAACTAAGACTAGACCAGGACTAAACCAGGAGTAGAAACAAATCAAAACCAGACCAGGACTAAACCAGCGCAAATGTGAACGCGCCTACCAACTGCGCTATACCTTTAAGGATTCATACATTTTAACGCAAGCCATCATTTCCTTGCCGATCAGGCGCATTATTAATACACTGTTAATAAATAAATATAATATATGAATAAAACTACATTTCTTTTGTAGTGTCACAGTGGTTTGTCACTCACAAAAAAGGTCTTTGGCTCAATTCCCAGGCAATTCATTTCCCAAATTATCACTTTTTCACTGCAGACAGTAAAATCTAGGTACATTAAAATGACTTGAATTAAGCATTTATTATCACTTTTGACTTGCCAGTAAAGTATGTATGGAAGAAGACTTTTTGTACTTAACATACGTACTTAAAATGAAATTCTCATGTTGCTTGAATTTAAAACTACTGAAATCAAGATATTATAGTCTTATTTCAAGTCATTTCAACTCACACATCAAGTAATTTCAACTCATTTTGCAGTGTTGCCATGTCAGCCTAAAATACTGTTCTCGAATCTCAGAGTGAGCCAGTTTTGACCATAAAACCATAACTTCAAATCCAGAGACGGGTCCCTAGGTGTTGCACTGTGGTGCGGCCCAAGATGGGTGAATGCAAATAGAAAATTTCACTTTCAAATCTCAAATACATTTTTATAACATGCCAAAAGTCCAGCCTCTTCCTCACACAGTTGCCTTGTGAACCTGCGTGGTACAGGCTTTAGCTGCCAGATAAGCTCAAAGTTTTCTGTCTTTATTGTTTCATTTTTGCTCAGGGGGACAACTGCATACCCCAATATTTGTAGTGTATTTCCTCATTCTGTCTAAGTTGCGTTGCAGTGTTTCACATTGTAAACTTCAGTGGCTGAGTCCAATTGTCTTCTGGTAAAACAAAACTTTCTGCGTCGTCTCTGTTATGTTTTTTTCTAATGCAACAGCTCACGTTAAACAGAATTCATCCGTCTCCACCGGCCCTCACATCCAGGTGTCTGTTCTGCCTTCTACTACTAATACTACAACAACTACTACTACTACTGCTGCTGTTGTTGTTGCTCGTGGGTTCAGTATTGCATAAGAAACTCATAAAATCTCCATCTATCCTTGTTTTAACTCATTTTGAGTTGCAAAAACTGAAACTGCAAAAATAAAAAGTTACAATTTGTTGGAATTTGAGTAGTTTTGACAATACATGTATTTATTTATTTATTTTTGTCTATAATTTCCGATCCATTTTAAAACTTGCTCTATTCATTTGCACCATTCATACTTTTTTAACGCTTAATTCATGGTGCTTGCTAATGTATCTTAAAGAGATGCTATGTAACTTTTGGAGTGGTGGTGGTTGTCTCATTGCATAGCCTCGAATGTTCCACAGTATGGCATTATGGCCTTAAAGCCAAAGGACCTCCGACCCAACTCCTTACGGATGGGAGGTACAGTAAAGTTTAGACAGAAACGTATCTATCTTGTTTTGATTAAATTACAGGGGTTTCTGTTGCTTGAATATACCTTGAAAAACACGTATTCTTACTGTGAGTGGGCTTGCCTCTCCACAGATCTGACTTGGCCTCTTAGTATCACCTGCGTATTCCCATGAAAACCTTGTGATGCCACGTGGTAATACGGGAAGTGTTGTTTTTAAACTCCATACGCTTTCACTAGAATCGTTTTGGCGATTTCAGCCCTTGAATTTCAAATGTCGACTGAACTAAAGGTGAAAGGCAGGAGTTATCTTCACCGCTACCAGTTCATGACATCACAAGGTGGAACAGAGCATTTTGAGATTTGGAGATGTAGAAAGACTAATAATAAAGTGTTACTCAAACATGTGTAAATGAAACAAAACACAACTCTGGGTATGTTTTGGAGGAGGTAACAGTATTATAACCTGGCTTAAAGCTCACAAGAATCCATTTGGCGTAATATAGGACTTTAAAATTAGATAAAAACGCCGATGTTCTAAGCAAATATAAACATAGACTTTTCAAAACTACAAAGACAAGATTTAGACAAGCATTTAGAAATAGTCTTAGTCTTTTCACAGCACAGCGCAGTGCAGCTTGTGTGGGGTTTGCATTGAGGCTATAGACGACAAGTGCCGGATCTGTCAGCCTCAGCTCTGAAACAGAAAAACTGACAAAAAAAAAAAAAAAAAAAAAAATTAAATCAGAGCGATATGATTTCCTGCCAAAGCAAAACGCACATCACTCCCTCAGTGCCAGAGGAGTTTGAGCTGCTACAGAACGGCAAATCCGAATGTAGTTTTGAATCATGTTGGTCCTGCCATTTTCTGCACACTTCCATATGGGGAGGATGTCTGGATATGTTAATTAATATTTAAGCCACCTTCAGCGTTGCCCGCGAAAAGAAGCAAAGGGGATTGTGTCTGCGCCGAGCTGCTAATCCTTCGAATTAGACGTTTAATAACAAGAAGCCATTTTGTAGATTAGCAAGATCAAGCTTCGCCATGCACCGCCGTACAATCTACTTAAACGCTTTCAGTTTTTGTACTGGGGAACTAGCATAGGCTCTATACATCCGCGGCTAACAGCGTCTTGGCATGCCGGATTTGAAAAGTTAGCAAAGTTTTTTTATATAGTGATTCACAGCTATGGAACGGTGCCATTGGTAGCTGTCTTTATGCGGGCGCTTTAAAATATTTTCCATTGATAAAAAGTGAATTTGCAGTTTGTGGAGCCAGTTAAGTTTCCAAGGATACAGGCCTAGGCGTACATCGCTTGAGAAAATTGCTTCTGATCTTGTGTTTTGATTGGGAAATGCTTTTTTAGCGTTAATGATAAGTTTGCATCTATAATAAAACATACAGACATCACTTGGCATAACCTGAAACAACATTTCTGGATGTGGAGCTAAGCGTTCATGAACATCTGGAGAAATTTAAGAGTGAATATACAGTACAGAGGAGGGACTGTGAATATAGGTATATGAATATAGGTGGAAGAAGCTGAGATTGGTGTTGGTATGAAACAGGAAGCGTAGAGGAAGACCAAATAAGAGATTTAAGAGTGTTTTGAAAAGAAAACGTAGGTGGGACACTTGGAAACCATGTTGAATACGCTCTGCTTTTTCGTGTGTACATTTGTACATTTGTTTTTAAGGAAACAAAATGAAACAATATCTAAAATAGGTCATACACTGATTATTATTTTAATATTGTGTTTGACTTGAACTAGGCTGCCTGCAGTGTCTGAGCTTCTGTCTGCCACTGCTGCCATAAAAACGTCTGGAAAATGTCTCAGATCAATTTTATGCCTTTGGACTTTTCATTTGAATCATTTAGTATTTTGTATGTATATTAAGTGGATTATACAATATGATAAACTTGTGATTGTCTGCTCGTATTATGGAATGATGTATTTATTATATACATTTGTTTTATTGTATTTTGTGAACATATGTTTGAGTGAGTGAAGTGGGTGTAGTTTGAACATCTGTAGCATTTATTACTAGAAGGAAAATCTGCTCTTTGCACTTCTTTTAAAGACAAAATTTAAATTTCTTGCTAAAAGTGCTAAAATATTCCTGAAAACTGCAGAAAAGAAAAACAAAAAAGTAGTTTGGGTGATAATATTGTCCAAAAGACAGCCGTTTTTACTGTACAGTGTATCATGTCATAATATAGATTCTTATTTTTGAAACTTTTTATGGAAATCTTTTATGTATTTGCTTTACTTTACTTGTAGCTTATAATACTTTTGATGGCTGCTTTTTAAAGGTTCATTATGTAACTTCTGTCCCGGGGGTTCACAACATGCTTGTCTCCTTGGAGATTATTGCTATTGACTGCTTTGCGTGGAATGTTCCCAGCATGGTGAAGCAGCAAACACTGTCAACAAATATTTAAAATCATCTGAAAACCCAATCAAAAATACAAAATGGATTTAAATAACACATTTTCAGGAGCCTGTCATGAGTACAAGGGTTCATGGTGCTTTTTAGGAGTTTGATTTTCAACAAAAAAGGTGAGACTAACTGAAAAACTCTAGCTTGTGGCTGCAGTTTTAAGTGTGAAGAACTTGTTTAAGCACACAAATCAGCTCACCTGTTGCAGCTCCAGCTAAGTCCGTTCTTTCTGGTCAGATTACGTTAAAACAAACCTCAAATTAAACTCTAACTTGAGCTTCAGACAGAGCAGTGTGTACAGATAGCACCACGCTCCAAGGGAATAAAAGTAATAATAATAATAATGATAAAGCATCAGTTTTAAATAGTACTTTTCTGGACACTTAAAGACGTTTTACAGAGAATGTAGATGACGTCAGCTGCGAAGTATCTCTGATCTTAAGTGTATCTGCAGAACTGTGGAATACATGTATCTCATGAAGCAGCTTATTTTTACCGCACAGATCTCCGAGAGCGTATTAGCGGAGACTGGTGCGCTCGGCCTGCTTTAAACATGCATGGTGACCTGCATAAAATGTTGATGTTGAATAATCAGACCCATCACAGGGCCAAAAATAGGTCACTTTTTGTACAGGCGAATAGGAAGGCGTCTTTTTTTTTTTTTTTTTGTTCTTTTTTTCCCCAATATTTCCTGAAATTTTAGTTTGGGGGCAGAAATGAAGACCTCAGCAGCCTGCGTTTGGTGCAGAGTACACAGAGGTGGCCCTGGTTCAGTCTGGGGCTCCATGTTGCTAGCACTAGCCACACGTGCTAAATAATTCACACTCTACTTGAGAATTCTCCAACGGACTGCACTGCTGCCATTAGACACTGGGGCTACTAGGATTTCTGCTTTTTTTCCTCTTTTCATGGCTTGTTTTTCTTCTTTCAAGATCTCAACCACTCCTTCAAAATAAGATGTTTTAGAAGAATTCGAAAATATAAATTTAATTTGAAATATTTGAAGGTCTGACTTCTGAAACCTAGAATTTTGGTACACAGCAATAATAATCAATGCAAGGATTCAAAATGCATTTATTTCATTTTAAGTAATTTTGACTAGATTTCTTTAGTTTGTGCACCTATGTTATTTGTTATTAAGTTATTTCTGATACTGATTTTGTTTTATATGCAGAAAATGAAGTAGAAAATTCAAATTAATACGTAAGTTTGAGTCAGAAAATCTTTTCCTTCTAAAATGCCATTGAAAACATTATGTCTAATACCAATGCATGGACCTACTAAATGTAAACTCTTTGAAATTACAAAAAAAAATACCCAGGAAGGTAAAGTGATGTATTTTAACCTAATCCAGATATTATTTATTGCAGTATAATAGTTTGATATCTCAGTTCAATGTGAGTTCAGAGCCAATCCAAAACATAAAAGTTTACATTACATTTTGTTTTGTTTTTTCTCTCAGAAACAAGAAAAGCATTGAAACTGTAACGTCTAACAATGCAAAAGTTGGATCTAGTACATCTAAACTTGTAAAAACTACTCAAGAATATGAATTAATGTTATTTTTTGCAGGGTAAGATTTGATATTTCAGTTCAGTGTGCGTTCACGGCCAATCCGATACATAAAAATAAGACAAAATGAACTCATCTAACAATGCAAAAACTACAGATACTAAGTTAAACCTATTTCAGTTTGATACGAGTTCATGGCCAACGGGATACATAAAAGCTAAAATAAGAAAATTATGAAAACATGATATCTAACCATGCAAAAACTAGAGCTACTAAGTTAAAACTACTCAAGAATATGACCTGAAGTAATTTGGATTAATGTAGATGTTATTTTTTACGGTGCAAGATTTATATATTTCAGTTTGATGAGTTCATGGACAATCGGACACACAGAAGCTAAAATAATAAAATAATGAAAACACAGTATTGAACGATGTTGAAAACTAAAGATACGTTATGACTACTCAAAAATGTGAAGTAATTTGGCTGAACGTAGATGTTATTTTCACAGCGTAAGATTTTGTAGATCTCTCAGTATGATATAAGTTCATGTCCAATCCAACACATAAAACATAAAAATAAAAGATATTGACACAAAAACAAGAGCTACTAAGTTAAAAGTACTTAATAATGTGAACTAGTGTATTTTGACTGACTATAGATGTTTTCTGCAGTGTTAGATACAGATATTTCAGTTTGATATGAGTTCATGGCCAATCTGATACGCAGAAGCTAAAATAAAATAAATAAATAAATAAAAAATTGAAAACATGGTATCTAACAAAGCAAAAGCTAAAGCTACTAAATTAAAACTACTCAATAATGTGACCTGGTGTAATGTGACTGAATATACATGTTGTTTTTTTGCAGTGTAAGATTTCGATATTTCAGTTCGATAAGAGTTCACGGCCAAACTGATACATGAAAGCAGTTTACATGCAAGCGGCCGCGGCGTTTTCACACACTTCAGCAGAATGCGTCCAAGTCTGCCTGCACCTCTGGATTTTTTTATTTATTTCTTTCCCTCCGCGAGACGCCTCTTTGACAATGTCTGCCTCATCCAAAATGCATGAGCGCGTGTGGATCGATACCTCCCCTTTAATCTCAGCGTACCGACAGCTCCCGCACTGCTGCCACTGCTGCAGACCACATCAGAGCTGAGAGGGGCCCACCGGGGTCCAGCACGGGCGCACACGGAGACGCCAAAACGTACGGCCCTCCTGAGCGTGCACTGTAAAAAAAACACGTCTGTACGGAGGTCTGTACATGACCGTCGACACTGTAAAAAACACATCAGAGCTAAGAGGGGCCCACCGGGGTCCAAAAAAAAAAGGTGTACGGTGACGCCAAAACATATGGCCCTCCTTAGTGGATAAATTGTAAAAAAAACACCAAAACATGACAGTCTACGGTGTAAAAAAGTCTGTATGAAAGATATGAGGGGCTGACAGTAGCTCAGTCGGTAGAGAGCTTACCCACTGATCCGAAGGTTGGCGGTTTGATTCCTGCTCTCGACATAAACATCATTGGGAGAGTGGGCAGATTCACAGGTTGGCAGGGCAAATGCAGCTCCCACAATGTTGTCATAGTGTCCTTAGGCAAGACACTTAGCCCGTCAGTGGTGTATGAATGCGTGAGTGGCTCACTGAAGGTGGAAAATGCTATAGAAAATGTGACCTGTGTGCATCAGTGATTCCCAACCTGGGGTCAGGAGCCAAATCTGGTTTCCCAAGATTCCAAGGACTGGTCAACATTGTAAAAAATGCCTTCAGAGATGCCAAACTATACAAAACATATATGTGCATTGTAAAAAAAAGTCTGTTTGAATCTGTAAAATTGTTTTTGTATAGTCCAAAATCACAACAGCGGTCGCCTCGTATGGTTTAACAAATTTTTTATTTAACCAACAGTGAGTTTGAAATTTAAACTGTGATGAAATAAAAAGAAAAAGAAATTCCTGTCATTCCTGGAAGATTTTTCTTAATTTGTACGTTTTGGGTTTGAGAGTTCAGTCCACCCAGACACTCTATTCAAACTCATGCAGATCTTTTTTACAGTGTAGCGTCGCTGGAGTTGAGGCATAAAAAGTCTCAAAAAGAGCTTGTTTTTAACACGGAGGATTATTAGTCATGCTGGTACCTTTGTTGCCAGAGTCCACTGCACCACCGTGTCTGCTGCTACTGCTGCTGCTGCCACCACATACATAAAACATCCTCCGGAGGGACAGCTCTGCACCCGGGAACCCGAAAACTGCTCCCAATCTGCTCTCAGCACCAGAACGCTCCTATCGCAAAGAATCATACACAACACGGTATCAGATCAAGATGTAACAGAACCAAGTATCGAGCCGTGTGGAGATTAAAGAAGGGATTTTGTGTTAACTTTTCTGGACTTTTTAAACACTTACTTCATGGTTTTGTTCAAAGTTGCATTTCTTTTTTTTTATTCACACATTTGAGTAATACTGTGTACTGTGGAGGTGCCGTCTCTTACCATCTCTTACAATCCATTATTTATCTTGCTTTCAGTAGTTTAAACTTATTATTTGAATATATTTCTGACATTAACTATAGCTTCAATTTGTATTAGCTGTTTATTCAGAAATTATTGAAACTAGTTGCTAATTTTTACTTAAAAATCTTAAAAATGTGAAAAAACAAAACAAAACAAAAAACAAAAAAAACAACTAGTTGATAGTTTGCAGTGGTCCAAAATGGTTCTTCTTACCTTATGCATCCAGAGCATCCTAATTATTCACCAAGATGAGTTTAGAAGTGCTTTTCACAACTTCCAGAGTGGAGTTTTGCCGTCGTCACAGTAACGTTTACAACAACTAGCATGCTAACTCCTGATAAATTCCTGGTTATTGGACAATAAAACATTATAATTATACGCAGACAGTACACAATAGGCACATTTTGCTCAAATACATGGAAAAAATTGGTTACCGGGCATGTAATAAGGAATACCATCGTTGTATGAATCACGTTTTCATAATTTATAAGCCTACATGCACATAATCTGAACAATGTGCCATGACTGGTCAGTTACCATCACACATAAAACCTACAAACTATATAAATTGCAGTTTTAACTCCACAAAACACGGCGATGGTTAAGCTTAAGACAACAATATCATACATTATTCATGAGAGTTGCAATTTGCACACACAAACCTGAATTAAGCAGTCATTTCATACCCAAAAGGGGACCATTTCTTTGCGCTATAAGAGCAATGAGGCTAATTACCTAAAGCTTATTTTATGTATGTTTAGCGGCTATCATTTGGGTTTTAATGCGCTTTTGTCCCTTGTATACTGGCCGTTTATGACCCCGGGATCTCTTGGCATGTTTTTCTTATAGAGCCCCATTGTTGTTGTCCACAAACTATTAAAAATACATGAACGGAGCTGTGGTGCACTGCGTCACGCCCTCTTCTTAACACATGCATTGTGGTTGGGATTTGGTCAAAAGAGCAGAGGCAACAGATGCGGGGGGCTTTTGAGAGACCCTCGTGACCCATCGCGCTCCGGTTTATCCCCAAAACGAAGGGATTGGCGCGGACTTTTACCGAGTTTGACACCTGCCTAGGAGCGGAGCGTGCGAGAGGAGCGTTAAACATTTATAGACGGGAGACAGGAAGTGGAGGGGAGTACAGAGATGCGGGCTTCCACAGGGCTGCTTGTCAATAGTGGTGGAGGAAGAGGAGGAGGGAGAGGAGTCATGGCGGAATTATCGGAAAGCGTCAACAAAAATCGGACTATTCTGGACAGTTTGTTGCCTGGTGAGAAGTATGGGGTGTGAGGGTTTGGACATGTGCAGAGAAGGAAAGTGGAGGGAGGCTGAGGTTGGAGCTGCACCGAACAGGAAACAGTGAGGAAGACCACAAAGAATTAGTTATGAGTGAGCAGATACCAAATACTCATAATTACTGAAATATAGAAGTATCAGTTCTCATTCAAAAATCTTGATACATACAATTTTCCCGCAAAAAATGCATTTTTGAAATAATTTTCTTTTCTTTTTTTTTGTTGGTATTATAGTTTATTTGCACACATATTTGATTTTTTAGATCTCTTCAAGACAGGGTGGAGCAAAGATTATGCTCACTCCAGTATGCCAAGGTATTGGTATATTGGGTCGGTATTGTGATACTTTCCAGCATTACTTGGTATCGGATCGAAACATACATCTCTGGTTTTGAGTAGACCCTTTAAAATCCTATGATATCCTATGGAGGCAAAGTGAAGCAGACCTATATTTATATTTTTAATGATTAACTGACGAGTAGATCTAAATGCTGATGGTTTTACAACATTATAACAAAAAAATAAACAGCAATTTTGATTACATGTTACAAACATTAGTTAATTTGCTTCTCTGTTAAGAAGGATGGAAAAAATTTAGTTTTCTAACCTTAAAATAGTATTTGAGCTTCACAAAAAGTATAAAGATTAAGTGATAAACTATAGCAGACTTAACTTTTCTGTAGGGATTTGTCCAGTAAAACTTCAAAATCTGGATCTTTCCTTTGTCAAAAACGCTTCGTCTTTATCATAATCTTTTTTTTTTTAATGGACAAATAACGTAAAACACAATTGTAAATGTTTTTAAACTGGGCTCAGACATCACTCACGTTTATCTGAGTGGTTTTCATTTTCCAAATTTCGCTTGATTTTTAATAATTTGTGATATTCTGAAGTTAATTCCAGTTTTCCCATTGAAATCACATTATATTCCACTTTACTTTTACCTCCAGCTGACTCCATTCTGATATTTAGAATGTTTTTGTTTACATTCTTTAAAGTGTCTATACAAGGAAGTTTAAATATAGTAAAACATCACTGCATTTGTTTACAATATCCAATCAAATCTATATTCTGTAATGATAAAAAACAGCAAAAACAGGACATCAAAATGTGCATTCAGCCTTGGCCATGGCATTACGTACGTTTGAATGTGGTGCGTGGGTGAGTGATAGGCAGCCATGTCTTTGCCATTTAGCCCCAGGGCAGTTGTGGCTAAAGCAAGTAGGTGGACCAAGAGTGGGCCTAGGTTTTGTTGTTATTGTTGTATAAAAGAGGTCAATGTCTATGTCATTTGAATATATGAATACTAAAAGCCCACGTAAAATTAAAATGCAGTAAATTCAAACATTTTACACCAGACTTTGAATAAAAGTTTCATCTAGAGTATTATTTGTTTTGGCAGTTTACTTGTAGAGCTTTTAACCATGTCGTATTGTCAAAAACATACACATAATTGTATTTTACTTCATTCATGCTTGTTTGATTAATTCATGAATCCAAAATCATCTTCTATGAACTCTCAAAAGTGCCCCGTTTGAATTTTGCCCAGATTGTTGCATCATAGATAAAACTCCAGACTTCTCCTATGTGTTTTTTAACCCCATTAGCCTTCGCCACACTGGTCAAATTGCGTTCAAGACAAATGCGTGGCTGTATTAGCATAGCATTCATGGAAGAAAAAGATCTCATTTGTTTAGCTTGGCATTGTTCATTCCCGTTGCTGACAGCAGAGGGAGATCCAACGCCTAAATGCCTCATTGGAAACGGAGATGTACTTTATAAAACTTCTTGTTTCTATGGATATGCCATTTTTCTGCTTAGAATATTCCACAGTATGATGTTAAACAGCTCTACCTTACATTTATTCAATTACAAATGGCTTTATAGCTCAAAAAATACCTTAAAAAACAGGCATTCTGACTGTGACGTTCCAGGCAAAGCAATAAGCATCTCCACGGAGAAAAGCTTTGACGGACTCTCCACCAGAAAAGTTACACAATGTGCCTTTAAGTTGGAAAATGCAAAATAAACCAAAAGCAGGTTTAGAAGACAATCCAAACCACAGGAATGCATAATATGTGTTCTTTAAGAGAGAAAAACATGGACAAAATGAAATAACTCCTTTACTCCTTTGATTTGTGAACTGGTGGCATTTACAATACAGACTTACGCAGCTCTTTCTCCTCACAAACGCATTCACCTGTTTTATTTAGTCTCAAATTGGACTTGATGAAATCCCAGTCTCTGTCAAAGCAACTTTTAATTTTATAGCGCCATTAACTCCCCAGCCATTTCCTCTTTTTACAAACGAGCCGCTGTGATGATTGAATTATTTATACCAGGCATTCGGTCCAAAACTATTAAATCCATCTGCATTTAATTGTACTTTTTCTTACTTATGCGGAATAATTAGCTGCTATTAGTTAATTACTTTGAGCCTCCAGCGATGGCCGTGATTCATTTGTAATAAACAAGGGGATATATGTTGGGGGGAAAAGTTGATTTGCTGCACCTGAAGAAGAGATTGTGTGAATATTTTAGCGGTGCAATTTGCCTCTAGGGGGAACTAAAGCTTTCAGTGGTGTGTCAAGATGAACACTGCAAAATAAAACATGTGTAAGTTAGCTAAATGTACTTTGTTTTACCGTTTTATTTTGTGATTTTTGTTTCTTTCATGTTGGATTTTTTACTTTTATTTCAAGCTCAATTTTCAACTTAATCTAAAAGGGGAGATAGCTTCACCTGTGACTGCTTTAACAATTGTAGTAGGTAGCAGTAGTACTAGTGTTTGTTAAAGTAGTAGTAGTAGTATTTGTAGTAGTTATTGTAGTTGTAGTAGTAGTAGTTTTTTTTTTTTTTTTAAACTGTTTTTATAATTTCAAGAACATATTTCGAGTAAATTTATAAATTTAACACACCTATAACACCTTTTATTTTATTATTGTTATTTATTTTTATCATTTATATATATATATATATATATATATATATATATATATATATATATATATATATATATATATATATATATATAAATTTCTACTCAGTTTTATGATATAATTTAAAAGTTCACTTGTTGTGAGATTTATTTATTTTTTTGGATTATTCTTTTAAGGAAAACAAATCTACTTGTATAATTTTTGTCCAAATTCTCACCCAGTGAAGGTAAATATATTAAGTTCTTATAACACCGCAAATGCAATTTTATTTTTCAAAGGTCAAATGATTTAGTTTGAACCAACTGATTCAAAGTCGTGAAACTACAAATTTGCAACTTGTCTAGACTAATAAAAGCAAACTCAAAACAAGATAAACAGTATATTTTCATTGCATCATTTTTATAAGAATAGTTTCACAGTTCTTTTTTTTATTATTTTTTTTTCTACTGTGTTCCAGTGTTTTAAGGCAACAGTTTGAGGACTTTTCACCATTCAAAAGTTGTTTTAAATCGTCATTTGCTATGGTAACAGTCCTTAAATTTCATAATTCTCAAAGCCATGGATATAAATACTGCATTTAAAGTACATTATGGAGCATTGCCCTTGTAAACATCACAGCTTATTAGCCCAAACCTGTTGTCAGTGGCTACAGTTGTTTGCGTCTCCCACTGCGTCGACCTGCACAGACCCCAACACATTTCACATTTCCATGCGCAGACAAAAGCAGATTTCCAGCACGCTTTTATCCGCTCTTTTGTTTACTCCGGATGTGCCAAACACAGGATTTAGTGTCACGTTCCTCTCCTCCAAGCTCACCCACATTATCAGAAATTTGGAAGCCAGTCATTCAGTTTATTTGCGAGGAGTTTTCATACTAAAGTGCGTCGAGGTGGCTTTGATCACTTTGGTACAAACAGATTTAGGGAAACAAAGGATCCGTGTGTAAATATTAAATGAGGAACAGGTTTTAAACAAAAGCAGTGTTTAAGGAGAGAAGACTGATGCACACTCTTCTGAAGTCATCCGAAGTGTTGACACAGACTTTTGATCAAGAGAAAAGTCACGAAAATGGAGCTGTCTGCGTTTAAGACTCTGTTTAGTGGAACATTAAAACGTATGTTGGTTTTGTAGTGCTGTAGTCTCTGGGTCCTTTTTATTTTACAGCAGGATTTAAGGATCTCCTTTAGTCAGCTTCAAAACGTGTGGAAAAACACACTTGATTCAGTTATGGCCTCGACTTAAAGAGGGAGTATTATGCTAAAACAACTCCCTCATCAAAAGCATGCCTGAAGTGGTTTTCTGAATCATGTTTGAATGATCTCGCAGTCTCTCCCAGGCTCTATTCAAACCTTCATTACAATTATGAGTACAAGACCACGCCTCTTGTCTAAGGCTCCACCCACACGTTTATATAACCAATCCGTCTGCTGAAACTGAAACCACTTAAACCTTTTTATACGTTGTTTTCATGGTGTGCTTATGCGTTAACAATTACACGCACCTTTAAAGAGGGGGTAACTTGATACAACTTCTCTGTAGTCGGGGTCAACTCTGAGCTAGTCTCCATGGAGGTGTTAGTGTTTTGTCTGGAAGGTTCCACAGTATGGGATTGAACTTGTATGTTGCATCAACTATAGGTGTTTTTATTGCTTAAAATGCGTAGAAAAACATGTATTCTTACCGAGATCAGGGTCGCCTCTCCACAGGTCTGACTTGGAACTTTGCATCACTTGCTAGTCTTTATTAAGAACAATAAGTTTTAATATTTTTTTTGTCTTTTGTTATATTAGGACTATACTAGGATTATGTTTGTATGTTATGTTAATGCTACTGACCCTGAACCTGAAGTTTAATGCCAAAATTTGGAAAATATAACATTTCCATGGCAACAACCAGGTAGTTCCAAATTCTATGTCAACAGCTGGGCCTGAATACTAGATAACTGTTGAGTTGTTTGATATTTTCAGATGGTTAAGGCGTGCCACAACGGCATGGAGTGGAGCAGTAAGTAGCGTAGAGTACTCCATATATTTGTGTTGTTTCTCCTACCAAAAAAATAATAGATCAACAGCCTGCAATCCGGCGCCCCATCTTTTTTCAGGCCAGCATTCGGGAGTTATCCAATATGGCAGACATCTCATCTTCCTGTCGCCTCCCCCATAATGCAATGCAGCTTTTGTTCACTCATTCTTTTAACCATTTGTGCGGCTGCTGCGAGGTGTCACCGCGGGACAAATTAAGGAAGCAGTCGGTAATAGGGTTGTGTCAAGTAGACGGAGGTGTCTGGAGCGGGGATGAAAGGTTAGCGTTAGCGGGGGTTTGTAATGAGCGCAGTGCACAGGAGCGCTCCTCTGACAGATCACATTTGGAGTGAGCCCAGAGAGCAGCATTAGCCAAAGAGCCGCGCGCATCACAGGGAGTAATAGTCAAGTGTTTGCATGAGCGATAGCCACAGACACGCATGGACAACAGTGTGGCTCTACAATGCGCGCTTGACGCTAACCGCCATAGCAGCTTTATGGGCTGTGGTAGTCATGCAAAGTACATTTTATTGTCGCGGGTTAGAGAGATGTGTTTTCGATGCTAAATGAAGACACGCTGCTGAGTTACATTTACTCAGGTACGTCGAGTGAATTTCCCTGGTGAAATTTTACTAGCAGTTTCACACCATACTAATTTATATTATTTTCATTTCATTTATTCGAGCAGATTAATGAACTCAGGAAATATACATGTTGCGGTTTAGAGAGATGTGTTTTCAGTGTTAAATGACGACACGCTGGTGAGTTACATTTACTCAGGTACATTGAGTAAATTTCCCTGGTGAAATTGAAGTAGCAGTTTTAATTTATACTATTTTTATTTCATTCATTTGTTTATTTTGAGCGGATTAATGAACACAAGAAGTATACATGTTGTTGTGGTTTAGAGAGATGTGTTTTTTCCATGTGTTTTTTTTATTTTTTATTTTGGGCAAGTTAGCAATTTACATTCTTTTACATATACATATGACAAAAGTGCAATCATAACAGAAATAACAACAAAAAAAACATTTGGCCAAAAAGGAGTGAGAAGAAGAAAACTTATTTAATCCCACCACCTCTTCTAATTTAACATAATGAGCTTTCTTCTGCAATTCTTCAGACAAAGATGTTCATTTTGTCTTCTTTTGTACTTTAACTTCTTGGGTTCTTTTTTAAGACAATACAGTGACATGTATTTACCTTGTTGAAATGTTTCGGCTGCTGCTGCTGCATCTTCAGAACTGTCACCGGTGTTGGTGGTGACGTGTCGTATATCAGCTGTTGTTACTTCCTGTAGGCGTGGTCAGCTGTTGTTACTTCCTGTAGGTGTGGTCAGCTGTTGTTACTTCCTGTAGATGTGGTCAGCCTGATGGACCTGGCAGGTCACTCAGACTGACCACGCCTCCCGTGGTCAGATGACGGAGCGTTCCTCCTTTCACACACCTGGGACACCCTCCTCCAGAGACCATCGGGCGACGGGAGGCGTGGTCAGTCTGGTCAATCAGGCTGACCACACCTACAGGAAGTAACAACAGTTGACCACGACTACAGGAAGTAACAACAGCTGATATGCGACACATCACCACCAACACCGGGGACAGTTCTGAAGATGCAGTAGCAGCAGCTGAAACATGTCAACAAGGTAAATACACGTTACTGTATTGTCTTAAAAAAGAACCCAAAAAGTTAATTCTTCATTTTACATTAGACCATATGAACTATTTACATGTGAGGACAATGAGTCACTGTTATAGCTTGGTAACGTAACTATCATCATACTGCATTAATACAAATGAATACTAACAATGGTGAAGAAATTAAGGAGACCAACAATGGAAACACACAGCAGATACAAGTGTAATGGACAGAACAAACCAGCAAAGGTAAGGAAACGACAAGCATAAACCTGCACTACAGAAGGCAGTTTGTTCTAATATTCAGACCCACTCTCTATATACTGTGACCAGACCATAAGTTTATATAACAACTTGAATTTATGGATATTTTGGCATTTCTTGAGACGTGTATCCAGACTGTTCCAGAGTTTTACACCACATATAGACACACAAATACGTTTATGGGTAGTTCGAACATTGGGCAATTTGAAACTTCCATACCCTCTTAAATTATGTGTTCTCTCATTTTAAACAAGCTTTGTAGATTACTTAGTAGTAAACTGTTGAATGCTTTAAATAATATTATCAGCGTATAATATTTTACAAGGTCGGGAATCTTTAGGAGCTTGGGTTGAATAAAAAGATTATGGGTGTGTTCTAAAAATCCAACTTTATGGATGATTCGCAAAGCTCGTTTTTGTAATATAATCAATGGATTAACTGTACATTGGTAAGTGTTCCCCCACACTTCAACACAATATGTGAAATAAGGGAATCAATGAGCAGTATAATGTACAAAGGGCATTTTGACTCGGGTACATTGAGTAAATTTCCTTGGTGAAATTGAATTAGTAGTTTCATATCATTTTTATTTCTGTATTTGTTTATTTTGACCATATTAATGAATACATGAAGCAAGTATAGATGTATTCAGTACACTTAATGTGCATTTCACATATATATTTATACATATATTTTTTATTTAAGCTTGAAAAGGAGTGGGAAGAAGAGAACTGATGTCATTTAGGGGTAGAAACTGTGGCAGCTCACCTTATATGAGTTTACAATTTACAAAATACAACATTCAACCTACATATTTTGAGTTCATTATAACAACTGATGAACTGATAATCAAATAAATTATGCAAAACTTTCCGAGAGAGAGTTTAAGCACTTTAGATCCATGCCCATTGTATTGTATTTTGATTTTGTATATTTACACTTAGTTGTCCAGCGACGTTTACTTGACCCCTCCTTCAGCATCTTGGATCTTGATCAGGGCTACATCGCTGGATTATGGGTAGGGATGGGGGAATCAAGTATCAATATATCAATACGGACTGCAAATATTGGTATTGGTTGAGGCCATTTCTTCATTGTTTTGTGTCATCCACTCTCTACCAGCACCATTTTGGACAGATCCCTTTGTATGATGTATTACGTTTGATACTTAGAGCCAGTTGTGTATACAAATATTTACTGAAATACCTTCACTCAAAGACCAGTATTGAGTATCAGTATTGATAAAAAGTAAAAAAAAAATACCCTCAAAGTACTTAGTTTCGTATTGATTCAAAAATTGGCGCCCGTACGTAGTCATTAGTCTACTTTGTAAATTGCTATACAGTAAATGGTATGGGATCTATACTCACATACATCATAGTCGCATAATTGAAGTCTTTCTTGGCTCCAGAAAACGCCTCGGCTCTTCTTGTCCCAGCCTGTGTGTGTGTATGTGTGTGTTGTGTCCTCATGTTTGTGCGTGTGTGTGTGTCGACATCTCCTTGGCCGTAAACCCCGTCGTGTCGAGCACAAAGCGCCTCAAGCCTGTGTGCCTCTGCGTTACCTAACATCCAGCCGTGCCCTGTGCCCCCTCTCACATTCCTCCGCCGTCGAAATCCTCCTACGGGGACACGCGCTCCCTTTCTCTCCTCCTCTCTCTCCATCGCTCTCTCCCCCTCCATCTCCCTCTCCTCTATTTTCTACGGACATATGCCCCGAGAATGATGGGAGCTCCCAGCAAAAAAAAGAAAAAAAAATGCAATCGGCCCTTTATGAAATCTTGGCCTAGAGGTGGTGGAAGAAATGTGGTGGTAATATGGTAGAGCAGAAGTCATGAATGCGATATGACTGAAAAAAAAAAAGCAATGGAAAGAACCAAAACTACTCAATATTTTAGACGATTCTTAAGGCAGCACGGTTCGGGGAGGGGTATCAGTGGTCGCTTCAGTGGAGAATGTGCGACTGAAGAGGAAGAGGGAGATTACACACATACATACAGGTGTCATATTGGACGCTTAAAGGTACAGGTGAAGGTTATTTAAATACACGCCGTGCTAATACCTCACTGCAATGTCCTACAACCTTCTGTTTAAATAAATGCTGAATTAATCTGTAACTTTGATCAAACTCCACATATACTGACCTTTTTGGAAATGTTTATTCTATTAAGAAACTAAGTATACTTTTATAGTTTGTAGAATAATTTAAATTTATCTCAACTTTAAGCATATTTTAATTCATTTTTTTTATTGTATTTCAACATGAGGATTTAATGTGAAAATAATATTTTTCTTTCAGCAGTAAGAAATGTCTGTATTTATCCCCAAATCTCCCACACCCCAAAAAAGGCATTGCTTATTTTTACCTCTTTTTTTTTTTTTTTTTAATAAGGAAAGCAAATAGTTACATAAATCTCAAATGCTTTACTGGTGTATTACATTCTATTCCTGTTAACTGCAACATTTTGAGGACTTTTTCCCATTCCAAAGATACAATATTGTGTTTTGAATTGTTTATCGCTATGGCAACAGTCCTAATTTTTAAACACAACATATAAACACTGTGATACCTGCATCAGATGGCGTACCTGTTGATCCATGTCCCTCTTCCTGTATCTATAATAAGATAATAATACTTTTTTTTTTTGTAAAGCATGTTTAAAAAAAAACAACAACAACAACAACAATGAGGCACAGTCAGAGATCAGTGATCATGAGTTTTAAGAATCTCCCTTCTATTCAAATAAACAATAAATACATACGTTTCCCATCATTCCAAGGGAGTAAACAGCCTAATATTGCTAATTCTAGTACGCAGTTGCCTTGGTGACCAGATTTTTCAAGGCCTTCTCCAGATTTCCTGGGTTTTTCCAGGACTAATGGGATCCCTGACAGCTCTACTTTACATTTATTCAATTACAGTTGGTTTTATACCTCAAAAGTACCTAGAAAAACATGCATATTGACTGTGAGCGGGGTCGCCTCTCCGCAGATCTGACTAGTAACTTGGCCTGGTTTGGTCTCCTCCAGATAGAAAGCTTTAATGTCATACTTTGAAACATTCCAGACAAAGCAACAACATCTCCATGGAGAAAAGCATTTGGCGGACCCTCCTCCAAAAAAAAGTTACACAATGCAGCTTTAAACTATCAGTCCCTAGTAATAAATAAACAATAACCAAAATAAATACATTTCTCATCATTCTGAAAGCCATGGAACAGTCTAATATTCCTAATTCTAGTACGCAGTTGCCTTGGTGACCAGACTTTTCAAGGCCTTCTCCAGGTTTCCCGTTTTTTTTCCAGGACTTGTGGGATCCTTGACAAACCCGAGCCAAAAGCAAAGCGGGAAACACTCCGACTTAAATTTAGACTCTCCTTTTTGAGCAACAAGCGCTTTCCCAAACAGGCTCCAACAAAAACAACACAGCCCCACACAGCAGAGTTAGAAGTTCTGTATGCAACGCTTCAAATACTCCACGTTATATAAACACATTTTCAGAGACGATGATTCTGTCAAACGAGCCCCGCAAGGAACAGCTCGTCATTATTTTTGACAAAATTGGCCACAAGGTGATTCCGGGGCAAAGAATGATCACTTTTTAAAAATTTGAAATAATGTGTCACGACTACCCCACTTTCTAAGGCACACGAGTTAAAGAAACATATATTTTGGTTTTAGATTGTCACTTGTGCTTGAATAAAAATTTAAAAATGTAATAAAACTGTATAAGAAGTTCTTTATTTGGCGAGATCAGGAGTCGAACCCACAACTTCCGTACTGAGAGGAGGAGACAGGCTAACCACTCTGCCACAGTAACACAGGGAGGTATATGGTTTTCTATAGGGACTGCTTTTAAAAGGCCCGATTAGCTTTCACAGTGACGCACTTTTTTTTTTTCTAAGCAATGTTGATGCTAGCAGCTACAGTTTTAGCCTTATTTAAGCTGCTTACTCGAATTAGTGTTACATTACTTTGACTTCTTTTCTATTCACATAGAAATGCAAAATCCAAGCAGGCCAAAACTCAAACTTTTCTATGACATGAGTGGATTCTTTTTGAAAGTAATGAATACAGGTCACAAAGGCGATTTGCAATTCAGTTTCTTTTTTCAGTTTCTTTTTTATCTGTGGCAAAACTGATACGCAACGCTGCTAAACCCTGTGTATCAAAAAGATATGAAGAAGAAAGCAGTCAGTGTACATGGGGGGGGGGGGGGGGGGTGTAGGTGAAAACAGGACTTTTCAGTGGAGGGGCGCCTCAAATCCAGTTCAATCTATGACTCCATTATGCTTGAATTACTCAAAATACAACTTCAAGTGAGTTTGTAAAATAAAAGAAAAAAACTAAAGCAGTGGATGTGTATGGGGGGTAGGTGAAAATATGAATTTTCAGAGCAATGATACCTCGAATGTAGGGCAATAAATGATTCCAGCTTGCATGAATCACTCAAAATACAACTTATAGAGTGAGTTTTTAAAGAAATAAAAAAGAATAAAGTAGAGTAGTGAGCATGGATAGGGGGTAGGTGAAAACAGCACTTTTCAAAGCAATGGCGCCTCAAATGCAGGACAATAACTGACTTCCAACTTGACTCCAACATCTTCGAGTTTATCAGAGAGTTAAAAGACCCAGCTATCCTTTGGCGAGTGTGAGCGTGGCATATGGGAAGGCCTCGCAGATACAGACACATTAGCAGGTTTAGGGCGCCCGCTGGAAGGTGTGGGTAAATAAATAACTGGTCTAAAAAGCGCGCTTCTTTCCCTGTGGTCTTACAAATGCGCTGAGTGCTTTTGGTCGGCCATAAAAAACACGGGCCGACGGTGGGATGTTTACAGCGTGTTTACGAGCTGTCAGATCTGGCTTTTGTTCACATATTATGACTGTTCTTTTACATTATCACCCGCTTTTAGACAGTCTCCCGCCGATGCTAACGGCCGCTCCGAGAAGCTGAGAGGGAGGCTAGTGCTAAACGGTGATGCTGCGAAAATACAATACTTCTGACAGCTAATACAAGTTGTTCTGGAAGAAGCTGGGCCGCCATTTTGTTCATGGGAAAGCTAATGAGCATTGTATACCGAGGCCTTTGTATGCCAGCTGTTTTTCACCGTACGTTCCTCTGCTGGACGTTAAAATTTGAACACGACGGTCAAAACATTCACTCAATCCATTCATTATAAGAATGACGAAAGCAAGGCTGCCAATCTGCACGTCTATGACCAACACCAACACCTCACGCACACATTCGTACTAGAAAATATGGCAAAATGGATGAAGAGTCTTGCCTAGGGACACAACAACAGTATGCAATACAGCCATGGAATTTACAGTGATTTAAATAACTGGTAAATAGGACTTGTACTACAAACTAGCAGTGGGACGAGATGCAATTTCCACAAGGCGAAACATTGGGTCCACGAGAACGAGACAAGACGAGATTTTAACATAATTCAGCTTAGATTTTAGACAAATTTTATTCATCCACAAGGGAAATTATTTGGACACAGCAGCTCACACATCACAATATAATAACAAAGCGTAAAAAATATAAATGGTGATAATAAATACTAAATAAGTAGCAAAAAAGATAGCAGGTGTCAAATAAGGCATAATTATATCAAAATAAAATTGAAAAAATGGCATAATATATCAATTTCATGATTCAGTTTCCAATTTTGGCCTCATTTTTTATTTATTTATTATTATTATTATTGTTATTATTATTATTATTATTTATTTATTTTTTATTTTGGAACTGTAAGAGATGAAACTCACCAACCCGTAACCCGTTTTTGTCCAATCCAAATGTAAACACATGGGAAAAAAATCTCACAAGATCATTTTTCTCTTGTGGCACGGGATCTCATACTGTCGTTGCTACAAAACACCTTGTCCTACTTCATGATGTCATTAGGTGGTCACTCAGAATATCAGTATAGCAGTATTTATTTACGCTATGCTCTTCCTCAATTAATTAGCAACTTTTTTGTTTGTTTTTCGTTATAATGTATGTATTTATGTGCATATATGTTGGATATTTAAAGCACTTGCAATCTATTATTGACTAAAAGTTAATATATATTGTACAAGGTTATTGCAAAAGGTGCTAATTTCCACCTGTGGTCCTTGGAGTAGAGATGTATGGCTTCTTCATTCATAATTGTGTAATTCAACGTGAGAAATCAAGGCTGAAATATGTTAAACATTATCAACACCCGCATATGTTTAGAGGGAGTTTGAATGCGTTCCCCTTTACAATACAAATATTATTCCAGTTTGTATCCTATATTTACACACACTGACTTTTCTCGCAGTCATTTTTCCACGTATTTGTATGTCCCCACCTCCTTTTTTCCTCTCTCTTTCCTTCTCTCCTTCCTCTCTTTTGTATTTGCACATTTAAAACGCGTGTTCGTGTTCACATTGCCCCCGTGCGCCGCTCCGGTATCGATGTACCATTCCTCACCTGGGCCGCTAAATATGACAACGCACTCGCTTCCTGGCCGACCTTTGACCCCCGCGCACTTGCCTCTCCCTTCACAGCTCCCCCGTGGACTTTCAGAGTAATGCGGCCAACGGAGGAACATTACTGGCCGTGACCAATCTGCTCCCGAATGGAAAACACTTTATGTCACCACTCCAATCTATGTAATTGACTTCTCTTTGAGTCGGAGCCATTATGGTTAAGGTTTCCCCCTCTCTCTCCCTCTTTTTTTAAACAGCCCGTCAATGAAATGCATAGTCGATTTTACTTTAGAGAGATTGCCTTGTAAAGATTCAAAATTGGGGGATATTTGAACTATTAAAGGCGCAGTACCTGATTTTTACTGCCTGAAAAAAACAGAGCTAGTTTGCAATTGGTCCAAAGTTGTTCCTCACTTACCTCATGCATTCAGAGGACCTTAGTTATTCACCCCGATGAGTTTATGACCAATAACGCTAACAACCACTAGCAGGCTAACCACACCCTTCCTGATTCTCAGAAAGCAAGACTTTTTCTTTTTTTTTTGGTCTTTTTGCTCAAATACATGGGGGAAAATTGGGTAGGGTCCATCAACTGCTTGTCTCCACAGTTATTACTTTGCTACAAATTTTCCAAAATATGGCATTAAACTGACATTTTTTGAGTTCCACAAGGTTAGAACCAATGCGTTTCTTTGATGGTGGCTAACTGTGTGCTCTGCTGCTCCATCAACTGCTTGCCTCTATGGTTATTACTTTGCTCAGAATGTTCCACACTATGGCATTAAACTTATCCATATTGCATTAATTCAATTGCAGGTGTTTTTAGAGCTCAAAAATACCTTGATAAACATGCACTCTTACTGTGTATGGGGTCGCCTCTCCACAGCTCTCACCTGGAATCTTGATTTGGCGGTGTCTGTTGGTTGTTTCCATGAGTTGTTTAATACCACACTGTGTAACATCCTTTTACACGGAGGTGCAGCGGGCCCGTCAGCAGTTTTTGGGACATTTTTTGAGTTCCACAAGGTTAGAACCAATGCATTTCTTTGATGGCGGCTAATTTGGAGCCATGCAGCTGTTTTGTGTGAGTCGGGCGCGGTGGCGTCTGATTGAAATTGAACTGAGCACAGCCATGGTCACAGCCACGCTTGATTGGGTTATTGGTTTTCTTGCCTCTTTCGCTAATTTAAAGTCTGCCCCATACTACATTAAACATGCAAGGCTACACTTTTCAATACATTTCCTATAACTGAATTGTGGCTAGCTTCTCACTGATTAAACAACTGATATTTCTACTAAACCTTGGCCTTTTATAGCCTCTGCAAAGGTAAAAGAGTTTTACTTGGATATTAACATTTCACTTGCAAAGTAAAGCTGCACTGTGTAACTTTTCCAGCTGGTTGTGACACTAGGGAGATTGCCTTCACTGGAATGCAGCACAGTATGGCTTTAAACTTGCTTATTATTTCATTATAGATGTTTTTACAATAAAACAACACTTTGAAAAGACATGCATTGTACTGTAAACGGCCCCACCTCTGACCTGTCAATTGCCTCGGTGCTTGTCTCCATGGAAATAGAAAATTTTAATATCATACTGTGAAAAATTCCAGGCAAAACAACATCTCCATGGTGGCGGACCCTCCACCCGGAAAGTTACACAGTGCGTCTTTAAGTTATAGCATATAAATCTCTACCAAAAATAACAAATAGATTAATTATATTTTGCTAATGTTACTGTCAGTCAGTACATAGTAAACAGCAGATGGTTGGTGAGCTTTTGAGTTTTCCAAGATTTATATTTTAACTACAAAGATGTTTTTATTTTTTCTAATTTATGAATTAGATTAAACAACTTTCTTTAGAAAATATGTTTTTAATTTCACTAATGTGTCAGAAAGCTGTTTCAATCACACTTTTACCAACAAAACTGCTTTAGAAAATGAGTTTATTTGGTCTGAAAATTGGACATAATCTTTTAAATCAACTTTCATGAGCTTTTCACCTTCTTTTAATGGTGATCTCTCATAAAGTCGTATTTCAGTTGGTTCATGCATGTTTGAGTAATCCTGCATTGTCCTGCATTTGACGCTTGAGTGGTTAGAAATGTTCAGTTTTCACCTACCCCCTATCCCTGCCCACTACTTTGCTTCATTTCGTATGGTTCAAAATAGGATTATGTTGATATTTTTAACCACAAAAGCTGTTGCTAAAATACTGTAGAGGAAATCGACACTGTTTCTGTTAGACTTTTTAGATCAATATTGTAGTTTTGAATTAATAAAATATAAAATAATCATCTATATAAGTTATAGTTTTATTCCAAATGCCCAAAAACAGAATGAATTAATTTTAAACAGTTTGCAGTGGTCCAAAGTTATTCCTCACTTACCTTATGGATTCAGAACATCCTAATTACTCACCACGATGAGATTATAAGAGGTTTTCACAGCTCTCAGAGACCAGAGCCAAATTTTGCCATCATGCTAACCACACACTTCCAATAAACACTGCGGATTATTTTCACATAAATAGCTGCTTATAGAATTTATCTGTTCTGGGACAAGACATATTTTGCTCAAATACAAAGTCAGGTTCAGGAAAGGAACTCATTTTTGCACGTCCACACCATAGATTGTATATATAAATGGAAATGGAAAAGCTCACCCTCTAGCTGCCAAACAGGGAGCGTTCATGAGGGCCCATTGAGCCAAAAGCACGTCATTTTGGTTTTAAAATGTACGTATTAACCCGCACTGTTTTGTCCATTCATAAATTCCTATTTCTAATATGGAAATCTGCTCTAAAAGCCAAACACTGGGTGACGTCATACTCCCTTAGTCCACTTCTTTCTACAGTCTGTGGTCCAAACTTGTTCTAGCGTCCTCACTGACGATCGCTAAACTACTATTTAGAACCATATTCATTTAGAAAACTTATATTTGATTGTCTTTAAAGTTAAATCTTCTCAATGACAACACTCATTTGGGGTTTAAATGTAAACAGCACGTGTCTGGCCTGGTCAATGCCATGTTAATAGGCCTATTGGCGATCACATTAACTGCTCATTCGGCCCATTCAAACGACTCTGGGCCTTTGTCACAAACCAATCAGGTGTCACACACAGGAAGACAGGGGGACGTTTCATCTGCGACGCACAGATGAGGTCAAATCACACAATCAGGTTTATTACGCCCAGTGCAGGGTGGGTTCAACTGCTCATACTAGAACAATGACATGGAGGGCAGGTCAGAAGGTCTAAGGAAGAATTTGGCTTTTAACTGGCAGAATGCAGATGTCCGGACCTGGTTTATGGTTAATATCCACGATAAACAAAAACTTAAATTAATTTAATCTTCTCTGTCAGTAAAATTAACATATTAATGTTTTGTTTGTTTTTTTGTAGTTGCACAAGGATGGTGATATTATTGTCATTGTGTTCATCATTTCATTGTACTGACGTACGCAATCGGACCAATTTTAAGACATGAATCAAAAATTATCAGGTTAAACATTTGAGGATTTTTATTATGCGACTCTACATCTTAAAAATGATAATAATAATAATAATAATAATTGTGAATCACCCAAGGAGGTATTTTGTCCCCTGCCCTCTTTTGGGTTAGTCCTTGTTTTGACATAGTATTGTAGCCCTAAATCTTACACGAGGTTTACCCTAGTTTAGATCAGGTAGTACTTTAGAAGCACTGTACTTATTATTTATGCTTTTCAGATTCTAGAATGTAAAGATGTCATATTGCCAGATTGGGGTCATTGTACTTTGCCCTGAAATATCTAAAAGGTAGACATGACACCCAACAGTTTAACCTGATCATTTAAGCTACAGTCATTCACTTTTTTGTATTACAACAATAATAATATTTGAATTGCTGTTCTTTTTTGGTCTGTACAATGTTGTGATTTCATCTGAAACGCAGTAATATTGTAGAGTATGAAGAAGAATCCCCCTGTCTCGCCTCTAAATCCTCTGTAACAGTAGCATGGATATATAGTCTAAGGCCAGATAAACAGTGTCAGTGTATGTAGTTCACAAACTCGCCTTTTACGCAGTATTGTTGTCATTTGTTTGCAGCCCCGAGCTAATCTAGACAATCATTTCACATTAGCCTACAGTGTTCACCCTCTCTCCTTCCCTCCGTCTCCTCCTCCTCTCTCTCTTTCTCTCCCTCTTGCGCATCATCCATCGCTTTCACCGACCCGACCGGGGAAACCAAAGCAGAGCCAGAGCTGGAATTTTTCATCATTGATCTGATGTGATTTCCATGCTTGGCCGTTCCTCTGCCCTGTCAGCTCTCCACCACGCTTTCTCTCCTTCTCCTCCGTCTCTGTCTCTCGCTCTCTGTCGATCCCTCCATCGCTGGCTGTTCTTCTCTTTCACCCCCGCTCCAAGCCCCCCTCACTCTTCCCGTCTTTTCTATAGTGGGTTAACTGTCTGTAAGCCTGCCCCCATGTGTTGTTACCTATTTATTTCTCCCTTTATCTTGCCCTTTCTTCCCTCTTTTCTTCTCTCCCTCTCCATTCTTCTTCTCATTCATATAGTAAGACTCTCTTTCTCTTCCTCCATCTCTCCGCATTCCTACACAGGGTTAACAGCTTATAAGTCCGCACCCATGTGTTGGTGCCACTCCCTCACTTCTTCTTTCTCTCTCTTTCTCAATCCATTTCCCCCCACTCTTCCTCTCAACCTTTCTCTCTCCCTCCTTCTCTCTCTCTCCCTAACCCCTTCCGCTCTTATCCATCATTCCTATAGACAGTTAGCAGTCCGGATAAACCCATGTGTTTTTGCTTTTCCCCCTTTCTCTCTTTCTTTCTCTTCCACTCTCATCCCTTCCCTCTATCCTCCATTCCTATATATGGATCACTCTGTTTTTACTTCCATCTCTTGACTCTCCTCCTCTCTCATCACTCATTCCTATAGAGGGTTAACAGTCCGTAAGCCCATGTGTTGTTGCTTCTCCCCCTCTCTTCCTCCCCTCTCCTTCTCTCTCATCCCTCGTTCCTATAGTGGGTTAACATTCCATAAGCCCATGTGTTCTTGCCTCTCCATTTTTCCCTTTTCTCCCCCTATTCCCCCCTCTCCTCCTCTCTCATCCCTCCTTCCAGTAGCGGGTTAACAGTACATAAGCCCATGTGTTCTTGCCTCTCCCTCTCTTCCTCCTCTCTCCCCCTCTGTCATCCCTCGTTCCTATAGCGGGTTAACAGTCCGTAAGCCCATGTGTTCTTACGTTTCTCTCGCCTCTCCTCCTCTTTCGTCACTCCTTCTCTCTCATCCCTTATTCCAATAGCGGGTTAACAGTCCGCACCTCTCCCTCTCTCCCCCTCTCCTCCTCTCTCATCCCTCGTTCCTATAGTGGGTTAACAGTCCATAAGCCCATGTGTTCTTGCCTCTCCCTCTCTCCTCTCTCCCCCTCTCCTCCTCTCTCATCCCTCGTTCCTATAGCGGGTTAACAGTCCATAAGCCCATGTGTTGTTGCCTACATAAAAACCCTCCTCCAGCATCACATAAAAGTGGACCGGTTCAGACTGGTCTTTACATCCGCAAGTCGATTTGTGCGTTTTCATTTCATGTGTACACAGACGCACTATGCTAAAGAATCTGTACCAGCTTCTGTATAGCACTGCTAGCTTTCACATTACAACATTTGATAGCCATCTTAGGTTTCATTGAGATGGAAGCAAGCAAAAACGGTTATAATGTAGTGATTTTCTAGTGTTGCTTAAGAAATGTATTGTAATAATACTAAACACTACTAAAGGAATCTGTTATAATGTCGTTTCCTCATCACAAACAGACCTGGAGTTGTGCACACGTTTAACACACAAACCCTGCTTATTTAGTCTGTGTTCTTCTCTCAAAATGAAAACATTCTGTTCCACCTTGTGATGTCATGTGCTAATATTTTTAAACTCCATACAGTTTCACTAGAATAATCTGGATAATTTCAACCCTGGAATTGTTAATCGCTACTGAACTAAAGGTAAAAGGAGCTGTTCACTTGAAAATGACCACTTCATGACATCACAAGGTGGAACAGAGTATTTTGAGCTTTGGAGATGTAGACAGACTAATAATAAAGAGCTACTCAAACATGTGAATGAAACAAAACACAACTCCAGGTCTGTTTTTGAGGAGGTAAGAACATTATAACATGACTAAAAGCTCACGAGAGTCAATTTTGCATCATATAGGACCTTTAAACATTAATGGAGTTTGCTTATGGATGTGTCCTGTAAAAAATATCTAAGTGTAATCGCTATATGTCCTGATAATATAATAAAGGCCCTGTACCTGATTTTCCTCTGTATTTAAGCAAAGACCTGTACTGTCTTGTACAGATTTATTGTATAAGCAGCTCTCGAGGTCAAAATAAGTCAGCTGCGTACTGTCTGTATCTAATTAGAAAGCATTTTATTGACCGCTAATCAGGAAGTGCACATTAGCATGCTTGTTGTTGTTATTAAAACTCTGCACTGGTCACTGAGAACTTTGAAAAGCACTTATAAACACATCACGTGAATAATTAGGATGTTTGGAAAGTATGTATTCACTTTGACTGCGCTGTTGAAGTTGGTTCGTGTTTCTGTTGCGTTTCTGTAGCTAGTTTTTTAGGTGATTTGTCAGGGACCACGTTGAAATGCATTGATCATAAAAGAAAATATGATGTATAGAAGATTTAGCTACTGCTACTTTCCAGCTGCATTCCGTCACTAACTTGGATACTTATTTGCATTAGCTCAGTAAAGATTGACGTATCTCCTGGTTTTATGTATGACAGTGTGTGAAGCAGAACAGAATCCAACTCTCCACTCCCGTCGCCCCTGTCTGCTCCTGCTACCTTTTTTTTTTGCTCCTGTCGCTCCTGCCACTCCCCTGCCCCTCCCCACTTCTAGCACTCCTGCCTGATCCTGTTGCTCCTGCCATTCATATCCACTTCTATCGTTCCTACAACTCTTGCCTACTTACGTCTGCTCCCGCCACACCTGCCCACTCCTATTGTTCTGGTCGTCCACTCATGTCAATTGCTCCTGCCACTCCTATCTGCTCTTACTACGCCTGCCACTCCTTTTACTCCTGTCTGTTCCTGCTACTCCTGTTCATTTCTATCGCTCTTTCCTGCTCCTATCTTCAGTCGCTCCTACCCTCTCTAGTCCACTTCTATTGCTCCTTTCAGCTCCTGCCTCTCGTTTTACACCTGTCTGCTCCTACCCACTCCTATCTGCTCCTGCCACTTTTCTTGCTCCTGCCCTTACTGTGTGTTCCTGCTTGCTCCTGTCTGCTCCTATAGCTCCTTCCTGCTCCAGCATCTCCTTTTACACCTGTATGCTCCTGCCACTCTGTATGCTCCTGTCCGCTCCTGCCCACTCCCATAGCTCCTGTCTGCTCCTGCCGCCTGCTCTGATTGGGATATTCCAGCCTGAGGGGGTGAGACGTGTCCGTGCAGGCGTGTTTGAGCGATGGCTGGGGCAGAGCTGCTGATCCTAGCAGAGGGTGCATTAGTTTGCCATAAAGAAGCCGTGATGGTGGCACGCGGCGGCCGAAAACATATGAGGATGAATGACACTGTGTGAAAAGCAAGCGCTCCTTCAAAAACCATTAGAGAAGAATGCATTCACTTCTGCCCAGCACAGCACAATCCACAAGGAACCTCCCGCACACTGTAAAAACTACATAGCTACTCTTTAAATGACTCTTGATTTGATTAGTTTAAGATTTTTAGTGCGTAGTTCTAATTTTTAAAGCTATTTTTGACTTTTTAATCCTGGTACTTTTTATTCCTTAATTATTGGTCCATGGAGTAAAACTTTTTTTTTTTTTCTTTTTTCCTACAAATGTATTTAAAATGTTATATATGAATTATTAAGTGCACTTTTTTTGCACTGGGAAAAACAACAATCTTGAATACGTTCGAATCGAATCACTTTACTCAAATAATGATCTTGATTTTTAGGAGATTGTCTTACCTTAATATAATTATGTTTCTTTAATATGTCTACACTATTCAAAAGTTCATACCCTAGTCTAAATTTTAAGTTATCTCAACTTTTTTTTTTTTTTTTTTTTAAAGATTACTATGTATTTACTGTGTATAACTAGTCAAAACTCTTCTTGCTGTGTTTGGTCCATATTTTTCCCCAAAGTTAACTCAAACCAAACATTCATGGGTTGCTGACGATGCTTAATTTAAAATCATTTTGTTAAGTTTTTAATTTATAACGTTAACCAGATCCAAACTCGTCAGAACTCCTCAACATTATTAATGATCCTAAATGGTCCTCATTGGTCATAGTGCTGTTGTTTTTGCAGTGTGCCGTGTAGTGCGCAGAGACATGGATTGGCGATGACTGTGGCGTTTCTGTCTGTTTAATCACATTTGAGTCGATGCATTAGCACATGACAGGTCTGAACGCTCTCAACGCATTATTCACACAGCACCGTATCGACAACAGCACAGCCACAGATAAATAAATGGGACCTTTCTCAGATACTTTCAACTTTAGACTTCTGCTCGTTGGTTTGTGCACATTTTTCATGGCCTTTCTGAGTTTCTTAATGTTTAATATATAAGATTGATTGAAAAATTATTAGGATATAATGTGTAAGATTTTGAGAAATATTCCAGTGTGTAGTACTGAGTTTGCAGTAACATCTACTTATTCCAACTTTTCCACTGAACGAAGTTCGACAGAAGAGAAACAGAATTGATCTGTGGTTGAGTCTTAATATTTTTAAGATAAAATACCATAAACTGATAATTTTGCCAAGATACTAAAATTACATAATTTTGATAACATAGAAAAGACTTGATACTCAGTATTGATTTCCATACCACTAAACATACTTCTCTTTACAATGCAATATTGGAATACAATATAAAATACCAGTAGTTTATTTAATATTAAGTCTAAAACTGTTCAGGAAAGGTCAGATTTTGTGATTGATATTTGTTTTATTATAAGTTTGAATAGATTTTTTGACATCATATACCTGAGGAAGGTCAGAGGGACTGAAAGTAAAAGAATGTATTAATAAAAGAAAACCAAGAGTGAGACTGTGCAGGAGTCTTCCTGAAAACATTTTCAGCTAAGTGCCTCTCCTCCAACACACCTTTGGCCCCGTCAGGTGTGCAGAATCTACACCTAAACAAGCATTTTCACAATGGTAATACATATATAGAGCATGTTTGTTAGTATTCCTATGGCGGAAATTACCATATTGCTTGAATTATTACTCAAAATAGTCTAAAACCAAGGTGAAAAACTCCATTTAACCAACTTTGAACTCTGATTTTAGATCGTTCTAGTCTGTGTTACTTGCAACATTCTGTTTATATTTGTTTTGAATGCAAGTCCTCAGTGGGGCTCCAACAGACTTCTTATTCACATTAGAATACAGTCAATAAAACATGTTTAATTCAACTGCCGCCAAAATGTAAAGTATCTTATATAAAAGCGTTATATAGCTCCGTACACTGTGAACCAAATATGACGAATAATGAATCGTGGTGTAAAGTGGGTTAGCCTGTTGTACTGACGCTGTGCTCTTCTTTGAGACCGTGGCCCCGCGGCGCTGCCTCCTAATTACTCAGATCTGCTCAAAGTGAAGAAATAATGAACAGGACTTTTAATTATGCCTCGAGACTAAAGATCACATGCACGGCTCTTCTGGCTCTGCTCTGTTAGGATCACAGCTCGGGGCTCGGGGAGGGTCAGGCAGCACCTCCCCTCGGCTACTCCACCGGTCAGCAGAGACAGGAAGGGGCCTTTACACATTATTAAAACAGTACTTCACCCACAACCACGTCTCGAGTAGAGCTGCTAAACTGGGCAGTACCCGGAGGACTAAAGGGAGCGGTCTGGGGGTGTAAGGAACAGTGTGACTGGTCTATTCACAGTTCACACTCCAGGTGTTTGTACTCGGAAACACCTGGATGTAATCAGGGCAGTCACAAGTGATGTCATGTAGTACTTGAAACTGCAGTGACACACTAATAATAAATTTTTTATATTGCACTTTATATTATATAAAATTATATAAACTTTATATAAAACAATTCTCAAAGTGCTAGTCTATTTAAAATCACACACGGCAAAAAAATTATATCTAGGTATATGAAAATTACTTAAATTAACAACATTTGACTTTTTTTTTTTACATTTTTCGACTATTTGTAGATTCAACTTGCAGACAATACATGTTTTTTACTTAATTCAAGCAACATTAGATTCTGTTTCTTATTTTAAGTACAAACAGTTGTTGTTTTTCTCCCCTTAAGTGTAGCAAGATGTATTTTCATATTTTAAATACAAAAAGTCTTGTTCCATGGTAGATACTTTTACTTGGCAAGTGAAATTGACTCAAATCATGTGAAACTTTCTTAATTTAAGTAAATTTCACTTGGCTAGTTTTTAGTTTTTGTACTGTAGAATAACAATATAAACACAGATAGCAGTTATATCGGTCTGTAAACCTTTTGAGATTAAAACTTTTAGCTGCTTCTTAAAAGCTTTCACTGCTGCAAAGCTTGAAATGCTAACTACTCCGCTACCACGACACCGTACTTCAATTGTGTTTTTTTATTCCGGTATCCTGTAGCATCGTCATTGTCACAACTAGTCTCGTCCAAATCACATTTTTAATTGACAATAAAAATGTGATTATTATTAAACAGAGATGGGACAAGATCTCGTGCCACAAGATCTCGTGAGACAAAATCGCCACAAGATCTCGTGAGATTTTTTTCCCCTTGATTTTACCTTTGGCTTGGACTAAAAAGAGTTAAGAGCTGGTGAGTTAGACAATTTGAGATGCTGTAGTTCCAAAAAGCTGGACTACAATGATCATTAAAGTATTACATAAATAAAATATTACAGTAAATGAAGCCAACATTGTGAAATGGATTGCACCACTAATGTATTACAAATTATGTCAAAATCTCATCTTGTCTCGTTTTTTTGTGGACCCAAAGTCATGGTGTGTCTCTCCTTGTGGAAATTTTGTCTCGTCCCACCCCTGTTATTAAATTATAACCTGCATTTTTTATCCTAAATGATCCTGTACATTATAATACTTACTAATGACTAATCTTTTACACTATGTTACAAAAAGTTGCGTTCATTATATTTATTCAACCACACCATAGAATTGGCAGCAAATTTGCTTACACCCAATCTTAATTCAGCACTGCATGACAAATAGGGGCTTGGCAAGACTTGAAACTTCCATATTATAAAATTAGAAGCAGCAGCTACAAAGTAAAGTGAATATGGAACAATCTGGAACGTCAAACCCTTTTCGGAAGCTTCTTTTGCTTATAGCCGCTACATGTATTCCATTCTTTCTCCTTGTGTAATATCTGACACAACCTTTAATTAGCGCAGATCCCTGAAGCGTTGGGTTATAATCATGTGAACTTTTAGCGGGACCACCAGCCTGCCCTCTCTCTCCGGGGGTGTGCAGAGAGGCCCGATCCCGGTGCCTCCCCCCTCCGAGCCGGGGTGGGGTGGCGCTCGGAGACGCCTGGTAATGAGAGAGCTGGAGACACGGGGGCACTGCGGAGGGCGACCAGGAGAAGACCTCACTGTGTCTTCTACAAAACACATGGAAGACGAGATGGAGGGACCGCTTTGTCGGGTGGTCTTCTGGGAGGAGGGTGAGGGGAGGGGTCAAAGGAGGAGGAGGAGGGACCCGAATCAAACTTTAATTACGCCGAAGAGTAAGAGTGGTTAATTTTAGCTCAGACTGAAAATCGTGTCTACTTTTGACATAAATAACCGTTGGTGTTGTAAAGTTCTATATATTTTTGTTCATTTCTTCAGTCAATGTGGGAAAGGGCTGTTAATTTTCAAAACTAGAATTTATTTACCTATTTTATAATTTTTAATATCCCTGTCCACATTAAAGGGTCTGTACCAGATTTTTTAGCAAAATTTGTCTTGCCCCAGTACTTGAAATGAACATAAGTCTGCATCAAATTATAGTGTTTTATTGTCGCAGGAAGTGCACTGTTAGTTTTTTCCTTGTTTAGCTAGTTTTCGTTAGCATGCTAGTTGTTGTTAGCATGCTAGTTGTTGTTAGTGAAAGCGAGGAATAACTTTGGACCACTCCAAACTGTTTAAAATTAACTAGCTCTAGTTTTCACGTTATTAAAACTACAAAAACAGGTACGGCACCTTAATATTTCAAAACTACATTTTCTTTTGACCTATTTTATGATTTCCCTGTTCACGTTCACAGAGATTTGGCTATTGTCATTTTAACAACTTAAAAAACATCAATTTAACTAGACACAATGCACTACATAACACATTTCTTGTTTTAGTAATGCAAATTCCATGCTTTTACCGTATTTGTTCAAAAATGGTAAATGTTTAAGTCCCCAATCGATATAAATTAATGCTAAAAGCCATCACCATTTTTATGCAATCCCACTTTGATCATTGCTTTCTAATCAGGCCTAACAGGGACGGACGAGCATTCTACGATCTTTTATTTCAACATGTACCTCAAAAATCCAACTTTACCGCTATCAATAAGAGCTCTCTGTGTCTCCCATTGTCTTCTGTCTTCATGAATGACACAGAGAGCCTGATAAATATTGCACAGAGGCATCTTGGGAACAGATCGCTCGACTAAACTGCCATAAATACGCTCTTATGTGTGCTCACTTTTCATCAGGAAACATCTGGCCCACACGCATTACATGACTGATTATTGGATTAAGCTCCTGCTAATTATAATATATCATTATTTTCAAACTGTTTAACAAGCTCAGTCTTCTATTCCCTGCTATAGCTGTTGTTTTTTCCTATGGTAACTAGTGTTTTTCAAAAGTTACAAGGTTTACTGTGTTTTTAGGAACCACAATTACGGTCTGTTTGTAATGGCACCTTAGTTTAAGTTGCATATTTGTGTTAAAGATCTATAGTTTAAACTTCCCTATATTACACAAAATTTACTCTTGTGAGCTTTTAGCAATGTTATAATATTTTTCCTTGTCAAAAACATACCAAGAGTTGTGTTTTGGTTCATTCACACATGTTTAAGTAAACTCTTATTAGCTCAAAATGTTCTATTCCAGCTTGTGATGTTATGTAATGATAGTTTTCATTAATTAATTCATAAAAATATCCAAATGAGTCTACTCAAGGTGTATGGGAAATGGAAAATGTTTCAAAGTATGGTTTTAACTTTCTATTTCCATGGAATCATGCAGATAATGTGCCACCTCAAGAAAGCGAAGCAGCGTTTCTTTGACCTTAATCTTATGTTGTTGATAAATTGTCAAAGTTTTGTGAAAAGCACTTATAAACTCATCATGGTGAATAATTAGGACGCTTGAAATAGGTAAGTTAAGTGAGGAATAACTTTAGACCACTGCAAACTGTTTAACATGAACTGCGCCTCTGTTTTTCATGTTTTTAAGACAGTACAAATCAGATACAGCACCTTTAATCCCGACACCATCCATGCATCGTTCCTTCTATGGCGTTTTGAGTTTCTTTCCTCCTGCAGTGTTTTACTTAAGCCGGGCTCGTGACGGCCCCTGCGTTTGCTCAAAGTGATGGGAGTTAAGGGAAATAAAGCGTCTTCTCTTGTGGTGATTAGTGCGAGTGCGGCGAATCGATCGCGCCCATACGATAAACAGGAGGAAAGCTCCGCGCGGCGCCGATCGGTGGGGCCCATTAGCGGAGCACGCCACTGGCTTTGATTTGTGCTGACTGAGGCTCCATGCCGCACGTGATGACTCTTTACTGAACGAAACCAAGCTGAATGAGAGCAGAGAGGAGCGCGGCCAGTGTCACGCTCTTGGGTTAAACAATGAGGAAGGATGTGGTGTAGATGTTTGCAATATGGAGCGCTCGGAAATAGATTAGAAAAGTACAATACAATAAAGGAGAAACGCAAGGGGTATTTATGTAGTGTACAGCGATACTAATGATCTAATTTTAACAGTCTTGACTCTACAAACAACAAAAAAAACACATCTTCAGTTATATATTTAAAGGTGCGCTGTGTAACTTTTCGATTGGGGGTCCATCACCTGCTTGTTTCTATGGATACGTCATTGCTCTGCCTGGAACGTTCCACAGTATGACATTAAACAGCTCCTTACATTTATTTAATTACAGGTAGTTTTACTGCTTAAAGCTTATACCTAGAAAAATAGGCATTTTGACTGTGAGCGGGGTCGCCTTTCCACAGATCTGACCTGAAACATTCCAAAGCAATAACATCTCCATGGAGAAAAGCATTTGACGGACCCTCCACCAGAAAAGTTACACAATGCAGCTTTAAGTTAAGGCTCTAAGCATGTGTGAAGGTAAAGAAGTTGTTTTATGGTTTTGGTTACACTAAAATTGTGTTACAAATCACAATAAAAATGTGTAGGATAACAACCAGGGTAAACTGCTCCTGTCTGCTCCTGTCTAATTCTGTTCATTCTTGCTCCTGTCATCTCCTATTGCTCCTGTATGATTTGTTGAAACACTTTTGTGGTTCATCTTGATACTGATTTTAGGCCTGGTTTAGACCTGGTTCAGTGTACGTAATCCTTGGTTGTGCTTTGGTTTAGATCTGCTTTAGATCTGGTTCAAACTCACAGCCTTAAAGGTTTTTGAAGATGGTGATTATGGGAAATGATCAAAAGTCCTAATTTAAATCTGCTTTAGACTGAGTTTAGGTAGAGTTTGCATATCCAACATAATCGAACGCTGTGCAACAAAGTGGAACAGTTTGCAGTGGTCCAAAGTTATTACTCACTTACCTTATGTATTCAAAGCATCATAATTATTCACTGCACTGAATTTATGAGCGCATTTTCAAGAGTAGAGTGGAGTTTTGCCGTCCTGGTTAAGCTAATAACAGCTAACAGCAGACTAAGAGCTGCTTATACAATATATGTATGCATTTTGCTCAAATACATGGGAAAAAATCTGGCACAGAGCTTTTAAAACACAACTTCATAACGTTGGACCAAAATGTACAGTTTGTGAAGTGTTGCATTGCCTCTCGTCATAATACATGTATGCGCACATCTTTCGACTCCCTGTTTCTCTCCTCCGTCTCTCTTTCTCTTCCGTCATTTGCTCCATTTTGCTCTTGTGTCTCTGTGTCTGTCTGAGGCACTTAATAATTCAAATGAGCTCCGGCGTGGATCAGCAGTGTTCAAAGTGGGGACGCCGCAGCCATCACCGGCGTGCTGCGTTCTCTTTTTGTCATGCGGAATCAAAGCCGCAAACAAGCCCATGCTCCCCTGCATACCCCACCACCCTCCCTTATACCCCACCTCGTACACCCCCACGCTCACCCCTCCACCCTCACCCACACCTCCACCAACGAGAGAGACGCCGACAACTGCAACTCCGAGTCCATCATCATCACGTAATAAGTAGGAAATACAGGCCCGTGTGTAGTAACTATAACAGTGTGTGATAGATTTGACTAAAAGGGGGAAAATATCGAAAATTGGATATTGTTTTTGGAGTATAAAGTGACATTTCTGCATTTTTTTATTTTTTTATTTATTTTTTGCAACTTTTTGCATATCATAACAGACAGTATTATGTTTTTGTCGAAAGTCAAAACCTAAATACGACCTCGTATGGTTTAAATCCATTTTAGTTTTTTTTTGTTTTGTTTTTTTGAGTTTTCAGTTTTTTTTGTTTTTACAGTGTTTGCATTGTGTCGCCATGGTAACTGCTGAACATTCCACCATGGAGATATATGTAGAACACATCCTCCCGCATCATGTCACTGTCACAAGTATCAGTTATAGCGTATGTTACATCCTGTGTATCTGCACTTAATAAAAAGAACTGATACTTGCACTACTTTCCTCATGTAATTTTGTTGTTAGTTCTGAAAATTAAATGAAAGAAAAGGTTGAATCTTGGATCTCAAATTGTATTATTGTTTTTATAGTCAAAATTTTAATCTAAATTGGTACAGAAAACGCAAAACCAAGCTTGAAGATAGTTGTTTAGAATCTCACTGAGCTTCTCATGGTTTTTGCATTCTGGGTCGCTAGCTTTCCTGGATTACCCTTTTGTTTAATCAATATGGCAGAGTTCAGAGGTCAACCCATTCTATTACTGCTTAGACCTCTCTCTCCGTGTCTCAGTTAAGCTCGATCTATCCCTGTTTAACCACTCCTCACTCACCCAATGCTAAAGGTCCTATATTACACAAAACTGACTCTTGTGAGCTTTAAGTCTTGTTAGAATGTCGTTACCTCCTCAAAAACACACCTGGAGTTGTGTTTTGTTCATTCACATGTTTGAGCAACGCTTTATTATTATCTGTACATCTCCAAAGCTCAAAATACTCCTTTCCACCTTGTAACGTCATGTAGTTGTAGTTTAAAGGTAACAGCCGCCTTTAGTTTAGCAGAAATAAGAAAATCCAGAAGTGAAAATTATCTAAATGATTCTAGTGAAGATGTACGGAGTTTAAAAACACAGTGGAGCACTTCCTGTATTACCACATGACATCACAACATCACAGTGTTTTCTGTTTGTGAGAAGAAATCAGCCTAAATCTGCAGGGTTTGTGTGTTAAACGTGTGAATGAAACAAAACACAACTCCAACACTATAACAGAGATCAGAAAATAGCGTAATATGGGCCCTTTAATACAAAAAAAAAAAAAAAAAAAAAAAATCCTTTCCTGGCTATTGTATTTGTGTAAACTTGAATCCTAATTGGTTGAATCTGGGCTAAATGTATCTGTGTTGTCTAAATTTGACTTTGGGATTTGGCGCTTGCACAAACATACAAAGAGCAGATGTGTCTCTGCTCTGGAAAACTCATTCAATATTTGGTGCGTCCTTTTTTATTTTATGTTTGTTTAACTTTTTGTTTGTCTCCATGGAGATTTTTGCTTTGCCGGGATGTCATCAGATGCCAATAGGTTATGTTACAGGGCAGATCTGTGGAGAGGAAGGCCCACTCAGAGTAAGAAAGCATATTTTTGAGCAATAAAAACACAGAATACCACATTTCAAGATCCATGGAGAAAAGTTACATAATGTACTTGTAAGATTCTGATGGTTCATGGTTTCCAATGAGCGGGAACGTGATTTCTTTTGAGTTCTACCATTTAAAACAATAAAAAAAGTAAAACGGTCCAAACTTTTCATCATTCTGAAACCATTGGATTCATTTCAGCTTCTTATCATAGGCAACATGCTGATTTTTTTTTTTTTTTTGACTTTTCAGCATTAAAAATATAGGATTTTTATTTATTTATTTTATTTATGTATTTATTTATTTATTTTTGTTTATTGCTGGTTTTTTTTTTTTTTTTTTTCCCCCCCATAAGTCCTATATGGATTGAATGGTTGAGTCACTGCCATGCTGAGAACTTTTCACCATTCAAAAGATAGATTATTATGTTTTGAATTGTTAATCACTATGGTAACGGCACACATTTATCATCACTGTGTAACCTATGAATTGAATGGGAGTCACTGTACAGACATAATTAGCTAACAACCTCACTGTAAAGGGATGAGAAAATGAAGTAAAATGGCGTCCGTCGCTGTAGCACCAAGGACCTTTTCAAATGAGAATTAGCGTAGCGCGCGGACGGACACATGGCTGGTGACACATCACATTAAGATTACATGTATCAGTGGTTTTGCAGAGTGAACAATAGCGCACTTTGTACAGAACGCCGCATCAGCATAATCCAGGTATTACAACTTTAACCCAACAGTGCCGAGCTGTCTCTGCGCTCTGTATCACACCACAGAATGTTTTAAAGACGCACTGTGGAGCTTTTCTGTTGGAGGGTTTGATACCACGTTTCAGAGCCAAATATCCAGAAGGGGACATTATTATTATTATTATTATTATTATTATTATTTATTAATTAATTAATTTATTATATTTATTTTTTTATCTAATTTTATTTAATTTTACAATACCTGGTTTGCAATAGTACCCAAGTACCTGTTTCTTTTTCTCTTTTTTTTTTTTTTAATCTATGCCGCATTCGTCATTTTCTAGAACTCTGAAACTTTTTTTTTTATGTACTTTTTATTGTATTCATTTGTATTTATTTATTTTATTTTATTTTTATTTTATTTTATTTTATTTATTTTTGGTACCTATATTACTTATATTACCTTCTTCTTCTTCTTTTTTTTTTTTTTTTTTTTTTTTTTTTGTTAATACCACAGAGATTTCACTTAATATTATCCAGCTTTATGGTCAAAACAAGTCCATTACCTCTCACTATGTAATGAGTTCCACTTTCATTTTCAAATCTTTTTACGCCGGATGCCCTCCCACATGCCACCCTCTTCATTTATTTTGGCCGTAGACTAGAAGAGGGCCAAGAACAAGGGCATAAGACCTACAGGAATCCACCACAATCCCTCTTTAAAACATCAGGCACGCAGATAAAGGAGCTTATTTAAAATTTAATCAAAACAATTCAACATACGAACCAGACAAATAATCCAATCTGTGTTATTTTGAGCTGAATAAAGACCAATGCATTCATCAAACAGTGCGCCAAATTACCCACAATGACTTGCAATAAAGATGGCCGCCGCTGCAGGTGAGCATTCATCGCGGTTAGTGTCGTTTTGTGTTACATCGCAGTGGTTTAGCTCCGAACGCCGTAATTACAGGTCGACCCGCCTCTCCTGCTGCATGCTGGGACTTATTTAATCTTCTGAGGGTTGGTTCCATGGGGAGTTAATTCACTTCCATTGTGCGAGACTGCTTCCACCGCGGGGTTGTGCTATTAGCGTCAATGCGGACAGGAGCTAGCCGCTAACACACCTGCGATCGCTTTGGTGTGACCCTGTGTGTGAACCCGGGTAATTACTGACCGGGTCTCAGTGTGTTTGCAGCGTGCAGACATTTTGGGCCGCTTTTGAGCTTCTATTGAGACCAGGACTATTAGGATCTAAGACCGATTTAAGAGCTTCTGTTGTCCGTCTGAAAGAGCTGGACCTGAAAGTTGCTTGGTTTTAGAGGTCAAACTTTAGACTCAACCTGACACATTAAGAAATAGTGAATAGTTGTGCTTTTTAGTTAGCGTCTTATTTTCTTTAAATCAGACAACTTCTAAGATAGATGTGTGTTTACCTTGTTGACATGTTTCGCCTGCTAACTGTGAACCATCCACAGAATTGTCATCTGTATGGAACTTTTCTGTTGGAGCGTTTGCTACCATATTTCAAAATCAGATCTCCAGAAAGGGAAATTATTATTGTTAATAATTTCTGCATTTATTTTACAATATCTGGTTTATGGTGTTTGCAGGGCTGTTTTTGAGCTTCTATTGAGACCAGGACTATTAGGATCTTAGACAGATTTAAGAGCTTTTATTGTCCGTCTGAAAGAGCTAGACCTGAAAGCTGCTTGGTTTTACAGGTCAAACTTTAGACTCAACCTGACACATTAAGAAATAGTGGATAGTTGTGCTCTTTAGTGCAACATTAGTTAGCTTCTTATTTTCTTTTAATCAGAGAACTGTTTGACTTGTTGACGTGTTTCATCTGCTAGGCTTGAGAACTGTCAACGGTGTTGGTGGTGACTTGACGTATATCAGCTGTTGTCTGATTAAAAGAAAATAAGAAGCTACACTTTCATACGTTTAGTTTAGTTTATTTGTTCATTTATCAGCGACTTAAAACACATAAAACACTGACCAACACAAAGAGGTAATATGTTTGTGCCAGGTTATAGCAAGATTTCTAATTTCCCCCTTCAGTCCCTGGAGAAGCTGATGTCATAAATAGAGTACCTGCCAATGAAATACAGTGTAAAGTAATGCAATCATTCACCCAGTCAAACGTGAAGACAAGATGAATATACTGCAAAAGTACTGCAATTGTTGTATGTGTAAAATCAGTTAAACTAAAAGAGACACAATAGTTGCACGAATTTTGCGTTAAAAGAGTTCAAGTGCTTAACATCATTATATTTCAGATTTTACTACAAATCTTGGTCACTTTTTAGTAGTTTGAAGTTTATAATTCTGCTTCCTGGTTGGACACGAGCAGCAGATACATACATAGAGGCAATTCTATAACTACAAAAAAAAGTTAACCCCACGTACTGTCATATGCACTTCAGAACCTTAAACTAAGCTGCAGATTTTGAAAGTTGCAATTATATTCATATTTGAAAGAAACAAGGATGGTCTGTGCTGTTTCTGGCCCAAAACACTTTTAAAAATTAGTTCAGGTATCCTCAATTTTCAGCACACATTATGTATATCTACTGAATATCTGTCTCCTAAACCTACCCCATTTAAAATATGTTATCCGTAAAAAATACGCATATATTATAGTGAATATTTACTGCAACTAACATCTTAAAATTAGTTCAGAAATCCAAACATCTTCAACAACTTTTTAAATGTATTAAATTTCATTATGTTAACTGGATTTCAACTACAGCTATTGTAAACCCTAATTTTGACTGGCATGTCAAAACTTCCCCTGTCATGTTATCTATTAAAAATGTCGTGCATTTAAAATAATCCTTGTTTTAGCCAGTGTAAATATATTATTGTATAAAAAGCATCCTGAAATTTTCAACAACTTTTTACAATCATACAATCTCATTATGTCAGCTGCATTTTAACTTGTATCACGAGTGCTTAGAGCTATTTTAAACTCTAATTTTGACTGGCGTGTGTCTCCTAAAACTCTCCAATTATCCTATCCATTTCACATCCATTACACTGCACCCTGGCGATTTATTTCTTATTTCTGAAACGTCGGAGGAGGTGGAGAGTGGTGGAGGAGGAGGTGGAGGAGGTGGAGGCAGAATGGGACACTTTTGGCAATTAGCGACTCATTTTCAGATACAACTCGATACGTGTTGTTTTAAAGCTTTGTTTTTTGTTTTGTTTTTTATAAAGTTTACTGGAAGAAAAATACAATTGCAACTCTAACAATTGGATCGAGGTAGATTTTATATAATATTATTACTAATTTGAACTACATTGCCCAGTGAAAAAGCATATATTATAGCCAACATTTCTTGCACAAAAACATTTTAAAAGTTAGTTCAGGAATCAGGACATGTTCATTTTGTTTATATCTAATACATGGAATATACAACAATATTTCAACTACTAGTACAGATATTTTAATAAATTTATATTTTGTACCCTATTTTTGACTGGCATGTGTCTCCTAAACGTTCCCCATTATATATTTATATATATTTAAAATTATACTATATATAGCCAATATTTCTTGCACAAAACTAATCCTAAAATCTTTAACTACTTTTTAACTTTTTAAAAATTATACACTCTCATTATGCCAGTTGTATTTTAACTTGTATCACTAGTACTAACAGCTTTTTTAAACCATAATTTTGAGTTACATGTGGCTCCTAAGCTTCCCCCATTATGTTATCAATAATATACAACATATTTTTGCTAATATTTCTACAATCTTCAACAACTTTTTAAAATGATCTCTTTATGTCAGTTGTATTTTCACTTGTATCACAATACTTACAGCTATTTTAAACTCTAATTTTGACTGGCGTGTGTCTCCTAAACCTCCCTAATTATGCTCTCCATTACACTGCACCCTGATGATTTGTTTCTTATTTCTGAAACGCCGAATCGCGGTGGTGGAGGTGGAGAACGGTGGAGGAGGTGGTGGAGGTGACATGGCAGAATGGGACACTTTTGGCAATTAGCGAGTGATTTTCCAGATGGGTACATGCGCCAGCTCGGCCAACTACAACTCGTTAGTGCTCGGGCATCTCCTGCAGCCCTGCGGTCCTGTGATTTAATTAAACGGCCCATATCACAATCTCACCAAAAACTACAGGTCAGCACATTCGCCGCAAAATGGATTGTCCATGGCCCCTATACGGCGCCCTCTGCCAAGTTTGGATAAAAGTGCTTCTGTGCGCCGGATCTCGGGGGCCTTCGTCAACTCATTTTGGGATTATAAAGTAAAAAGGGACAAAGTATGCAACAAGGTAGTGTTTTAAATATACCGTGATGGCTAGGGTTTCAGATCGCAACATTATATTATTATTTAACGGCCCAATATTACCCAAAAATGACTCTCGTGAGCTTTAAACCATTTTCTAATGTTGTTTCCTTGTCAAAAACACACCTTGAGTTGTGTTTTGTTTCATTCACACATGTTTAACACAAAACCCTGCAGATTTAGGTTCTTCTTAGTTCTTCTCTCAAACAGAAAACACTCTGTTCCACCTTATGATGTCATGTGGTAATACAGGAAGTGCTTCACTGTGTTTTTAAACTCCACACACTAGAATCATTTGGATGATTTCCACCCTGGAATTTCCAATCTCTACTGAACAAAAGCTGAAAAGAGGAGGAGTTAACTTGAAAACTACCACTACGTGACATCACAAAGAAGAACAGAAGGTTTTGAGCTTTGGTGCTGTAGACAGACTAATAATAAAGTGTTAGTCAAACGTGTGAATGAAGCAAAACACAATTCCAGGTCTGTTTTTGAGGCGGTAACAACATTAGAACATGGATTAAAGCTCACAAAAGTCAATTATGTGTAATATAGGACCTTTAATTGAGACTAAAGTACACAGCTGAATGAATGTTTTGTACAACTGGAAGCTTAGATAGTACAGTTTTCCTATTCTAACCCTGTACTGCGCTGGTTTTCCTCTGTGTGTGCTTTCTGGCAGCTCTAAGCTCAGATTGCATTACAATGTGATGGGCTGCATATGGCTTATATGAGAGATCAATATTACAAATAACTCTTGGTCTTTTAAAGCGTTGCAGTTTTTCTTGACACTTACTCTCTTACCATGGCCGAACTGTCTGAAATGTCTAGCCCAAGGACACATCGGCAGCATGATTTTGGTTGAGCTTTGAACCGGCGACTCCCTGGTTGGTGGGCAAATGCTTAAAGTGTGTTTAACAGGTTTTGACGATTCTCTAATTGTAACTTAATTTGGTGGGATAATAGCTGTTAAAAATAAATATAAATTACAATTTTACACCAAACAAGAAGCAATTTGTGAAGAAAAGTTGAAAAATGTGTTGAAAATTACTATTTTAGAGAGTCCCGTATTGATGACATCACACCGGGATAATTCTATCCAAAAGTTTACACACAAGTAACAATTTTTTCTAATATTTTAAACATTATTTCAACAAAATAAAGGTGTTTTCTTATATTTTTTACTTGTCAAATAATAATTCCTTGAGGACTTTTGGCCCAGTGCACTACATAGTTTCTCGGTAACAGTTCTGGAATTCCCTAGTGTGATATCCAACCAGGAAGTAAAATTTGAAACCTAAAAGATGGCCAAACTGGGGGAAAAAAAAGGTAGGAATCTTAAATATAAGGATCTTAACTGTGTTTTAGTAAAATGTACTTCTTTCCTGCTGGTTTAGTCGTGGTTTTATCTTACCTCTTCACCGTCCCATTTAGTAGTGGTCTTGTTCCACCTTTATATTTGATTTGGCACTATTCTTTACCACTGCAGTATATCACATTGCATTAGATTGTACAGGGCTAATGCATTGGCCAAGTAATATTAGATAAAAGTTACCTTAAGTAGAAGAATCTGAGTCCTCATTCAGTGCTTTATCTGAGATGCTCCTTCTTAGCATTTCACAACGTGATTTGATCGAGTTATCCGTGGAGAACCATTAAAATGCACTGACTCAAAAATAGCCCTTGTCTCAACTTTAAGGTAATCGACATTGCTGAAGTGAGAAATGCACGTTGGATTTTTCTCTTTTGCACGTCTTTAACGGAAATATCAAACAGAATTCATCAGAAAATTTGTGTTAAAGCACGTCGCAAAGTGGGACAGAGTGTTTTCAGTTTGAGAGAATAACTATATACGTATTCAGGGTTTGTGTGCTAAACGTGCAAATGAAACAAAACGCAACTCCGGGTACGTTTGTGATGAGGAAACAACATTATAACAGATCAGAAAACAGTGTAATATGGGTCCTCTAAGGCAACGGACGCTTTGAACTTGCTGATGTGAGAAATACGCGTAGGATCTTTTGCTTTTGTCCGCCCCTTTAAAGGAAATATCAAACAGAAAACTGCATTAAAAGGCCGCAGTGGTTGCTGGTACAGTTTTGCGTGGTCCTGTTTGGTATTTACAGCTGGCGGAGCGGAGATGCAGGCTCCTACCCACTTTACATAGAAATATAATCAGGACATGTACAGCCCAGCGTCCATTATGGAGGTATCTGGAGGTAGACACTGTAATAGAGGCCCAGAAAACAGTGTATGGGTATTTGACATGCTTTATATACATGCATGAGCAGGGCTGTGTGCACATTTGCATATCCTTGTCATGCAGGAGGTTGAAATACAGTTTTGTTTTGTGTGTTTTAGATGCATTTTTGATGTTATAAAGAGGGATGTGTTTGGATAAGAGCGCATGGTTAACATTGTGACAGAAGATGCAATAGTGACCTAAACGGACAATTTTTTACTGTTACCATTTTGAAATTTCTCTTTTCCTTCTATATATTGACCACTTTTAGTAACTGATACACACTACATAATAATCTGTTTACCTTTTACAACATATGACATCAAATATTATTGGACGATATAAATTGAGAGAAAGAAATCACAATTTGAATTTTAGCAAAAATTTTAAGTGGAATTTATATTTTAAAGATTGCAAAGTAAAAACAATTTATGTAGCTGAAGCACTGAAGTGTGTAGTCCAAAATATAGGCAGGCTCATCAACTGAAATTTAGGGGAACCTTTTTCATTTTTGTACAATTTTACTAACTAATCAGTATTTTTAAAAAGTCACTCAAAACTGCATACTTTTAACATTTTTTAACATTTTGTGGTGCTGATTTTGCAAATGTTTTCCACACATATGTTTGTGACGGGGACTAAATCAGTTTTTATTTAACCTAATTTGGTGATTTGTGGATTTAAGCTTGTACAGTTGGGTAATGTTGGGTAAGTAACTTTTTGAAAACTGAGTAAACTATAATTTAAAAAGGATCGAGCTAAAAAAAAACAAAAAAACAAAAACAAAACACCAACAACAATAATAATAATAATAATAATAATAATAATAATAATAAATCTTGCAATGTACAGCTGAAAAATCTCTGTTGTTTTCTTTATTCATGTGTTTTTGATTGTAAATTGTCCCTACTTTGCATAGTTCCCCTTTGAAGTATTCCATTAGAACAGGTATATGACACAATACTTCCTGGGGCCATGGCTAATCCATAGTAATCATTCAGGTCACTTTATTGACAGCCTTTTCATTTGTTTAAAACAGACGATCAATTCCTATTTGTCCACATGATCCAAATGAAAACGTTTTGTTAAAGACCAGTGACCGACCACTGACATTTTGCATCTCGCATGTCCAATGAGGGTGTCTTGTTTAGGATTATGTGAATGTAATAACCATAATTTATGTGTGAATGTGAATGTAATAACCATAAAATTAAAAAAAAAAAAAAAAACAACTCAACATCTTCCTATTGAAAGTGCTATAAAAAAGTTATACTGTGTTACACCTTAGCATTTTGTATAAAAATATCTTGTTTTGTATTCTACGTATGATTTTAGACAAAAAATACTATTAAAAATACTACTTTCATGTAATTACCAGCAAATCACCAATACTCAAACTCAACAAACAACATCCAAACAAAAGTCTCATTAGAACATACTAAATGTTACACCTTAGCATTTTGTTTAAGAATATCTTGTTTCGTATTTTTTACCTATAAAGTTAAGATTTTAGACAAAAAATACTATTAAAAACAAACAACAAATCACCATTACTCAAAATCAACTGATTAAAAGTGTCATTAAAAACATACAAAACGTTACACCTTAGCATTTTGTATAAGAATATCTTGTTTTGTTTTTATGTAAAAAGCTGATTTTAGATTACAAAATAATTATTAAAATCACTTTAGTGTAATTACCAATACTCTAAAACAACTGACAATCAAAGGTGCCATTAAAAACCATACTAAATGTTACACCTTAGCATTTTGTATAAGAATATCTTGTTTTGTGTTTTTACATAAGAAGTTATTTTAGATTAAAAACAAAACAAAAACAATACTCAACCAAATAAAATATAAAACTGCATTATCTGAATTTCACGTCACCCAATATCTTCAAATTACATTCTCGCTTTAAATCCGTAACACCACTGGCCAATTCAAACAAACATAGAGAAACCACGCTGCCATTTTGAAAAGAAAATACTGAACTGTCTCTTTGATGAATGAACGTCCATTGTGTATTTTTGTTAAATGAAATTGCCATTGACTGGATGCTGAGGTGAGGAGGTGAATATATTTAGTCTTAGGCCTATATTAAATCTCTCTATTTCCATATGGCAGGTGAATGTATATTTATAAGTGTTCATATACCTGCTGTATACATAAATGCATGCTCGCCGCTGTGTCCTTGAGCTCCTGGTATGTCGTCCATATAAAGGTATTTCACACATGGGGGGGCTATTGTTTGTGTGTGTATGTGTGTGTGGGTGGGTGTGGTAGGGGGGGCAATTAAAAGCTAGCACGCAGCGTCCCGCGAGATGCTAACGCCGTGGATCAGCTGCTGTTATGTCATTCACGAGCCCTCTGTTTTGGCCATGTTTGATGCGGGAATCCACACGGGACCGCATTAGCAAACAGACCCCCCGATGAGCTAGCTAGCATGGTAACAAATGCGGCGCCGTGTAACATTTCTATCATTATTTCAGGTCATATCTTTGAACCCGATTTTTCCCACGTATTTGCGCAAAATGTGTCGCGCCGCAGTGCAAATATATTGTATAAACAGCTGTTAAGGTCAAAATAAGTCTGCTGCGTGCTGTCTGCAGCTAGAAAGCATTCATGCGATTGTGCCATCATCAGGAAGTACACCTTAGCATGCAAGTTGTCGTTAGCTTTACGGTCACTGACAAAACTGCTCTGGTCTCTGAATGTTGTGAAAACTGCTTAAAAACTCATCACGGCGAATAATTAGGATGCTGAGAACGTATAAAGTAAACAAGGAATAACTTTGGACCACTGCAAACTAGTTCTGCTTTTTTCATGTTTCTAGACAGTAAAAATCAGGTACAGCTCCTTTAAATATAAGCTTATTTACAGACTATTGCAGTAACATATAGTCTGTGCATTTTGCTGCCTAAATCTTGTATTTATTATATGTTGTTATTTTAAATCTGGTGTGAAAAGGAGGGAAAAAAGGCATATTTTGCTTTAGAAAGTAGCAGCTGATTCATACACACTTCCTCCATTGACAGAAAAGAATGGGCTTTCACACACAAAACGCCTATAGGATTTCCCATAAGCTTTCGGTGATCCTCAACAATGCGTATAAGATGTTTTGACAAGAGATCGCTGTGCTATTTACTGGCTGATATAAAAAGGACAGTTTATTTATTTAGTCTTTTTTTTTATATTTTTTTGGACTGCTCTATTGCTTTCTTGCTTCAAAAAAAACCAAATTGTATATTATATTCTAAGTCTGGATTCAACACCAACGCGTTTAACACATTTCTGGTATGTTTTGGAAGCTGAAATTTCCGTTGACTAACCACGGACTTTTAATTTTTGCAACTAGAATTTTCTAACATCTGTATTTTTTTGTATATGATGTCATTTTAGATTTTGAAAGCTATTTGTAAATATAACTTGAATTTTTACCAACAAATACACTAAAATCAACTGATGACAGAATCCAGCTCATAAAAAAATGTCTTATTCGAATTTCATTTTGTTCAATATCTTCAAATTATCGGTTTGAATCCGAAAGAAACCGATCCAAATTGGAGTTTTATTGTCCCATCCTATTGTCGAATCATTGCTGAAATTAGTTGCGGTCATGTGACTTTCTCGCCAGCCGCGTGTGTGTTTTGATGTATGAATTCACACGGGACATCATCAGCCCCCATCCCTCTTTCTCTCCTCCTCCTCTTCTTCTCCTCCTCCTCCTCTCTCCACTCGTCCCAATGTTACCAGCACCATCACCAGCCACCAACCCCCCCCTTCTCCAACCCACCCACCCACCCACCCACTTTCACTTAGCTCCCCCACCCTCTACGACCCCTCCTACTCCGCTATCCGAGCGTACACGCCTCCTTCCATCCAGCACACTCTGAACCTCCCCGTCCCTGCCTCTACGCTGAAAGTAAACAGTAGCGGCGGATCGCGAGTGTGTGAGCTCCAATCGCAGAGAGAAAGAAAGAGAAAACCCCTGGTACGCCGAAAGAGAAAGCGAAGAGAGAGGGGGAAGCAGCGAGGAGAGATAGTGTTAGTACTGGATCATGCACATTGTCTGCGCTGAGCTTGCATCGCCGCTCAATCTCCACTAAATCAAAAGAAACCAACTGAAAGGACGCGAAGAAGAGATAGCAGACAGGAGGAAGAGAAAAAGGAAGAGACGAAAGAACAGCTTAAACAACAAAAACACGACCAGGATCTCCCTTGCTAAATGCGTAAAGCTCCCCGAATTCCCACACTGAGCTCTATGGCCAACTCCGGCTGCTTGCTCCTCTCCAGTGCTGGGATGCTGCCCCACTCCCTCCAGTGTCCCCCGGCGTTCCTCTACCTTCCCGAGGTAAGACATGACTTGTTTTCAATCCGATTCCGTCTGAAAACCCCACGTCTTTCTTTCCTTTCGCCTCTTTCATCGCCTCTCATCTTCTCCGCCGATGTATTCACTTCTTTCGCGATCGCGGAGACTACAATTGGCACGTGACGGCTCTTTTGGAAAGCGTTGTCGGTCCCTTTAACCTTTGAACCTTTTGCTTTTGTTCGAGGAAGTCACTAAAAGATTTCGGGGGTCCTCAGAGTGAGAGAGAGAGAGAAGCAGGAGGAGGAGGGAATCCCATTCTTTTAATTCCTCCGCGAGGCTTTCTCCATCTCTCCTCCGCTCGCTCTCCTCTCTCTCGGCGCAACTACTCCAAGTGAATTAAAGCCATGAATTACTATGACGCTTCTCTTCACGATTATGTAGCCTTCCTTTGTGATTCCAGCTTGCGATTTCCGTTCCCACATGCTTCGCAAAGTAGATCCGGTACAACTTTTTGACACGGGACTCTTGCCAACAACTTTTTCGGGGCTACCTCACCAAACCTCCCCGTTAAGAATCCGTGGTGTTTTTCAGTTAGCGTCTCGTTGACAGTCTCGGAACATGTCATTAGCAAAAGCATTGATCATTTTCAATGGGGTCTGCTTTAGCGTCTTCTTCTCCTTTCTCATTCACTCCTCGCGTCGTGTTGTTTTGAAGACGTCAGCAACATTGGAAGCACACGGGTACAGCGCGCGCATTCATTCAGCTATTTGACATTACGCTAAAAGCTCCCGGGTTTATAGTAAGATTTGTCTCGATCCCCAGCAGGCCCCTCTCCGTTCATCTTTTTAATGGCCATCACGCTACGCTGACAACACTTTGAATAATTATACATGTCTGCAAAAGCATTGATTCCTTCTCCTCCGCTCCTCTCCCCCTCTCCTCCTCTCCTCTCTCTTTTGGAAATTGATTCTGTCACCGATATCCTGCTTGTTTAGGTGAACGCTGCAATTTAGTTTTTTATTTTATTTTATTTTTTTTAAACAAAATCTCCCAACAAGGTGACTTCTTAACAAGACTGTCAATCTGCCCAGCTTTGTGTCCATTCGTTTAGTAATTGTTTTAATTCAATGTTTGCAAAGGGTTCAATGGCGGAGAAGTGTGTTTGACATTTTAGTTATGTTGCGTTCACACTTGCTTCATCGTAAATTTGGTTAGGTCCTGTTCTAGTCCTGGTATAGTCCAGGTTTAGTCCCAGTTTTCTCAGCTGACGTGTGTGTGAAAGTGTGCTTGCTTATGTTGCGTTCACACTTGCATAGTCGTAGTTTCAGTCCGGCTTAGTCCTGCATATATTTGGTTAGTTCCTGTTCTAGTCCTGGTTTACTTCTGGTCTAGTCCAGGTTTAGTCCTAATTTTGACATGGTGTGTGTAAGTGTCTTTACTTGTGTTGTGTTCACACTGGCTTTGGCGTAGTTTCATTCTTGCTTAGTCCTGACGTAAATTTTACTAGGTCCTGTTCTAGTTCTGGTTTAGTTCTGGTCTAGTTCAGGTTTAGTCCTGGTTTAGTCTGAGTTTAATCCCAGTTTACTCCTAAATCTGACCTGGTGTGTGTGTGTGTGTGTGTGTGTGTGTGTGTGTGTGTGTGTGTGTGTGTGTGTGTGTGCGTGTGCGTGTGTGTGTATGTGTATGTGTGTGTGAAAGTGTGCCTTCTTATATTACACTTGCTTGGTCGTAGTTTCATTCTGTCTTAGTCCTGGCATTGATTTGATTAGGTTCTGTTTTAGTCCAGGTTTAGTTCTGGTCTAGTCCTGGTTTAATCCAGGTTTCGGTCAAGTTTAGACCCGGCTTTAGTCTTTAAATTTATGTGATGTGTGTGCAAGTGTGTTTACTTAGTCAGGACGTAAATTTGGTTAGATCCTGTTCTAGTCCTGGTTTAATCATGGTTCAGTTCTGGTCTAGTCCTGGTTTAGTTCTGGTCTAGTTCAGGTTTAGTCCTAAATTTGACGTAGTGTGTGTGAAAGTGTGAACTGCAGCATGAGTGCAGACAGAGAGAGAATATGAGACGTTCAAAGGCCTGCACGCGCTATGGAAGCTTCTCATTTACCACAGCCATATCCCCCCATCATCATAATGACTCCCACCCCCCTCCCTCCCATCTGTCCCGGCCGCGTGCTCGGACAGCCGGGCAGGTGCACAAACCCCCCCCAAAAAATAAAAACCGACCAGAACCACACCTCCTTTTTCTCCTCCTTTCTCAGTACCTACCCTTTTTTCCATCCTTTTTTTCCCTTTCCTTTTTGCGCAGTTGAATTAGTCGATAAATATCTCACTTTTGGCTCTGGCGCTGCCTCAAATTAGTGTAATAAATCAGAAGGCAGCTCGGTGATCGCTAACAAATCATACTCCACATCATAAAGCATGTTTAGGGCTTGTTTTATTTAATTAGGGAGCCATTTTTCTCCCTCGGAAAATACCTTTAATTTTTAAGCACATGTCGAAAGCTGTAGAGGCTGGTGGCAGAAGGTGTAATGTAATAGAGGCATGTTTGAGCTGGAAAAAAGGCTCAGGGATTTGAGTAACCTCGCTTTAATGACGCTTTCTATTAGATTTCCTGCTTTGGACTAAAATGCATAAAGGGTGTGTGTAAAATTATGGAATGCCTTCTGCTAACCCTAGTGTATGAACGATTAACACTTCTTGGTCAAATAGATGTTTTCATTGTCGATTTTTGACACTTTTTGTAAAATTTTAACTTTTTTTTTATGTTTTAGCCTCAAGTGTATAAAGGGTGCATAATATTATGAGATGCTTTCTGCTAACCCTAGTGTATGAACAGTTAACATAGCTTGCTCACATTGTTGTTGACATTGTTTATATTTGACACTTTTTGTGGTGGTGCAGTGGGAAATTTGAGTAACCTCACTTTAATGACATCTAGTAGATTTTCTGCTTTGGACTAAAATGTATAAAGGGTGTGTGTAAAATTCTGGAATGCCTTTGGCTAACCCTAGTGTATGAACGAGTTAAAAACTGCTTGTTCAAATTGTCGTTTACATTGTTGATTTTTGACACTTTTTTATAAATCTTTTAATAAAATATATAAAGGGTGTTTAATATTATAAGATGCTTTTTGTTAACCCTAGTGTATGAACAGTTAAAATGGTTTGCTGAAATTGTTGTTTACATTGTTTATATTTGACACTTTTTGTGGTGGTGCAGAGGGAAATTTGAGTAACCTCACATTAATGACGCTTTCTATTCGATTTTCTGCTTTGGACTAAAATGTCTAAAGGGTGTGTAATATTATGGGATGCCTTATCCTAACCCTAATGTATGAACAGTTAAAAACAGCTTGTTTGAATTGAGTTGTTTAGATTGCAGACGTTATCTTATAGTTTTTTTTCTGCTTTTTTTTTTTTCCTAAAATGTATAAAGAGTTTGTAATATTATGGGATGCTTTCTGCTAACCCTAGTGTATGAACTGTTAAAAAAAGCTTGCTCAAATTGTTGTTTACAGTGTTTATATTTTACACTTTTTGTGGTGGTGCAGTTTACATTAACAACGCTTTCTATCCGATTTTCTGCTTTGGACTAAAATGTATAGAGTGTGTACTATTATGGGATGCCTTCTGCTAATCCTAGTGTATGAACGGTTAAAAACTGCCTATTCAAATTGTTTACATTGTTGAAACCTCCACTTTTTGCAATGGTGCAATGGGGAAAAAGACAAGATTTGAGTAACCTCACTTAATTAATTTTCTTTCTAATAGATTTTCTGCTTTAAACTAAAACGTGTAAGGAGTGTATAATATTATGGGATGCCTTCCACTAACCCTAGTGTATGAACAGTTAAAAAGTGCTTGTTCCAATTGTTGTTTACGTTGTTAATATTTGACAATTTTCGTGGTGGTTCAATCGATCACTTTCTATGAGATGTTTTGCTTTAGATTAAAATGTGTAAAGTGTGTCTGCTAACCCTAGTGTATGAACGGAGTGTGTTTAAACTGTCACTTACATTGTTGATTTTTGACACTTTTTGCAAATCTTTTAAGTCTTTCTCAATTTTGAAAGAAATTTAAGCAAAATCACAATTACACCACAACTACATAGGAATTTAAAGTAGTTTTTTGTTAATTTACAACAACAGTTTCAAATATTAAAACATCATTAGCTGTTTTGTTACACCCTGATGCTCCAATCCCAAGCTGATCGATTTTTTTGTCATGTCATGTTTCAACCACAGTGTGGCCTTGACCGAAAACGATAAAAACCTGAAAGGAACCTCGAGTGGGAAAAATCAGCTTTGTAACGTGTGAACTGTCGAATTGTTAAGTCATTTTGAAAAACTAAAAAGGCAGTAACTAGGAATTGTAGGTAATGTTGCAGAGAATTACGTCATTTCGTGAGAGTTTTGGAGAGCAGCAAGGCACTTTCCGACTACCACGGATTTGCTTCATTATTTCACACTTTTTTTTATCACATTTAAACTTTGCTGGTTGCGTTGAACTGTTGTCAGCGAGAATCCGAGGTCTTATTTTTTAGCTGTCTACACTTTGCTGTTGTCAAAAAGATGAAATCATTTGTTGATTTAATACAATACTTTATAGTGAAATAAGTGGTGCTAATGTGCAGAGTTGTGGTGTGGCTGTGAAAATTTGAACCTAAACGAGATTTAAAAACATCTGTCTTGAATCATTTGTAATTATATTTGAGAAATACTGCGTATGCCCCCTCTCCTGTCTGTCAGAGTTACATCATGACATTCTAGCCACATAAAGTCACCATTTTATGCTGTTAAATAACTTTGAGTATAACTGGCTTGCATTGTGCTAAGCTAATATGTGCTTTACTATTTGCTTTCATGTATAGAAACAACAAGTTCATCTGTAACAGCTGTTTTATGTTATTAAATTAAATCCTGTATTTGAGAATTAGTTACTGCAAAGTCGCTATAGAAAATGTCATGTTTCTTCATTTTGGTCTGAATATATGTTGTTTTCAAACATTTAAAAAGCTCTTATATGATTTGAATTCCTCCTTTTTCATAGTACTGTAAGTTACAAAAAAAATAAAATATCAAAGGGAGATTTGTCTGAGAAGTATTGTGACAAGATTTGCGAGTTTTGTTTTAATAAACAAGGAAAGATTCTGTTCAACGTTCACATTTTACACACGTCCGAGCGGAATTTTCAAAAAAGACTGAAACTAATACAAGAATCAGATTTCAGAACATGTTCAGATCTAAACTACGGGGTTAGCATTTTGTCTTTTTTTTATGCAGAATCAAACAAGAGATTTTGTTGTTTATGGAAGAAATAACTGTATTTTGATTTGATAACAATTAATATTGCAACCCAAATCGTAAGTTACATTAATTTATGCAGAGATATATTAAATAGTAGAACTCTTTTCTTCTCTCCTCCCTTCTTTTCTCTCTCCTTTCCTTCCTCTATCCTATTCTTCTCCCCTCCTTCTCTTCTCTCCTTTCCTCCCTCCTCTCTGATTTTAATGCATTTCTTATTCTGTAAAACATTTTCAATTACTCTGTGTACGAGCTGTGCCATAAAAATAAACTTGCCTTGCCTCTCCTCCATCGCTCGCTCTATTCTTCTCACTCATCTCTTTTCTCCATCTCTTCCCCCTTTTCTCTCTCTCTACTTCCATCCGTCTCCTCTCTCTCCATCCCTCAAAAACAGCAGTCTTTGCGATTTGCTAATTGCGATTTCGATTTTAGGACGATAAATATAGCGACCCAAATAGAAAGTTGCATTCGTTTATTGATGGAACGGTAGAACTTGCGCTCTGTCTTTTCTACGGGACTCTGAAGCCACGTTTACTTTGTTGTCGATCTGTGTAAACCCTCACATAAGCCTCCCCTCTCTATACTGTATCTATACAATACAATGTGTGTGTTTTCAATGCACATTTCTCTCTCTCCGTCTGTTCGTTCATCCTTCGTTTCTTCAAAGTGCAGGGGCAGCTTTTGTTTTGCATCTTTTCCTTTTTTCTTTTTTCTGGTGTTTTCGCGGTAATTCCTCTTTGCCGCGAGCAGGAGCAGAAGGAAGAGGAGGAGAGGAAGGGAGCGAGAGAGAGGGAGGGAAGGATGGAGAAAAAGAGAGAGGGAGAGAGGTGACATGCTCTCTACTCCCAGTACGCAGTGATACAATATGTTTTTCTTTTCTATGCGTTTGCCTATAGTTTTATAGCCTGTATAGAAGGCACTGGGATTAAGACATGCGTAGGTGTGTAAATTTAGTTAAAACGAAGGTGGTTTATATTGAAGACTTTGCAGCTTTTAAATTTAAGTCTGTGTGTTTTTGAAAATGGCTCGACAAACTTTCATAAAATGTTGAAATGTTTGCTTTGGACTTTTACTTCAGATATGGTTTAGGTGTTTTGATCATGAATTTTGACATTGTTGATTTAATGATTGGGTCTCTTAACAGTGGATTTGTAGTGTTTTGTACATGAGAATGTTGTTGTTGTTTTTTTATTTTTTTTTTATTTTTTATTTTTTTTTATTAACTTTTGTGCAAATTTAAACCATAAATTGTTCAACTGTTTGTATTTTTAACTACTTTGTGAACTCTTATTGTGTTAAAATGTATTTTCAGCATTCCTTGTGTTATAAGCTTGTAGGTGCAGAGCTTTGTTTAAGAATTAAAAAAATATATATAAAATTCATACATTTATAATATATATATATATATATATATATATATATATATATATATATATATATATATATATATATATATATATATATATATATAATAAAACAAACAAACATTGACTTAAATAAACATTGCAGGCCTTCTCTACCTCCTTCACTTGTCTCTCTTTCTTTCTCTCCTCTTTTCTCCCTCTCACATTTTTTCCTCATTTGTTCTCTAGAACTCATTCCATTCTTCTCCATCTCTTTTCTTACCTATTCTCCTTTCTCACTTCTATTCTTATCTCCTCTTTTCTTTTTTCCCTCTCTCCATCTCTCTCCTACTCTCTTCCCTCCTCTCCTCTCTCTTCTCTCTGTTTTCTCTCCATCTATCTCCTCCTCTCCTACCTCATTTCTCTCTCCATCTCTCCTCTCTTTCCTTCCTCCCTCTCTCTCTAGTCCTCTCTCTTCTCTTTTCTTTTCTCTCTAACCATCTGCTTTCTCCTGCCTCTCCTCTCCATTTTCTCTCCATCCATCTCCTGTCCTCCCTTTCTACCTCGATTCTTTTCTCTCCCTCATTTCTCTTTCTCCATCTCTCCGTCCCTCCCTCCATCCCAGCCAGCCGAACAGACGGTTTTTGAGATTGAGGTGATAGCCCTCCTTTTTTCTCGCACTTTGTTTGCATTTCAAATCAGACACTGTATTAAACTGGCTCCTGGGAACCGCTTTGCCCATTCTGTGTGCGCATGTCGCCGCCGCCGCCACTGAACGCTATCGCAGGAAGTCAGCACTTTATTACACAGCAGATACCTTAGCGGCGTTAGTGTCCGTGTCAGCGCCGGTGTTTGGGCGTGTGCTCAATGCTCTTTCTAGCCTCAGTGTTAGCGGCGTGGCTAAATCCAGGCTAAATGTTTGTTTTGGGGGAGGCGTGGGGCCCCCTATGGAGTGGTGCAGTGACGCTGGGCGGAGGTGATTAAACAGCAGGGGGCAGAGAGCGCTGAGGGCCACACGGGAAGGCTCCTCTGATGAACACTCTGGTCAGAGTTACGTCTTTATCAGGACTTCAGTTCGAGCAGTCGAATTGTTAGTGATTATTTTTGTGTTTAGTCTGCAAACGATTATTTACAACACATTTTCAACCAAATAAAAGTGAAAAATGGTGACTGAGCACTACTAGAAATTGTTACAGGTTAGAGCGTATCCCAGAGTGCGACAGCCCTGAGAAACTGTCACTTATTCTGCTGGTTTTAACCCGGCTGCTGTAACACCTGCCAAACATATCCACATATTATTTTTTTGTGTAGTCAGTATTTTTTTGTTTAGTATTTTTTATTGTAAATAGAAAACACAAGTGAAAAATGGTGACTGAGCACTAATAGATAACGCTACTATAGTATTGCAGGCTAAAGGGTGTTGGGTAAAGAGTGAATTCAAGAGTGAAAGTCCAAGAAACTGTCCCTTATTCTGCAGGTTTATTATTATTATTATTTTTTTCTGTTGGCTTGTCAAATGCTCATTTCTATTGCACATGTAGATTTTTTTAAACAAAAATAAAGGTCGAAATATGGTGACTGATCAAGTGCTTCACATTAAAATGCAAACAAATTATGAGGCTTTGGAAGGAAGGAACCCTTTTACGAACTTTAAGTGGAATGTAGGTTTTGGTTTTCAAGAAAGAAGAAACGATCGTCCCAGTGTATCTAAACTGAAGAGTTTTGTTGACATAAATGGTGCAGAGAAATCACAAAAAAACCTACCTATGTTACAAATCTATACATAAAAGTCACACCTGTAGTCTCTTCTTCTTAATCCGTGCACATTTTTACATTTAAAAGACGTAACATAATGCTTTCTTGGCGTCTACTGCGTGCTGTCATCCATCCTCCTTACATTAGCATGCAATTACAGATCTAATAACTTCTACACACACATAACCATTTTATAAAAGAAAGTTACATCCACTTACTCTCTCTCTCTTTCTCTCCTCCTCTCCTTCCCTATCCCTCCCTCCCTCTCTCTCCCTCTCGCTCTCTGGCTGCCTCTCCTCTCCTCTCTTCCTGTCAATCCGAACGTGAATTATGGCGTTGGATATTGGGAGAGCGATAAATTTCAGTGCAGGCCAGTTGCTCTGATGGGCCACTCACTGCTGGAGGCCTGTAATAAAGTAAAAGTATATTTATTTACACTCCAGCGGGGGGCAGTATAGTTAGCTGTCTGTCAAAACAATCATGTCTCTTTTTTATGATACAACACTCATAAATGTTACGAAATTGTAAAAAAAGTTTGGTGAAAACGGCTACGGGATTTACACTTGACTCGGAAAAGTTGATTCATTTTGGCATTAGAGTCCAGTCTAGTATTTTTAACATTTAGCACAGTTAGATTAAAGTACCATCATTTCCTCCATAAACGAAATCTCCTGTCTTTTTCTGGATGAAAACTGCTAACCCTGTAGTTTAGATCTGTTCAAACATACTCTTCAAACAAAACGCTGAAATACGATTTTTGTATTCATTTCCCAGTTCACATTTGGGTATTTTTTGTCATTTTTTTCTGAACTCGTTTCAAATATGAACTTTACATATATTTTTACTTATTTTCCCCCTTATCCTGCTGCCCTAACGCTGATCAATCAGAGCTGTTTATTAACCAGAAAGAAACCATCTGTTCGTGGGTTTCAGAATGATGAACAGTTAGGACGGTTGCCATGGTAATTAACAATTCAAAACTAAATGGCACCACACTTCATGAAGCCAAAACTCAGTAATAAGTATTTTAAATGAAAAACATAACTGATGAATAAAATAAGTTGTATCCATTTTGAACTGCATAAGCTTGAGGATGAAACGTAACACCAGTGCAGAGTTTTGCAGCGACTAGCATGCTAACATGCACTTCATGAAGCCAAAACCCGGTAATAAGTATTCTAAATTTAAATAATAAATAAAAAAGCTGTATCCATTCTAAATTGCATAAGCTTGAGGATTAAGCGTAACACCAGTGTGAAGTTTTAGAGTGACTAGCATGCTAACGCGCACTTCATGAAGCCAAAACCCGGCAATACGTATTTTAAACCAAAAACATAATTGATTCATTTAAAAAAGGTGTATCCATTTTGAATTGCTTCAGCTTGAGGGGGAAACGTAACACCCGCGCCGAGTTTTGCAGTGACTAGCATGCTGACACGCACTTCCTAATTAACACACAATAAACAGCTTTCTAATTAGAAGCAGACAGTATGTAGCGTAACTTATTTTGACTTCAAGACCTGCTTATACGACATACTGTATCTGTAGACATATTTTCAAGTCAAATACATGGGAAAATTCCAGTATAGGGCTTTTTAAAATTTCATCTGACCTGCTTAACAAATATAGAACTGACGCTGCGATCAGCGTCTGCATATTCATTTCTTTCTATAATTAAAGCTTTACATCGAGCTCTATTGACGTCTCTGCTATGGCTTCCCTTGCATTGCTCTTATTATTTGCTTGTATTGATCTGGTTTTTGTGGCTCGGTTCCTGGTGCGTCCCTCCTCCTCTTCCTCCTCCTTTTTCCTCCTCCTCGTCTTTCCGAAGAAGGGAGAGGAAAGAGGAATTACCCACGATCCACTTCGCTCCGCTCCTCCGTCCTCGTCTCCAGAAATAAGGCGCTTATGTAACAGAGGGGAGGCTACCGGGGACTGCGCAGCTTCCGGCAACACAGCGCGGCTCATATCTTCATCTGAGAACACACGCAAGCTCGATAATCAATAAGTCTATGTTAACCACCGGCATATTGTGTTATACTTAAGATAGGAGGAGGTAAAAGGTTAATGCACTCTTCTATCTCAATTCTGGAAATGTTCAAACGCTAAAATCAAAAATATTGGATGGGATTCCTGAGTAGAATTTTGCTGAAATGTGTTGGAATGGAAAGATTTACAAACTATGACATAAAAGTGTAATAGACATGCAGTAAATTAACTTAAAATAGCAAAGATGAATTGAAATTGGTTAAAATTTTGATTATATACGAAATATAAGGGGTTGTTTTCCTCATTTTGTATTTAATTCTGATTGTGAGTCTATAATTTTGTTATGTTTGTTGAAAAATCTAAAGCGGGGCTTAGATAATTGTACTTATCTTAGTGTTAAAAGCTTTGAAATTTGGCTTTAACAGTTTCATATAGTTTGTAGTATAATGACCACTATTTTTGGTATTTCTATGTGAAATTTAAGATTTTTTGACAGAATAAAGACTTATAAGTATATATATTTTTTTCCAATATTTCTTTTTAATCAAACTAGAACTAGCCTGATCCTTATATGCTCTAATTGAGACATTTCTGTTCAGTGAATGTGACTTTTTAGTTCTGATACCTGCTCAAATAAGTATCTAGTTTTTCTAACTGTGAGTCTATAATTTCGTTATATTTGTTGAAAAATCTATAACTGGGCACAGCTAATTTTACTAATGTCAATGTGAAATGCTTTGAAATTTGGCTATTAATAATTTTGTGTTAATGTTCGAATTACAACATAATGACTAAATTGAATAAAGCCACCTTAATAAGCATATTTTTTTCGAATATATGTCTTTTTAATCAAACTAGAATTAACCCGATCCCTATATGCTCTAATTAAGAGATAAACCTCATTAAAATACATTAGGAACCGTTCATTTCTGTCCTGTGCATGTGACTTTTTTAGAATCGAATCTTGCTCAAATGAGTATCTAGTTCGGACACTAGTTTTAGTATCAGTTAGTATCTGATTTTCGATCCCACTGTATACATAAACATAGTATAGCCTATATTGTCATGAAGTAAATATACGTCTCATTCTCCCACATGAGTCCTGCACTGACGAGGTTCAGCTTCCTCTCACATCCCACTGCTTTAAATGAACATCTCCATTTTACTCCAGTGTCTGTACAGAGGCCCCTCCCCCACCGCCAACCCCAGCTTAAGCGCCTGGGACCGGGGCTGGAGGCGACAAAACCACCCCCACCCCTCCCTCCTTCCGTGAGCTTTGATCCTGCCTCCCAGCGCTCCCCTCCTCTGCTCTCATCCCTCCCTGCTCTCCCGACGCTCCGATTGGGGTTGCCTCTCGCCTCTCTCGCGCGCTGTCCCCTCGTCTCTCGTGCTCTCCAGGGATGGTCCTAATACGGGCGCTGCGGAGGAGGCAGGGGACCGCAGGGATCATTATTGTGGGCCAAGCTGCTCTATTGACAGCTGTAAACGGAGAAGGGGACGTCTAATAGGTTTGTGTCCCGACATGGGCCCTCGTTAGGCCGCTGTGGGGGGGGTGGCGTGGGGGTAGTGAGGAATGAGCAGTCCTTGACCTCCCGGGAAATGCACAATTCCACTTTTGGACATAGATTTGGAGGTGTCCATTGTAGCAGATATAATATTCCTATACTCCTACATCAGTGGTATTCATATTACTGTGTAGTAGGCTACTGTTTTTTATCTAATATTATTTTTTTGTTTCAATAATTTACAGAAAACATGAGCATTTGGGTTGGAATCATTTATTGTCAAATCTCCAGACTGTAGTAAATGCACTGTTCCTACTTCTTACATCAGTGGCCTTCATATTAATGCAGACTGTGTAGTACTGTTTTTTTTTTTTTTGTATTTAAATCTGATCTATACATTTTTTAAACATGATTTTTTTGGGTTGTAATCCAATACAATAATGTAGCAAATGCATTTTTCTTTCATCCACATTCATGATATTCATATTTCTGCAGACTGTGTAGTATTTTTTCTTTCTTTTTTTATTTTGTTGTATTTTTTTCTGTTATTAAATTGTATAATTATATAAGAAAACATGATTATTTCGGTTGTAATCATTTACTTGGGTTGTAATCATTTATTGTAGCAGATGCATTGTTCTTACTCTGACATCAATTCCATTCTTATTACTGCAGAAAGTGTAGTATTGTTTCTTTTATGTATTTATGTAGTAGTATTTTGTATTGGAAAAACCTGATCGATAATGGAAAAAAGAGAAAATAGGACGATTTGGGTATAATGATTTAAAATCTCGACAGGTATAATTGTTTTAGAAAATGAAAACGGCAAATTGTAAGAAATAAAAAATGACGTCTCTCTCAGTCTCCTTCTCTCTGTAAACCCCATCTTTTATTAATCAAAGTATTTATTTAGTTATTTCAATTTTACTTCTTCAATGCAGTATTTTTAAAAAGCATAGTGATAATACAAAACTAAAGATTGTAAAAGTTGCTTACTTATAGCGTCTAGTTGCTGTGATATGCTGTGGTGGCAGTGACCTTTAGAGAAGCATTGCGTCAGCTGAGTTTCATTTGTACTATAACTTTAATGCTAATTGTATCATAAAGCTGCAATATGGAACTTTTCTGGTGAAGCTTCCATCACCTGCTTGTGTCTTTAAACTGTTTTTGCTTTTCCGGGAATGTTCAGCATCGTATAAACTTTCATTTATTCAATTATAGCTGTGCTTCACTGCCAAAAAAATACTTGGTTTGGTGGCATCCCATGGAGATTGTCGTATTTTATCCATAAATGGTGGAACATTCTCGAGAAAAAAACAAAACAAAACAAAACATCTGCATAGTGAAAAAATGTCAGAACGACTTGCCTAAAGCTAAGGCTAACCACTTGGCCCGAAGCAGCCGTGTTTCCTCTGGCTTCTTGCCTCTTATCTTCCTCCCGGTACAGAGCGCAAATATTTAAGGCGAGATTGCAGTGTTTTGTGGATGTTGACTTTACCTTTCCCATCCTTTGCTGTCAGTGTGTACATCCCCGCCGCGGTGTGCTAAATGGACTGGAGCCAGATAATTTTGACAAATGTCTGGAAACATCGGGACTCTGCGCGAGATCCCAGTGGTCCCAGGTTCAACATGGGCCCATTAGATCCTGTCCGTCCCATTGTAGCAGGGTGCATGTTGTGTCATAACACTCAAAAAGCCCATAGTTTAACACGGAAATGGACAGAAGCAAGAAAAGTTATGGTAGAATGTAACTTTAAATTGCTGAAATACAAATGTTTTTTTTAAGCGCTGAAATCTACACATTGTCTTGTGAATAACGGAATGTCGATTGTCTCATTATTCCTGGGTAAAAGTTCTCAAAATGGTGCAAACTGAGGAAACAGAAAATTAATTGAAAGCGAACACTTGTACGTGGATAGGCTAGTATTAATGTTTCCATAGTAATTAACAATTCAAAACAAAAGAAAACCTGTCTTTTGAATGGAAAAAAGTCTTTAAAACAAGAAACTGAAACCCATGAATTCTTGTGAATCCAGTTTTTTCTCAATTGTAACATTTGTTGTCTCATTACATATACTTTATTCTTGACTAAAAGTCCTCAAAATGGCACCTCTAAACGGCAAACTGAGGAAACAGGAAATGAATTGAAAGCAAACACTTGTGCATTGACAGTCCAGTATTAATAGTTTTCAAAGTGATGAAAAAAAAATTGCTGTTTCCATAGTAATTAACAATTCAAATAAAAAATCTGTCTTTTGGAGGGAAAAATGTTCAAAACAAGAAACGAAAAACCATGAATTATCTTGTTAATCCACATTTTCTCAACTGCAACATCTGTCGTCTCATTCATATACGGTATCGCAGGTTAAAAGTCCTCAAAATGGCGCCTACGCAAACAGTCGTACTTCGAGAGGCCCGTAAGACTCTCTGCCTCTTGCCCTCGCCACTTCACCTGCCACTCCCGCTGCCCCTGCCACTTCTGCTGCCCCTGCCACTTCTGTTGCCGCGGGTGATATATATTTTTCTTTACCGTCAGCAAATCCGGCGGGCAGGAAATTGATCTGCTAACAAGTGGAGCTCACCTCTGCAGCCTGATGTATGGGCCATTGTTGTGCGCAAACCATTAAAAAGGCATCAGAGCCGACACACAACGACCACTGCACCCCGCGGCTCGGAATACACGGATCAAGCCCTTTACAAGTCAAGATTGGAATATGAATGCGGATAATATGAACAAGGCATGATTGGGTTATTTTTGGTTAAAAATATGTCATTAAAATACAACTGGAAGACATGTGCATGAAAGTGGAAAGTGAACACTGGCTTTGACATTTGTAAACATTTGCTAGAATATTTTTTTTCCTCTATAGCTAGCTTTGAAATGTTTTAATCTTTAGTACGCAGTTGTTTCTAATATTACTTAAGTTACATTGGTTTAGGTAATATTATTAATTCACTTTTTGTTCTTTTTTTTTGTTATAATTAACTGTTACCTTACTAAAGATGTGCAAAACTCAAAAAGCTACTTATCACTAAGATATATGTCCAATTTAAACCACAATTAGTATATTATTTCTACTCCTTTTTAATGCGGCGTTATTTTAAAGTTGCCATAGTAACAACTTGAAACAAACTATATCTTTGAATGTGAGAAAGTAATTCAATCTTGCATATAACAGGAAGCTGAAACATAAGAGTAGCAAATAAAAGTGGTAGAGAGTAACAGGAATAGTTTTAAGCATTCAAAGCGATTTAAGCTACAAGTATAGATGTATAGATCCGGACAATGTTGTTTTAGATTAACAACAAGGATTATTCAAGCAACTCTTGTAAGATATTGTTTTGTGAATCAGAATTTTCTCATTCTCTCCACTGCTGCTGTTTGCTAATCGATTGATCTCATCCGCACTTACTGTAATCCTGCTTAAAAGTCCTCAAAATGGCTTCTACTTGTACTTTGAGAGGCTTGCGTCAGTGGGTTAGGGTTAGGGTTTGTGCGCTGTTGCTATGGCATTTAACAATTCAAATTTGTAAAAGCCCTCAAAACGTGAAACTTCAACCCACAAATTGCCTTGTCTCGCACAGATCCATATAATACTGTTTTATATTAACAACAAAGGCTTATTCCATCAACTCTTACACGATATTGTCTTGTGAATCTAAATTTTCTCACACATAACATCTGCCGCCTCATTCATACACCGCGCTCATATCTCCGAGCCACTGCTGCCGTTTGCCAGTCAATTTTAGCGTCGGCAATCCTCTCCGATTCAATCAAGCGCAAATCAAAACACAAGAGGCGAAAACTCCATCTGATAGAAAACACCTCTCGTCCTGTTTATATATTTACGTCTTTTCTTAGCCTAAAAGAGCTGATTGGTAGCGCCGCAACAGAAAAGGCTTGATGGAAGTTTTGTTGTGAGCCTGAGGGATGGCAGTAAATCACCACTCAGGCGCATAAAAGTGCAGATTTCATTTGAGTTGGAGTGGAAAGAACCGGACCTGCGTTACACTACAGGCGTGTTTATATGCAACACTATTTCATTTGTTCTTTGCTTGCAGGGACCTCCCCATATAGCCTGCAGTTTAGACTCTCGAGCTCATGGAGAATACTGGGGTCTGGCAATAGGTTTAAAGCAACAACAAAAATACTAGTATACACAGCTTTTGGTAGTACATAAATGGAGAGCGTTATAGGAATTAGAATAAATGCAAGGAAGTACAACTGACTAGAGATGCAAATGCTTTTTAAGTGTGATTTTGTTTTAGTATTTATTGATTTATTGATGTGTTTATTTATATAAAGGCAAGCACTCTATGTATATTAAACTTGTGACAGCACTTAATTTGCAGTGTCTGTCTCTATAAAGGCTTTTACAGTCCAAATAATTTCACAAATCTATATAAGTTTAACATATTATTAGGTAAGAGTAACATGGATTTCTTATGTCTTATATTTGTGCAGTTCTACACTTAATATTTGGACTATTTTCCTCTCAGATGCAACAGTGTAATGTATTTTTTTTTATTGTTTTCTTCCATTCAACAACTTTCTTGGTATCAAAAATAAGTTGTATGAAGTAAATTACAATTATTCTGAAGGGGAAAATATCTAATTGCAATTCCTGTGTGACAAATAATAAGTGAGTGAATACATTAGCAATATCTGTTTTAGAATTTAGAAAATAAATATGAAATAAATATGAACTGCAAAGCTAATACAGGAATTCCATGCATTAAGAATAAGTTTGTAGCATAGTCAACCTAATATGAAGTTGTTTGGGTATCTTATTACCTAAATTAAATGAATGATTCCCTAATTGCAACCAAATTGTGATTTTGATAATTGGTCCAACTTTTTCAAACAATCTTTTTATAAAATAAGCCAAATTGATCTGAAATGTGCTAAAATTTAATTCCTCTGTTACCTGTTACAAAATGTTGCTTCAGAAATAATAAGCTATGAACTGCTCAGCTAATACAAGAGTTCCAAACATTTCAGAACATGCATGTGGTGGGCGAATAGTCCCACATTTTCCTAACTGTGACCAGATTTAATCCAAATCGATCTGAATTGTGCTAAAATAGATGATCACTTTGGTGTAATTTGGGTCGAGCAGCCCTCGTGCAGGTGCCTTGTTTGCATGGCGCGGCCTGCAGCCTCTGTGCACTGCATCAATAAAAGTGTATTTCCATTTTGCCAATAATGCTAAATATCCTGCAGTCATTAGACCAGCCCCGGCTCTGTCTATATCCTGGAAATTAGCATTCCTCGCACACTACATGCTAATAAACTCAGCCACTCACTCAGTAAAGTGACTCTGCCAAAACAAAACACACACACACACACTCTTTCTTTCTTTCTTTCTTTCTCTCTTTCTTTCTTTCACACATGTCTTCACCTCCGAAACAATTAATGAGTATTTTCCAAGAAGGCGCCGAATTTACAAGGAGCTAATGAAGCTTTTAATTATCGACTAAACTTTGGAGATGCACTTTTTCCGCTGTAATTATTGTGGGAACGGTGAGTCATACGTGTCCCGGCAGATTCACGCAGAGTTGAATTAAAATATAAGTTTGGTTGTAATATTTCACGCGGGATAATTAGGAGGAAATGACTTGGAGGAAAAGTGAATTAGCGATGAATGGTTTCTGAGAAGGAGTGTTAGGAGAGCTTAGGTTGGTACTGTGAGCAGAATTATAGACAGAATGGAGATACTTGCACGGTGTAAAACAGGGATAACCAAATTACACCCAGAATTGGGCCTATTATAGAGTAATATGCACCTCTTTTCAAATACACACTTAAACAATGCAGTAAAAGAATATTTTTTGTGTTTTTTTGCTTGTAAATTTGGATATTTTAAACATGGTGAAGTGGCGGCAGAGTCGTTAGCGCAATCAGCTTTTAACGAGACATGCACAGGCTAGAACTGACATTCTTGAAGCTATAGTATGTGACTTTTTAGTCTTTTTTTTTTTTTTTGGTTGTGTTTATGTATTAAAATTTGTGTCCTCGGGCTTGCTACTCCACAAACCTGACCTCCTCCTGCTTGTTTTCATGGAAATGTGGTTGCTTTAGCTACAGTCTTCCACAGTATGGCATAAAACGTATCTATCTCCATGGAGAATTTTCCGAAGTGTGGTTTTAACTTGCCACCTCCAGAAAGTTCCATACTATGGCTTTAATATCAAGTACTATAGTGTACCTCTTTTATAAACCTACAAATATATGGGGCATAAGTCATCCTTTTTGTATGGCGAAATTATTAAAAATCTGATTAATTCGTGTTTTGTTTGTATTCTCGTTTTCTTGGTAGTGTTAGAAAGTGTTATTCCCAAAACGATTAATTAAATAAAAGTCTTGGGTTGCATAATTTTCAGCCGATCTCTTCAAACCTTCTTCTCAGTGGTCTTCCTTCACTGGAGCATGTTAAACTCTTTCTACACACAATCACGTTAAGAGCCTTTCACTAATGACCTTTGGAAATTCCACACTTGGCCCACAGACATGTTTGTCAGCATGAAAGCCTCACGGCACCACAAAAAAAACAACTGGAAAATAAATAAAAAGTACACACTGCTCTTGTGGTTAAACCTGGTGTTATTATACTTCAGAGGGAGTGACGTCATTTTCTGTCATATATTGTATCCAGAAGTGTCTTTTTGGCAAGTTTTTATAGTTTGCAAAAGACTTACCCTGACACTTTTGAAGCCATAATTTAAATTTAAGACACCACACCATCACCAAGAGTCAATTTTCCCCAATACAGGACCCTTAACAGTTTGGTGCATTTTTCATTCACTTAGTCGCCGTGTCACAGTGCCTGCTGCTTTTACATCCACATCCAATCAGGCCAAAGAAAGATGGATGAAATGTCTTGCCAAAGGACACAACAGCAGTGTACACGTGCTTAAATGCAAAGTCATGTACAGTAGAAACAACTTTGCTTCTGATCAAATCCCTTTAGATATGATATTTGCAGTTCCATCCAGGGATTGAACCAGCAACTTTATACTTAGTACACATGTAGTCATGATTTAGACTCAACTTGACCTTAAATTGGGTATTATGCAAAACTTTTTGGAGCTTTCTACCATGTTATAACGTTGTCCCCTCATCAACAAACACCTGAAGAGGTTTTAGATGTCCTCCATGCATATTTGAGTAATTTAGTGATCTCTCCCGGGCCCGATTTGAACAATTAGCAGTCTGAAACCAAACTGAAACTAAATATGTTGTTTTCAGCGAATATAGCATTTTCAACTATAAAAGGTAAAGCGGCACATAAGTGTAATACCTCCGTTTCTGTGTTTTTTCTGTATTTCTTCCTGGTTTTGCTTGTGTTTTCTGTGTTTCTTCCTGATTTTCTGTGTTTCCTCTGTGTTTCTTCCTGGTGCGGCATGTTTTTTTTCTTCATATTTCTTCCTGGTTTGGTGTGTTTTTTCCATGTTTCTTCCTGGTTCTGTGTATTTTTTCTGTGTTTTTTTCTGGTTTTGTGTGTTTTTCTGTGTTTCTTCTCGGCTTTCTGTGTTTCCTCTGTGTTACTTCCTGGTTTGACCTATTATTTCTGTGTTTCTTCCTGGTTTTATCTGTTTTTCCGTCTTTCTTCCTGGTTCTGTGTATTTTTTCTGTCTTTCTTCCAAGTTTTGTGTGTTTTTCCATGTTTCTTCCTAGTTCTATATATTTTTTTCTGTGTTTTTTCCTGGTTTAGCGTGTTTTTTCCGGTTACTTCCTGGTTTTGATGTGTTTTTTTCCGTGTTACTTCCTGGTTTTGTGTGTTTTTCCGTGGTTCTTCCTGGTTTTGTGTGTTTTTTCGTGTTTCTTCCTGGTTTAGCGTGTTTTTTCTGTGTTACTTCCTGGTTTTGATGTGTTTTTTTCCGTGTTACTTCCTGGTTTTGTGTGTTTTTCCGTGGTTCTTCCTGGTTTTGTGTGTTTTTTCGTGTTTCTTCCTGGTTTAGCGTGTTTTTTCTGTGTTACTTCCTGGTTTTGTGTGTTTTTTCGTGTTTCTTCCTGGTTTAGCGTGTTTTTTCTGTGTTACTTCCTGGTTTTGATGTGTTTTTTCCATGTTACTTCCTGGTTTTGTGTGTTTTTTCTGTGTTTCTTCCTGGTTTGGTGTGTTTTTTCCATGTTACTTCCTGTTTTTGCGTGTTTCCTCCTGGCCGCTGGTGTTCTAGCGTGTGTCTGCTCAGTCCTAATGCGTCTCATTTGAGAGGACCCCCACCGAGGCCCTGAAGGACGAGGCGCACTGACACTCCATTCTAAACATCATAATCGCAGCTGCCTCTGATACCGCTCCACAACAAGTAATTGGACTCAAGCTGCTCCGCCTGTTTAAGCATTTCAGCCACTGCCATTTGGAAACACAGAGAAAGACACAGAGAGGGAGGACAAGAGAGAAGCCCAGAGATGGAGAGAGAGGGAGAAGAAGAGAAGAGAGACACAGAAAAACGGAGAGAGTGGAGAGAGAGACAGACAAAAGAGAGAGAAAGACAGGAGAGATGGATAGAGAGGCAGAGCGAAAGAATGGAACGGGAGGAGTGAGAGGGAGAGAGAAAGACAGAAAGATAGAGAGAGGGATGAGAAAACAAGAGAGAGGGAGAGAGATGGATAGAGAGACAGACAGTGAATGGGAGAGATAGAGAAAAAGAAAGAAAGAGAGGCGGGGGAGAGAGAGAGATGGAGAGAGAGACAGAGAGAAAGAATGGGAGAGAGGGGAGGAGAGAGGGAGGGAGAAAGACAAAAAAGACAGAAAGAAAGAGAGACGGGGAAAAAAAGAGATGGAGACAGAAAAAAGTACAGAAAAAGGAAAAGAGACAATATTCTTGCAGGAGACAATCCTATATGTTCATGTGTTTTCTGCAGGGCCTTGGCTCAGCAGTGAGGACACTGAACGCTGCTACTACAGCGTATACTATACATATACTATACGTATACTATACATATACTATACGTATATATTGTTTGGTTGGTGTGGATTAACTCACAGATTGTATTTATTTACTTATTTTTTTGGTACAAAAAACAAACAAACAACCAAAAAATAACTAGTTAAAACTTGTAGAACCAGATCTGTGCATTAATTTGAAATCAAAGTTGTGCAGTTACTACTATTATTATTATTATTATTAGTAGTAGTAGTAGTAGTAGTAGTAGTAGTAGTAGTAGTAGTAGTAGTCTGACATATTTACAGAAATGTTCATTAATACGCACTCTCCCTGAAATAAATAAGTAAATAGTAGTTGTTTTTTGTTTTTGTTTTTTTTAACTGGTTCTGTAATTTTATATAGTTGTGCAATTTTATCATTTTTATTAGTATTAGTTAGTAATAGTAGTAGTAGTAGTAGTAGTAGTAGTAGTAGTAGTAGTAGTAGTAGCAGCAGTCTGACATATTTGCAGAAATGTCAATCAAAATGCCCAGCCCCTACAATAATTAAATAAGTAAACAGTAGTAGTATTTTTTTCTTATCTATACTTTTTCTGTCATTTAATATTTATTTTACTTTTGATAAAATCACTACACACTATTTTCAGTTTTAGAAATACTTGTACTTGCTTACTGTATTCTCAGTGGCTCTTATAGGAACGCATATTCATATAAATGTCATTCTAATGTTTCTTACTAATGCACTTCAAAACTACACAGCCCTGACTACAGTGTGAACTTATATTTAGTCCTTTATTATCAGCAGCAGTGTGATTGTAGTTAGAGACTGCATAGAATCGGTTCTGTGGAGGGGGGAGGCGCTCAGTTCATTTGCACTAAAAGGCTCAATGTGCTGACTACAGAGAAGCTCCACTGACGTAATGTACAGTGTTTTTTTTTTTTTTTTTGTTTTTTTTCTTCCTCTAACTTGGCATCAGAAGTCTATTGGCTCGCTTTGATATGGAAAGCACTGCCGATCTATAATTCTGGACGAGAGAATGCTTTAAATTACAGTACCATTCTGAAGCATCATTTGTAGGTTTTATTTTAGGCAATAAAGACGGGAAAGCCCTTTTAGTACCTTTTTGGTGATGACTCTGAGTATACATTAAAAAATACATTAATTTGAGTACATTTTAGTCTGGACATTGCAGTAGAAAGTAGTAGTAGTAGTAGTAGTAGTAGTAATAGTAGTGTGGTAATAGCAACAGGAGTAATAGTTGTCAAGTTGTAGATTTTGTAATCGATTATCTAATCATTTGGTTGGATAATTTAGTATATTTTAGTTACTTTAATACTTTTATTAAGTAATTTTACTATTGTAGCCTACTTAGAAGAAGTGGTAGCAGTAGTAGTAGTAGTAATAATAGTAGTAGTAGTAGTAGTAGTAGTAGCAGTAGTAGTAGTAGTAGTAGCAGCAGCAGTAGTAGTAGTAATAGTAGTAGTAGCAGCAACAGTCATAGTAGTAGTAGCAGCAGTAACAGTAGTATTAGCAGTTGTAGTAGCAGTAGTAGCAGCAACAGTCATAGTAGCAGTAGTAGTAGCAGTAGTGGCGCAGTAGTAGCAGTAGTAGTAGCAGCAGTAGTAGCCGCAGTAGTAGTAGCAGTAGTAGTAGCAGCAGTAGCAGTATTAGCAGCAGTAGTAGTAGTAGTAATATTAGCAGTAGTATGAGATAGCCTAGAGCACAGATTTAGTGGATATATTTGAGTACAATTTCCAAGCAACCGCCACATTTGAATCCATTTAACATTCCTCTCACTACATTCTGTATAACATTTTATTCTTTAACACATTCTTTAAAATAAATCCTTCACCTCTCTGGGGTCCAATGCTCGCCCTTATACCATAGTTCACTTTTATGCAAATTCAGATCGATGCCACCACATTCGGAGCTGTTTTGCTGTGATTTGATGATTTATTTTTTCCTCGGCGTTGCGTTTGTGGCTCTGGAGTTTGACTGTTAAGAGGCAGCCCCTGGGTCAGAAGAGAAAGTGGATCAATATTTGAACTATGCAGCTGCAGGTCACCATGTACGGCCATATAAAATCAAATGGGCCTTGAAATTGATTTGAAGTTCTCCTTGAAAGTCGACGCAGGTTTTGGAAAAGAAGGGAGGAGAGAGGAGAGGAGGAGAGGTGGAGAGAAGGATGACCTCAAATGGAGGAGTGTGTAATCAGGTTGTTTCTGCAGATTTAATGAGCCAAAGTCTTATTGTGGTATTATTAAAACAGCATTGCAGAAGAGGGAGGAGATGGTGGTGATCTGCATAGTAAGAACACAATGGGCTGGGTTCAGTTCAGTTGTGATATGCATTTAACTGATCAGAAGGTTGACGGTGCGATTCCAGCTACCACAGAGGAATGCTCTTGTTGTATTCTTGGGCAAGACACTTATAGGCGCTATATAAAAATGTAACCAAAACGTGAACATTGTATAAGCAGCTCTTGAGGTCAAAATAAGTCTGCCGTGTGCTGTCTGCATCTAATTAGAAAGTGTTTTATTGTCCAGGAATCAGGAAGTGCTCGTTAGCATTCTAGTTGCTGCTAGATTAATCACCATGGCGATAAACTCCGCTCTCGGAAAAGTCTCTGAAAGTTATGAAAAGTACTTTTTCTTTTTGGACTGAAAATAAAACATTGTATGCCTTTACATATGTTTTCAATATTATTTTGACCATCAAATTAACATTAAATAGAATAAGTATAAAATATTTAGACACTTTGAGGTTTGCAGTTAACCCAAACGAATTGTGACAAATTATCACCAATATTTTAGTATGAAAAAAATGAGGAATTATCAAGTTACGTTTTAATCATGCATTTCTTTATTTAAAAATCAAATGGAAACATCACTGTTCCCTTATGTAGCTCTCTAATAAATACTCTCCCATCACCTTCTCTCACTAATCTCTGCATACTGTAACACAACGCACTGACATGTCTGCTCAGATGATTTAAACACATTTTGGTGCCCTCTTCCTACTTGGAGGAGAAGAACTGTAGCCCAAGTGTGAAAGAGTAGGTATGCCCCCTCATCCCGGTTTACAGTCTGGTTGGTGTTATTTCCAGCTCTCCTCCTAATCCAACGATGGTACTTGTTGCTCTCTGTCCCTATGACCTATGACCTATGGCCTTGGCGTTGTATCTCTCTTGCAGTAATCTGAATTTGCATAAGTAAGTTGTTCTTGGTGGGCTTGTCGCATAGTGGTTTGGGTTGTTGTTTCTTACTCTCTTTATCTCCTCCCAGTCCAGACATCCCTCTCTTTCTCCTCTCCTCCTCCTCTTTTTCCTGGAGTTGTTTGTTAGCACCACACGCCTGGCTCTCTCTCTCCTCTCATCTATCACGGTGAGCAGTATGGGAGGAGAGAAGTGCGCCGTGGGCCCCTCTGCTCCTGCTCGACTCCTGCTTATGAAACTGTATTAGGTCCCAGAGGAGGAGAGGAGCTTTGAGGAGAGTTAAAAACAAATGGAAGTCACAAATTACACATTACGGGCCGCACTCTTCAGCCTGGAGTGTGTGAAAGAGAGAGGGAGGAGAGAGTGAAGGAGGGAGACAGAGACAGAGAAGGAGGGGAGGAAGAGGAGGATGTGTTTGTGAATGTTATTGGGGTTCAAACAGTGTGGCGACAGACACATTACGGTCCGCACTTTTCAGCCTGGTGTACGTGAAAGAGAGAAGAAGAAGAGAATGAAAGAGAGAGAAAGACAGACAGAGTGAGAAGGAAGGGAGGAGGAGGAGGAGGATGAGTCTGAGAAGCTTGATGAAGAAAAAGTTATTGGGGTTCAAATGGTGTAGTGTCTGATAGAAGAGAAGGAAAAAGGGAGAGCGGAAGTATAGGAGAATGAATCCGAGAGGCTTGATGAAGAACATGTTATTGGGGTTCAAACTGTGTGGTGATAGACACACACTTTTCAGCCTCGAGTGTGAAAGAAAGAAAGAGAAAGATAAGGAGAAAGAGGGGGATGAGTCCGAGAAGCTTGATGAAGAAAACGTTATTAGGGAATGGATGGTGGACCGGCCGATAGAAGAGACAGAGAGAGGAAGGAGTGGAGATCAATTGCTTTTTTCCATAGGTTTAAGACTGAGGGCAAATGAGGACCGTTGTCATGGCAATTAACAATAAAAAAATAAATAATAAAAAAAGTATAGGTTGAAAGGTCAGCAGTCCTCGAAACGGCATACCTGCCCACTGATATCTTCAAGCAAATTTCCAGTTTGTTTTGACCACAGATTTTTGTTGTTTTTGCAATAATCTGCCTCATGACAGTAAAGCTAACTACAACTAGCAAGCTAACGCACACTTCCTGATTTATTGGACCATAAAACACTTCATATTTAGATGCAGGCCTTATTTTAACCTCAAGAGCTGCTTATACAATGTGTGTGTATTTGGGAACGGCAAAATTTGCTCAAATTGTATACAGGCCGTTTAATTCTACAGTGTGAATACGCCCACTAATATAACAAGGGGAATCCCATACTTATTCAGTTCTACCTCTTATCTAAGCACTTACACATGGATTGCAAGCTGAGTTTTGATTTCTATGGACTCAATTCTTAATAGCAACTCTGAATAATGCAGCCAATTAGGTTAATAGTAACTAATTCTATTCAATTTGCAGCCCATTTTGTGTCTGAACAAAAGTGAACAAGATGGAGGAGGGTTTTCCGCGTCTGCCTCTCCCCATTCATCCCCACTTTAATTTAAGCACTCAGAATTGTAACGCCAACACTGTTATCACTCAGCAATAGCAGCTAATGCATGGCAATTAGAAGACAGTGGAGCTAGACTGGCTTTTCACCCCCAAATGTCGAGGAGGGCCAGCGTGCCGAGATACCGCCAATTTGAGCAAGAGGCGGCTAATTCATCCACCCAGCTGTTTTTGTAAATACAATTTTCTCCAATTGAGCTCAAAGTACTGTTTGCTAATATCCAGTGTCTTCAACCAACCAAAATAAATCACAGTGCAGATTTTCGCTAGGCTGGAAAGTGGTGATAATTAGCCTGAATGAAGGAGCCGGGACAGCGTAGTATCAGTAGTACTATAGTGGAAATAGTAGTAGTGATATAATTAAATATAAGGATTTTGTGACTGATTTTGGTGATAATTTGTTAAGTAATTTTACATTACATTTTGAAGGGACCGCTATCTATATCTATCTATATAAAGTTGTTTTTTTTTTTAAACATTTAACATATTCTTTAAAGGCACAGTATGTCATTTTCAAGAGGTGGCATGTCACCTGCATGATTTCATGGAAATAAAAAGTTAAACAACATTGTACATAGAAATACACATGTTTTATGCCATACTGTGAAAGGTTATAGCCAAAAGAGACAAAATAAGAGTCAGGTTTGTGGAGATGCAAGCCCACTCACAGCAAAATCACATGTTTTTGTATTTCAATGCAATAAACACAACCAAAATGAATAAAATATGCTTTATTTTGAGTCTATTTTTGGCTAAATAGTTACATACTGTGACTTTAACCTAAATCCTTAACCCCAGCCTGCAGTTCAATTCTTACCTTTACTTCATTTTTAACTTTTAAGCAAATTCAGATAAATAACACCACATTTTTAGCTGTTTTCCTGTGACTGTATGCTTTATTTTTTACCCATGATGCATTTTTGCCTGTTTTCGTGAACATGATCTCCCCCCCATTGAGCTCAAACTTCCCTAATATCCAATGCCTTCACCCAACCATAATAAACGAGTTTGCAGATTTTCGCCGGGCTAGCAAGTGGCGCTAATTAGCCTGAATGAAGTAGCCAGAGCAGCGTAGTATCAGACTCGATTGGCTTGTGTTGCAGCGAGTGGGGAAATTGCTGTGTAAATTGGAGGTTGTATTTTTGTTGGTTTACATTTCATGGCTGAGTGTGCAATCTGGTGCGTGGTGGACGGTCAGTTTGAAGTGGACCTACTCTGTGATAGAGCTCTAAAAGCCTCTCCCCAAATCTCCCCTCCTCGCGTTCGGAAAACCCATCCACAGAACACAGTAAACACCGGATACGCCTCGCAATTTCACCCATCTTCCAATTCTCATCATTTACTGTATCACTGGTAAACAACGCCGCTCTAATCGTCACACTTGTCCATACGCTTTTACATATTTACCTTTAGCATTTTGTGAATTTATGTCCCACTATAATGGCTCCAAATTGCTGTGCTTGCGTTTTAGTGCAATTTGTAGTTTAAATTGATCCTAAAGAAGCCACCGTCGCATGATTGTTTACTGCTGGGTTTTATTTACCTGTACCTGATATTTTATATTTTTCACATACTGTATACCAATACAATTCACATATGTCTTACCAATACAGATATACTGTATAAGCAGCTATTGAGGTCAAAATTAGTCTGTTGTGTGCTGTCTGCTACTAAATAGAAAGTGTTATATTGTCTGAGAATCAGGGAGTGTGCACTTAACATGCTAGTTGTTGTTAGTATTAGCGTCACAGCCTCCGAGCATTGTCAAAAGCACTTATTAACTCATCCCGGTGAATAATTAGGATGCTCAGAATACATGACGTAAGTGAGGAATAACTTTGGACCACTGCAAACTGTTTAAAATGAACTAATTCTGTTTTTCACGTTTTAAGATGGGCAGACAATGCAAATTATTAGCAGATTTTGTAGTGTGGTTGGGATAATTTTGCAGTTTAAACTCATAGATGTGACCAGATTCAACTTTTGTCATTTGGATATTTCTCAAGAAAAATGACACCATTATACATTTTTGCATTTTAGACTCACTTTTTGTAATGTTTTTGTAAGACAGTGAGACAATTGGATTTTTGGTAATAATATTGCATTTTGGCAGCAGTTCACAACCTTTTACAATTTTTGAACAACTTCCAAAGCAGCTATATTATATTATTAGGTCAATATCCCTCAGTAAAATAGAGTCTGTGTCTCATTTGGATCGTTTCAGCCCTGGAATTTCCAAACTTCACTGAATTAAAGGTAAAAGGAGCTGTTTCACTTAAACTATAGCTTTATGATATCACAAAGTGGAGTGACTTTGGAGATGTAGACAGACTAATAACGCAGGATTACTCAAACATATGTGAATGAAACAAAACACAACTCCAGGTCTGTTTTCGAGGAGGTAACAACATTATAACATGACTTAAAGCTCCCAAGAGTCAATTTTGCGTAATATAGGACATCTAATACCAGTTGTTCTTCCACTGTACAAATGATAAAACTACTTGTTTCACTTTCCTCTGCTTTTGTAAGGTCCGCTTTATCTGCTGCGTTTTGGGCAGTTTGGAAGAGAAATACGACGTCAGACCCAATGGAAATGATAGGCTGACTCTGAGCTATCTCCGCCTCATAAATCCCACATTGCTCAAGATAATTTACGATCTAAAAAGAGTTGGTGTGCGCTAGGAGAAGACGAGGACTGAACTCATCCCAGTATCACTTCACAATGCAAAAAGGAAAGACGTCAACTTATCGGAATGAAAGATTTATTCCAAACTTCCTCTCTGCCTTTCCCAAAGCATCAGTTTGAATGATTATGATAATTCTTCCATTCTTTTATTTTGCGCTAAGAATACGCCTCAGTGTTATTTGTTCTGTCAGGATTAGTGCCGATAAAAGAGCAAAGCGATAGATCTTGCGGTGAGCGGGTTTATGGCCTCGGCGATGAGGAATTCGCCATCAGGAAAGGTCACTGGTTCCCCTGATTGTGCGGAGGTCGGGCCCGAAGGCACAAAGGCAGACGCTCCACCGGTTTAAGAGTCATTTTTCAGGCGCTTTTCTGTTTGAGCGAGGTTAGCACTCATTATAGGACAAAATGGAAAGTGTAAATCCATATGTAAAAAGAGACAGATTAGTTTCTTAAATTCTGTGTTTAGAGATATAGGACTGTCTTGGCAACTTTGACATTATTTGCGTCATTGTTGAGAATGGATTATATTTTAAAAGAACAGTTTGTAATTCTTTGGAGGTGGCACGTTACCTGCATGATTCAAGAAAGAAAGTTGAAGCCATATTTCGAAACATTTTCCATGGAGATATACATGTTTTATGCCATAATGTGGAAAATTACAGCCAAAGAAGAGTCAGATTTGTGGAGATGCAAGCTCGCTCACGTTTTTGTCAGTGCAATAAAAAAAAGCTTTTATTTTAGTCTTTTAGTTTTGGCTTAAACAATATCCTGTGACTTCAAGAGCTTTTAAAATTTGCCAGATAGTTATGAACAAAAATGTGCGTTGGTCTACAAAATTCAAACTATAATTTAAAACCAAAATCATGTTTAGGTACCCTTTATTGTCTCTATTGGGAAAATTGTCCTCTGCATTTGACCTATTCTTCAGTGCTACCTGGGCAGCCCCCAGTACCAATTATATAAATTCTGATCCAAGATTTTGGTCAGATGTACCTAGCTGGAGATGATTTATTAGTTTTAGATCAATGGTGGAGCTAACTACACTATTGTTTTGTTAAGTGAGATCAACATTCAATTGTCAAAATAAAGCTTAAACGTACTATATAACCCGATCCAGTTCTCAAATGCTTTAATAAAATTGTCTTTGTAAAAATCCCCTTCCAAAGCCACAAACCTAAAGCACTGTGGGGCCGGTTCTGTATGTTTCCATTTAAACGCTGCTACCACTCATTACCACCTGAAGAGGAAAAGTTTGTGCCCAGAAAGAAAACCTGATTAGCTCCACTTTGTAAAGTTTGTATTCCCTTCTTTAAAAACTTCCAAAAGCATTGATATTGCTCCTGAAAAGGGAAATTGGATTTGTCCCTTATTTAGTTTGCATTGCTGTTTGCTCCCCACCGCCTGCCTGTATATTTGAGTGTTTGGATGCGCTCTCCCGTGCTGCTGCTGATTCGATGAGCAGAGTATGGCTGCGGCCCTTGGGCAATAGAACTTTACAACTCAGTTAGCGCAGCTCGATCCAGTTTAGCCCCAGTATTTTACCTGCCTCCAGTCTGTTGGCTCCGAAAGGCAGGCTACAATAACACCCCTCTCTGCGGCCATGTTGACGAACAAAATGGATGTCCACCTTAACTAATGGAGATTGTAGTGAAGATTCAGGTCCAGGTCTCTCAAATGGACTTTTAGTGAAAGCTCGATGGCAATGACGATTTGAATTAGTGCTACGATTCTGGCTATATGATGGCATTACTTTAGGGATAGCTGGACACTTACTTGATTCAGACTCATAAAATTGCTTTGCTAGCCTTTTCAACAGCATCGGAATCTACTGCAATATAAATCCATTTGCACACCGGCAGAAGCTAGGTGGCTAATTTGCGCAATCACCTTCTCCAATCACCAGTAATGCAAAAAGTATTCAGTTTTGCGACGTGAAGTACATACACAGCAACAACAAAAATAATCTGTAAAAGTCAAAGTATTATATAAAGCATGTACTTATGTAAACATATAATTTAAGTAATTTAAATTAGATTATTTTTCAGTCTGGTTCAAAAAGTAGAAGATGTATTGAAGTAAACTTATTCACTGTAAAATGCACGCAAATAAAGTACAGATACCTAAACATTGTAATTTACCACCACTGTCAATCACTTACATACCACATAAGCAAAGGTGAAGTGTCTTGCTAAAGGACGCAATGGGAGTATACACTAACCTTAAACCAGAATTAAACCACAAGCCTTTAAAATTGTTTGAACCAGATACAAAAGTAATATATTATGATAAAAAGTGTAGTAAGATATGTCTGTTTAGTACAATACAATGTTCTTTTTTTTTTTTTTTAATCACTGCTTAACCAACCTTAAAAACCTAGTTATCTGACGGTTTTCCTCTCTTAAAGACCTCACAGCTGAATCAAACGCATTTCCCCAGTCTCCCTCTCGGACAGGAACGCTCGGAGACAGCCCCAAAATGGCCTCTCTCTCTGGGCTTAGTGCTTCTGACAGTGGGGCTGGGTGGGAGCTGCACCTTTGCCAGTCTGGAGGAATCACTCTCCATCTTTCCCTTATTGCTCTTGAGACTTCAACACTCCTCCGTCAAGCTCGCCGTGTTTGTACTCCACCAATGCCCCGCGGATCGACCAATCACGGGGCTTATTCTCAACACGCCCGGGATGTCAGCGCACCTGTTTATAACCTGCACCGTTTTAACTAGACAGAATGCACAATGCAAGCCGACAAGTCTCCTTCACAAGGGAGTTAATCTAATCCCCTCCACACTCCGCTTGGACATTGGCTTGTCACTGACGACTCTAATAAAACAGGGCCCATGGCAAAGCTGTACGCGCTACCCAACCAGATCACGTAGAACCCGCCACAGACGACTCGCGCTTAAATCCAGTTCCACGCTCCAATCACGAAATAATAAGGGGGACAATAAAGTTTACTTATATGGAGCTACAAAGAGTGCTACGAGACAATTCTATTAAAAGGAATGAGATAAGAAACATATTGAGTTGGGTTATTTTGAAATCTCCACTGACAAGTTGTAATGAAATGGCGTTTACGGTGGTGGGAGAACTTTACGAAAAAAAACTAAATTACGTTCTTTGCGAGACTCGACTCATGATATGTTTGCCAAAAAAACAGAAGCAACCTGAGAGTATCCATGCTATAAGAATTAACAAAACAATCAAAAACATACTCTTTCTACTCTATTTTCGAATGTACTAAAGTCCTTAAAATGGCATCCACACAAAGGGTGAATAAAAAACATACTAATATTCAGAATATTAGCATTAATTTGAATAATGTTCATAGATTTGAAAAAGTTACAAAGTTAAGTGTAATACACTGAAACTCACTTTTACATGCCTAATAAGATAAGATGTTTTTGTATGAATAGGGAAATTACAGTGTTGAAAAGTTCAAAGAGAGCAGGAGAATAGAAAATATACAATTACAATTACAAAATTAAAATAGATAACTAAGACATAGCAATAGATATGCAATCTAACACAACCCTGTGGTAGGTAGAGTAAAACTAAATTAACTAAGAGATATTTTTTTTTTACATGCTGTTCAAATTTTGGTGCAATTATTTGACTACAACTTATGGAAATTGTGCAAGGTTAAAAAAATAATTCTCAATTTAGTTTTCAATTTGTGAAATAGATACAACTTTACAAACATAACAGATAAATAAAACTAAACCAGTCCAAACTCATATCATTTCCACTCTCATCCAGGTCTCTTTTTCACAACGTATGGATTCAGACATCGATTTCGCCGACAAGTTTGTAACAATAAACTTGTAGCACTCATTTCGTTGTGGCCTGTAGCGTGTGAGCCATAAGTCATCCATCTCTGTAGCTCCCTCTGACGCCTGCTGCCATTTTAATGCACCGCCAGTGAACAGGTGACTCCACTGCTGCTTATTTCCTGTGAACCGCAGCCCTTATTTAATGGTAATTGTAGCAATTAGCATCTGAATGAGGCAGGAATTGGATAATAGAACTAAGATAAATATTGATGTTAATTCGCGTTGGAGGAGTAGAGTGTGGGGAGACAGAGCCCTACGAGCCTGGTGAATTTGTCCCCGGCTCTCATTTGCATGCATTAGCCAAGCTGTAATTACAACTACAGCGGGAAAAAACAAAAACATTCTTCTCGAGGTCATTTTCCAGGACTTTCCAAGGCATTATCAGCCATCATTTAGTGGGTAATAAAAACAGGATATGAGAACCAAAACAAAGACGAATAACTACAGATGAAACGATGTGAGAAATACAAGCAGATGGATCAGATTTACAATGATAATACAGGATTATCGTCAATTGTAGTTATGAGTTCTTCAGTATAGTTTTACATTTTTATGTCTGTTTACAAATTACAATAAATTGAATCATGAATTTATAATATTGGCATACTTATTATATCATTCTAGCCCAGGTTTTGTATAAAGAACCTTGTTAAAAGTATAAAAAAGGCATGGTAATGAAAAAAACAAAAAAACAAAACTGTTGCCATAGAAACAGTCCTCAAAATGGTGTCAGCACCAGAAAACTGAAACCCATGAACCCTCTGTATTTTGACCTAGCCTTGTTCCACTGGGTCAAAACCCAAATATCTCCAGGTATTGAGTACCTAGTTGTGGAATTACCATATTGTTTTTTGCTAAATATGCTAAAAGTAGGTACTTAAAGGAAAATGTATAATGAAAAACTATAGTGTAGACATGACCTGAAATCAATCAGTTACTCTGTGGAACCAAAATAGATACCTGGCATTGAGTGTTAATAATTTAAAACACTTTCTTATATTTTTCAATGTTCAAAAAGTCTCCAAAATGGTGTCCGTACAGGAACAGGGCTAAAGTCAGTGTAACATAGCAGTATGGTTGCTAGGTTGCTAATGCTAGATGCTATAAACAACAAACCATTGCTCTTGTTTTACCAGAGTCCTCACAGCACCTTTCAGTTCATATTTTGCAGGAGATCACGACTCAATACCAACTCCTTCACCCGAGCCGTGGCGGAGTATATACCGGGGAAAAACCCACTCAAACCATCATACAAGGTCATCCGTCTCATTTTGTGAAGGGGGCCCAGGCTATTACAGAGCCCCAAAGAGAAGGCTCGATCCTGGGTCAGAGAATGACAGCTGATGGATGTCACTTAACCTTCTCCTCGGCTGGTCCCGGGTTCACACCGAGCAGTAAACAAGTCTGGAACCAAACTCATATCTGTTCACAAGTCTCAATACCAAGCATCCATTTTGGTTTCTCACAGTAATTGATTGATTTCAGGTCATGTCTACACTAGTTTGCTGTCCCTGAGATGGGTTTTGAATGGAAGAAAAATGGGTCAAATGCAGAGGGTTTCAGTTTTCTATTATGGTCGCCATTTTGGGGACCTTTGGCCGTTTTTTTAAATTATTAACTTGCAATACCTGGCATCCATTTTGATTTCTCAGAGTAACTGAAAGATATCAGGTCTACACTATAATTTGCTATTGCTGAGATGGGTTTTAATGAAATAAGGGTGGGTCAAATGGAAAACGAAAGTCTTTGCAAATTTCATTCCATGTTTTTCCTTTGCTTGAAATGTTCCACAATATGGCTCTAAACTTATCTACCTTGCATTTATTCAGTTACTTGAATGTTATTGCCAAAATATCTTGGCAAACATGCATTCTTACTGTGAGCTGGCTCACATCTCCACAGATCTGACCTGTAACTTGGCCTGATGACATCGCCTATTGTCTCCATGGAGATAGATATGTTTAATGCCATACTGTGAAGCATTCCTGGCAAAGCAATAACATCTCTGTAGAGACTTTAAGAGCTTTAATACGTAATACTAAATGTTCAAAATATTGGTGATAAAATTTCCATTTAAAAACATCAAAATAGGGCAGTTAATTGTAATATTAGTATCAGTTCAACTCACACATGCGCTGGAGCTGTTTAAAACACACCTATAATGAATCCTCTGCGTGTATCATGGCCTCACACACACAGTCAACTCTACTTTGAACATTAAATATGCGGAGCAGCTGTCTCTTTATAGCCCTACATCTGTTCGATAGGTTAGAGCACGAAAGGTACAACCAAAAATAGTTCAGGGCGCATATGAGTGGACGAAAGCGTACGCCTGTGTGCATGTACGGGGCTCGACCCTGGTTCACACAGGGTCAATAATCCCACGTCTCGCGTCATTTCGCTTTTATTACTTTTATCATTTCCTGACGTATCTCTGGGGTTTCAATCTCGCGCGAATATGACAGAAAACAATAAATGGTAATAGGAACTCCTCTAAACCAGATGCCAATAAAAACGTGAAGCAATTTTGTTCGTTTATGAGATGTTTTTGGTGCGAACAGGCCTCGGCTTCAGAGACAAAAAGATGATTAATATTTTAAAAGTGCGTTATTGTTGGGAATGGTTTGAGCAGTTATTGTTTCATGTCAAATTGTGCTCAGGTGGGAGCTTGTCCTCTAATAGTGTTGATTCTTGAGGATTCAACACACAGCAAGACCCAAGAAAGATATGAGATAATAAGTAAAGATCTTTCCTTAAATTCCCTATAGCATTTTTTTTTTTTTCCCATGTATTTAAGCAAAAATAGTCTTGCCCCAGACCAGATATACTGCATAAGCACTTCGTAAGGTCAAAATATGTCAGCTGTGTATTGCCTGCATCTAATTACAACACTTTTTATAGTATATTCTGGTCTCTGAAAGTTGTGAGATAAACGTTGCTTATAAAGTTGCTTGTAAACTCATCATGGTGAATAATTAGGAATGTGTAAGTTAAGTGAGGAATAACTTCAAACCATTTAAAATTAACTAGTTCTCATTTGTAAGACAATAAAAATCAGATACACAGCCTTTCAGTCATTGTATTCCAGTATCACTATCAGGATAAAAAAAAGAAGAAAAAAAAAAAAAGAAAAGACAATTCATCGATTCATTCAAATAGTCTAGGTTTTAGATTACATGTTTGGGCACATAACATAGCTGACCATGCACTATTTACACAATGGGAGAACCTTAACTGAATCAAAGAACTGTCCTCGAAATGCTACGAAATTATAGCAAGCATAATATCGTAATTGTAAGTCTAATGATATTGATCTAACTTAACTCAGATCAATCAGGGTTGTTGAGTAAATAGTTCAATACTCTGGCCTTGTAAGATGCGAATCTCTTAGACCAATTAGATTTCAGACCCAGGTGACAGTGGACATAAACGGTCAGCAAATTGAACTGGGAATCACTTGAAAACCACACAAAACCAAACCGAGAAAATGGACAAGAGTGATCCCAATCAGTGGATTCTATTGACGATAATGGTTTCTCCCAATCTATTGTGAACATGGTCGGGGTTGACGCTTGGTAATTGCAAAAACGTGCCATCTGCGCATCTATGTCTGAAAGATCTCCACTGGGCATCTCCAAGCAAAAAAAAACAACAACTCCAATCTCTTCTTTCTCACTGTAAAATGTGTTCAGAAAACTGCATCATTCCCACTCTCCGTCCCTTTACAACCAACCTCCCATTCCTCTTCTATGTGGTGTTTTTTTTTTTTTTTTTTAAGAAAAATGCGAAAGGCTTGAGGAAAAAAAAAAAAAGAAAACGCAAAGAAAGAAAGAAAGAAAGAACGCAGTGGTAGGAGGAAAAAAGAGTGGTATGTTGCCAGGGGCGGGCGGTGTAGAAAAGCTCATTCCTTCCGGCGTGGTGCAGTGCTGGGTTATTGAGGTGCCTGTAATTTGATAAGGAGAAGGAAACTCAATGGACTGTGAACAAGTCAGCACTTTGAGGCCAGTCATTTCTGATGCGACGCGAAAGAGAGGGAGAAAGGGGGGAGAGGGGGGACTAGCAGAGGTGGAGAGAAGCAAGGGATGGAGGGACGAAGAGAAAGAAAGGGGAGAATGAGAGAGAGAACAAGCAGAGGAGGAGAGAAGCAAGGGGCGGGTGGAGAAAGGGGTTTCCTGACATTGGCGGCAGGTATAATGAACAATAAAGAAACAAAGATATCAGAAAAAACATAATTTAAAATCTACAGTTAGGATTGATTATAGAAACTGCTGTCTGTATTCATGGCATCTTGTTTTAAAGGAGACATTTTCAGGACTTTTGATCATTCAGGACCAGGCCAGTGTATTTGTATGGCACAATTCATACACAAAGTATTTACAGAATAAGCTCACAGACAGATACGATTCAAAAGATGTAATATTTTGTGTTGAATTGTTAATTGCTATGGTGACAGTGCCAGTTTTTCATTCATTCTCAAACCCACTGGTAACTACTATATTTTGAACACAACACATTTTTCAGGATCCTTTTTGGATTTTTATGTTATGTTTTCTCCAAAGTTTCATAAAATATTTGATCATCAGGTCTAGAAAACAAAAGTTACATTATTGGCAGTGAACTTTTATTACATAAGGGCACTGAAATTGTGGGTTGACTCCATGCCAATTCCATTAATGCTAACAACCTGGCTAAGTCTATGTAAAACTATTGGCTATACGCTATTACTGTTTCTATACTAACTTTCCCTGGTTGAAATGTATTTAGTTGCTTTTCATTGTGACCTCACAAATAAATACTGCACACAGAGCTCAGGTAGTCTAATTCACCAATGGTTTGACTAATGACTGAATAATGGCCTCACCTTCGCCACACGTTTAACCTTGTGTCCCACTTTTGTCGCGCTCATATCGGAATTTTGCAGAGCGTGTATCCGATTCAACTCCATCCAACAGCCAACTCCCCCCTCCCCTCCCTCCCTCCTCTCCACACGAAGCTACTCAGAGCAGTGTAGCATGCTTATGGACACACATTTTCATCGTGCACAAAGGGTTCACTCGGGCCTGTCCTAAATCGCCCGTGCTCGCCTTTAGTTCTGTAGACGTCCGAATGCTGGCGGCGTCCATTTTGAGGCCAATCCACTCCGGGCCAGTTCTCTTTTTCTTCTCTTCTCCGTAACCCAGGGTCCAAGCAGCACTGAAGAGCCCGCGTCGACCTTTTTGAATGGTGGGATTCCAGATTGACGGTGCCCAGAGCCAGATGAGAGGCTGGTCATGTGTGAACAGAACTGGCTGGCCCATGCCCCACAGGTCTGAGGCAGCATTTTACAGCCTGTTTAACTGTAACTTCACCATCACCCCCCAACCCGGGATATTTTCAACCAAGGACCATATCAGACCTCAGAGCCTTATGTGCATTACTAAGTTAGAAAGCTGAAGTTGTGAATTGGTGGTCAGTATTTCTTTTAAAGGCCCTATATCATGCTATTTTCTAATGTTATAATGTTGTTTCCTCATCAAAAACATACCTGGGAGTTTTGTTTCATTTACACAAATTTGAGTAATCCTACATATTTAGGGTTATTAGAGTAATTCTCTCAAACGGAAAACTCTCCGTTACACCTTGTGACGTCGTGTTGTAATACAGGAAGTGCTCCACTGTGTTTTTAAACTCCTTGCTCTTTCACTAGAATCTTTTGGATGATTTCCTTGGACTTGGACCATCAACAAGAACCATCTCAGAAAGTAGAGCATTATTTTACTAAGTTTGGAAGTTGAAGTTTTGAAATGGTGGTGAATATATTTTAATAATACCTGCCAAAATATGCTATTGAAACCTGTTTAACAAAAACTTCACACCCCTCCCTTAGCGACCACGGACCAGCGTTGGAAAGTCATATTAAGGATAAGGGTATTCATAGGTTTTAGCTTCTTGTTATTTGCAACAAATGGAGGACTTTTTCACATTCTAAAGATACATTCATGTGTTTTGAATTATTATTATGACAACGGTCTTAATTTCTCATTATTCTGAAACCCATGGATAGGCAAATGCTCAGTCATATGCTGATTTTCTGTGTTAAATGGATGTTAAATACTGTAAGTGTACTACGTAGTCAAATCTAGAAAATGTGGAAAAAGTAGTTGTTCTTTCTTGTAATTCTTGAAATACATTATGTCAAAAATCTTCATTGTTGACTTGTTTTCAGGCTACATATTTTTGAGTGCAATCGTTTTGTACTTAACCATTCAAGACGAGCCCGTTACAATGAAAATCTCTTGCAAATGATATTTCAATATTCTGCAGACAATGACCTAATTATAACTGAAGTGTTTATCATATACAGTATAGGCTACCATGCTTAAGATTGATTTGCACTTTTTGACTTTCCAACTTCAAACTTTCAACAGCACGTACTCTCTCCCCTCGTCCGAGCAGCTTACAACGCAACATGGAGAAACCTCTGACATTTTAGGTCACCATAATTCAAAAACAAAAGTCAACCTGGCACTGACCAATGGAGGAGACAGAAAATCAAAGAGCTTGCAGCTTGCGGTGCAATATTTCAGAATCTGCCACTTTTGGGCTTTTAACAATCTCCACAAACGCTGCTGAGAACCCGGGTCTGACCAACAGATAAAGCTGCACTGTGTAACTTTTCTAGTGCAGGGTTCGTCATCTGCTTGTCTCCATGGAGATCTTATTGCTTACCTACAATTTTCTATGGTATATCATTAAATTTGTCTATCTTCATGAAGACAAGTGGGCCAAATTATAGGTCAGATCTGTGGAGAGATGAGAGAAGGTATTTTTTGAGCAATAAAAAACAGCTGTAATGGAAAAAAAAAATGTGAGATAGAATGATTTATTGCCATACTGTGGAACATTCTAGGCTAAACTTAGCATTTCCGTAGAGACCAGAAAAGTTTCATAGTACATTTTTAACTATGCTTCTACTACTATGTATTTTGAGTATTTCAGCATGCTAAATGATGCTGATGCTAACTCGTTTTTACTAGCTAAGGCAGTCAGTCAGAGTAATACTTCAAAATCTACCACTTTTGGGTTTTTCAAGATCTCCACGAATGCTGTTGAGAACATAAGTCCAGCCAATGCCTAAGTTAGACTACTATGTATTTAAAGATGGTGCCTGCATGCTAATTTAAGCTAATGCTAGTCTCTGTACTAAGCTATATAAGCCATTCATATAAAAAGTATTTCAAAAGCTACCATTTTAGTTTTTTTATATATTTTTTTTTAACAATCTCCACAAATGCTGTTGAGAACCTAGGTCCGGGCAATGTTAAATTAGACTACTGGGCCTATATGCATTAAGAGAAAGTGTCTGTATGCTAATTGACGCTAATGCTACCTTGTTTTACGTATAGCCCCTGCACTTGTAATACCACTAAGCTACATAAGCCATTCATATCAGGGCTCGCTCACGTGTGAACAGCCAAATCCGATGGCCTGTAGGTTTAAAGGAGCGTTTATTGCCCTCTTCTCTCCTCCTCTCTTCCCCATCTCCCCATCCCTCGCTTCCAGAGAGGGGGAATTCTCACACTCCTGCCCTGGCTCGCGTTCACTGATTGCCCCTGAACGCCCCGCTGATTAAAAACTCAGCATTGTTCAGGCTTTCTTGTTTTCTCTTTCTTGTGAATCCAGGGAGTACAAACTGTTCGATAGGCGGCGTGTGAACGTCTTCGGGCCATGGCGAGGGACCGCGATGAGAGCCAACCTCCGTCGGTTTTCGTCCTGGCTTTAACCAATCCAATAAAAGTGCTTTATTCCAGAGAAAAGGGAAAAGGGCGGGGCGTGAGGCTAATCTTTGATCTGAACCAGGAAGAGGCAAGAGGGCTAAGAGAGTCAGGACCAAGCTTCCTGATTATTTATGGCAGTTTCAAAAGGTGAACTTCATGTTCTCCATGTTATTTTTCAAGACCTTTTGTGAACAATAAAAATAACTGGAATGGAATGCATGCAAGATAGACTAGTTCACTGCCATACTATGCAACATTCATGGCAAAGCGTACCAGAAAGTTAGACTACTACAAAAGTTAGAGTACTATGCATTTAGAAAGATTGTCAGTATGCAAATTTAAGATAATGCTACCTTTCTGTTTAAGATACCTAAGCTATTCATATCAGGTGCTGCTTAATATTTAAAAATCCAATCCCACTTTTGGGTTTTTAACAAGCTCCACAAAGGCTGTTGAGAACCAATCCAATAAAACAATGTTCCACAGTATAGCATTAAACTAATCTATCTCTGTCTCTAATCTATCTCTTTTTCCAGGTTTTTTGAGCAATAAAATTACTGGAATGGAAAATACAAGATAGAGTAGCTCTTTGCCATAGTCTGCAACATTCTTGGCATTCTTTCCAGTGCCTTTTCAGTTCCAATACCCATATCGATATTATGGCTTTAAGTATCTGCCTATACCCGATATTAACCGATACTAGTGTAGGGACAAAAAGTGGCATTTTTTTTCCTCTCAAAACACCGTTAACTCTGGAAATGACGATTGGACCAATTAAAGATAAAGAGAGATGTTTTGGGTATAGTAAACAGTATCACAGTCCAAATAAAAGCCCAACCAGAATATCGACTGAACCAAAATCATGGAACCGATGTTCAATACCACCAGTGCACCCCTAGTCTGTATGCTAATTTAAGATAACGCTATTTCGCTAGTTAAACTACCCAACCCAAATCATATCAAGTGTTGCTCAATATTTCAAAATCTCCCTGTTTTGGGTTTTTAACAAGCTCCACAAAGACTGTTGAGAACTATAGGTCCAGCCGATTCAATAAAAGCGCTTTATTCCACAGAAAAGGGGTCGGGATGGGGCTAATCTTTGATCTGAACCAGGAAGAAGCAAGAGGGCTCTGGAGTCAGGACCGCATTGCCCGATTATTTATGGGAACTTCAAAAGGTGCAACCCATTGCGTTGGTTTGTGTCTCTTATCTAGCTAGCAGGAAAAAAAAAAAAAAAAAAAAACACAGCCACAACAAGAAGAAGTCACTTTGCGGCAGAATTCCGAGCACGGATAAACGGAATAAAGGAGGAACAAGGAAGAGAGGGGAGAGGAAAGGTAGGATAAAGTGTTTGAAACTGGCTCTGAGGGAAGATGTGAGGATTACAAGTATATGGGCCCCTGCCTGGGAACGCACCTTCAACACCCAAACCAATCAACCCAACTCGGCAAAAACCACAATGAATTATTAAGGTTTCTTCAGCCGTAAAATGGATAAATATCTGGAGTGTGGTGTTATCTGCTTGGTGCTTGTTTGTTTTCTCTGTAGTAAGGGTTTGTAGTGGAACTAAACCCAGGAATTTACGAGCTAGACAGGGCTTCACACAGGTTTAAGGAGTAGTCAATAAAAATGTGCTTCAGTGAAACCAAGAGAAAAAAAATGGCAATGACTTGATTACATTGGGAAGAACATTAATAACATTTGAAGTAAGCCAGGATTAAACCAGGACTCTGAAGTATATGGTACTAGTATGATGTTTGGTTTGGCCTCCAATGAGTCAAACGGCAAAAGAAAATTCAATTCAGTCAACTGGATAAAAGTTTTGAAGTAAAGATGTTTCCAAGTGCTTGTTCAGTTCTGGTCAAGTTCTGGTGGGACAAGTGGGAAGGAAAAGCAGTCAAAGACTTCTCCTAAAAGGCTGGGCCAGAAGCATCAAAGGCTGACAATTTTTCTATGGGGCCAGTAAAATAATTAATACAGTAATTTAAAGCTGAATCTAAATTATTAAATTACTCCATGTTGTTTTCCTCCCATAAAGTGTATTGTAAAAGCTGAACTTTGTGACAAAAATCAGACCACTACACGCCGTCTTCATCTAATTAGAAAACATGCTGTATTGCAAACTTGTGTGTGCTGCCTTCAGTGGCCTCTGCAATTTCCAGTAGTTGGTGACATCACACAGAACTTGCCTTGGTTGTAGAAATGTAGATACCTGTTAGACTAATCAGACGTCACTCTTCTTTTAACATTCTCCAGGTGCTTCCTTCTTCCTTTAACGTTTTGAAAATCAAGTACGCCATCTTAAATTCTACTCAAATCCTAAACCATCAAGAACTTCACACCAATCATGCGAAGACCGCAAATCCAGCACCACTTGAAAACCACTGGCTTATGTTATATACTAGGACACCTACCCACATGGCTAATCTGTCTGTATGTTTATCTTGCCTCTTATGTCAAAGCCCTGTCTATGCATTCCACTGTATGAATCCTATGTGATCACTATTGAAAGACAGCTCCCACCTCTCCACCCGTGACCAGCCGTGTGGAGATTACCCATATCTTTGCTTGGCAGGAATCTACAAAGGCCCTCCCTCCCTCCTTCCTTCCTCTCTCTCTATCTTTCTTTTTCTCTCCCCCTCCTCCCCCTCTCCCATTAAAACTAAATCACGTCCACCTCCTCCTCTGCTATACCTGCATTCATTACCCATCAACCGTCAAGTGTCACCGTCAACACTTTTTACAGCGACAACACCGTAAACCATTAACGGCCATTTTAATACACCACCATCCTCGAACTCGGAACATTTTTATTTATTTATTTATTTATTTATTTATTTTTGCAGGATTTCTGACAAAAGGTAATGCTTAAATCTCTCAGTGTGCACAAGCCTAAATCCTACATAAAGTGCGATTGGTGGCAGATGTATTCTCTCTGGATTTGATATCGGTGTCATGCCAGAGCCAAGCGCACAGAGGCTCCCACGCACAGATTAGTTTGGTTGTGGTCCCTTCTTTTCTTTTTTTCTTTTTTTTTTTTTGTTTACAAGCCACCGCTCCCCACCTACTTCCCCAGCGTGAATTATACTCGGCGAACAGTAGGAGAGCATTGAAGCGAAAGGTTGTTTTTGTTTTTTTTTTCTGATGATCATGATGTGATCATGATCGTTTACAAGTGTTTTTACAGCTTGTAAATGATGTACAGTGTGGTGGAGGTTTGGGAGGAGGGGGTGATGTTGAAGATAGAGATACTTGATTGGATGAGGCAATAGTGATAAAATGAGAAAATGAGAAAAGTTTGGCCTTAAAGGGAAAATACAACGTTTTTTAACAAGTAAATTATCAAATATCCACTACAAAAGTACTTAAAGGTGCTGTACCTGATTTGTACTGTATTTAAAAAGTAAAAAAAAAAAAAAAAAAACCTGTTTGCAGTGCTCCAAAGTTATCCCTCACTTACCTTACGCATTCACAGCATCGTAATTATTCACAGAGATGAGTTTCTAAGCACTTTTCGAAACTCTCTGAGGCTGGAGTGAAGTTTTGCCATAACTGCCAACTACAATGCTAACATGCACTTCCTGATTAGCTGCCACTTGGCATTATAGCAATATAGACCAGTAATTAAAACATACATAGAAAAATACACCAGTCATGATAATCCATTTTAAAGTGGGATATACTGCTACAGATAATATATTAATATTGAAACTTCTGTAGCACTGTAACCCTAAAGCACTATATTCCAGGTAAACCATTTTAATTCTATATGTTTAAAGTTTGAAAAACATACGAAACATTATTTGGCTTCTTATTCAACTTTGTAGTGATTTTACTGTACGACAAGATAACAAAACATGTTTCTTATCATTGACAGATATCATTGGTCGATATTGTGACGGGCCTTTTTAGTACTTCCACCATATTATAAAACATAGACTACTCCCTAAACAAATTTGATCTTTTAATCTCCCTAGCATTAAAATAAATGAATTACACTGGAGCTTTATTGCTGATTGGACAAATGGCATGTATGTATTGTATATTTTGATGAGCTGTAAAATGGCCCGTAATGAAACCAAAACAGGCGGGCGCGCGGACATTGTAAAGTAGGTGTACCATGCAGTTGTAAAGCAAGACGTGGGGGTCCGATGAAGACGAGATGAGGAATTATTCTGTCAGCAGCTCCTCTCCCGCCCCGACCTCAGCCCATTGCTCCGCTAATTGATAAATGATGACCAGTCATTTCATCAAGGTCGGCGTACAATTAAAACATTTGTGATTTATCAGCCCAAATCAGGAACTGGAGCCGGAGTCGCGCCCCCGCACCCGCACACATACACACACACGTAGACATGCATTGGCTAGTCTGGCAGGTGGAGGAGGGAGAGGAGGGAGAGGAGGGGGAGCTTCGGAGGGAGTCTAGCCCAAGCGCCTCACTCACTCCTGGGGATATCGGGTGACAGTGACAGCCCTACTGCGGTAGAGGGAGGTGAGCAGCCAATACGTCTCCATGTCACAGCGCAGACACCGGGGCAATATTTCAATAGATGCTAATGTTTGGGTTGCCATGTTGGACAGGGCTGAAACAAAAGGAAGCATTTGTTTGGTGGAAATTTCAAAGGAGAGAAAAAAAATAAATAAACTACAAAGATGCTGGTAATGTTAAGCGATTGAAATTAGTTAGTTGGTGCAGGTTGGGTAAGGACAGCAGGCGATTGTTCAAAATGGAAATTTTTCTGCAGTTATGAGATTAGCATACATTAAATTAGGCTCTAGGCTTAACGTGCTTATGACCACTCACGTATGCTATTGCTCGTCATGCTACGCTACAACCCAATAAAAATGCATGACTGGAAAATAAAAGCAACAATATTTGAACGAAACTGGCTAATAAATTGGCAGAAATGTCTTAATATATTTGTTTGCAAGGTTGCTGGTTCAAATCTTGGTGTGGGCATTAGGTGTTGTGTCACTGGAAAACACTTAAAGGGCCAATATTACGCAAAATTGACTCCTGTGAGTTTTACGCCATGTTATAATGCTGTTACCTCGTCAAAAACATACTCGGAGTTGTGTTTCGTTTCATTCACACATGTTTGAGTAATCCTTTATCATTAGCCTGTTACATCTCCAAAGCTCAAAATGCTCCGTTCCACCTTGTGATGTCATGCAGTAGTAGTTTTGAAGTTGACAGCTTCTTTTACCTTTTATTCAGTAAAGACTCCAGCGCTGAAATTATCCAAATGATTCTAATGAAGGTTTATGAAGTTTAAAAACACACTTCCTGTATTACCACATGACATCACAAGGTGGAACAGTGTTTTCAGTGTGAGAAAAGAACACAAGATTAATATGTAGGGTGTGTTAAACTTGTGCGAATGAAACAAAACACAACTTCGGCTATGTTTGCGATGAGGAAACAACATTGCAGTATAGATCAGAAAATATGGTAATATGGGCCCATTATTTGCCAGTTGCACTAACATTTGGCCATTCGCTCTGTAACACGCCATAGTTATTTCAATTACGGCAATCACAAGACAATAAAAATCAATTGGAGCCCCATGTAGATTATTCGCTCATTTGTTTAGCGCACAAAAACAGCCTGTGCCTAAAAATTTGACTCTGATTATGAGATAGCACTCATAATCCATTGCAGGAATCCAGTTTAATTTGGTCCGAAATAGTGAAAGAGGAGGACCACTTTAGCCGCGCCACTTGAACCTCGTGATCTCAGTCTGAGGCCGTAGTTGAAATATGAAGCAGCTGATTACAGTGGATACAGCGCGTCCCGAATGCACCTCTTCTCTCCAGCTCCTCTGGTTTGGCCTGTTTTTGCCCCCAAATAACATTAAGTGAGGAGCGGCAGGCAGAGGGAGAGCCCCATTACAGCGTAGGCCTCCTCTGAACAGCTGAAAGGACTGAGGTGAGCACCCACATGGTCGCGAGTCAGACATTCAAGCGGAGATTTCATAATAAAACTTTAACGTGGATCCAGGAGTTGATTTTAACACAACTGGACAAATCCATGAAGAGATTTATGTTTTAGATATTTAAACCAGTTGAATATTCACTCTAGTACACCAACATTTGTTTTGTCTTGGCTACTAAACATCTTGACACTTCATTTCATTTTAATTTTCTTTTTAAATCTTTGGCTAAGATGATTTTGATGATAAATGGTATGCATTTCTTCACAGAACATGTACAGATATGTTCCTGGATGTTGAATTTGTTTATGCCTGGTTTGGGGCTCTGGGATTGAAAAGTAGACCTTGGACGTAGTCTCCACTTCCTTTCATGCATTTTTAATACTTTAAAAAAAAAAAAAAGAATATTGTTTGATAAATCTTTTTTTGTTGACTAAACATACTGGTACTTTTCACTTTTTTCTGTTTTAACATTAACAAAAAATTCTGAGAGACATATTTATGACTAATTAGCCATTAAAAAAATCTATTCACTATTCAGTTTCCAAAAACAAATAAAATACAAACCTGGAAAATATAGCCTACACAGCAGGAACTAGCCTAACCCCTTAGCATGTTTGGGTAACAACATGTTTACGATTACACTAGATTTCCATCTCCTATGAACCACTTTAGCTTTCCAGTTGCAGCTTTTTAATAATATATACTCTCTGAAACTGTCTTCAAATTTATTCCAAAGTTGGAAGTCTTAATGATCAAACTCCACCTGAAACCTTTCCTCTGTTCCTCTCTTGTACTTCACGAGGGATTTGCTAACTCTAACTCAGAGTAGCAGCTTTTCTAAGATTTAAAACTCGCCGCGGTCAAATCCGAGGTCCGTACACGACGCCCTGACACCACCGAGCGCTCAGTTTGATCCCCCAAACCCAGATCCTGATTAAATGAAAACAGAGCGCCCCATTAAAGTCATTAACATACATGGACAGCGTGCATGGGGGAAGTGCACAGTAATGTTAAGCGCATATATTAAGAGCTGATCCGCAGATAGGACTTGAAACAGCATATCTTGCAAAAGCTTATATTATTTATCATTCAGACATCAAAAAGGAGACTTTGTAATGACCGTTTTTTAATTCATATGCAAAGGTGCTCATGCAAATTTAGGAAGGCAACCACTGTCAAATTTCGCCCCAAAAGCAGGAGGTAGAGAGAGGCTAGGGGCTGGGCTATCGTGGCATGATTTCCAATTTCACAGCTGCCTTGTATGTTTAATTCAATGTCACACTGGATATGCTGGCATTTCATGTGGTATCATGAAACACTTTTTAATTTTGTAGATTAAGATGTGCTGCTTATCTGGTGCATGTTAAAAGAGAAGGAACAAGGACGATAATGGGGGAATAAAGCGGAGGCTGTAGGCAACTAAATGAGACAAAAGACAAAGAAGATTGATTCAAAGTTTATTAAAAAGCAGAGGAAACAATCCAAGCCATCCAAAATATGATAAAATTGAGTAAATATTGCTAGACATTGTTACTGTACATGTTTTTATTGACGTTTTTTGGATTTAAAAGGCCCATATTTACGCTATTTTCTGATCATTTCCTCATTAAAACACACCTGGAGTTGTGTTTTGTTTCATTCACACATGTTTAACACACAAACCCTGCAGATTTAAGCTCTTCTGTCAAACTGAAAACAGTGTTATTCAGGAAGTGCTCCACTGTGTTTTTAAACTCCACACACCTTCACGAGAATCATTTGGATAATATCAGCTCTGGAATTGCCAATCTCTGCTGAACAAAATATAAAAGGTAGCTGCTGACTTCAAATTACCACTACTTGACATCGCAAGGTGGAACAGATCATTTTGAGCCTTGGAGATGTACACAACCCAATAATGCTGCATTACTCAAGTGCGAATGAAACAAAACACAACTCCAAGTATGTTTTTGAGGAGGTAACAGCATTATAACATGGCTTAAAGCTCACAAGAATCCATTTTGTGTAATATAGAACCTTTAACAATAGAAGATCTCTCCAGAAATCCAATATAACATATAACACTTTGACAGCAACCTTATCTTCCAGCTAGGTACTCCTGATCTATATCCTAGCCCCATGAATTGGAGATTAGATGCTGTACTACTCCTTATAGGTAACCCAGAAATTTTCTATAAGTTTGGGTCAAATGCATTGGAAAAGGCACGGCAGCTTTACTCATGTGTCAATCTTTTTAATCACAAATGAAAAATCCACAAATGTTGAATCATTTTTGAGTGACAAGACCCATTATCCTTCTATATTTACCCAGCCAAACCACAATGGTTTTATGTTAACAGACATTCTGACTCTACTACTATAGAATGTGATGCTATCTGAAATCCTGCAGTTCTCAATACGTTCCATATTTATTTTGTAAGATGTATTTTTAACAGTCCATCGTCGTCCACGTCTCTTCTCTTCACAATAGATTTTTCATATCTAAACATATCCATAACAAAACCGTCTTTATTGCCTCTCCTCCCACTGTTTTACCCAAGCCCATAAAACATGCATATAACTTGACTGGCTGTGCGTACATTAGATAAACAATTAACTTTAATGCATTATATTCTTAGCCTGGTTTGAATCGTTCTCCATTCCCTCTCATCCCTTATTCTCTCTCTGCACAGCAAAAATAAATAAATAAAAGATGAGATGAAAATGGCTTGAATTCAAAATGCCAATCTTGATTTAACTTTAGTCTAGTCTAAAAAAAAAAAAAAGTGTTTTCTGGCATACATTTTATTATTTCCCAATTACAAACAAATTACCAAGGGGTTCCAGTGTTCCACTTGACCTATTGAGAATAAAATTGTTACTTAACTAAATAACTAAACGCAAACAGACAAAACAGAAAAATTAAGTAGGCCTAAAAATACCTAAATTTTTGAGACTAATCAAAATTACTCAAAATCAAGAACTATTGACTGAATTCAAGTCATTCAACAAAGTTCAAAATATGAACTAAATATTGAAACCTGTCTAAAACCACTAAGTTATCTTCAGAAATCTATATAGAAAAGGAAAATAAACCAATATGAATCCAAACAGTATTTTGAATCAAGGTAATTTTCACCCATTTAGGCCTGCATATTATTTTTGCAGCGTGACTAGCCAATTTCAGATCCTGATACCACTGTCTGTAACTACTCCAAAAAAGATAAGAAATGCATTTAATTTCTAAACAACAAAATAAACCTCTACAAATCGAGATTATTACTTCAGTATTACTACTTGATGAATTCAAAAATTACTCAAAAGAAATGTTTAAAACAATTTAATTTATAAACAACGAAATAAAGCCCATCTCAGGCCCTGATTAAGTTAAGACACATATTTAATTTAAAAACAACAAAATAAACGTACAACTCAAGATTACTACTTTGATTTTAACGGATTTAAAATTGTGCTGCATCGTATATTTTAGAACCATCTCAGATACAACTGTCTGTATCTACAAAAAAAAAAAAAAGTTACGACATGTATTTAATTTATAAACAACAAAATAAACATATACAACTCAAGATTACTACTTCGATTGTAAGTAATTTAAACCCATGTGCATCGTATATTTAGACTTACAGAAACTTTATTGATCCACAAGGGAAATTATTTGGATACAGTAGCTCACTTTTCTAACAACAAAAATGCCCAAAAAACATGGTGTGTTTTATTGGACAGATAAAGTAAATAAAAATAAAATTAAATCTTAAAGTGCAAACAAGAGTAACTTAAAAAGGTAGTTGTTTTCAGGAAAAATCCCAGGAGCTACTGTACCCAGCTGCCACTCTTGCAGGTGCAGTGTGAGTAGAATGGCCCATCTCCGAACCTGATACCATTGCTTGTAACTTCTCAAAAAAGTTAAGAAATATATTGAATTTATGAACAACAAAATAAACGCACAAGTCAAGATCACTACTTTGATTGCAAGTGATTTAAACCCATGTGCATCGTATATTTTGCAGTGTGAGTAGAACGGCCCATCTCCGAACATGACACCACGATTTGCGCAGCTAATTCCCCTGCACTCCGCCTCACAGTGTGGTGTCATAAAAGGCGCCGCATTGATTTCTCTCTCCTCTTACAACTCGCCCCAGTGGCTGATGGGAGTCTTTCCTGTCATAACCATCTGCATCGCCACCACTACGCCTTTTGTTGTGGCTGCCTCCCAATCCCAATCTATGTTAATACACGAGGAAGACACGCGACCCCCTGCTCCGATTGCGCCTTGTAGCTAATATTGCACTGTAGCGAGCAAGCGAGGCGGTTTCGTGTAGCGCCCGCCTGAGAGGTTAATGGTTTGAGCGTGAATCCGTGTTCATTTAAAAATTAGATCTTTCTTCGGGGCGACCCTGGCGTGCATTGGACGACAGCCTAATCTCAGAGAAATTGCACCTTTTTTGTAAACGCCTCAAGATGTAGCATTGATGTTTCCAGGCTAAATTATGCTCGATGTTGACATATTGAGAAGTAGAGCCACGATATTAAGAACGGCACGCTGAAAGAGAGGACTAATTGAAATATAATCAATATATAGTGTTTAATGTCAGATTTGAATTAGAAATCTTAAGTTTAGAAGTCAGATATTGACAAATGTGTCAAGTTGTCAGATACATTCAGTGCATCAATTAATGTTTCATATTTTGCTAAAAATAAATTAGCAATTGAGTTTAGACTAACTTTTGGAGTCAGTAAATCAGTAGATTTTTTTGAGTGTGTAAAATGTTTTTTGTTTTTTTAAGCCAAATGCCCTTCCTGAAACATTCTACACCATTTCTATGAACTGGTGCAAACAAACTTGGAACCAACTTGCAATTACTAACTTCAAATTATAATTTTTGTTTATTCAAGAATAAGTTGGAGTCAGTCCAGAGTCAAACTAGTGACTCATCAGCTTATGAGTGTTCAGTGATGTGTTTAGTATGTGTTTAAACCTGATGCCCTATCTCAAACATTTAATCTATTGTAAGAAGCACTGTGTCAAAAGCGGTCTTGGATGATGAGTCAAAAAGTCCAAAAACTTAGACACATTCTTTGTAATTCCTAACTTCAAATGATCTTTATTTATAACCAGTTGGGAAATCCTAATCACACACACTTTTGCGTTTTATTCCTCTCATTTTACTATCTTACACTTGGGTTTAGTGCCAGTAAACCTCCTCCCCCACTCCGCAGATCTGGCCACCCTATAAAAGTCTTATTTACTGTGCCAAAGATGCAGGTATCAAGCCCCATGTAGCAGAGGCTCGCAGACACAGCCTTATACTGTACCTCCCTGTGATTTCCGCTGGTCCTGGAGAGCCATATTGTGCTGTAAAGTGCTGTTTCTCATATCCAGGCACCAGGCTCTCCCCAGGGACCGCTGTAATCTGGTTGTCCCACAGTCGGAGAGCGGAGGACGGGGAGGAGATGAAGACTGCTGCCCTGGGGGAACACTCACTCCACGGAGAGCACTTGCCCCATCTTTTCCACACCTTAGCGAGCGCCGCCAAAAAGCTAAAAGTAAGCAGGAAAGATGCCCTAGTCATCACTATACGCGGCTGGGCGGAAAACGAATGCTGGGGCTCCATTGATTTGTTTGTTAGCGCTGATGAGCTAACCCGAAGAAGCCATCTTTGCTGTCGGAGAGAGAGTTGACGGACTTCGGATATGACGTGCTTATTTCTCAAACTAAACAAAAAATGTAATAGAAGATAGCTGCACTGCGGACGGAGCGATCCATATTAAAGAAATTAAAATTGATAATGCCATGAAAAATATATTGGAATCTTTAAGACAGCGTGGCAGAAGCAAGTTAAATGAAATTACGCAGATCAACGGGCAATACGATACTTGCCTAGAGAGACACAAACCTTTGTTTTTTTTCCAAATCTTGACTTTGGTTTGTGTAACTTATTCAAGAAATTGCGAAAAAGTGGAGGAATGGTAGAAAATAAATTGCGGATTAAGATATTGCTGACAGTTACTAGATTTGAAGCGCACATTCCATAAATTATACACTAGACAATCTGTTGTGTAATGTTGCTTCAGAATAAATAGAAAAATAGCTGAAAATGTTGAATTTCACAAACTAGAAGTGATTAATACACTGCAAACCAAAACAGCTTGTTCAGTGAAGCCCGATTCTATGACTTAAAAATGAAAGTACACTCAAAAAGTAAAATTACTTGAATTAAGAAAATGTCATCTTGGTTTGAAATTTCACTTGACATAAGTTATAGTAATAAGTACAAGTAAGTATAAATCATCTGCCTATTGAAAAAATATCTACGTATTGAACAGGACTTTTTGTACTTAAAATAAGAAAATATATATCTTCACACTTAATATATAAAAAAGAACAACTCTACACTTATGAGACAAAATCTTTGCCGCTTCAGTTAAGAGAGAGCACTTATTCCATTCGTCGATAAAGTTACTTGTTAAGTTGAATGTACTCAAATCAAGTAAAATGTAAAACTTACTTAATTTCAGATATTTTATGCAGGGTAAATTAAAGTATGTAAGTCATGTTTATGCATTTTACATCACCACTGCAAATGAAATACAATATATAGCTTCCAGTACTTTGACTTAGCATCTTTTCACCTACAGGCAAAACATATTGACATATTGGGTTACTTGAAATTGCGGTGTATCACTATCATCAGTGCCATCGCAATCTACCAAAACCATAAAAGCACCGGTGGCTTCTCTGTGCCGTCTACCCATAAAACGTTGATGTTTACAATATTATCAGACATTCTACTTCTCCCTTCACTTCCTCATGATCAAAAATCTCTAACATCATCTCCATTCTTGCCCTATTGGGAGCTGTAGTCTAGGCGTGGCCCAATCTAGCCCCTAGCCAAGCAGCGAGGGAGGCTGTGTGCGCTCGCCTCCGCACGTGGCAACACACAAACCCACTGCAAAAGGAGTGGACCTGGTGTTTCGAAAGCCCATCTCATACATTGCTAATGCCTGGAGTAATATGGGTCTCATTCATAATTTATCAAGCCCTGGCCTGCGCTTGCAAAGTATATCATGCGCACTGTAAAGAGGTTAAAGATTAGCTTGTTGTTTGCTGGGAATGTAGCGACCACTCCTGCATGGCCCTGTGACATTAGCTGGCGTTATTGGTTCTGTTCACGTTCTACAATTTGATGATGTTGTAATTTCAGATGGAGGGCAGGGGGTTTGTATAACTCTATGGGAGATTTACTGGTTTTGGAAGAAATATCTGACTCACAAATGTTGAATCTTAGCATTATTTATTAGAAATTGGCTCCACAAACCTTCAAAATTAATCTAATGGCTTAAAGGTGCACTGGGTAACTTTTCTGGAGAGGTTCCACAACCTTTTTGTCTCTGGAGATGTTAATGTTTTATTTTAAATTGTCCACAGTATGGAATTAAACTTTTTTTTTTTTTGCATTTACGCAACTACAGGTGTTGTTTATTGTTCTAAAATGTCTTAAAAAAAACATCAATTTTTACTTTGAGTGGAGTCGCCTCTCTTTTAATCTAACTTGTAATTTGTTTATGGCCATACTGTGGAACATTCTTGCCACATCTCCATGGAGACAAGCATTTGACGGACTGTCCACCAGTGTGCCTTTAAAGTCCGTTCAACCACCAACAATCACGTCTTTTGGTTTTGAATAACGGCACCTCTTTCTGAAGCTACTCTAAAAACAGTATTTCACTTTTGTTTATTTACGTCGATAGAGAAGACGCTGAACTTTGTGACTCCTTTTGTTTCGTTAGAATAGAACCAGTGACGACAGAGATATGAACCATAAACCAGGTCAACAAATCTGCAAGCTGATGTGCCAACAGAATTCCAACATAGAATTCCAAATTTTAAACTATAGGAATGCCTCCTGTTCCTGTTGAGAGAAGTAGAGTCAGTGATTGGTGGTATAACTTTGGAAGCCTGGGGGTCTGACTTACCTATAATGTTCAGATTGTTCAGATAGGAGTTCCTGACTTGTACTATTTCTCATCCTGGCATTAAAAATTTAGCCAGTGCGAGTCTGTTTGTAGCCAGTTCCTTTCCCCCTTTCCTGTATTTACTGTGGCAATAATATTAGCGCAAATGAGACAAAAGCGTACAGGGAGCGTAAAAAGCGGGCTAGCCTTTTACTTAATATCACCCGGACGACAGAGCTACTTAGTTTGAGTAGTGTTCGTGTTGAATTAGGAGGCCCATATGAATTGGCACTGCAGTATGGATTTTTACTGCAAGTTATTTTTCGGGCTGTTTCTGCTGACTTGTACAGGCTCTGGCTAGCACAGTGCGGCAAAAGCTTTTAATATAGATAAGAATTGGATGTGGTCAATTTCACCTCTGATAGTGAAGCTGAGTGGAGTTGGCGAGTGTGGGGTCAGCCGTTGCTAAGATATAACTTTTTTTTTTTTTTTTTTGGAACAGTTTTTGCAAAGTTGAATTTATTGAGTTAATTGTCATTTGAGTTTTAATGTAGTTTAGTGTCCAAGAAGAAATTATGCAAACACATTATCTTAAAATGTACAAAGTAAAGACAATGCGTAATCATACATCAAGCTGAGTAGTATTAAAAAAAAAAAAAAAAAAAAAAAAAAAAAAAAAAATTACATTTATGAATTAATTAATTTTAAATCCGAGCTAACGATGCTAACTACAGATGCTAATCACTGAATGGAACGTTTTGATGTTTAAGATTCAAGAAGAAATTATGCAAACGCAGTAGCTCAAAAAGTACAATATAAATACAATGCTTAATCATACATCAAACTAAGTAGTATTTAAAAAGATAAAATATAAGAGTAATAACTTAAAATCTGATTAAATGTGTGAAACTGTTACAGGATGTCAATCTAATACAATGTTATCAGCGGTCAAAGAAAAGTTTAAAGCTATATTGTCTATTTGTTATTATAAACTACTAATCATATTCATAGTTCAGTTCTGTTATTATTTATTTAAGCTTAGTAAACATAGAAACTCAAGCCATGGGGGTCTTTAGCTAACTATGCTAACTAGAGATGCTAATTACTGATATTTGAAGTGGACAAATGTTGATAAATTTACATGAAAAATATATGAGGACACAATAGCCCAAAATGTACAGTGCTAAAACAATACTTGCCAACTAGACAGTAAAAAAAAATGTATAATTTAGAAAAATAATGTAATAAAACTGCAGGGTACTGACATAATGCAATGTTATCAGCTATAAAAAGAAGATTTGACTATACAGTATTAAATATTATAGTCTACCAATGACATTTGCACAAACACATCTACTGTATTTATCTATTTTTGGATAGTAACCATAGAAACACCTTTAAAACCGTTGTCTGGATATTGAGTTACTCTTTAGTTTTTTGGCTAAAAGAAGCCGACTTAAATGAACATAAGGGGAGAATACAAAAATGCATTGAAAAACTACAACAAAGGAACTGCATTGCATTGTTATTGGTGTGTCATTTTGTTTAAAGGACTGTCTTTGAAGCTGTTCCGTATCAGTAACGCCAAATTATAACTTCGCCACAATGAATATTTATTTCTCAGTCCTGACTTAGAAAACTTGACAGAGGCATGGCTCATACACTAAGGTTGTAAGCGTATGTCTTTTTAACATTTTAATATAGCATCATTTTAGCACAAGTTGATTTTTGAACTTAGAGATGATTCAAAAGCTCTATTATCTTATCGTTACTTATATTCGATTCGTAATTTAAACTATGATAAGTGACAAAAATGGGGGCTCGTCCAGTAATAAAATGTAGTATCTTGTTTACGACATTAAAAAATCCAAAGCTATCTCAATCCTTGGCTCCAAATTTGCCATAATAGACAGAACATACACAATTAAAAATATTTTAGGTAGAACATTTTAGCAGTGAATGTACGCTTTTTGACAGTTCGCCAGTAAGTTTTATGGGTATGGAATCTTTCTGCATTTTGTATTTACCACATTTTTAAGCCAGATGCCTTTCCTGAAACATTTGTTCACTGTAGGCATTGTGTGAAAGGCACTGTCCCTTAAAAACAGAGTTAATTCATTTTAAAGAGCTTTCAGTGGTCCAGAGTCATTCCTCACTTACCTTACGCATTCAGAGCGTCCCAATTATTCACCACGATGAGTTTATAAGCACTTTTCCCAACTCCCAGAGACCAGAGCAAGGTTTTGCCTCCACGTTAAAGCAACAACTGACATGCTAACGTGCACTTCCTGATTATCGGACAAGAAAACGCTCTGTAATTAGGTGCAAACAGCACACAGCAGACATATTTTGACTTTAAGACACAGAGTGGAGTTGTGCCTTGACATTAAAGCAACAACTGGCATGCTAACATGCACTTCCTGATTATCAAACAGTAAAACGCTCTGTAATTAGATGCAAACAGCACACAGCAGAAACATTTTGACTTCCTATACTGCCTATACAATATATCCATACAATTTTGAGTACATTTTATTTTCCAGATTAGTTTTAAAAGCATTGACGGAGGCTCCTTTGCTCATTTTTCCTCCTTCTCGACTGTAGATGACTTTGACCATAAATCAGTCTTTCTTTGCCACCTCCTCCTTCGTCGCGGTTGGGTCTAAACAATGCATGAAGAACTGAAAGGGTAAAACGCCGCGCCACTTAGCAAATGAATATTTTATAGCGTGTAAAACTATGTGTGCTTAGCTTTTGACTAGCTCTTATTTTTGTGAGGGGTAACGCCCACTTTGTACAGCTGCTTAAAGCTTTTGGATTGGTCCCAACAAGAGTACAGAGTTCAACCCCAGGTTTTCACTAGTAACGCTTCAGTGAGGAGTGTTAGCATTGCTGGTATGTATTCATTTGATTTGCTCCTTTCTTATAATATCTAACATGGACTATTTTCTAATCATTTAATATTTCTTTTCATTGGCTGCGTCCCATTCATACACTGGCAGTTGCTCTGTGTTAAATTGTATATTGATTGAAGTCCTTGGAACGATATTATGTAGTTTTACCTTTTGAAAATTATGATTTGATTGTTTTGATGATAACTGTTGCATAGCATTTTTCTGTTGTTAAAACAGATCATATGCTTTCTAGTGGGTAGTGACACAGTCACAGTAAAATACCAGATGCCCTTCTTGATGCAACTGAATAAATGGGGAAAATGTCTGGCAGTCATTGGATATAGATACGTTTCACTATTTGTAAATTTTAGCATGCCTGTAGTAGTGTTGTCACAATAGTTCAATTTCATACTGGATTTTGGTAAAGGAAAGGAAAAGGGTTGATACCAGTTTCAATGCCACAAAATGGAATGGAATATAAATGGAAAATAATGGAAAATGGAATATAATTTAATCATTACAAAAAATTGTGCATTTTAAAGTAGTATCACAAGGTCATATACTAGTCCTGATAGACCAACACCATTCTAAAAATATTCAGGAAAGGTCCAATTTTCTCCTTTTAGTATACTTTTTCAATTCAATACCTACTTTTGATGTGACTTTTAGTATCGATTAGTCACATTTTTTGGCTGCATTTGACCCATCCTTCCACCATTGTCAATTGGTAAACCTGTCAGGAGCAGAGGGTGACAGTAATTCAGCGTCCAAGGACCCATCTCTACATCTTAAACCAGTATCTTGGTTAGCATTACTTTAAGGATTAGCCTACTGTGCATGTTTTGCTTGTTAGGTCAACACATTCTATTCCCATGCATCAAAAGATTGGTTGTATGTACTCCTTTATGACTGCAGCAGCAATACTTGGGTGCTTTCTTTTAGCTGTAATATCCAAAACAATAACATCACGGCTTCTTCTATCTGCGATGTCAAATACTGATGCAATTTCTCAGAGATTGAGACGGTCAAAGATCATTCACTGAGAAACGTCTCCCTTTTGCTGCTCCTCCATTGGCTCTTTTGATAAGGCAGAGTGCTTGTTGTAATTTCATTTGGACCAAATCGCATCAGGCTTCCTCCGAGCCCCTTGTCAGATTACATGCACGGTGTTCGGCGTTGTATGAGACGGCGAGGGCAGGGGGAGGAAGGAGGTGAGGGAGGGAGGAGAGGGGCGGAGCTGTAAAGACCTCAATAAAAATCGCTGAGAGCAGAAGTTATGAGGGAAAGTAATGCATAGGGCAGAATCTGCAGCAGTAGCTTGTTTCACGCCCACTCAGTCCCTCCTCTCCTGTCTCTAAGTCTCATATGTCGAGGCAGCCCTGTACACGTTACTATGAAATCAGTTTTCCGATGCCAGATGTGTTTTTTTTATAAGAAATATGAGAACAATTCTAATTGCAGACGTACAAAGTATTACTGTGTTATTGTTGACGTGGTCCATTGTTTGAAATGGTATTTCTGCAGTTAGACGTCTTCAGAAATCTCCTCTACTCTTTAAGAAAAAAGTCCTTAAAATGTTAATATTTGAAAATGCAATGGTTTAGTCTCATAAGTTGTAGATAATTATCCAGAAGAAGAAGAAAAATCCATACCTAAAGGGGTTTATTGATTTTAAGACTGTGTTCTCACTTGTCTTGCTTTGGTTCTGGTTTGATCCTGGTTCAGTCCTGATATGGGCCTAGTTTGATCTTCTTCCAGTCCTGGTTTAGTCGTGGTCTAGACCTGGTTTAGTCCGGGTTTGTTTAAATGTGTTGTGGGTAGAAGAGTTTTTCTTTCTCTATTGCAGACCTATAAAATGAATTGATATTAACTGAAAACTAGCAAGAGCATCAGACACACTCCACAACTTCCTCAATGACAAAAATCAGACTTATTTTTTAATTATTTTTAACACAAAACTAAAAAAATGCAAGACGAAATTGCAGTTGCGTATGGTCATGTCCACTAGCTGTCCGTCCACTCCTGTCTCAAGGTTTCACAATTCATCGCCACCTTCCAGAAATCTCCAGTAATTCCTTTTCTTCTGAGCTGTTTTCTCCATGCTTTCTCCTCAGGTCAAAGGTCGTCGGGTTAATTATCTTATTGGGGCACCACTTCGTCAGGTATCAGGTTTCTGTTTACCAGGCATAGAGCTTAAACCCTTTCACACCTCACAACGAAGCCCTCTCCTCCCATAAACCCGCTCCTCTAATAAGACTGGACCGATGCAATGATGTTACTGCAAAACTCAGGATCATCTGGCTGCGATTTCTGATTGATTTTTCTCCCGAGCTGAAAGTGTTTGGGACAGATAAGTTATAACAAGGGCTAAAAGATCACCACAATCCTATACGGCAAGAGCTTACACAATAAACTGATATTAGATGGTTTTGTCTCATATATTTGTAGAGTTAGACCAGGTTCAAAAGGGGAGGCAACACAATAGAGTGGATAGAAGAGCCCTAGAACGAAAATAAAAAACATGTTACTAAGATCATAACGTCCTTCAAACTTCAAACAAGCAAGATTTCTTTGCAGAATTTACAGTTAAATTTTCAATCTGTAACTTTTCTGGTTTAATAGAGACGTTATCAACAGACATGCATGCTTGCCTCTTCATAGATCTGACCTGTAATTTGGTCTGCTTGTTTCCATAAAGACTAACTGGTGGCAAGTCCCTCAACACATGAAAAATTACGCAATGTGTCTTTAAAATATCAAAAATTCAGACATTGGAGATTGATTCAAAACTGATTTAAACAAATGGAAAATCTACACAATACAAAATGGTGAACTTTATAATAGGCAGATATTAAGTAATAACTGAAGCAAAAAAAAATAAATACACAAGCCCTTGTACTTGTACTACTGTGACAAATAATGCGTTTTAACCCAAAATATATTGTAATCCTTCAATTTGTGCTCTTATGTTGGATCTAATTTAAGTTTAGCAATCTGTGTAGGAACCTGGAATGCATGTACTCATTTTGGTTGCATATTTTTACTTCTACTTGAGTGACATGAATAAATTTTGCTAGAACGTTGGACATATACCGCATAAGAACTAGTTATGAGTCATCATTGAGTATTCCGGGTTTGTGGTTTCCTATAGTTTGAGTAAGAATTTCATCATTCGTCTGTCCGGACACCACCTTTACCTTGACACTTTTCTTCCTTTGTCTCTACGAATCTGAGAAGTTTGGAGTTTTGTCCAAGTTATCAACCTCCCTACCCTCCTCTCCCTCTTTCCCCTCTCTTCCCTCTACCCATTACTCTCTCTAATTCCCCCCACATTCTACCATCTTTTTTTCCCTCTCCTCTCCTCTTTCTCTTTCAATCCGTCGACCTCCTCTCCTCCACCCCTCCCTCCCTCTCCTCTCCCCAGCACTGATCGATATTTGGGGCTGAATTGGCTGAAAGGGGGAAAGAGGCCTGTAAAATTGAGGAGACAGGCGCTTGGAGTGGAGCCAGCCTATCTCCCTGGCTTGTTTATGCTCCAGGAATGATTCCCAATACCAGATAACCTGCGGAAAACGTCAGCATGTGTCTGTCTAGAGGGATGGCCATGGATCCGCTAGTTTCTAATTATCGGCTAGCGCACCACTTATCCAAACAGTATTTATTGTTATTAAAAATGTTAATTACATTCCGAATTGAGCTGACTTTCATGTAATGGTTCTATCATACTAATGAACCAAGCCCTGTTCGACAAGTTCACAAGACTTGGCCTTAATTAAAAAGTGTTTTGGGATGAGCCCTGAACGGATCATCATTATTGAATTAGTTGAATTAAATCCCTCCAAATTGCTAGAAACAATTGCGTAATTCTTTCCTATTTACGCCAAATTGTAAAGTTGTTTTTTTGCGATGAAAGCCCAAATAATAGTCTTATCGCATCACATGCAACTGCCAATAATTCTAAATGAGTATTTGAAAGGCTTGTTAATTATGTTTTATTAATTGAATTACAGCAAATTGGGGTCAGTATTATACGACCAAAAGTGGGGGAGCGTCCAGTTCTACTCAGCTTTATTGGTCCTAAAGTATTGGATGCAAATGGTTATAGATGTGGTGCAATAAAACCATAAAACTGGACTGATGAGGTGCAGTTGGCTAGTATTCACCTACCAATCAGAGGATTACTAGTTGAAATCTCATCTGAGTATATTCTGTTGTATCTTTAAGCAAGGCACTTGACCCAGCTTGCCTATATGAAGTGTTATATTTCAGATTGTAGTTGTCAGAATGGGACCAAAGGCACAGAATAGCAGCCACACTTCTGCCAAAGAATGTAGTGTAAGGAGTAATTGAAAATTGCAAACATTTTTTTTTTTTTTTTTTTAAACAACTTTATTTATTGTCCCCGCAGGGAAATTTGTCCTCTGCCTTTGACCCATCCATCAATGCCACTGGGTTAAACCTGTCAGGAGCAGTGGAACCATCTCCAGATCTTGAGCTAGTCTTGGTCAGGACTACCTTAGCTGGAAGTTTTGACATATAGTGCATGTTTTGGGTTGATAGGGTTGACCCAGAAACGGGGAGAACATGCAAACTCCACATAGAAAGACCAGCGAGTCGAACACAGAACCTTATTGCTGTTAGGCATGAGTGCTGAGTATCAAGAAAATTATTTAAAAAAAACTTGTAAAAAGATCTATGCACTTGGATACCGATTTGTACAAAAGTCCCACTGCATTTGACCCATCTTTCTATGCCACTGGAGCAAACTATCAGGATCAGTGGGACCCATCTCCATATCTTAAACTAGTCGTGGTCAGGACCAAACCCAAACAAAGGAGTCGAACCCAGAACCTTCATGCTCTAAAGTGTGATTGCTAGCCTTATTCGTAAAAACAGCATTCTAGTGAAGTCAAAACTGAAATAAAAAGATCTATGTACTTGGATACCGATTTGCACAAAAGTCCCACGTATGAGCTGTACCCATCCATCTCTGCCACAGTGCTGAGTGCAGATGCAGTAGTAAGAATACTACATTGTATTGTAATGTATTGTAATGATATATTGTGCGTGGTTTAATAGGCGTGGGGTGTGTGCCGGGGTGCAGGTCAGATCCTGGTTCTGGCTCGCTGGCTGGGGCCCGCTGGGAACTGGGCCTTCCTCTATTTGTGTTTGTCAGGGGATTTTAGCAGCAAACACGCACTTCATCACTTTGACATTGATTAAAAATACATGGCCCTATTCTCGGGGACTGTCAGCGCACTACGGATCTACTCTACAAAATTCAACGCCCCCAAGATCTTTTGTTTTTATTATTTTTAAGCATATTGGTCCAGAACAGCGATTTATTTGTGCTATCTAGGCCATCCTTCAGCGTTTAATTTAATCTATGTTCAAAGATCCTTGCCTAAGCTAGACTCAGTTATAATGTCAACAGAATCTTGCAGTAGGTAACAGATTCCAGCTACTGTTATTTGCCTGATTTTAACTGCTTCACACTCCACACCTCTGTTACCAATAGGCTCTATTCACGCTGACCGGAAAATGTTTGGAAACATGCGGATGACGACTTCCGGTGTAGTTCCCGACACTGGGCATGTGATAAAACTGTGGATTCAGCAGCAGCGTCTTCACAACCTGCCAAAGCTTTCCATGGGGGACGGGCTCTAATGGCGTCTTCCATGTCACCGAACATAACGCCACAATGACATCTTTTTTTTTTTTTTTTTTCATTAAGTTAGAGAAACTATAATGCACAAATTAATGGGCAATGTATAAAAGGGAAAAAAGGAAAGAATACAGTGATATCTAGATGAAGAAAACCGGGCTATTTTCTCAGTTTTCCCAGATTTTGTCAGTTACTATCGCCAGCAGAGCCCAAAGGAAGTCGTAATCCGCATGTTTCCAAACGTCTTCCGGTTTTGTGACGTAAGCGTGAGAAGAAACTACACTGCTAGAACAAAAAATTAGCTAAATTAAGATTACTTGAATTAATCTCTAAATCTTAATAATCTCTGAATCAAAAACACTTATTGTGCAATGTTCCTGTGCCTTTTAGCTTAGCTTACAGTGTTGTGTTTTTTAGTTGACTGTAAATACTTATTATTTATCTTGATTTTGATGCATGCTCTTATTTTCCTTCTGTTTCTGTAACTTGCGTTGTGACACTGCAATTTCCCCATTGTGGGACAAATAAAGGATTATCTTATTTTATCTTATCTTAAATGTGAGTAAAGTTCTTATTCCACGTAATACACTTATTCCATTGCTGCATATTTTATTGAATCTTTCTACTCGAATGAAGTAAAATGTTCTTAAGTCATTTTAACTTACCTAGATATTGCGTTTTGCAGTGTATGTGTTGATTTTGTCTCCTTTCATATCTAATACTTTCTTTCAAAACTACAATACTAACTATTGAGTAAGTCATTGTTTACTTCTACAATCCTAACTGTCTTCCATTGATTTTTATTAGTCTAAAGTTTTAAAGCTTTAATTGTTCTCCATTGTTAACAGTCCTAGCATTCTAAATATGTATTTTTGATGTATTACTTTTAGATTGAAAACTTCATTCTTGCTTTAGGGTTACAAATATGCGATCTATGTTGTTGATTATTAAAACCAGTAGAGACATTGTTAAGTGATAGTTACTGGAACCTCTGTCTGGTCCAATATTGTTCAGGTTTTCTCATATACAGTTTCACTAAAAGACCATTCACCCTTAAAAGTTATCAATATTTTGCACTTTAGTCTTTGCTAGAACCAATAATGTAAGTATCTACACTACTCTATAAGACTTTAGAACAGATTTATTTCAGACTTTGTGAAACTGGAGTGGACCGCCCAAGCTCAGCCAGCCAAAGAGCTGCTTTCGGCATTTACTTCCTGGTTGATGAGAAATAAAAATATGTTATTATTAGCTGCAAATAGCACGCACAAGTCTCATTTTGTCACAAAAAGCTGCTTTTGTAATATACTTTCACAAAATCTACTTGTTTACCAGTAAAAATAGTTGTGTACTTGCTTTAATGGGTAGTTATTAGAATGTGTTACAGATATTTTCTCTTATTTGCTTTTCTAATCTGTACATTCAACTGCACACGAATGCAGCAATGTCTAGTCAGGCTCAAACTGTATGTGTGTCTCTTTTCTTCTCCTCTTTTCGTGATCCTCTCTCTCTCCTCTTCTCTCAGCCCCATCATCTCCCCCTCTCTCTCCTTTTCTCTGTCCTCTCCCTCCCCTCTTTCTCTCTCCTCTCCCTCTCTTTGCTCTTTTCCCTACCCTCTCACCTCCTGTCCCCCTCTTTCTCTCACTCCTCCTATCCCTCCCTTCTCTCTCTCTCTCTTCCTCTCTCTTCCCTCTTTGTCCCTCTCCTCACTCTCTGAACTCCCCCTCCTTATTTCTTCCCTCTCTCCCTTTCTGTCTCTCTCTCTCTCTCTCCCGTCTCCTCCTCTCCCTCCCTCCTTCCCTCTCTCTCGCTCCTATCTCCACTGCTCCTTGCTTTAATTGCGGTGCTGTTCCGGCCACCGTAACCGCATCTCTGGCAGGCTTGGGGCTGAACATCCATCCTGAGCCATGTAGGACTTCCACGCTCCACTGCTCACAACTCAAATACACACAGATACACACACAGCTACACATACATACACATACACACACAAACAGTCACACATACACACACTCCTCATACTATCACGCACTGAGACAGAAACCTGCTCCGTATATGGCCCCTCCTCCTCCTATAGAGACATATACATTCTTTGCTTTTTTTTTCAATGGGCTGACGTGCTTTTGTTCTAATGTTGATATGATGTGAAGTAGGGCTGTGAATTACAGATTCAGGGTGCGTTCACAGTTTACACATGTACACAGGGTTGTCAAAAGTATCGAAAATGTGATACTAAAACTAGTATCGAAACTAGAAATGCATTTGAGTAAGTATCAATACTAAACAAGTCACATTCACAGGACAGAAGTGAACCTTTCCTGAATAGTTTTAGAATGATCTTGATCTGTATCAGAAAAAGTATAAGAGCACTTAGACTAGTATACGCCCATGGACCACTATGGAACCTACAGGACCACTGAGGGATTACACAGATATAAGACCACATGGGAATAGAAAAGAAAGTACCACCATTTTTTTTTTTTTTTTTTTTTTTCCTTTTAGTATTATCGTGGTATCAGAATCTGTACTGAGTATCAAGTCTATTCTTTATTACCTTAATTGAGTTTGAAATTTTGGTATCGTGACAAGACTACATATACACAACATCAAAATTATGACTAGATTAAAAATAAACCAGGATTATAACAGGATCTAACCAAAGTCTACATCAGGACTAAACTGGATTCAGCTTCAGAATTCAGTGGAACAAATTTGATTATTTTGTTCAGGAAATTCATACAGAAAGCTTTTTGTTTGTTTGTTTGCTTTAATCTAATTGATTAAATTGTGGTAAATTGTTTTGTCATATTGCCCAGAAGTGAGTGTGTTGGTTCGTTCTACAGTGCTGCTGGGGTTCACTTGTATTCTATTGAACGCTTCCAGTTATAGGCGCCATTTTGAGGACTGTTTTATTGCTATGGTCACGGCCCCAATTTTGTATCCCTCTCAAACCAGTAGATAGGCATGTAGTTTCATTGACATATTGACACAGAGGTGGGGGGCATGTGCTGTTACTATGCAGAGCTTGTGGTGTGGTTAAATCAATACAGTGTAATATAGCAGTGAGGTGAGCGATAATAACAAAACTACATATTTTGTATTTATTTATTTGAGTATCCTGATCACGATATGGTGTCAATCCAACTGAAACATGTTAAAACAGGTCTGTAAAACTGTTTAAGCTTCAGACAATGGTGAAATTATTATAAAATATCATGTTATACCTTTATTTGGAAGTTTATGACATAATTTTGTATTCATATTTTATTTATTTATGTTTTATTCTTTCTTTTTTCTATTTCTTTTTGCAGCATTTTACTATAATACAATCTAGTCCATATTCAATTTTGCATAATTTCAAAACAAAATTGTCAATCAAAAAAATAGTTTTGATTGTTTTCTATTTTTTATTTATTTATTTGAGTATTCTGATAACAATATTGTGTCAGTTCAACTGTAACATGCTAAAATGGTCTTTAAAACCATTGGTTTTAAAGACCACACACACACACACACACACACACACACACACTTTTTATACTCTTATTTGGAAGTTTACAACATGTATTTAATTCATATTTTATTTATTTATGTTTTATTCTTTGTATTTTCTATTTTGAACAGTTCTTTTTGCAGCATTTTACTATAATACAATCTAGTCAAAATTCAGAATAGTATTTCGATGCCTCTAACACAGGGTCCCCAACCAAAAATAAGATAAGTAAAATATAAGACGTCTCTGGTACAGTATTTGGGATTTATTATTCATTTCAAATTGTTTATTTCTAGTGAAAATATGACACAGGATACATTATTACAGTGATATCGACAGCTGTTCCCATCTGAGATAAAGAGACGTCAGTACATTTTCAAAAGGGAAGCAACCAATTTGTGAAAAATGGTTGAAAATTGGATGCAGCTCTTTCAAAACAAATCTGTGAAGTTTTATTTCCATTTATTTCATGTATTGATTTGTTTTTTTTTGTGAAGGCCCCATTACCGTTTCAAATATTTTCACATTTTATAGAATTTTTTGGGAGTGTATAAATTGTGTGGACCAATTTTCTCAATGTTTACTTTTTAAATCCTGTACACTTCCTTTATAATTTGTCAATCAATCAAATATTTTCACTGACAAGTATTTTCAGATTAAAATTCTTTTCATTTTCTGTTTTATTTTTGTGTGGGTTTTTTTTGTTTTTTGTTTTTTTAATCTGGAGTCAGTCTTTCTCTGCAGCAAGCCCCCTTTTAGCTATGAACAGTTTATATTGTGCATGCCAAAGTTAAAATCCACTTTCACAAATATTTTCACAACAAAATAATCTGAAAAATTACACAAATTCTAGATTAAAATTGTATTTTTCATCAATTTTACCCTAAAGTTATTCCATTTTTTTTTTTCTTCCCATTATTTAAAGCCATTCTCTGCAGTCCAACTCCCCTTTTTGCTATGAACAACTATAGTTTAGATGGTGCTAGCCAAAGTGAATCATTTAAAACCAAGACTGTATAAAGAAGTGGGCTAAGTGAGTGTGCTCCAGTCAAATGAAGCTCATCGACGCTTGCAATTATAGCACCAAATTTGTAGCCAGGTCCATATTAGGAATAGGAATTGATTTACGGACAAAATAGCAAAATAAAAACACCAGGATCATATAGAGCGGGTTACTCCGAACATTTTAAGACCAAAGAGAGTGAGGGATGTCAATTTGTAATGTAAAGTCAATCGGAGCCAGAATCGAAAGAGCCGGAAGCGCCACCATGCTGACTTCCTGTTTGGAATGCTATGGCTGGCGGGTTAACTATGTCCATTTATATATAGAGTACATACTTTTAAACCTCCTTTCTTTTACACATCTGTTTTAGTCTGATACACTTGTTATCAACTCCCAGTTTTTGCTAAACCTAATGTATGTATCTAGCCTCATGTATTCTGTGATGTACTTTCAATATGGCAGAAATAGCAGCGACATTAATCAGGTTTTGCGTTGACAAATCTCGTGTTTCTTGTTTTCCTGTTTGCTTTGTTGTTTGGTCTGGCATTGTTCGGGGCCTCCTCCTCCTCCTCTCCCCTCTCTCCTCCTCCCTCACTCCTTCTCTACCTCCGCTCCCCTTGTGGCTCTCTTGTTTCCTCTGGCTCATCCTTTAAGTGGGAGATAAACCTCAGTTAGCCCAGTGGAAGTCTCTTCACTGGGGGACAATGTTATCGGAGAAGCAGCTACCCAGAAAGCTACTATATACCGGCGCTTTGCTTCGAGTGTGTGCGTGTGTGTGTGCGTGTGTGTGTGTGTGTGTGTGTGTGTGTGTGTGCGCGTGTGTGGGTGTGTGTGTGTGTGTGTAGATGTTATGGGAGCAGGTATGCAGGAGGAAGAGTGTGTACTTTTGTGGTCACTGCGGTTTAGCTATGAGAAGTATAGCCATTTCCTCTCCATTTCCATTCTTCTCCTCCTCTCCATTTTAATTAAGTTGTTGCTAAGTCTGAATCATTCTCAATAAACTGTTTATCTGTTGTTTCTTTTTGCTTAATTAAAGGAGCTATATGTAAGATTTTTTTTTTTTTAAGAATTACATAAACATTACCTATCACGCCAGATGTTCAAATTAAATACAGCTTTTTACTGTCAACTGTAAAACTGATTTATTCTTAATTACAAAAATATTGGAGATAGTGGCCAAGTGGTTTATGTTATAATTTGGTGTTGTGGTTCTCAAGACGATAATCCAATCAGTCTCTCATTTGGGTTGCCAGTTTCAGCGCTGAAATCAAGTGTGTTTAAACCTAAAATGTCTCTCTCTGATCTGAACAGTCTCTCCCTAAACTCCAGCACCTGCAGCCAGTCATGAGTCAGTGCTAGTGCAGCCTCTGCAGCTCAGGGAGGGAATTCTGGAGGTTTTGAGGTTTCACATGAGGTCTGTCCATAAACTGACATTGAGACAAACTTGTGCGTCCTCTATCAGCAGGTAAAGGCACTGGTAACTCAGGTTCAGTTGTAATTGTAATACACTTTTTGTAGCATGTTAAATTTAAGTATCTTTTCTAATATTTATTTATCTTGATTGAGTGCCTACTTCTATTCTCTTGCTGTTCTTAAATTGCACATCGCAGCACTGGAATTTCTGGAGGTCCTCTTATCTTAACTGTAAATGCGCTGGTTACATAGTGTCGTCTAAAGTCTATCTTCTAATTTGCTTTTTTAATCTGTACATTCAGCATTGCACAATACAGCATACTGCTCAGACTCAAACCATACACATCTTTTCTCTCTCTCCTCTTCTCTGTCTCTCTTTCTTTCTCTCTTCTATCTCCTCCACTGCTCTTTGCTTTAATTCTTTCACTATAACCTCACTCTTGGACTCTGGCTGGGAGCAGGAGTAGCAGTGCGGAGCTTTAGCGGTTGCCGTGGTTTCGCCATAAGAAACACTACTATACGACCATTTCCTCTCCATTGTACCTAATGATGGCGCGATGGCGTGCCCGGCTCTTCTCCTCCGCTGCCTGTGCCCGTGTGGTCATCCGTGGCTAATGGCGTCACAATGCTCCGGGTTTGAGCCTCGCTAGCAGAATAGTTGCCCCATCAGTCAGCAAACCTATCAACTCCCACGCTGTTTTTTACGGCGCATTTCGGAGCATTCTAGCGTTTTGTCGCATCTGCATGGAGCCTGGTACCGGTGCCTGTGAGGGACATTTTACAGGCACACACTAGACTTCCCTTAACTGTTTTAAATGAAAAGACGCGCCCATTGAGCAGGCAAGTGGACAGCGCTGTGGTGGAGCTTTTTATTGTACGGCCACAACAATGAAACTTGTGAGGTGCACTGAGGGACAAAATGTGATTAAAAGGAGATTTGCTGGTTTAAAGGGACTTTTATTGCGGCAGCTCAAAAGTTCATTTAGTGGGAAAGAGGTAATTAACATAAATGCTAAAATGTGGAGGAATTCAGGCTTGGGGTCTGAAGTTAAAGAGGCACTATGGTACATTTCTAGTGGTGGCTCGGATGATCTGCGTTTCTCTGTTGAGCAGTGTCACATCTCCACAGATCTGACCTGTAACTTTGTTTGGGGGCGTGACTTGTATGGATATAGATACGTTTAAACACATTGCGCAACATTGTAGGAATGCAAGAACATCGCCGTGGAAACAAGCAGGCGTCATACCTTTTAAAGTGGTAAATTGTAGTGCGTTTTTGCCATTTCCAAGCCAAGATAAATGGATAGGTTTGTCAGCATTACATTGCTAAGTATATGCCTTGAAAAACATGCATGTGAGTGGGGTCATATCTCCATAGATCTGACCTGTAACTTGTCTTTTTAACATTTACTACTGAGATCCTTTTGCAAGACAATAATTATTAGGAGATGTAATTGACCTTGTTGACACATTTTAGCTCCTAGCAGTAAATATTAGTAGCAACATGTGTTAGATAGATACGCAAAGCCATACTGTGGAACAAAGGTAAAGCAACATCACCATGGAGACAATCAGATGGCGTAAATCCATTAGAAAAGTTTCAAAGAGCATCTTTTAAGTAACATTTTTGTGTGTGCTCCAAGCCTAGATAAATGGATTTGAAATTGTGTCAGGATTAACATCAAGCTTGAAATACATTTTACATTCATAGTTGTGCTAAATTTGCTCACAACTCATTTAGTAGCAGTAAAAATACAATATGGTATTTGCAGATAATAGGTCATAAAACTAGCATAGCAACATTTATCCCTCATGTCTAACTAATACTATCGAGTACTGAGTGGCTATAGGTCAATACTGAGAAGGGTCCATTCCGTTGGGGACTGAGAGGAGCCCTGATCAGTGGGAAGGCTGAGCTGTGGTAACTCAGACAGGGGCAATTAGGTGGTGTATGAAGGGGGTATCACATGCGGCTCTCCCCAGCTCCTCATCACCGCGCGGGGGGTGGCAGAGCTCGATCGATGCCTGCACCTCCAGGTCTGTGGGGAGGGTGGGTGGTTCCTCTGATTGGGGAAGATCGATTTGAAGAACCAAGGCCAAAGCCACTTGTTTTTTGCTCTCTTTTCTGTCTTCTCTCCATACTCTTTGGGAACTGCATACCCGTGCTACCTTGTGATGTTTATGATGGAGTCTGCGTTTTTGGATGGTTTATTAAAAGGCCTGTACTACTTTTTCAAAATTTGTCTCACCCCATTACAGATATATTGTATAAGCAGCTCTTAAGGTCAAAATAAGTCTGCTGTGTGTTGTTTAAATTCAAT